>OX589605.1:13970510-15186010 GCA_951329385.1 Polia nebulosa | reverse complement strand
ACTTGACTCCTGCCAAAAACAAACACACGTGTGTGTGAAAGGGATGAGGAGGCCTTTGCCCAAGGCCTGCAGTCTCGACATTGATAGCGAAACTTACGTTAACTACCGATCGCTAAGTTACTAGCCGTTAAAAAGCTCCTTCATTTGTAGGATTAAATTTTCCTACTCACCGACATACTCAACGGCTCAACCAGCAATGAGACTAAACGGGCTTTTCGCATGTGGATTGATTGAAATAAATAATATTACAACAGTTTCACTCTTCACATTTATTGGTAGCACTGAATCACATAGGTTTCTTAGGGATGATGATTCTTACAGTATAGAGTTCAAAACTTACATAATAGATGGGGATTAAATTACCCATTAATTTAGAGATCTGCGATTTAATTGAAATAATAAATACAATAATAGATTTACAAAATATGTAAGCGAATGGATAATAATATTTAATTTGATATAAAATAGATAATTTATAAAATAACATTATAATAATTATATAAAATAAGTAAAACAAATAGTAATATTAATAAGACAGATATGAAAAACTGAAATTGAATTTTGTACATAAATAAAAAAGGATAATATTAAAGTGGTCTTCCCCTCTCCTACTTTTAAATTTTGCTGTGCCCGACAGGGTCCATAATTGTTTCAGTAAATATACTAAAAAATTACCATCTCTATGTACCTACATTATGGATGCAATAAAGAATTTGAATTTTTGAATTTTGATCCAGAGAGTGTCTTCGCATTAAGCATCATCGCTGTGGTCATTAGTCCAATTCAATCTCTGACACGTGGAAGTTTTTGATAGGAACCAATGCTGCTATATTCCTCAAGTTAGTTAGGTAGAGATCATATTAAGAAGTATTATAATAATAAGTTCTAGAATAAAAATTGGACCTTGACAAATAAATTGTATCCATTTTTTAAACGTTACACATTGTGAGGACACCTGAAAAAATAATTGATTTTCTTGAAATATGTACAGAGACGGCGTAAATTTTTACTTGCAAGCACTATTTTTCATGACTACTATTGAGCACTATTTTTTTACTAACAAAACTTATAATTTAATAAAATTTTGATAAATAACTTTTACCGCTTGCAACAATTAAATTAACTTGTCACAATATTAAATGACATAAAAGTTTGCCTCCTTCATGGCTAAAGTAATAACAGTCGCACGGCTCGATCCATTAGGTTAAGCTACGCTTGCTGGGGTTGGTCCATGGATGGGTGACCATCTTTACATACCGAGATTCCTTCGTGCCTCGGAAAGCACGTGAAGCCGTTGGTCCCGGCTGTCAATCGTGGATCTTTAACAGACGTTACGGGTCGTTCCGAAAGTCTGACAACCAGTCTTACCAAGGGGTATCGTATTACCCAGTAAATGGGTTGTGGAGGTCAGATAGGCATCGTCACTCCACGTAAAATACTGGTATTCAGCTGCATCCGGTTAGACTGGAAGCCGACCCCATGATAGTTGGGAAAAAGCTAGGCAGATTGCGTTGGTAGTTTTGCGTGGATGTGACGCATATTTTCACCCAGCTTTTCTTTTTTTTGTTGTGTTTCTCTGTCTTTTGCGTCATGTTTACCGTAAATAAACGTATTTTCTTTCTATCTTTCTTTCTTTTTTTTATTGATAAAAGCTTTTAGCAACAATATTTTTTTAGCGAACAAATTCGGTCGTTACGCGATCGTTAACTATGTCGATGCTAATTTGATATAATATAAATATGTACCTCTATTATGCAGCATAAATTGGCAGAAGTGTTCATGGCAACAGAAGCATGTTTCCCGTCTTAGTGACCGATTTCTTTGGTCTTTACAAAGTTCAAAGAAATCAATCTGCGTAGCCTTTTCCCAACTATCTTGGGATCGGCTTCCAGTCTAACCGGATGCAGCTGAATAAAAGTATTTTATGTGGAGCGACTGCCTATCTGACCTCCACAACCCAGTCACTGGGTAATACGATACCCCTTGGTAAGACTGGTTGTCAGACTTTCGGCCTTCTGACGACCCGTAACGACTGTCAAAGATCCACGTTTGCTAGCCGGGAGCAACGGCTTAACGTGCTTTCCGAGGCACGGAGGAGACTCAGAATGTAAAGATGGTCACCCATCCACGGACCAACCCCGGCAAGCGTAGCTTAACCTGATTGATCGACCCGTGCGGCTGTTATTACTTTAGCCACGAGCTCCTCCAAAGTACAAAGAAAATCCATTGTAATATTTTAATGGTCATTGAGGCTATTTTAGTTACAATCGCAACCAGTTACAAGTGATTTTAATTTACAGTAAAATGAACAGAAGCCAAGATTGATTTACCAAATTGTCACTTCGGCGGTCAAGACCACTCTAATGATACCTCATTTTGTTAAAAACCATCCAGCCCTTTAAGCTACAAGCTGTGCTAAAGAAATAGACATACAAACATATATATCTGATACCACAGATAATATAATACTAGCGTACAAATGCCTCATCCCGTACAAAGAAACGGTACCGCCGTAACTACGGGTTTTCGTCTGGCACAAGTCACTTTTGTTCTTCTTTCGGGCCCGTCCTCTACACCTCGCTAGATGATGTTAGCAGCGACGGCTTGCAAGCTGAATGACTGTCTCCCGATTGATTGGGAGGGAAGTGGAAATTACGTTTTTCTTACTCCTCCGCTGTCTTTTCTGATTAATTTCGTTGCGGGACTCAAGACAGTTTAATCGTTTCTCTGGGAATCGTCGAGCTTCATTGCCTCGGCGTTTTTTCTGGTGGTCGCCACTGTTGATTCTGGCTTACAGAAGTTACAGTGGTTTGGGAATAGTGTGGCGGGCTTGTCCCAAAAAAAAAGCTGAATGACTTTTAGCTTATTTTCGATTAATTATTATTTTTATCTTAATCTAATTGTATTTTAATTTAATTGTAATTTTAGTTTTATTTTATTGTAATTTTTATTTTATTTCTTGTGTCTGATTTTATGATATGGGTTATTTTATGCCTGAAATAAATGATATTTAATTTTAATTTAATTTTAAAGTCTCACCAATATATCAAGAGTGAATAGGTTACTTCTAGGCAAGCGTGCTCCATCTTCGACCACATCATCGCTTACCATCGGGTGAGATAGTGGTCAAACGCGAGCCTATCAAACATAAAAAAAAAATAATAAAAAAAAAAAAATTGTCACACATTGAGGAATTATTTTATAGTATTTTTGGCACTTCATAGCAGTTTTACTATATCAAAATGTGTCACTATTCAAATTTTAAAGAGTTGAATGAATTAACTCTAAATATCCAAACAGTGCCATCTATTGGTACAAGAAATAAAGATGTCTAAGAATTCGTTCCAATAATATCTAAATTTGAATTACAAGCCAATTATTCCACAATTTTATGCTTAGGGCAGTTTATTAAATAAGAAAATACAGGTTTTTCCATTTTTATTTTCAAAATATTGATATTACTTATTTCAATAAGAAATCGATGCATATTACGCCATCTATTGAGATTTATTTCAACTAAATTTTCTTTGTTCGAGGTGAGACCCCGTGCTGATACGTTGTAATGAGTCTTTTGTGTGTTGTTGATGTTATCATTGCTTAGTTTTGGCAATAAATTGGTATTTCTGGAGCAGTCGGGTAAAGAGAAGATATCCATCATCCCAAAACCAGGCTCTGAGATCAAACGTAAACAAATGTATCATAACACAGAAGTAACAACGTAATTCCCTCATAGGTCGCTGTTCATTTGTTCTGCTAATCATCGCAACAGGAAGGGTGTGCACTTGATGGATTGTTTATTTCCACGACTGGACGTGCACTGTTCACATCACTCACTGCGGAAAAACAACAGATATATTGTTGCATTTTTGTTTAGTTTAGTTTCCTCTGATTAAGATAAAAGGCCTTTGTCTCAAATGGTTAGCTTTGTTGGGAAATGGATGGATGTTTAGAAACACGAGTGAATGGAAATTGTGAACATTCTGAAATTATCAGGTTTCGGTTAGTTTTTAGTTTCACAGGGGCTCGTGATTAAGTACTTATCTAATAACAGCAGCACGGGTGCATTGAGGGTTAAGCAGCACATTCTGCAGATGGGTTACCAGTGGTAACTCATCTTGGGCACTGGCAAGTTACCAGTGACCAAGTTACCATACATTTCTCACCAAGACCTCTCTCGGAAAGCTCGCTAAGCCCGGCTGTAATTGTTAGATTTTTGAATCGTTGCGTCGGGTTGTCAGAAGAGCGATGTCTGACAATCTGTCTCACCTAGACCACTCCCGGGAAGCTCGTTAAGACCGGCTGTAATATTTGGATTTTTGAATCGTTGTGTGGGTCGTCAGAAGAGCGATGTCTGACCATCTGTCTCACAGATGCCGAACCAAAGAAATGTGTACAAAGACTTTAGGTAGGCCTAAATAACATTCAAAAGAAAAACCCTTTATAAATGTCATGAGATGTATGTACCTATATTAATAGTAAGTACGAGTTTATGAAATAAATGGAATCCTTATCTAACAGTCTTGTAGGTGAGCAAAAGTTTTTTCATAACGATATTACGTAGGTACCTAATATAAAAGTTCAAGGAGAAATATCTTCCATTGTATTTTGAGATGGAAGAAAAATACTTATTTTTGTTGAAAGAGAGTTGTTGAGTAATAAGTAAGCTTATTTGAATGCCAGTCTCAAAATAGATATTCTGTATAATTTATTAACCATTACTTTCCTTTTATTTAATAGTGGTATCTAGGAGAGTTCAGGGTTCATAAAACGAATTTTCTCTAAGTTTATCTTTTAGTTTTGAAAATAAATAAAAGTCACAAGGTGCCAGGTCGGGACTGTAAGGAGGATGACTCACTGACTCCACATCTTCGATAGACAAATATTCGATAGTCCGTCTGCCGGAGTGAGCTGGAGCATTATCGTGGTGGAGGACGATCCTGCGCTTCTTGGGCGCTGGTGTCTAACATTTTCCAAGGCAACAGTAACTGGTAAACAATGACTGACACACCAATCTGCAGTAACAGTCCTTTTGTCTTCTAGGGCAATTGTACCGAAATGATCCGTCCGTCCAAAGAATGAGACAATAATCTTTTTCCTTGACTTCTGCCCTTCTTTACTGGGGTTATTCCCTGAGTACCCCGAACTCCGAGGCCCCCGTCCCGGAGAAAACCGAATACGATAAATATGATTACATTTCTTTTTATTCTTTTTCTATTGTTTTCAACTGGTACGGTCGAAATATAAAGTGCTTAAATGTACACTGAAAAAAATCAAGCATAATGAAAAAGCATTCATCTGAACAGTTTAAACAGTAAGTATATGTTTGAAATACATAAGACGAAAGTAGGTTATTTGAAATTTGGTACAATGTCGAATCTTGCGAGGTAATTACAGTTTGAATAAAATGTCTCAAAAATATAAAATAAATGTTACAATATTATCAAATCACACATACCTGAGCGAGCACCAACCAGTTATTATAAACAATAGAAAGTGACTATGCTACATTATAAAAAAAAATACTGAAAGACTGTTTTTGCATATTTTTAAATTATGTTCATGTTCCATGTAGAGTAGGTATTTTGATTTTCTGTATTGGAAAAAGAACTATTGCGATAATAATTAAAACCTGTGATTGCTCAAGGAGACTCTATGTTGTATTCTCTAATTAGCAAGACATTGTAATTTTTTCCTGATTTCTAAAATAGTTTTATAATTTTAGTAAGCTTACTAAACTGCTGACGGTATTTTTAAGCTAAACTGACTACTAATTCAGTTCATGAAGATAAAAATAAATCGGGGTCCTCCGGGACGTGGGCCTCGGGGATCGGGGTACTCAGAGAATAACCCTCTTTACTTTGGTCGGCAAATCTTCGAATGGAAACATCTGTTGGGCAGATTGTCTTTTGGTTTCAGGTTCGTAACAATATATCCAGCTTTCATCACTTGTGACGATTTATAATATAGAGCATTCGAGTCACCTCCGTCATACTTTCCAAGCATTGAGTGGCACCAATTCAAACGGCGGCATTTTAGATCTTCCGTCAAATTATGAGGTATCTATCTCGTACAATGCTTTCTGACGCCAAAATGTTCATGTAAGACTTTTAGTACCTTGATTCATACCGATGCCTCAAGCTGCCCGAATCTGTTGATACGTCACCCTTCTATCAGCTTCTATCAATAGCCTCACAGCACTCACGTTATGTTCAGTAGTCGCCGTAGAAGGACGTCATTCTCGCGAATCATCGGTGCGCTTGCTGTGACTACGCTTAAACTCATTAGACCAGTGCAGCAGCAAGCAGTGGCACGGGATGCAGCTTCGTCATGAAATACTAATCGAAGTCTATCGTAACATTATTTTTGAGTAAGACCGCAACGAAAGTCGTAATATGAATTCATTACACATTTACAGATTCCCAAAGAGTTCCTAAATCGAAATTTAAACAATTTTTTAACACATTTGCTCAAAAAGTTCATTTACAAAGGCTGTATAAATTGTTCGATAGTTTAAAAATTACGCACCATACAATGGAACGTGCGGTGAAATAGCCGGGCGTATTCTTTACGTTTTTTTTTGAGGGTTTTTGCCGGGATTTTGTCGAGTGAAGTTCAGTGGCTGTTTTAATTATTCGTTTATTGATTCCTAGTGGATATTGTGATGTAAAATTGGTGTAGTTTTGTGTCTCAAGTGTCAACGCAAATGCACAATATGTGGAATCATTGAAACAGGCGCGATCTCGGGAAAATGGAGCTGAGAATTTTATTGTAGTATTGACTACCTCAGTCTCTATCTCAAATGTATTTTCTGTCTTTCTTTTCTTTCGAAGTTTGCCGAGAAGGCTGACTCGACAGATTTGTTGCCAAATACTGCAAAAAACATTAGATTGTGTTACATCTGCATTCTAATGGAAAAAAGTATAAATACACTACGTAAGACTAGGCAATATGGTCAGAAGACTTTCGCCTTCCCTTCGGGGATAGTAATAAAAAAAAAATACGTTTTTTTTTTAAATTTCCATAAAAATATATAAGAATTCCAAGGAGTTTCAAATTACGAGATAAATAAGCTGAATGATCGAACCTCCTTGGAAGTGCTTTTATATTCAATACGTTTGTCTCACTTTAATACTAAAGAGAAAATGAAACGAAAGGTGTAGTTGTTATTTTCATCACGCGCACGTGGCGCCATTTGCAAATTCGCGCCATTTTCATATTAGAAACGTCAAAGATTGTTGCTACTTTCCGACTGATATCTAAAAACACAAGTTTGTTTCATTACCTATTGTACTGTTATCTCGCAAATAAGTTGAAAAACGTTGTATGACACACGTGCGGAAATTGGTATTTATAAACTCGTGACTATGGTAAACCATCGACTTCGTCTCGGGCTTGCATTCGTCTAATCGTTTAAAAAAACCGACTTACCGCACTGGTATCATACGTGGTCGTAGAACAAATTGTATGGTAGGTTACGCACTACCCATCCGAGTTCGGTCCGAGTTTTCTATACATCTGTATTTTGACGGATAAGTATCGGACGTAGTGCGCAACCGCTCTTAGGGAGGCGTATGTCCAGCAGTGGACGTCTTTCGCATACACAATCATTCGACAGGCGTGGTGATTTCTTCTCTGTTTGAAGTTGACTTTAACCTGCAGTGGAAAAGGTAGGTTACCCTACTTATAATATTATAAATGCAAAAATTTGGATGGATGGACGTTTGTTACTCAATCACGCTAGAACGTCTGAACGAATCTGGATGAAATTTGGCGCAGAGATAGATTATAGTCTAGTATTTCAGATTATAATCGTATCTCTGTGCCAAATTTCATACAAGAAAAGGGGTTTGGCTGTGTCGTGGACACAGCAGTGTGTTTTACGTGAATACCTCTACTTAGCGGGTAAACAAAATCGAAGGATACAGTTTGGTGTTGCAGCTAAATATCTATCATCCCCATCCAATATTGAATTAAACCAATGGATAGCTCCAGAATCAAAGAATTCGTTACGCTAAGTGAAAACTGGCGTTGGAGGGGGAAGCGTCTTCATTTTGAGGTCACTTTGCTGTGTTTCAAGATTTCCATGTGACTCGGAGCAGCTATGACGTTCCTTTTAGTTTTATTGGACAGCCCTCATCAAGATTAATCTTGATTGTATTTATAAAAAAATAATTTTAAATAGTTACTGTAAGTAAATATATTTAGTGTTTGGAGTGTGTATGGAAATCTCGAAACGCGGCAAAATGACCTCAAAATGCGTGGAACACTACGCGCCGTCAAATCTTGGGCCTGGTGCTGATCGCACGGCGAGTTACCCACTACTCGCCGTCCGCAGGCCCGGGTCTACGGTGGCCGGAGATCGTCTCGCGATGTCCTCCGCCCAGGGCGTCTCCTGCGGCGGCTGCTGCTGAGGGCGTGAGCTCGAGTCTGTTGTTGTTGCCTCTCCCTCACCCGTTCCGCCTGCTTCGCAGAAGAAGCAGGCTGCTTCCCATTCCCTCTCGCTCCGTACCGTGGCCTGGACCAGGGCCGGGCGCGAGAGGTCGCTGCCGCCGATCGCCTCCACGTAGCACGGCTCCCTTACGAGAGGAAAATAAGGTCTTTCTTTGGTTAAATATACAGGGTGTTTGGTTAGTTATACAGGGTGTTTAGTTAGATATACAGGATGTAACGGCAATGTATCGTCATAATTATGGTGAATACTCCTTCTGTTCATGGAAATGAACAGCTTTCTTCAAGAAAGTGAAAAATTTGGCTTTTAATACCAATTTTAATCCCCTGATGATAACTTTGTATGGAAAGTCCAATTTTTTGGGGTTTTACTATGATTTCTTTAAAGAAAGTTGTTCATTTCCATTAGCAGAAGTAGCTACTAAAGTATGACCACCCGGTCATACTTTCCGATACACCCTCTTGATCTGGATCACGGGGATCAGTGATATTAATTGAGCTGTTCGTATAATCTGATTCCTGTTCTTCTTCTCTTGTACCTCTCTTCATAATAATAGGGGAATAGCTCATGCTGTGGTAAAAACTCCGGAGTCAGGGTGTTTTTTTATTTTTTTGGTGGTGGTGAATCATCCAATCTGGGTGGAGCGGGAGGGCGTGTCAGACTCTACTGACTAAAACCCACTCCTGTTCCTTCCCTGCCTGAGTGCCCAGGGGTTACCGCAGACTCTGTTAAGAATTTATCCGCTACCCCTAGGTATGCAGGCACCGGCCACGATGGGCCCCGTCAGTGGTGGCTGACAAACACCTCTTTGAGGCGCGGGTGGAACACTACGCGCCGTCGACTCACGGGCCTGGTACTGATCGGGCGGCGAGCTATCCACTGCTCGCCGTCGGCAGGCCCGGGTCTACGGTGGCCGGAGATCGTCTCGCGGCGTCCTACGCCCAATGCGTCGTAAAACTATGAAATAAAACGGAAGGGGTTTATTATTTGGTCAGATGTGTGCGAAAGTAGCTCTTCTACACGTTTTTACAAATGAGTTCTATAAAGAAGGAGCTAGGTTGTTTTCTTACTTTCCACGTGCCAAGCTCAAACGTCTTTCATCCAGGCCAATGAAGCCATAAATTTGACCTATTTCTATTAGAAAATATAATATTTGGGTTTTATTCATTCAATTTACTTCAAAGTCCATAGAAATTGAAAGAAAAAAAGATTCAATTGGCTTTTTGTTTATGTCAGCAGAGATTTAAGCAACAAAAATAATCAAAGCTTTTATCAAATATTTGTAACTCTTAAACGAGCTTACGCCTATGTGGGTATATATCTAATATAGAAATTAAACTCAAATCCCAATTCTTTTATCATTGTTATATAAGATGACTGTTAATTAGTGACCGATATTTAAACACGTGATTGCACTCATGATAACAAACAACTTTTACTATAGGGACAAACCTGAGATCGCGAAAAAAATCTGTTGTTCAGTACATTTATGTTCGCCTACTGACTGATCAAAATGTACTGCACTGCCTTGGTTTGGTCCCATAGTAAAAGTTGTTTGTTATCATGAGTACAATTACGTGTTAAAGTATCGGTGACTAATTACCAGTTACCCTATATAAATACAAAGTAATAAATTAAAAAGTACATACATACTTATAAAAAAACATATGTACAAGCGGCATAAAAAGAGGAGGCGTTGAACTCAATGGGAAAAGTGCCCAGAGCACTGGCAGCATTGCCACGTTGAATGGCAATCCCAATTCTTGTCTTGTTTTGATATGAGTCGATAGCACAAGTCGTGGTGATATCTTTTCACCACGACTTGTGCTATCGACTCATAAGCCAGCTAGCAACGTTCTTAGTGAGGCATTGTGAGGCACGCGTCCCAAGGTGCATATGGACACATATGTATGGCGATGCACCACCGGTACAAGATGGATATCCCACCCACACGCACAAAATGTATGGGAACACATTCAGTGTGCGGACAGCTAAGTGTAGGTAGCCCTTACCTTTAAAGGACAGATATATATAGTAGGTAGCCACAGTACATGTCACGATACCTACCATGGTGCACAATTTTGGCTTAGCAAGCGTTAAAATTAACAAACCAAAAAGAAATAAATAAATTGATAAAACATCAGAAATTTTTAAAACTCAGTTTCTAACTGCGAAAGCATTTTGCGTATAATCAGCCAGCATTCCGCCAGCCGTCGTGTAAGTACTATTATACATTCAACTTTTTGGTTCGAAAAGTTTTCACATAATGTGAGAGTTCTGTGGCTTTTTCTGCGAAATAGTTTCCAAACTTTTGAAGTGAGCTAGCAAAATGTGGCCGTTTTTTGGGCAGTGTAGTGAAAATGGTACAACAGATGGACACGAGAAAAGTTGCTGCGTCAGTATACATTAGAGGGTTTAAAAACTGTATATTGATGTGAGTGTCTTCACACAAGCATTGTTTCCAACAGAAAAAAACCGGAAGTGCGAGTCTGACTCGCATGCGTGTTGTGTGTGTGTTTTTTTAAACCATAGACTTCTTAGAGATTTTCCTGTAATCTATAAGTAAAGCACTTTAAGTATGTTTCTGTATTTTTTTTTAAATTTTGACTTAATTTCGGTGATAAGAGAGATCATTATGAAGATTGATTGGTCACACCAGTACCGTGAAAAACTTTACTTTTAATTTTCTGTTTTCTACACCAAAAGTGACCCCATGTTACAAATTCATTTATTTACATTACATGTCCATGTTTGGATCACAAATATTCATGTGTACCAAATTTCAACTCACTTGGTTCTATAGATTCGGAGCAAATTGAGTGTGACAGACAGACACACGAGTGTTATTATAAGTGTTTTATTTATTTATTTACACTTCATGCAACAAAAGTACAAAGGCGGTTTTAATGCCTTAGGCATTCTCTACCAGTCAACCAAGGGTGGTGGAGAGATAATATGGCAGGTGCATAAAAAAAAACAAATAAAGTACCTAATAACAAGGAGAAATAATAAAAAACGGGAACGAAAATATATTTATAGTAATAATAAACATACATATATATTTAATATAATAACTAGCCATAAATATATATATTTATTAATATAAAGTAATAGAAAAGGTTTTTGAGGCGACTCTACTTCCGCTTAAATGCATACTGACTGGTGGCCGTCCTGATATTGAGAGGAAGCGCATTCCACAGAAGGATGGACTGAATATGAAAGAAAGAATAAACAAAATCAGAAGTATGAGAAGAGCAAAGCAGTAGGAGGAGAACCAAGGTGATCATGTTTTTTTTTTTTTTTTGGGGGGTGGGAAATCATCTCATGACTTCTTCCTCTCTAGGGTGGAGCGGAAGGGCGTGTCAGACTCTTACTGACTAAAACCCACCCCTGTTCCTCCCTGCCCTACGCGCCCGGGGGCGAGGTAACTCTTTCGAATTTATCCTCCACCCCCGGGCAGAAGGTGATCATGTAACGACTGATGTCGTCACAGCCCACAGCCTTGGACTTAATGGACAGGATGATCTTTTTGATTTGATTCCAATCCTAGCCGGAGCAAAGTGGTATGGTTCTATGATAGGACCTGGTAGGCCAGTAATGAAATCAACCGTCTGAGACAGTACATTTGAATCCAAGTGACAGGTGGTTGTGAAATGACGGTTGATATCATCCAGGACGATTGTTTTAGGAAAGTCCACCAAAAGTCCTACCGATACCGAGAGTTCCAAGGAATTTCCAGGTATAAGAAGAAGAAGAAGATACGTTTTCGAGAGTATGACGGCGTTTAGCGTTGCGTATCACCTGATAAAACCGATTCCTTGCAGATTTAAAGAGGTCCCTATTTTCATTACTGCGATTCTTTTTATATTTTCGAAAGACCCGATTCCTACGCCTCATCGCCATACGACGAAGAACGGAGCACACGGGTTCAACAGGGGTTCCTGTTGAACCCGTGTGCTCCGGTCTTTTATTAGGACGTTTGGAACCCTACAATTATAAATTAAGTGTGCCACTACGCGCAAAAAAGTCTTGGCTTTAGTATCATATCATCATAAATGCAGTCGAAAGACATCCTCTGATGGACTTGGGAGGTCAAAGTCCATCACGCAGGGGTCTTCACATGGTTGCGGATAAATACGAAACAGAGTTACCGCGCCCCTGGGCACTCAAGCAAGGAAGAAACACGGGTGGGTTTTAATCAGTAAAAGTCTGACACACCCTCCCGCTGTGTGTTGGAATGTCATCCAGTGACTTTTCCCGCTCCACCCAGAGCGGGAGAAGTCACTGAATAACATCCCAACACACACAAAAAAAATGGGGTCGTTACATCAACTGGTCTACCAGTGCTTCTCACCTCTTGTAGAAACCCGCAGTCCTTACCAGCTCAACAGTCTGATTAACTGGAGGATTTCCAACGCGTTTTCCGGTACGTGGTAACCTTTCGACCGATGCGGTATCATTTCACAGAGAAGTAGTTTCTCAAGGCTTCACTGGAAATTCTATGGCGTCTGAAAACTGAAACTGTTTTCATGTTTCATCAACGCGCAAAGTTATATTACGTTTACTCTTTACGTCAGAAGAAACAATTTTAATCAAAATTCTTAACCCAACTACATAGTAGGTTAAGTTACAAAATTCAAGACGTATCATGTTGGGGACACGAGCATACCTAAATCATAAGTGCTCATAGTTTCGCTAAGAGGCTCTAGAGTTCAGCCGCACTCAACCTTCCTTCTTTTCGAGGCATATTATAGCGCTTCTGCTATTATAACGATGGGATGGGATGAATATGTAGAGTTTTATTTGACTGTAGGCTATTGCAAATCAAGTCAAATAAAACTCTACTTTTAATAGAATCCACATGAAAGCGATTTTTGACAAATGGACGTTTTCGTTAAAATTGCCACTGCCATTTTTTTTTTTTTTTAGATTTTTTGCTCTTGACTCTAGTCTAGGTCAGAGGTGACAGAGACAAAGTCGACGATGGAGCGAGCTTACTCAGAAGAAGCCTGTTCACTCTAACTTTGAAGAGATTAGGGTTGTATGCATTCGGAAATACAGACGTAGGTAGCGAGTTCCACTCCTTTGCTGTGCGCATTATGAAAGACGTTCGGAAACGCTTAGTGCGAATTCGTGCAATAGCAACAAGGTAGGGATGGTTTTATTTTTTATTTTTTTATTGGCGTGTGGGAAATCATCCAATGACTGCTCCCGCTCTGGGTGGAGCGGGAGGGCGTGTCAGACTCTTACTGACTAAATCCCACCCCTGTTCCTTCCCTGCCTGAGTGCCCAGGGGTGCGGTACCTCATTTTGGAATTTATCCGCTACCCCTAGGCATGCAGGCACCGGCTGCGATGGGCCCCGTCAGTGGTGGCTGACAATCATCTCTTTGAGGCGCGCGTGGAATACTACACGCCGTCGACTCAAGGGATGGTAACTTGCAGTGCGTCTAGATATCCGTTGGTAGAAGTAGGCCGGTGGGATGAGGTCGTGGAGTTATTGGGTACACTCTCCGAAGTACATTTTGTAGAAAACCGACAAGCAGGCAAGCTTGCGGCGATGAGCCAAGCTGTGAAGTTTGGCATCCACCAGTTTTACGTCGCCAATGAGCCTCTTAACTCTGCGTTCCACTGAGTTAATCGCAGAAAGTTGGTATTTAGCTGAACCAACCCAGAGAAGGCTGTAATACTGCATGCAGGATCGGACTTGTGCTTTGTATAGTGTTAAAAGCTGTCCAGGCGTGATGTATTGTTTCACTCTGTTTGGGATGCCAAGTTTTTTTGCCGCAGTTTGGGCATTGTACTCAATGGTGGCGCTGAATTTGCGACTCGCTGTCAACTGCATGCCTAGGAGCTCGAGTCGATCTATAAGAGGAATAGATGTACCTACCCCAAAAAGTAGGAGTTTGGTCGAAACGACTCCATTTTGCGGTAAAAAGACACGCCTGTGTTTTGGAAGCGCTAAATGAGACCAGATTGTCATCACCCCATTGGGAGACAAGTCTTAAGGTCAAATTCGTTCGCTCTACCATGGCCTCTCTTAAGGAACAAACTTCATGGCCGCCGGTTTTTGCGCTGGACGAGTATCTCTCTTAAACCGTACTGTCATCTGCGTACCCAACAATACCTGGCTGAATTGGGTCATTGATGTGCAGCAGGTATAGAGTTGCAGAGAGAACAGACCCCTGAGGAACTCCGGCATCAATAGCCATGAGGTCAGAGGAGCAGCCGTCAACGACTACTCGGATCGACCGTTCACTAAGGAAGTCTGATATCCAGCTACCAAAATCAGCTGGGATGCCATAAGCAGGAAGCTTGCTGAGTAAAATCGCGTGCCAGACCCTGTGAAAGGCCTTCGAGATATCAAGCGATACAGCTAGTGCTTCGCCGTGTTTCTCAATGGCTTCGCTCCAGCAGTGCGTGACATACACATATACAGAAGATCGCCAGTTAACCGTCCCCGGCGAAAGCAATATTGACGGTCACTGAGGAGATCATTGTCTTCAAGGTATGTCAGCAACTTACTGTTAAGTACCCTTTCCATAACCTTGCACAGAATGGAGGTAATGGCGATCGGACGGTAATAAACAGGGTCTGCACGGTTGCCCTTTTTGGGCACAGGTTGTACATTTGCAAGCTTCCAGCATTTTGGCACTGTCTTTTTTATCAAGAGAGAGGTGGAACAAGCATGTCAACACAGAAGACAATTCAGGTGCAGACTGCCTCAACACTCTCGCTGGAATGCCGTCAGGCCCGCTGGCCCTGTTCACGTCAAGACTGCACAATACTCTTCGGTTATGGCTATGGCTATGGTACAGGTTAAGTGGTTCGTTTTACTAGTGGGTTAATAGTCTCCACACATCCTCAAGAAGTGAACCATATAGCAGAGTTCCGTACACTATAAATGTATATACGTACTGGTAGTTAAGTACTCAATAAAACTGCTGGTAAGTAAAATAAAATAGGTACAGGGTGTAACAAAAATGGGTAATATTTAAAATATGACCACCCATTTTTGTAACACTCTATATGTATAGCATTATCGAACCAATATTGTGCTGGGTTACAGGGCCACACAGTAACGCTGGGCAGGTGACATGCGGTCGCTGTTTGAGTATATAGCTGCTCTGGAAGAGATTTTCTATCCACAATAACGCTTGTTGGCAAGTGTAAATGTACAGGGATAGGCCACGTGAAATTTCGGTAGTACTTGGTAATCCCATGCTTTTTTGAGTATTGACCGAATCATTATCGCTGATAAAATATAATTTTGTCTATAGCCTAAGGAACCCTAAGAAAGCTAGATAGAAAACCGTATCCCGTGTAGTTAATTTAGCTGTAAGAAAAAAAAAACGCCGATAGTATTGCATCCGAGTAATTTCCGGGTCAATCTCCTCCTCTAGAAAACGACGTGAAAATCAATAGACTGAAGACTGATTAATTTGTCTCTGAGTCTGGAAGGATATTTACAACTAGATTTTTCCTGCGGATTCACCCGCGTACCGTATCTCGCAAGAACCGAGCCTATCATAGAATATTTCGGCATAAAAATAATTTATTAGAGACAGAATTCGGATCAGTACATGTAGAGAGATGTAGACAATCAAACCACAAGTTTATCTCTTTACAATATTAGTTCACTTGCTTCTGGCAGCGCTTCACCCGCGTGGGTGTAGTACTTTCCCCATTATAAAAAAAAAGCCTATGTGCTTTTCCAAACTATAATCCATCTCTGTACCAAATTTCATCCAGATCCGTTTAGCCGTTCTAGCTTGATTGAGTAACAAATATCCATACATCCATACACCCATCCATTCATCCAAACTTCCACATTTATAATATTGGATGTAAGAGTATAGGTTAGTTAGTAAACAAGTATATTATTGTAACTCCCTATACTTTTAAATCCCGATAATATCAAAAACTGTTAGTCTTCTCTCTCATGTCCACATAAGCTGAACGAGAATAGGTCACGTCTTTGCCAAAAAGATAAGCCAAGTCAAAAGGTTTGCTAGCAAGGTTCTGGAACGCCGGATGTAGGTAGATAGGCACATACTTCAGTACTGTCGTATAGTCTCTTTTGTGATGCAATCTTAAAATTCTGTAAGTTAAACTGCAAAAACATTTTACGAAGTGCGAAACGCAGTAACAATAAACTAACTTTCGACTACGGCAGAGAAGGAACAGAGGATTGTCATGGGCTATTTATTAAAACTTGATGCATACATTTGTACTTACATACATAATCCGCCTACAATGTTCCCAATTGCTTGGTCACAGGTTCCTTTCTGTGAGAGGGTCGGCCGTAAACCACCACGCTGCCTTAATGCTGGGGCCTTAATTCTGTAAAATAACTAACTTGTCAATATTGTGTCGGTAGTGTGTCAGTGGTGTCTCTATAGAATAGTCATTAACATTTGGTATTCTATAAATTTTTTATGGTGATTGACTTGCCACTGTAGTGCCATTGAAACCCCATAATAAGACTATTGTAATAATTGATAGTCTGCGCTACTATAATATGTCAATATTATTTTGAAGTTTTTGCACAATACCAAATTTGCAACAAAAGCAAAATAATGTCTGTTGTGTGTCGATGGAGTGTCGTTGCTTAACTCAAAGTTACAGAATTGGGCCCCTGGTTGGTGGATGTCACATGTCTTCGAAGTTTTGGTTCTAGGATATGCCGGTATCTTCACGATGGTTTCCTTCACCATTTTGAAACTCAGTGTTCAGTAACGGACAACAGACATAATAAAAAAAATATTGTTCGTGGCACTTGAGGGGGCCTTCCGGTATTTCAGAGGCACACACATACAAAATACACTGTAAAAAGGCGGACTTAATGCCTTAGGTATTTACCTACATTTAGGCTATGTATACCTATACTATGTATGTGAGTTAGTCTGTCACCTCTTACAGCTTAAACTACTGTAAGTAAAAACGAGTGTCGTGTCCTGTTGGTACCCACTTAAGGCGCTATTAGCTGCCAACGATCTTGAGTGGTCTGCGCTAAGCTCACGTAACGCTTCGTATGTCCACCCCGTAATAGGATTCGCCCATCAAGGAGCGCTGTCCGAAATTAGACGCATTATTAATTTATTACACATAAAACACCAAGTATTAAACTAAAACACTGAGACTAAATTATAAATAATTAAATGATCTTTAAAATGGTGAAGGTTTCATAACAATACGCTTTATAGTTTTTGCGTGATTCTCAGTTTTTTATCAGAGTTAGACATAAATTTACAAATTAATTACTTTATGTTATAAAAATATAATTACAAATCTTCTGAGATCAAATTACGGCGGAAACTGTTTAGAAAAACATATATTTTTTTCAAAGAAATAAGACTAGTCGTTTAGACGTGATATTGAATTAAAAAAACTTGAGAGGTGTCAAGGGACACCCGGATGGAACGAAGTAGCTTGCACCTACCCACCAAAAATACAAGAAGTTTTTATTAGATTTTTTTTCCAACACAATCTTTTTGGATGGACAGCCTCATTAGTGTCGTGACAACTTTTCGTAAGATTTTTTTTTATTAGATTGTTTTTCCAACACAATCTTTTTGGAAGGACAGCCTCTTTGATGTCGTGACAACTTTTCGTAAGAATTTTTTCCGTCTAGCCCCCCTTTCACAACGC
Organism: Polia nebulosa; assembly: GCA_951329385.1. Classification (NCBI taxonomy): domain Eukaryota; kingdom Metazoa; phylum Arthropoda; class Insecta; order Lepidoptera; family Noctuidae; genus Polia; species Polia nebulosa. Next base: position 15,167,911 of record OX589605.1, on the reverse strand, counting down.
GCGATAAGGAACTTCGTTCCAAAACCATTAAAAGTCGTATAACTGCGCCTTAATAAAGCAACGTAACGTACAAGTCACGTTATGATTTTAGTGATAAGCGTTTCCAGAAATATTTCAAACTTTTCAGTAAACTTTTCCTTCGTTAATCATATCGAAATAAAACTGTATGAAGTGGGTATAGCAACTAGTAGCCGAAAAGAAGTAGTTACGAGTTACGCCTTGTCGATGCCCACTTTCAGTTCGTTCGGTATTGGAACACGTTGATTGATGAGTTTCGTCGAGTTAGACGTTTGGGGAACAAAGTTCGCCCTCTAACGATTACTAATGATTTCATTCAGGTCACTCGGCAATCATTCACAGTACATCTTGATTTTACTCTTGACTAACCCATGTTGTTTTTGTTTTTAACAAGCGTCGGAGCGATCGATACTTTTAATTGGGAGTAATAGTGTAGAAAGATAAATGAGTTCGTAATGATGTTGAAACTTTATACGGGAAAAATACTCCTAAGTTAGGAGTATTTTTGAAAAACACAATAAATATTATGTGTTACTTAAAACACAAGTTTTTTAAACTGAAACAAGAACCTTACCTGTGTTGGAAATATTGTTATGTCAAGTAAGTTAATAAAATAACAACCCAATTACCCAGTATTACCAAAACTCTACATTTATTTATTTACACTTCATGCAAAAAAAGTGCAAAGGCGGACTATTTCACCAATTCTAAACGCCCAGTTTTCGCCGTTTAAGCTCGCGTTTATTTATTTATCTAACAATCTAAGTACACCCAGAACAGACAAGAATGAAACTGAGAAAAAAAAAATGTACAAAGGTAATGCTTATTTCTAATGAAATCTCTTCCAGCATACCTGCGAAAGGAGAGTTGAAAAAAAAAGGGAAGTAGACACTGTGTGGCAAAGTAGTAGGAAAAAAAGAATACATAAAACCAAAAAAAAAACAAACAATAAAATAAAATAACATACAATGCAAACATTTACCATAATATAATAGATACAAATACATAAATAGGCCAAATAAATATCACTAAAATACATACTAAACAATATTATGAAATAAATAATACATACTTATAACAACTATGACGAAATTGAAAGATAGTGATTTTTGACACTCCTCTTAAAGACTGGAAGAGTCTGGCTGTCCCTAATTTCAGGCGGCAGAGAATTCCACAACCGTACAGCGTGCGTAGTGAAGGAGTAAGAGTAGTAATCAGTACTATGAGGAGGGGATTTGAGGAGTTTCCTGAAATGCGACCTGCAAGGCGCATCAGTGTTTAGCCGCTGTCATAAAGCTGAACGTGCTAATCTCAGGAACTACTAGATCGAATTAAAAATTTATTTTGTGTTGAATAGTCCATTTATCGAGGAAGGCTATAGGTTATATAACATCACGCTGCGACCAACAGGAGCGAAGCATCAATGAAAAATGTGGCAAAAAAGTGGCAAAAAAAATCCTTTTGAGAGCTTCAGTTGCGTGCGCTGCATAAACGGTTAAAGTTACGCAGAAATTATATATGACAGAATTGTTCTCCTTTTAAAGTTAGTAGCATAATATGTCTTTCTTTTAAAGTTAACTCACTATAATCTTTTTTATGGTTTTTATTTTTTACGCGCTTAGTTCAGTAAAACTTAGTTTATAGAGCGAATGGTGAAATAGGCCCTTAATACCTTAGGCATTCTCTAATAGATAGATGAAGATAATATGGCAGGTGCATAAAAAAACAAGCAAAGTAATAATAAGTAAATATAACAATAATAATTTAACTCAACCTCGTGAAAGCCGAGAAAGATAAACAAATCAAGTACATCGACTTAGCTCGCAATGTTGTCGACATGTGGGATGTGGACTCAGCGATCATTGTACCGATAGTTGTGTCAGCCAATGGTTTAATAGCTACGAGCCTTTTTTTTTTTTTTTTTTTTTTTTTTTTTTTTTTGCCGGGTGGAAAATCCTCATGGATGTCCTTCGCCTGGGGCGGGCGAAGGGGTCTGTCAGACTCTTACTGACTAAAAACCACCCCGGTGTTCCCTCATATACTTCACTCCGGGGCAACGGGTGCGAATGGGACTTCCGCTGCCCCGGACTAGTACCGGCCCGCTGTCTGCGGGCCTCATCCCGTGGTGAGGAGTGAGGTCTCAACCCCCCTTTACGTCTAAGAGAGGCGCACGTGGAACACTACGCGCCGCCATCTCGGGTCTCGGTTGATGGGCCAACGGACGTCCCCGAATCCGTCGACCCCGGACCGTTTTTAGGGGGGCTGAAAGAGGGCGTTGTCCGCCCTTCTTCGACGCCCGGTGCGCCTGGTTCGGGAAGGGAGTGCACTAGTCATCTCCCTCTCCCTTTCCGCAGCCTCCTTCTGCGAGATGACATTCTCACAGAAGGAGATCACCGCATCCCAAGACTCTGGACTGCCGACCATGGAACAAACCACAGCCGGCAGCGACAGGTCGCCTCCGACTTAAATAGCTACGAGCCTCGACCAACACCTTAGGAGGCTCTCGTTAGGCGGCTGGATCAAGGGCTTGATTCAGAAAGCAGTACTTATGGACACGGTTCGCATTGTCAGGCGGTTCCTCTCTCTGGACCCCTGACCGGTAGCTTAATTGGACCCTGTTCCCGATACCGGTGGGATACTATTTTTAAATTTTTAAATGTTTTTGTATCCTTTTTCTTTAAATATTAAAAATGTAAATAATATGTATATAAAAATTAATAAACGATAACTTAACTCAATTATGTCTCCCTCTCAGAATGGATGTAGGAACGTGTCCCGCGGTTCTAAGGAGCTACTCCTCATAGACATGGCCATAAGTCAACAAGTTTGTCGATCTCACAAGGATTTGTCGACATGCTGGATTGATTATAAGAAAGCCTACGGCTCTGTTCCACATACATAACTCATGAGGGTGTTGGAGTTGTACAAAATAGATCTAACTCTACGCACCTTCCTTGAGTCATGTATGGGGCAACGGAATACAGTCCTTCGATATCCAGGATTTCGACCAAACCTGGGGATTTTTCAGGGCGACAGTGTAAGTCCACTTTGGTTCTGCTTAGCCCTGAATCCTCTAAGCACTTTGCTGGAGGATTCAGGCCTGTTCTATCGGTTGAGAAGAGGTGGTCAGGCCATATCTCACATGGATGACCTGAAACTTTAGCCCCAACAATTTGCGACTGATGGAGCTACTGAAGGTAACTGAAACTTTCAGTAGCACCATCAGGATGGAATTTGGTGCGGACAAATGTACAGCCATGCATGTAAAGCGAGGGGGGATTATGGAATTCGAAGGGATTCAACTCTCGGATTCCATACACCTTAGGTCCTTTTCCTCGACCGAAACATAGAAGTATTTGGGTATGTCGGAAGCGTTAGGCATTATCGTAGTTGACATGAAGCAATCGCTGAAGGAGCGCTTCTCGCGGGAATAAGGTGCGGGCCTTCAACGGTTAGGTCATGCCGGTTTTGATGTATACTATCGGCATACTCAAATGGACTCAGACCGAACTCGACACCCTGGATAGGAGGGTCCGTACGCTGCTGACTACAAACCTGATGCATCACCCACGATTATCGGTGATGAGACTGTACATCCCGCGGAAGTGTGGAGGTCGAGGCTTTTTGAACGCTAAGATTCTCCACAACCGCGAGGTGTGCAGTCTCAGAGAATATTTTCTTGAAACCGACGTGGGTATGCACCGAGATGTGGTCGCAGTGGACAAGGGACTCAGCCCGTTGTCCATGGCAAAAGAGAAGTTGCGCAACCTGTAGTACTCACTACTGATGACCGCAAGGAGGTATGGAAAAGCAAGGAGCTTCGCGGGCGCTTTTATCGGGCTCTTCATGGGCCTGATGTAGATTTCATGGCGTCCGTGGCCTGGCTACGTTTCAGCGACTTCTTCGGGGAAACTGAAGGTTTTGTCTGTGCGATTATGGACGAAGTTATCTTGACGAACAACTACCGGAAGCATATTATGAAGGACGGGACTGTTGACGTGTGTCGGGCATGCCACCGTCCGGGTGAGTTCATCAGACATATTATCTCTGGTTATTCTCGTCTGGCTAACGGCGAGTATTTGCACAGGCATAACCAAGTTGCCAGGATTATTCAGCAGCAACTTGCTTTGAAATAAAACCTTGTGGATTCTGAGGTACCGCATAAAAAGTATGCGCCCGACCCAGTTCTCGAAAATGAACATGTCACGTTGTACTGGGATCGGTCTATCATCACTGACAGGGCTATTGTTGCCAATAAGCCGGATATTGTGGTGATAGACCGATTAGCGCGCCGCACAATGATAATCGATGTCACCATTCCACATGACGAGAACCTCGTGAAAGCTGAGAAAGAGAAACAAATCAAATATCCTGACTTAGCACACGAGGTTGTCGATATGTGGAATGTGGACTCAGCCGTGCACGAGTCACTGTGCCGATAGTCGTTACCGCCAACGGCCTGATTGCCAAAAGCCTCGACGACCACCTGTCGAAGCTGTCGTTGCGCGGTTGGATCAAGGGAGCACTCCTCGATACGGCTCACATTGTGAGGAGGTTCCTGTCTCTGGAGCCCTAACCACCGGTAGCTTGGACTTTGTTAGAAACATTTAAAATTATAATTGATATGTGTATAAAGTAAATAAGAGAAAATAATAATTTTATTTAAAGAAATATTTAAAAATGTATTTAATAAATGATGTTTATTCAGTAAATAAGTTACAAGGAACACTTTTACACGTCAATGTTTTTTGTCAGTCTAAGCTAGATGAGGCCGGTGTTTCCTAGCTGACTACCCTGAGAAGAAATACCGAAACAAACTCAGAGGTCAAAGTCTCTTTTAAAGTGTTCAAATCCATACAATATGTACTGGTTAAATCATATGAGAACCATGTACGTTTATGTCTGGGATGAGCTTTTTGAAGAAAGCAACACACAAATTTGAGTGGACCTGTCCAGACAGTGCAAGCATTTGTTAGTCATCGTGAAGCTCAACTCAGAACTTTAAGGAGCTCAACGAACCGACGAACAATACCAAAGTAAGGACATTTGAGTAGGCCGCAAAAATACTCAAACTGCCAGACAATCATAAAATCTACATGAATATAACGACATACATACTTCTCGCATTAATATTATTTTATATGAGGACCATGCAGCATAATGTCTGTAATGGTCTATTGAAGAAAGAACCACACATATTTGAGTGGACCTGTCCAGTCAGTGCAAGCAATTGTCAATAGTCGAATAGCTCAACTTAAAAACCACTAAGGAGCTCAATGACTTGACGAACAATACCAAAGAAAGGACATTTGGGTAGGCCGCAAAAGTACTCAAACTGTCAGACAACGTTAAAAATTACTGTAAAAAGGAGGAGAAAATAATAATAATGTTACGAGCTGGGTATGGGATAAATTATTTTACACCAATTAATTTACTAAATATCCTTTATTAACTCAACAACTTATAAACACAAACACTAATTCGCTAATAATCACTATTCTCTTCGTAATCGCTTGTATTCGCATCCGTAGTCGAAATCAGACTGACTCACTCGCCCGCCGTCCGGCCTATTTATACGGTCATGGAAGGTTCCAGAACATTGTCGAACTATCCTATACTGGAATATTCTAGAAACATCTATGAACTTCTATACAGTACCACAATGGAATGTTCTCGAACCTAGTGGAAACTTCTGGAAACTTCGACCACATTCTCGAACGTTCCAGAGTAATACGGTCGACGTAACACTGCCCCCTCCTTAGACATGCTCGTCCCGAGCATCATTAGTCCCATAGTATCGCGCCAAACGGTCTACATGGACAATCTTAGGCGCACCTCGTGGACCCTTCTGTATTCGGTAGGTGACATCGTTGATCCTGGTCACGATTCGGTATGGTCCATCCCATTTTGCTTGCAATTTGGGAGACTTCCCTTTGCTGCGCACTGGGTTATGCAACCACACCAGTGAACCTTCGTCAAAACCTCTATGGTTTGCCTTCCGGTCGTATCGGGTCTTCATCTTATCAGACATTTGATGGCCGGATTGTCTGATATGCTCATATACATCATTCAACTTGTTACGCAAGTCATTCGCATAATCGGTTACACTGCGTGGGGCATCAGGGGGGGTTCCGGTGATTAAATCTGCAGGCAACCGTAATTCCCTTCCAAGGTTCGCGAAGGCTGGTGTCACAGTCGTACTTTCGTGAACTGCACTACGGTAGGACAGAAGAAATGGCTGTATGTGCTTGTCCCAATCCCTTTGCCTGCTTTCCACAACTTTTGCCAGATATCTCTCCAACGTTTGGTTGAAACGTTCTACCATTCCATCAGATTGCGGATGGTAAGAAGTGGTTCTGGTCTTGTGAGTACCCATCAGTCGACAAGTCTCCTGGAAAACTTGTGATTCAAAATTCCTCCCTTGGTCGCTGTGAATTTCCAAGGGTACTCCAAAACGACAAAACACTTCCTGAACCAATTTATCTGCGACTGTTGTTGCTTCTTGGTTGGGAATGGCGAAGACTTCTGGCCACTTTGTGAAGTAATCCATGACAACCATGAAGTACTTGTTTCCGTTTTCACTTTCCGGAAATGGTCCTGCAACGTCTAGTGCTATCCGTTCCCAGGGGGCTCCCACGTTGTATAATTGTAAAGCACCTCTGCTGCGTGTCTGGGGTCCTTTCACAGCCGCACAACTGGTACATTTGCGGCACCAGTCCTCAACATCCTCTCGACAGTGAATCCAGTAAAACCGCTCTCGTATCTTCAGTAGAGTTCTTTTTACCCCCATATGTCCTCCTGAACATCCATCATGGTAGAGCCGTAAAACATCCGGTACTTTGGCTTTGGGGACAACAATTTGTAGATGACAGTTGTCTCCTCGGGCGTTTTCCCATTTACGGCACAAGACTTCATCCTGGATAACCAAGCTGTTCCATTGTGCCCAATAGCTCTTTGTGATGGAACTTAACGCCGCAACATCACTCCACTTGGGCTTCGGAGCACCAGCTTTAATCCACTCAAAGATCGGTTTGAGGTCCGTGTCATTTTTCTGAGCAAGCTGTAGGGTTTCCTTCCATTCATTGCTGAGATCCATTCTTAGCATCCTCACGGGAACTACTTCCTTAGTCTCTTGCTTGGTACAATGCTTACAGTCTTCAGGGCAAGGTCTTCTAGACAGTGCATCTGCGTTACCGTGAGTTCTCCCACTACGATGTTCCGTTACGAAGTCAAACTCTTGTAGTAGTTCGATCCATCTTGCCACTTGTCCCTCTGGATTCTTGAACTGCAATAGCCACTTTAATGCAGCGTGGTCAGTTCGCAATTGGAATTTCCGTCCCAGCAAATATTTACTGAAGTGTTGCAATGTCCTTACTACTGCGAGTAGCTCCCGTCTCGTGACGCAGTAATTTCTTTCTGGTTTGGATAAAGATTTGCTGTAGTAAGCTATAACAACTTCTTGGTTTCCTTTCCGTTGAGACAACACGCCTCCAATTCCAGTATTACTTGCGTCTGTGTCAACTATGAAGTCATTTTCAGTGTCAGGATATCCCAGAATAGGTGCATTGCACAGACGTTTCTTTAATTCCCGGAATGCGATGTCACAATTCTCGTCCCAACAGAACTGTTGCTTCTCCTCAGTGAGTTTGTGTAAAGGTTTTGCAATGTCGGCAAAATTCTTGACAAACCGCCGATAGTAGGAGCACAAACCCAGAAATGCTCTGACCTGCGTCTTGTCTTTCGGAACTGGCCAATCCTTGACGGCGACGATTTTCTCCGGATCTGTCTGAACACCTTCCTCCGAAACTATGTGTCCTAAAAAGTTCACTTGTCGTCTGAAAAATGAGCACTTTTTCGGACTTAATTTAAGATTTGCCGTCCGGATTTTTGACAGCACTCGATTGAGATTTTGAAGGTGATCTTCAAATGTACGGCCCACGATAGTAATGTCGTCTAAATAGACAAGACATGCGTCTCCGATCAACCCGGCAAGTATTTGCTCCATTAGCCTTTCAAACGTCGCAGGAGCATTGCACAATCCGAATGGCATAACTTTAAACTGCCATAGCCCCTTTCCTGTTGAAAATGCAGTTTTCTCCTTATCCTTAGGGTCTATTTCCACTTGCCAGTAGCCACTTTTCAAGTCTAGCGTGGTAAACCACCTCATTCCAGTCAGTGTATCCAATGTGTCGTCGATCCTAGGCAGTGGGTAACTGTCCTTTTTCGTGACGTCGTTCAATCGTCGATAGTCCACACAAAAGCGCGTGTTGCCGTCCTTTTTCTTCACCAGGACCACAGGAGAACACCATGGACTCGATGAAGGCTCTATAACACCATCCTTGACCATACCCTCAATCATCATTTCCACTTCCTTTTCACGTGCAACCGGCAGTCTTCTTGGTCGTTGACGGATTGGTAACTCGTTGCCAGTATTAATTTTGTGCTGAACCAGTCCTGTTCTTCCTATGTCAGCATCATTTGTAGAGAAAGAGTCGGCGTACTGAAGTAACATCTTCTTAGCTTTATCCATTTCTACTTCCGTTAAATCGCAGTTTTCTAAAAGTGTTGACACGTCAAATTTCAGGCGGAAAACTTTTCCTGATGGTACACCTTCCATGAAGATTTCCTCTGTACCACACTTCAATACTCCTTGATCAACGTCGATCTCACAACGATGTTTCCGCATGAAGTCTAATCCCAGGATGCAATCGTCCACTATGTCGGCCACGATGACATTATGCCGATAGAATTTGTTACCTAATTTTAACTCCACCTCCTTTCTGCCTCGGACGATTATGTGCTGACCGGTAGCTGTCAGTAATTGTATACGGTCGTGGTTATTGAAGAAGTCCCCAAGGAACCGACTTGCTAGATGAGAATTGACGACCGTGTGAGAAGCTCCAGTATCCAACGTAAATTTGCATGGTTTTCCGTTGACTTCGCCTTTGATGATCAGGCTGTTTCCGTCATGGGCCTGTGAGATCGAGATCCTCGGGGCTCTTTCAATACCAGCCAGCACCCGCCCCTCAGTCCTGGCGTTTACTCGTTTCCCTGCTGTTGCTGGGCAGTTGTATCAGTCGCCCTATCTTGCTGGGATTGATTTTCTCTCAGTGTGCTTCGCTTTGGACAGCTTGACCGAAGATGACCCCTTTCTCCACAAGTGTAACACCTAGGGCTATACCCTTGCGGACGATCGCGTACAGGTGATGCCACAACCTCCCTGATACGGTGTGTTCGATGGTCTTGCCTCACTGCCTCTACTTCCAAGGCATGGGCCAAGGCGTCCTTCAGTTTCTCATGATGCCCAAGTCTTACAGCGGCTCTAACTTCCAAGTCACGTATTCCGTCGATGAACGCCTGTACCAGATTGCCATTGATGAGTGCAGGGGCGGACTGGTATGCTTTCCGAACCAACTTTTCAACTTCCAAGGCCCACTGCTGTAGGTTCTCGGCACTACGTTGAACGCGATCTCTTAACTTAGCGCGAAATACGTGCTCCAAGTGCGCGTCGCCATATCTGGACTCTAACGCTTCCAGCAGCTGCTCGTAGGTCACATCCTTGCCAAGAGCCTCAAGTATGGTTAGGGCCTGGTCTCGGAGGCCTAAGGTGAGCGCGGTCATAGCTTGGTCTTTGGTCCACCCATTCGCTTTCATAACGGCCTCAAATTGAATTTTGTAGGCCGACCATGAAGATGTTCCGTCGAATGGTGGCACCTTAAATCCACGTGCCGAAGGTGCAGCAACCACTGAAGGCACAACCCCGTCTCCAGCCCTAAGTTCACCTAAAGCCTTCTTCACCCCGGCAATCTGAACTTCAGCTTCTGAGATGCGGTTCTCATGCTGGTGAACCTGCTCCTTCATCACCTTGAACTCTTTGCCAAGTGTTGAGTGAAGGTCTTTAATGAGGAGCATCTGCTCTTCTTGGCGTCGGGCCTGTAACTCTTCTTGGCGGCGGGCCTGCTCTTCTTGGCGGCGGGCCTGTTCTTCTTGGCGGCGGGCCTGCTCTTCTTTATCTTGATGAAGCTTCTCCTCCAACCGACGGACCTGTTCTTCTTGACGGCAAGCCTGTTCCTGCAACAGCGCCATTAGCGCAGACAAGTCTGGCACCGCTGGTGCTGAAGAAACTCCACATGGGCTAGCGACTGGCTCTGTCGTAGGCTGAACACCACCCGGCGTCTGTATCGGAGAATCTCCAAACCGCCTCTGATCCATGTCTTGCTGCCGTTGACTCCTTGTACGAATACCGTCCGTGTCGTCCTTTGGTAAAATTGGCATAATTTATCCCTCACTTCTGACACCAATTTGTTACGAGCTGGGTATGGGATAAATTATTTTACACCAATTAATTTACTAAATATCCTTTATTAACTCAACAACTTATAAACACAAACACTAATTCGCTAATAATCACTATTCTCTTCGTAATCGCTTGTATTCGCATCCGTAGTCGAAATCAGACTGACTCACTCGCCCGCCGTCCGGCCTATTTATACGGTCATGGAAGTTTCCAGAACATTGTCGAACTATCCTATACTGGAATATTCTAGAAACATCTATGAACTTCTATACAGTACCACAATGGAATGTTCTCGAACCTAGTGGAAACTTCTGGAAACTTCGACCACATTCTCGAACGTTCCAGAGTAATACGGTCGACGTACTCGTAACAATAATAACCCACATAGTCCTCACATTTACAATAAATAAGTAATCAAAAAAAATAAAAATATAATATAAATATATAAGTAAGAAAGATGAATAAACGGGTAAAAATAATAAAAAACGGGAACTTAAATATATATATATATACTAATTAATAATAAACATACATCATGAAATCCAAAAACTAATTACTTTACAAAAACTCCCACATTAACGGCAACCCTTTCACTAAAACTTTCGCAACCCACACCTGCCGTGTCGACATGAAAGCAAAAACATTCCGATAAAATTTTAACCGAATAACTTATTCACATCGGTAATTTTAGCCGAACCCTTCGTGGTCCTTCGGCAACTGCGGCCCGGCTGCACTCATCCGTGACAGAACAATAGGCCCCCCACACCTCGGCCCCCCCTTCCCTCGCCCGACACCATGCACCAGCGTCACCGGCAAATTTCAGACTTGAAATTTTGATGTGACCTGACTCAAAAGGTTTTTTACGTATGATTTTTGGACAGACACTCGCTGTGGGAGCGTGCAAGCGGTTCGTTAGCAAATGGATAAATTTCTGCAGAGCTCTTTGGTTTTAGAGTTTAGTGAATGAATGGAATTATGAACGTTTCCTGCGATTCGAAGTTACAAGTTGTGGCAATGGTGGAGCGAAGGAGGGTTAATCTCAATAAGTTTTTACGTGTTTCTAATGTTCGATCAGTTGCACTTCGGTTTATATGAACAGTACCAAAACTGAGTTCACGATAAAGCTGTTAAAATTAAGGGTGTTTAAAGAAGGCCAAATAGTCCTAAATAACCAAGGACCGATCTGTGCAAACATTTTCGCTAAAGTTCACAGAAAAAGGCATTATCAAAGATTAAAGGAGCATTATCCGGGAAACGTTACCTTAAGTAATTTACTTGGAATTTATTGATTAATCAAATGTTTCTATCTTCCTCGTTCTATAAACAGGCAGTAAATTGGTCCTAAGCTGAGCCCTTTGAACCAAGGCGTACATTTTCATAAATCACACCTCTAGCCTGTCCAGTAAATTTTAGCTAAATTCCCATTAAGGTGGGACGACTTTATTAAGGGAGTTTAAGATGCAAAATTTTCGTAGACTAATATTTTAGGGGCATCTTATATCTGTACTTAACTATAACGATATGCATGAGACGTACAAACGATGCAGGGTCAGCGTCCTAAATTATCGTAGACACATGGCTGATAGTGGATCTATAGAAAGTTAATTTGGGTTTTAATAGCCCGTGATAGAGTTGGAAGTCGTTCGGGTGGAGGTTTCGATCGGTGTCAAGTTAAGCTGAATTTGAATGTTCAGATCGTAGGAGTGTGGCGGCGGTGGGCCGGTGGACGAGTCGGTGCATTTTAAAAGATGTGCGAGCTAAGATCGCCACTTGACGTGGAGTCATCGCGCAGGCGCACTTGGTAGGGCCGCGACTAGAAGGACCAGTTTCATATTTCCAATTTTTATCTGTTTTAAGTCAATTATTAAAGTTAAATAGCCGGTCCAAAAGTCTTGACTGAAGATATTATAGTAGTAATAACATTTAAAATTACTTTACCTTTAGATTTAAAGGTACCTTTGACAATAAAACAGGTGAAAGTAACTTTCAGAAACATTTCAAGTTAATTATGTAAGTTAGTTTGATCTCTATATTTCATTCTTGACTTATTTAGTTGAGTTTAATATCCTCTTTTATGTTTTAGTGAGATATTATGGAAAATATGCTTCTAATTCACCAGTGGGCTTTTATTAGATTCTTTTTAACATAATTGGTAACATGAATTTGTTTTTCTGAAAATATTTATTTACATACAAAACAATCGATACTATTCCTGTAATCGTATTTACTATCTCTATTCCCGTAATTACTTCTCGAAGCAGTGTTAAAGTTTATCAGTTAATCATCATTAACAGCATCGGCCCCTGCTCAGCCTACCGTGAGTGATCGCGGTCTACCCGGCGCTGGTTAAACCACGGTAAGTGTCGGTCTCATTCGGGCCTTATCGCCTCCGGAGGCACCCTGTTATCTCTGGGAATTCACTAATTTACAATCCACGAATGAATATTTAATGTGAGTGTGTCACCCCTGAAAATTTGGCTCCGGCGCCATAGAGTAGGCGGTTATGGGGAATGCGCAGAGAGTGCAGTCGTGTCAATGCTGATTTATGTGTACCACATTATAGACGGGTATTTACGAATACACATGAAACAGGCAGCATGTATTACTTCCATCTCTTCTTTCTTGACATTTTGATCCAATTTCCTCGTAATGAGCGGAACAGGTGACAAAATAAGGAAACTGAAAACCGTATTCTAAACGAAGCGTGATTTACATAAAAGCACCGATTTATATTCAAAGTAAAAGCATGAAAAATTAAAACGTAGAAATTTCCTTATTTTACCGAATTTCCCGTCTTCCGATTCTGGTCGGATGTAGTAGGCTACGCGCGGGGGTTGTGGAGCCCCCTGCGCGGGACGCGGCGGGAGGGGGGGAGGGACGAGGGCGAGAGCGACGCAGCCTCCCTCCAGCAACGATTACTGATTAGTGTGGCGGCGAGTGCGGCGGGGCCGCCCGCTTGGAGCTCGAAAATGCCGCCGCCGACTCGTATCCAATCCTCCAGTACCAGTGTCAATGGGAAACGGTTCTTCAGTCAGGTAGTGTGGCGACCGCGCTTGGACTTAGCCCCTCGCTGGCCCACTGCCGATTGATTACCTGCCCTCCGCGATCAGCTGACGGAGTGCCCCTCGTGCACCGGCGAACTTACGGCACGCCTCTACATGTGCTTCGGTTACTACACTTACTACGTTTGTGTCATGTTGTATATCAATGTATTTGGGTGTTGACGATTTTTACGTGTTTCCAATGTGCGGCCTGACGCTGCCCGTGCCTGGTTGCAAGTAAGTACAAGCCCTAAGTTGTTTGTTTCAAAAGTTTTGTACTAAAGATAACCTTACTTTCAATGTTTTTATTTCGTTTTTGATGTCGTTGTCGCGGAAAATTGCCATTTCCTTGGCATTTCATGGTTGGATTACGTTTTGTAAGTGTGGTTACGTAGGTTATTATGCGGAAATGTGTCACGACAGTTAATGGAGTGGATTTTCAGTATCAATCGGCGTTGATGTCTTTACTACTATGTATGTTAGTATTGTAATGTGATTTGCTTGTCTTTGGTTACGGGCAGGATGTCGTAACGACCGTAATTGGGTGTACTAATTGTTATTCTTGGGTGAACTAAATCATTTAAATATTTTATAATGTTTGAATATTGTTATAATCATTTAGTAACCACAAAAACCGTTTCTCAACATTTTAATTAATTTAGCACCACATTCAAAAACCCTTTATTTATAATCTTGCCTATCAATGTGTGTTTTACTCGTATGCTTAAACAAATATTGAATATCATTCATATCAAATTACTGTCGATATTAACACGAACCGCAGAGCACATACAGGTTTTCTTGGTTCAATTACGATAAATAATTAGCAGGTTTCGTTTTCATGACTATTAATCATCCAATTGATTGAATGTTTTAGGCTACAAATTCATGATTATTATATTTATATTATCACAATAGATTATAATTATTTATGTCTGCCTTTAAGGAAATGTATCTAATAACTGTCTTATTTATTTATTTAGCTTTATGCACAAAGGCGGACTTAATGTCCTATACATTCTCCTATAATAAATCCTATATATATATATATAACAAAGTCGGGTTAGTTACACCATTTGCCTATGAGTTATAGCCGTAGGGTGTAAGAAAGGCTGGACCGATTTTATGATCTATGACTTGTTGGATTTGTCTCCGCACCGAATAGCAGAATAAGCATTAAAACATCAGAAAATTTCACGAAAAAAAAATACGAAGACCATTCATTTTTCATACATTTTGTATGAAAAAATCATTGTATACCTACGTGTTAGGACATTTATTGATTCGTTTGCTGGGTCAGCTAGTATTTATATAATTATGAAGTAATAGAAAAGAAGTAAATAAGATGACTTTATTTATTTATTTAAATAAATCTGCAATTAGATCGACTGATAGACTGACTGACTGAGTAGAAACGATTAAATTAGATTATTTTAAATAAGTCTAACTTTTTAATCGCGGGATTTTGATTAGGTTTATGTAAAACCCTTACAGCAACGTTTTTTTTTTTTGTAAAAAGTTGATCACAGTTATCATGATTAAATCTACAACAAGCATAAAAATATATAGAAAACATAAAGAAAATTGAAATACCTACGGAACATGAGATATGGTCCACAAACAGACGTTATACAGGATGGTTGCAAAAAATACGCCTCGTAAAATACAGGGTCGTAAACTGTAACCGTCTGGATTTTAGCTAAGCATTCCCCGCTGATTCCGTAACTTTAAGTAATAAACATAAACACGTAATATTCTAGAAAAAAAGTGGGTTTTGTAGAATATTGTTGATTGTTTTTTGGCACCATCATCATCAGCCTTCTCTGTCAGAGGGCGTGGGCCGTAATCCACCACGCGGGCCTTATGCGGGTTGGTGGATGTCACATGTCTTCGAATTTTTGGTTCTAGGACATGTCGGCTTCCTCACGATGTTTTCCTTCACCGTTCTGAGAGCAGTGCTGATGAAATAATTTACACAAAGTAAAACGCCTGCCTGGGTTTGAACTCACGACCTACAACTTGTAAGTCGCGACCGTTACCACTGGGCCATCACTGTTCTTATAATAATTATTTTTTGAATTAAAGTATTTTTCAGTGATTTTAGGCTGTACGCAATCAAAGATTTAAGCAAATGTTTTTACTGACTTTAATATATATAAATCTTCAATATCTTCATTTACATCCCCTAAAGGTTAACAGAACAATGCCACGTATGCTTGAGATCAGCAATCGCACAATGAATGCTCTAATGGAAATTTCCGGCGTACTTGACTTCCTGCCTATTAACTTCCACAATGGACCAATAACGCGGATCCCAGGGCCAAAATTCTCGAAAAACATCCTCCGAATAATCCCATAATTTTCAGCTAAAACGTTTTTTATACGAGGGCCGCTATTAAACAAGGATCGTAGTGTTAAAAACAGGCGTCGTTATAAAAAAAATGATGACTAGGAGAGAAGCGAGAACCGCTGAGTTGGCGCGGGCGAACGGCCCTTCAGTAAGTCAATGTCCGGGCCAGGCGGGAAGATGGCTTAATGCGAACCAATTATCCTCCCGAGTCCTTTACATATACAACTATCGTGACGATCGGCGATTACGATGAATGGCTGTAATCGAAGTAAGGGGTGGCGATCCCTGCTTTATTGGCCACTAAAAGGGAACGCGTTATTAATTACGAAAGGCACTTTTTGTTAAGAGTTCTGAAGCTTTTTACCAGAACGCTGAAAGTCGATTACTGTAAATGGGAATTGAAGTTTATTTGGTGTATTTTCAAAAAATGTAAAGGATTGTCTAACATTCTATCCTACTTCCTACTATTCGTAATATTATAAATGCGAAAGTTTGGATGGATGTTTGTTACTCAATCACGCCAAAACGGCTGAACGGATCTAGATCAAATTTGGCACAAAGATAGTTTATATTCTGGAATAGCAATTAGGCTATAAGTTATGGTGGGGGAGAACTAGTTCCATGCGGGCGAAGTCGCTGGCAGAAGCTGGCAGTAGTTTAATATACCAACTGCAAAATTTAAAGCATACCTACACTTGAGTATGCGTACATGATTATACAAGCATGCTATGTATCCTCTTTTTTCGCTAAATCTCAGCAGTTTTGTATTTGAAGGATTGAAGTGCTTACCGGCTGAATATTTTATGTAAAAAACTGCCAGACGTGAAGCTAAAATATGGGTTTCGAAATTACTGATACATGTTTATGGTTAGCAGCAATTTTCAGCAGCGTTTTTTTTTGGGCCGGCCCTTTTAACGATAAGCTGTCACTGTAACATAGTCAATTAGTTATTAAAATTCGCTACGAAGGCACAAAAAGCACCCTCAAAATACTTCTCAGAATAAAAAACTGTTTTAATGCAAATTAGCTCATAAATAATGCCACAAGCACCCAAATAATCTGAATATTGTGAGTTCTCGTAAATCAACTGCCTTTGCTAGAAGGAATTTATTATCCTTTACCCTTTTCTACAGGACAGAATGCGGTATTGTATATTGTTTATGAAAAAACAGGTCAAGTGCGCGTCCCTAGTTCACTTTCTGGAGGGCCCGGTATAAATCGCGGAATAATGAGCTCTGTGAACTCCGCGGCAACATGCTATATTTTACCGCAGTTTTTGTACTAAGGTTCTTAATTATTCCGAACTCTTTCTCCGTTTAAAAATAATCCTACAGAGCTCAAGTTTGCTCGTTATTATTTTATGTTTTTAATAAGAAATAACGTCGTCTACGTAAACATTAAAACGAAAACTTGAGAAGTACATAAATATAACTCATTCCTTTAGAATACGTAAGGTAAGGGGTAGTAACTACCTTGGTAATTATGACAACTTAATGAATGTGCTCTGAATTATATCAGAATAATTACGTACGTCCTCGTTAAATTTCTAAGCGTAATTTGCGTTAACGATCCTTTGTTTTTGGGTTCTCGAGACCAAGGTACGTACCTCAGAACTAAAGGCAACTAATTTTCGCTAGCGCTGCGAGTTACCTCTGAATACGTTTGAGAGAGTGTCAGGAACAGATGTCGGATGAATTTAATATAAACTACCTGGAGGCATGAAGTGAGACTTATATTCGTGTTTTATATCAAGGTGTATCGCTAGCTGTTATCTACGTGGCGGCTCATACGTGACCTGAAAAGGATATCCGGTTACTTTTCCTGCGTTCGATTGTAACTGACTGGCAGACAAGACAAAAAGCTTGGATAAAAAACGGCGTTTTCGATTTATCGTTGCCTTGTTTGTGACTTTGTGTGACTGGATTTGAAATGAGGTATTTGTAAAAATGTTGACCTACATTTTATGTAACAATTCAGGTCAAAGTATTACATAATTTTATTAATTAATTCATAATTTGAAAGACCCTACTTAGTATTAAATTTACCCCTCCTTTCCCCTCTCTTTTTCTTCTCTCAATGTCCGCTTAGATATCAAAGAAAAATCAAGGCCACGCTCCACACATTAAAATCAGCGAGGTTAATTAAATAAATCGTGCGAGAAAACCATTTTAACCCTAGCGTTAACTGCTGATATCCCACCTAGTTTGAAACAAAGCAAACGCTTGCGTTCATTATACCAGCCAACAATGGATCCACACAATAAATTAGATCCCCTATTTGTTAAAACAAAATAGGTGGCGAATAAAAGAGGTGCGATGTTTAAATAGAGGAGAGAAGCGTCAACGCGCACCCGTCAGCCGTCAACGTCACGTTCCAAGATGGCGGCTGCCACCACTTTAGGCGGGAAAACGTGACAGGAGTTTGTGTTCGAAAATCAAAATTATGTCTGCTGCTGAAGACTTTGTTATTCAAATATATGTACGTCTTCATAATAAGTTATTACTGAAACATATTGCGCGAATGTTTAGGGAAAACAAACATTGAACTGTATGCTTTTCTGCACTGGAGTTTGAAAGTCAAACAATTAGGTACTAAACTTAAGGATAGTAAAGTCGGAGTAAGTAAAGAATTCAAATACAGGTTGGGTGCCGAGCTAAAAAGAAAATTACGACACAATTCAAAAGCTTTATTTTTAGACAGATCCGGGTCTCTTTATTTCTTTTAATTTGTGTAACATGAAACAAATTACATTTCGAATGCTCCACTTTACACCTAATACGAGTATGTTTCGCAATTTGTATTCTAATTGTTGGTTGAGTGTTCCTACTCACCTACAATTACTGACTGGATTTTCATTAAAGCTTCACAAAAACAAAGATTTGGCTATTTTTTTAAAGCTAAGAGTTTTGTTTACCGTTACCTCGAAGAAGAGTCTTAAGACAAGATGTGTGTGTACTGTTATGTTTTCTTTGGGATAACAAACAAAGTTGTAGAGAATGGGCAGTTCGTGACGAATCGGGAGCCTTCGGCCTTTGCTTCGGGAATTGTTGAGGAAAATTCGTTTAGATACGGGCTTGCGAGAACGAAGGGGCTTTAGTTCAGCCTATAAGCTCTGGGTTGATACAATGGATTGAAATTGAAGTCTTTTCCTCGAAAATAATGCGACAGAATATGTTGATTTGTATTCGCTTAATCAACAAGATTTGGTTTTGTGTTGCTTTGGATTTCGGGAAGGCTTTTTAAAGAAGATTTTAATGCAGTTTAAGAATACGGATTTATACAAGCCTAAATCAACTTTGGTTTCCTTTCCTATTGGCTCTTAATGTTTGTCAAATAGATACCTTATAAGTCTAGCTTATTTTATTTATGACTTGATGAATTTGAATTTACAGATAAATACAGTGTTAGATAGATAAAAATATACATATAAAAAACTTTATTATACACCATAACAGTTACACATCTCTTATACATTAACTTAAATCTGTGTGGGTACAATGGCGGTCTTATCGCTGACAGCAATATCTACCAGACAACGTTTGGATAGACTGAAAAAACTTAAAATAAAAAAGGGGGTGGTCTGCGGTGAGCTGCTAGTCCACGTTCCCATTCATTCAGTGGTCCTTCGTGATTTTTCCACGTTATTTTTATCAATCAGAACATTTTTTGCTCGCAAAAAAAACACGATTCTAGAAACGTGTTTTCTTTTGGTTTTTTTTTCAGTGTAACTTGTATGGTAAAATGAAGCGTACAGCTGTTTACGTAAACTATTAGTACGTTGAAAGAAAAACCAAAAACTCTTGTCACACACAATCACGACCAGATTCAAACAAAAGATAAAGCCAGTATCACACACTTGACCTACTTTAAACTAAAAGTGTAACTTCTTAATGCCCTTAATGCTCGTTAACGGGTGTGCACAGGATATTCTGTACACGTCTGATATAAGAGCTTTACAGCACGAGTGTGAGTACAATAACATTATAGTACATTAACATGAATTGTGTACCGTGCACAATGCCCCGGGGTACCACCGCCTTATCTAACTCATTATGTTAGACGTTAATTGTAGGATTGTTTTGTATTACATTTTCGTTATGATTGTAATTATTATATTCGGGAGGTTTATTAGGTGCAAGAGATTTCATAGCAATTTTCTTTGCTACGTCGTAGTAGATTTATGAAGGCACAGCTGCTACGGCGTAGCAGATGGAAGGCTACGCTATCTTGGTGACACGACTACGCACTACGGTGCTACATATCAATGGACCCGATTCTGTTATGCACAAACTAAACTTAATTTAGGCTATTGCTATCTTTTTCTCTCTAATAAAACAAGAAAGAGACGAACGTAAATTAGAGCTGTCCAATTTAGTTGAACTAATATTTCCCTACAAATTAAGGGTACACGTAAAAACATGTCAACTAAAAACACGGTAAAGCGCAAAGCGTAAACTAGTTTGAATCTATAACTTAGTTCATAGCTATAGCCGTCCTTTTCTCGCACTGCCTTTTAATAAAAGATAGCAATTCTCTAATTATAGTTTTGTTATTGAACCAGAGAATCGACACCAATGCTTCTTTTATTAGCTTCACCTGTAACTAACTATTCGTATGTCAAAAAAATCTTAAAAGTTAAATTCGACCCACTTCCCGGTTTCCGATTCAGTTGAAATTTTGTGTTAGTTTGGATGATAAATGGATAATGCATGATTAGCTAAGTGACGTCATTCTAATCCAATATGACGCACTCCCAAAGATGGCGGTCTATTCAGTTATTTTTTATGCATTCTCAAAAAATAGGTTTTTTTACCATTTTGTCAGCGTGATTAATACATAATAATCATATAAACATGCAAAATTACAGCTTTCTAGTACTAACAGTCTCTAAGCTAAGCTGCGGACAGACAGACGGACAAAACGAAAGTATAAGGGTCTCTTGTCCTTTTAAGGACTGCGGAACCCTTAAAAACTAAGAAAGTATGTCAAATTGTTAACAAAAACGTAGCTGTTAACAAAAACGTAGCACCTTGGTAAACATACACAAATTTTCAGGATTTCTCGAGTTCCTATTAAATAAATCCAGCGTGCCGCAACAGCTTATCATAGTGAGCAAGTTTCAGAGTTAGCTAAGAGGTAGATAACCGGGTACTTGCAGTACCCGTATATTGTAAACTTTGAGCTTGTCGCAGTTAGAATATGGCTGAATGGAATATATTATTATAATATATGGAGTACAGTACGAAACATAACGTAGAGCGAACCCTGACACTCAGGAAGTTCAAAAGATTTAATCGTGTAGTTGTTGTCACTCGCTAATACCTAGTGGTATTAGCGAGTGACAACAACTACACGATCTATTGTTTTGATTCACTTTTTATGAGTTCAGATAACTCAAGAATTACTGTATGAAAAAATTAAAAAAAAAATCTTTTGATTCACTCGCGAACCCAGACCGGTGCATCGATGCAACGATCATTATTCATAGAAAATGTTTTGCGAATATGAAATATAAAATATACATATAATATTTATATACGTGACAAATGAAAGTCTTTAATCAACGAGGACCTTAAAACCAACATTTTGTTTTACCATGCATAATTTTATCTGGCAATTAAGATGCTATACTCAAACCACGTGGAAAATAAGTTGAACACGGTAAAGTACAATAAACTTTCAAAGAAGAACCAAGAAAAACCGATCTCAGAGAAGCATACTCAATAACGTAATCACCAAACTTCACGCAACTGAAAAATAATATAAGCAGAAAACCGATATTGTTTTGCCAAAGGGCGAACTTGGAAACTGTTTTCTTCTATTTTATTCTTTTGATTAAGTTAGTGGTGAGCTCAAAGGAAGTTTAATTTTCTTCGGGAAACCGTTTGTTTTGACATTTCTCGTCGGATACCGCTGTACGTCATAGTTAGCTTCTGTCACAAAAATACGGATATACGATGGGCTTTTTTTAGGGGAAGAGTTCTCGTCACGTCATGTGTATTGTACTTTATGATCAAAACAATACAACCCTTGATAAGAACAGAAATAGGATTGTTGGATGTCTTTCGTATTCTTTTTATATATTATTGTTTGGCTTGCGTTTCACTATTATTTCACCTGATATCAAGTGATGATGTTAATGTCCCCACTGCTGGGGCACAAGCCTCCTCTCTGTGAGAGAGTGTGGGCCGTAATCCACCACGCGGGCCCAATGCGGATTGTTGAATGTCACATATCTTCGAATTTTTGGTTCTAGGACATGCCGGTTTCCTCAAGATGCTCTTTCGCCGTTTCGAGAGCAGTGGTAATGTAATAATTTACACAAAGTAAAGCGCCTGCTTGGGTTTGAACTCACGACCTACAGCTTGTAAGTCGCGGCCATACCACTGGGCCACCACTGCTCTCACGCTTGCCTAAAATTAACCTATTCACACTGGATAGGTATCAGGAAATTCAGACTCCCGCAAGTAATTTCACTCCTAAGCTGCGCATTCCCAAAACGTTTTGTGCGTTTTTGTGGGATGTCCACCTAATATAGATAGCCGATCGCATTAAGAATCTTCTGAGAATAAAAAAAGCAATTAAAGAACATAACGGTCACTAACAAGCAAAGAAAACAATTCCCGGAATAAATCGCTTTCATTGAACAAAACCACGCCTCAGACCCCAGAGAATTAACAAGCCAATAATATAAAACTCAATCGACCTCCTGCTACAATTGGGATCCCACCAAAAGCATAAAATAGATTCCCTAAATCTGTTACACGAAAAAAATTGGAATCAATCAGCATCGCTGAATCCTGATCAGTATTCAAGGTTGGGGGCGCGTAACGTTGGGTAACCCAGTAAACCCTACAGTAATCATTGTGGCCCATCCCTCCCGACCCTTTACCTCGGCCAATTTTATTTTGCTTACAAAACCTTTTTAGGATAGAGTTTAATTTTACCTCGCACCTGGGACTAACATTGTTACACCTGGATCAAAACTGCTAACTCGTTGATTCGATAACGGCACTGCGTGTCGGTATAAATAAGTTAACTATGTCTGGGAGGGGGCGAGGATTTGTCGGTTTAATGTTATATGTGATTATTGTGGGCGAATTGAAATTTAAAATGAATTTGGTTTTGAATCGCATTAGTAAACTAAACGAGATAAATATTATAATGATGCTCCAAGATTAAAATTAAAAAAGTGTCATAATAATTTGTTATGAAAATATACAGCATGTAACGGAAAGGTGTGGTCATATTTTAAGAACCGGTTCTGCCCATAGAAATGAACAACTTTCTGTAAGAAAAAATAAAGAAAACCCAAAAAAAATATTGGACTTTCCATACAAAATTATCATCAGCTGATAAATATTTGTATGGTAGGTAAAATTTTTTTTTGAGAATTTCCTCAGATTTTCTTGAAGAAAGTGGTTCATATCGATAGGCAGATGCAGTCCTTAAAATATGACTACACCTCTTTGTTACACCCTGTATAAATACTTAAATCAATAATGATTTTTTGGGGCTTACATGATAAACAGATTTTAGGAAAAAATATAGAAAAATCATCTTTTGAGCGATTTTTCCTCGATTCCCTTAAACTTCAAGAATGTTATTGTAGACTTCTTTATTAAGCACGTTTCTGCGATCTCATCCCGTTTGCTCTGATGGGGTATTTGTACCAAAACTTTGAGGGCTATCAATCATGTCAAGGATTTTTCAAATCGGTTCTGACGGCCGTGAGATTACCAAACTTTGTTGCCATTATCTTCACTCAAGAGGTACATGTTTTTTATGCAAATTCTGTAGGGTAGGCTTCAGTTTTATCTTCACTTACTTATTTTTTCGCGTAGTAAAGTAAAAAGTCTGGGTTGGATGTCACTATAAAACTCTTTTTATGTATCGTTTACTCGCTATCAGCTTTGAAAATAATCATTCATTTGCATATCAAGAGCAAGGAAACGCGGATAATAGGACCAAAAGCAGAAGCTATACTAACGAGCAATTACAGTCAGCAGAATTAATCAAACTCTTGAAACCAACTCAAATATATCAAACTATAACGATCAACAATATTTAGTGTAACTACGTTTAGTTACTTAAGTTACAGAGAAGGCTCGCAGACCGTAAAATTGGCCCCTGCGTGCGGAAGTTATTTAACCGTCTTGATAGACCAATTTGTAACTATAAATCTGAGTAACTACTGCGAAAACTATACACAATAAATCATAGCTAGTTTCTCAGTTTCTAGCGAACTGTAAAACTGGGTTTAAAACTAAGTTGTTCGTGTTAATCGAATGAGCGAACTCTGTTGTATCGAATTTGAATTGAAGGTCAGTTGGGCGAGTGTTGCCTCTTTGGTCTTTTGGTACAAGGGTTGAATTCGATTAGTTAAAGATTGAATTGAACTACATGGTGCAAACGATTATTTGGGTTTGGGCCATTCTTGGCTTTGCCCTTCTTTGCATGAATGACATTTTATTAGATCCTAAAAACTAAACTGATTTTTTATATTCTAGAATCATACAAACATGGTGTAGGTAGTTGTGTATAAAACTAACTTCGTAAGTATTTACCCAGTAAAGGCAGTGCAATGGTGTAGTTGGTGTAGCGTTTAAATTAAATTCGGTCGGTTGAGCCCGGCGAGCGCGATTTGACAAGGGACTCGCTCGCAAAACTCCCGCCAGAATATTCCCGAATGTTACACATTTTAACTAAATTAATGTCTAGGAAAGTTAAATTACATATTTTTAAGCTCACTCTACTTATTTTTTTTGTTGGGTAAGTAATAATAATCGTAGTCTTAATGTTTATTTTTATTGTTGTATTACGGTACCTAAATAGAAGAAAGTAAGAAGTTTGTTCGAACCAGTCAACTAGAATCCTCTGCGGTAATAGGTAAAATGATCTTTATGATTTTTATTCAAAGTTTCCACCTGGAAATCTTATACTTTTAAATAAAACAGACGTTAATCATGAATTTTGACGGCCAAACAAGACCGACGAATCCACCATTCGGGGACCGCCAACCCGTATTCATCAACATTCGAAACTATTTTATTCGTCAGGACTTTTCTAATTAAATTAGCTGTACATTAGATCCTGCGTTATCCTTCTAACATATTGGTGGACTTGTCAACTGGCTTAGCCTCCGTGACGTGGGTCGGGACGTCCGAACGCGTCCAACTAAGCGAATAAAATGATAAAATGCTGTCTCATTTACCCTGTCTAGTGTTGTTGGTGTGATACGTTCGCGTGTTAGTGAACCAATGTTGCTAGATTTCTCAAGTAAGATTGCGGTTACATAATTATATGCTTAAGGCAGAGGTTCCCAAAAATGGTCAAAAAGGTGGTTTTTTAAAGCAGTGTATCTCTTAAACCGTAAATAGTTTTGAGAAAAAAAAAATGATATTTTGAAGTCCTACTTGCATACAGTGATGGAGCTAGAAACATAATTTAACATACTTTAATGCATCAAAAAAATTTTCTAACATACCTCTAAATTATCTTTAAAAGCAGTTTATCCCTTCATTAACAATTATAATCATAATAAAAAATATACCATAAAATTTCAAATGTTAAGTTGCATCCAGTGATGGATTATTTTTTATAAATTTATTAGTAAATCCTAAGTAAATCGATAAACTACTTCATATTTTGCAATAAATTGCGACCATTTGTCGTAGCGCATCTCTTTCTTTTCTATGCAATCCGAGAGTGACCGCGCTTTATAGACATCTGGGCCTTAAAAAATAATATTTGTTGTGGTTTTGCTGCGCTTTTGACGAGAGATACGAAAGAGACAATCCTGGTTGTCAAAGTCATTATTCCTCTACTTAATTTAAATCGTAAAGTAGTCTATAATATTAAAATAATTATGTCCTTATCAAAAAGGTAGTACACAGTAAAATATTTTGTACAATGATACCTGTGGAACGTGATATTAATTTATTTTATTTACAATTCCAGGAACAATTTTGGCAATAAAATACGCTAGCGATCTGAATGAATGCGAATTATTTAGATACTGAAATTAAGTGTCATTTAATACTCAAACATTTTAATGAA
Source organism: Polia nebulosa (assembly GCA_951329385.1). Lineage (NCBI taxonomy): Eukaryota > Metazoa > Arthropoda > Insecta > Lepidoptera > Noctuidae > Polia > Polia nebulosa. The sequence continues at coordinate 15,142,146 of OX589605.1, read as the reverse complement.
AAGTTAAATTCACAATTATAATTATATTAAACACTTTAATCATTAAAGAGAATTCGTGTAAAATTAAAACTATCCGAAAGCATATGTTTACAATACAAACACACATTAAAAAGTTTACTTAAATGGTATTTGGCTAACTGCGTATAAATATTGCAATCTGTTACATCTGTGTCAGAGTAAACACCCAAGGGATTTTGATATTCGAATATTTAAGTGCAATATCAATAATATCCAAGTATTGGCACAAACATTCCATTTCTGCGCGATGAAACACCATCTTAGGTTGAGCTTCACCGCGTCCCTCGCTCACATGGTTATAAGGGGGGTGAAGGATACTCGGGAGGATATTGGAAGGTCTTTCTCGACTGGCTGGTTGGTGGTTCGTGCCCTCAAATGGGTTAATCGCTTGGAGTCGTTGGCAGCATCTGCACCTGACGGACTGAATTACGGTATCAAGGCTGTAATACGTTCTCTCACAAAAAGCACTCGGCATACATTTGCACGAATTTAGTTTTCATATTGTAATGGTGTGAATGTGAATTATTATGACAGTAGTTGCAAAGTTTACATGATGTTTTTTTAATGTTTCTGTGTTCTTTTTGTAATTGGTTTCTTATGCGTTCATCCAAACACTAGCCTAGTATTTTTTAAACTATGGTTCCATGGTACGGCGGAAACAAGGACCAAAAAGTTTATGAGTATTGATGTTAGTTACTCTTTCACGAAAAAAGTACTAAACAGAGTTTGATGAAACTTCACAGTAATATACAAAAAAATCAGCATAATACTAATTCCACGAAGGCGCAACCGCTGGCAGAAGCTTGTCCTTAATATTATCTTTATTATTTTATTTTGGTCAATTCTTCTTCTTCGTAGCCACAACTCAAAAATAACAACTGCATTTAGATAAATATTGAAATAAGTGGCACTTTCACCGCCAAAAAGCAATCCAGCAAGACCAATCATAAACAAATGTCTAAGTTGAAACTTCATTCAGCAAAATGTACCAAATATTAAATGAAAATACTCTGTAATGACCCAGTCCATTGCACTTCAAACGACATTAAACTGAAGTGGTACAGTCAGTAGCAGACGGGAAACCCCACATAGCAAACTGACCAATTTAGTAACTACCTGTAAGAAGATGTCAGATGTTCCGAGTTTGAATCCAATGTCTTGGTGGCAGAGATTTTAGAGCAGTCATTCCCAATTTTTTAATTATAAATTTGTTTGCTCTTGGCTCTAGTCTAGGTCAGAGGTGACTGAGACAAAGTCGACAATGGAGTGAGCTTACCCAGAAGAAGCCTGTTCACTCTAACTTTGAAGAGATTAGGGTTATATGCATTCGGAAACACAGACGCAGGTAAAGAGTTCCACTCCTTGGCTGTGCGCATTATGAAAGACGTTTGGAAACGCTTAGTGCGAATTGGTGGAATAGCAACCAAGTAAGGATGGTAACTTGCAGTGCATCTAGATGTTCGATGGTAGAAGGGGGCCGGTGGGATGAGGTCGTGAAGTTATTGGGCACACTTATCGAAGTACATTCTGTAGAAGACCAACAAGCAGGTAACCTTGCGGTGATGAGCTAACCTGTGAAGCTTGGCATCCACCAATTTTGCGTCGCCAATGAACCTCTTACCTCTGCGTTTCACCGAGTCAAGCGCAGCGAGTTGGTATTTAGCTGAGTCATTCCAGAGGTAGCTGTAATACTCCATGCAGGATCGGACTTGTGCTTGTGCCAAAGTGTCCACCTGGACCCCCAGGGGTCTGTACGGGCCTCCAGGAGGTTTATGACAGATAAAAAGAAACTTGGGGGTGCGCGAGAGATAGACCCGCGAGACCGGAACACTTTGGTGCACCTGCATCAAAGTGATCCGGTCTCGTGCCGTATGCCGACCTCAGTATCAATATTAATTTAAGCTTCTAGTGATAGCTACAATTGCTCCGGCTGTGGTTCGTCTTATTTCAAAATTTTTCGAAGTTTCTTCGGTCGTTCTCGAATCTCACATTTTCTTTGTTCATGAATTTTTCTAAATACGTCGACAAGAAATTTTGATCTCTACAGGGTGTAACGATAAGGTGTGGTCATATTTTAAGAACGGGTTCTGCCCATGGAAATGAAAAACTTTCTCTAACAACAATAGAAGACTCCCAAAAAAAAAAAATGAATTTTCCATACAAAGTTATCATCAGCTAATCAATATTTGTATGAGAGGTAAAATTTTTTTTTGAGTATTTCCTCAGATTTTCTTGAAAAAAGTTGTTCACATCGATGGGCAGATGCAGTCCTTAAAATATGACCACACCTTTCCGTTACACCCTGTATATGAGTATTCGAAAGAAAACCTAACCTATTCGTAAATAAATTTAAATTCACATCGTATTTTACTCATATACTCGTACAATCGCGCAAATTTCGCACTTTCTTAAAAATATTATATAATATACTAGCGACCCGCACGGCTTTGCTCGTGTGCAAATTATGTACACAAACGTTCCTCGTTTATCGCCCTTTATATTAGTGAAAACTGTGTCAAAATCTGCTGCGTGGTTAAGGAGGAGTTAGCGAATAAACAGAATGACACGCAGAAACCGATTTTGTTTTAGGTATACTACGAGTATGTAGTTATTGCATATGATATTAGTATCGAGCAGAAGAAAATAATTGTGTATGTGAAAACAACATTAGAACAGCGGGGGTCTAACGAAACCATATCAATGTCCAAGGGTTCAATGCGTCCTCGCGCACCTCAATGAGTGACTCGAGGAGGCGAAACGCCGGGGCGAAACTCCGCTGCCGCGACACCTCGCGGCTCGGCGGACAGAGCTCCGGCATGATCTCATGCCGAAATGGAGAGAGCGACTGTCGCTACTCAGCGCTGGGCATGCCACCATTGCGACGATAGTGCCCCACTTTGAGGAGTGGCTGGAGAGGCGCCACGGCGTCCTCACCTTCCGCCTGACGCAGGTCCTCACCGGACACGGAAGTTTCGGGAGGTTCCTGTGTAGGATAAGGCGGAGGGAAGCGCCCGGGTGTCCCACTGTGAGGATCGCCCAGAGGATACGGTGAAGCATACGGTGGAGACCTGCCCCGCTTGGGCGGAGCCCCGCCGTGGCCTCGTGGAAGCGATCAGCGGCAGCGACCTCTCGCGCCCGGCTCTGGTCCAGGCCATGGTACGGGGCGAGAGAGAATGGGAAGCAGTGTCCTCCTTCTGCGAAGCATTAATGCTCGCGAAGGAGGAGGCGGAACGGGTGAGGGAGGCTCAACAACAGAGTGGCCCTCACGCCCTCAGCAGCAGCCGCCGCAGGAGACGCCCTGGGCGGGAGACGTCGCGAGACGATCTCCGGCCACCGTAGACCCGGGCTTGCGGACGGCGAGTAGTGGGTCGCTCGCTGTTCGATCAGCACCAGGCCCGAGAGTCGTTGGCGCGTAGTGTTCCACGCGCGCCTCAAAGAGTTGTCAGCAATAATGACGGGGCCCGTCATGGCCGATGCCTGCCCAGGGGTTGAGGATAAATTCGAAACAGAGTTACCTCGCCCCTGGGGATTCAGGGCAGGGAAGGAATAGGGGTGGGTTTTAGTCAGTAAGAGTCTGACACTCCCGCTCCACCCAGAGCGGGAGATGTCATTGGCTGATTTACCAACCAAAAAAAAAACAAAAAAATGGGTTCCATGCGATAAAACGTTTGGGTATCTCTGTTCTAGAAGTCTAGACAAAGTGACATTCTATCAGCGATAGCAATTGTCGAAAAGTCAAAATGTACGGGATTGACCTCGTGACATTTCGGTAGCAAGTACTGTATCAGTTGTCCCATGGGACTAGTGCGACATAATTTTTTTTTTAGTATCAGTTGTCCCATGGGACTAGTTGGACATATAATCCCACTTGTCCCCATAATGGAACTGGATCAATGGGACTAGTGGGATGGACCACTTGTTAATCGGATACATTTTTTGAATTTTGAAAACCGTAGACGCCAATAGAATATCTATAGACTATAAATATATGTAGATTGTATGCCAATAGCATTAATTATTATCAAAGTAGTAGGCTTATCATTTTTTTATAGGACATAAATACATGAAGTCAGCTCAATAGCGCATTTTCAGCGATATGATACTAAGTAAGAAAAGCCTCTTAGAGTTTATTTTTATCGTTATCTCCCTCTCCCGACTATATTGGCGACGACTTCCAGTGTAGCCGTAACCTGAATACCAGTATTTTATTAGGAGTGACTACCTATCTGACCTGCATACCAGTTAACGAGATAACCCTTAGCAAGACTGGTTTGTCTGCCTTTCAGGTTTCCGACTAACCGTATCGAGTGTTATGAATAACAGCTGGGACTAACGGCTTAGTGAGCTTTTCGAGGCACGGAGGGTCTCAGTATTGTAGATCCTGCAGGGCTCCAGGGGCCCTGCTGTAGCTGTGGGGAGCTGTCTCACTCGCTGGCTGCGCGAGGGTAACATGGGCAAGTGTTCTATGATTTTATTGTGGAGTCTAATAAGTAAAAATAATTAGGGCGCGTTAACTCTCGTATTAATAATTAAGTGAATACATACTGTGCGCCCTCTTCGCGGGCGCGCTAGAACTAACTCCAGACAATCGCTACTACTCATTCAAATCATAATATTTGAACCACTCTTCAACATTATCAACTGCCAGCTGAAGGCCGGTGCTAACACGCCAGGTATAGGCTATGTGACAATCGCCACAGTATGTAATAGATGGTCACCCATCCACGAACCGACCTCGACAAGCGCTGCTTAACTAATTAAACCAGAAGCGTCTTTATATATGACCACCCTTTTATAAGAGTGTAATTCTATACAGATAACAAAAGACAAAGGACAAGACATTTATAAATGTAACGATTCCTTTGCATTTCAAAGATGTTAAACTGTTGTTGAACTGCCAGAAGAAGACAGCAATCGTAGTGTGGTCCAAAGTGCGCCAGTAAATAGATGTTAAGAACTCGATGTCACGACCGAATAGCAGGCAGGAACGTGCATTCCTACAGCTAGCTTCGAAACTGTTCTATTATGAAAATTCAATGTAGAAGAATGTCAACGGTATTGAATATTGAAATACCATTTTAGTGTTCTTGGGTAGGTATGTGACATAGAACTAGTTTAGTTCTGAAAAGTATCTCAACACAAAGAACCGAAAATCCAGAATTTGTATTTTAACCTTCAAGAACAAAATTTTAAGCCTCATTATACAACGTCTTTAAATATGCATAGACATCATATCATGAAAAGTTGTTCCACTTTGTTGCGTTCTAAAAAGTTAAAGAGGTAAAGGGGAGAGATCAGTAATATCGAAAATGTATTTATTAAACAACGTAAAACTATCATCAAAGGTTACCTTAATGCGATAGTCATATAATTATGTCTTAGTGCATACAATTATACTCAAATAAAACATGCACAGAACATAATAATAATAGTAAACTACGCACATACATACAATTTTATACCTTAAGTTACACCTTACCTACCAAATTAATAAAATGACAAACGTAAATCAAAACTCTAACTTCTAAGTATAATTATACTTAAAACGTAATACTCTAGAGGTCGTCAGAGTGAAGTCGTTCAGTGAACAAAAAACAGGTCTAATCTCTCAGCCACCGTGCACCGTGATGAACGTTCACAGCGCGCACGCCAGCGGTGCGCGTTGGAGTAAATTAGTGCGCGCACTCTGGCACCACGAGCAGCCGCGGCCCCTCCATCTGCTCATATACTTGTTCGGTACACCCATATGAATTATCCTACGAATAGCCAAATTAGAAATGTCGTCTCTAAATATCTCAAACAAGTACGTGGCCAGTGCTAGTTCTCACTTAATTTTAATAAAGCATTTCGCTGCATTAAAGTACAACTTATTAACCGACGAAAAAAAGGAGGAGGTTCTCAATTCGACCGTATATATGTTTTTTTTTACTCCACTCAGTGACTCTATCCAAATCACGCACAACAATCAGTTTAAGTAATCAGCAAAAAGTAGGTAAATTGACCCATTGACTACTTCTTTATTAGTCGTCCACTAGAAGGATAAAAAGGAATGGGCCTAAATTACTTCCCTGGGTGACACCTGATCTCGTGCAGTAGATCTCGGAAAAGTGCTCGCACGTCATTGTCAACTGTGTCAAATGCTTTCCGAAAATCTAAGAAGGCTACATCCAATGATAGTCCTGTATCAATAATGGGGTAGCGCACACCGCCACGATACCGCTGTGCTCGCTTGAGCTCAGCTTGAGATCTGTCTGCCATTGCAATTAGGTGCCTTATTATACCACCACTGTAAGAACAAAAAGACAACGAAATATTTAATTTTCATAAGACTGTGGTTTGCTGTATATATAATACATAACAGGTAAATATAACTCAGTTTTGCTAATGAACTACCATTTTTATCACAAATGATAATTATATATATGTTATATAATAATAATGAAATTTATGAACGTCAATATTTAAGCCATCGGGAATCGCTACTAGAAGAGCATGTAGCGAGCTGTAACACAGGTTTAAAAAATGTCTTTACTTGGCTACGTAAGGCATTCTTTGCCACTATATATACGTGTTGCGTTAGGCAAAATTGTTAAGCTGGTTTCAAACTAAAAGTTAAGCTAAGTTACTTTAAGCTTAGCTCGCATAGAAAAGGTAATTTGTCATTAAATATGTGCCGACTGCAAATTACGTTAACTAAGCTGTGTAACTATGTGAGATGTATGGCCTCTATGGTAAGAGATTTCTGACGTATGCCTTTTGTGTTGTTGTCAAAGCTTAGGCTATAAACAAGTGACATCAGCGATAACGATTGTCTAGAAGTAAAAAATGTATTGGATTGACAAGCATTATCGAAATGTCACATGATCAACCCATTACATTTTGGCATTTTACCTTTGTCTCTCAATTATTAAATTATGAAAAATACATACCTCGGCTATGCAAACTAAGCCACACCAAACTATGTAGCTTAGCTCGGTCGGCAACCAGGGTAGACCATTAAAACAAAGTTCCCGTGACATTCCATTGAAAAGGTAAATAAAACCACGAGAAATATTATCTCTCGCCTCTAACAGGTTCTGCGCAAAGCACATTAAGTGTAAGTGAATTCAGGTAAAGCTAGAAGTATCAATGAACGTGTAAAATACTTGTGTGTAATACAGTTTCTTTTTTCTAGGTAGTCAGAAACTCCATGAAGTAAACTTGAACTATGTTCATCCTAAGTTATTTCTTTAGAGGAAGCCCTAAGAAGAGCTTGTTAGTATAGTAAGTTGAAGTTGGTACACGTGCATTCTTGTAGAATTTGTTAAGTTAATGTCCCTATTAGGCTGCTGGTTTGCTTGGAAACTATTGTTAAATAAACTAAAAGGTGAATTTTCATGACTACATGGTGTAAAGGAAGTCTGAAAATGGCACCGCTGACTGAAAAATTGTGTGAAAATCGGTTGTCGTGGTATGGGCATGTGATGCGGAGGAATGAAGAAAATGTCGTGAGGAAAGTCTTGTGTATGGATGTAGATGACTATAAGAGTAGAGGAAGGCCAAAGGAATGATGGATGGACTGTGTGAAAGAGGATATGGGTAAAATGGGGGTAACTACAGAGAACGACTAATAGAGAAGTATGGAAGAAAGAGACATGTTGCGCCGACCCCAAATAAATGGGATAAGGCCAGGAGAATGATAATGTTGATGACAGGGTGTAACGGAAATGCGTGGTCATATTTAAATACTGCTTCTGCCCAAAACATGGAACGACAACGTTCTTCAAGAAAATCAAAGTCGATTCCGAATAAAAAAACCAGCCAAGTGCGAGTCGGACTCGCACACGAATGGTTCCGTACCATAAACTGATAAAAACCCCAAAAAAAACACGTTTCTAGATACGCGTTTTTTTTAAGTCTTTTTATGGGCTGTATCTCATGATCCGTAATAGGTTGATAGTTGAAATTTTCACACAGCGTTTATTTCTATAGCCGCTATAATAACAAATAATAAAAATATATTAAAAATTCACATTCTGTGAAAATTTCAACTGTGCAGCTATTCGTTCGATCGTGAGATTCATCCCGCTGACAGACAGACGGACAGCGGAGTCTTAGTAATAGGGTCCCGTTGGTTACCCTTTGGGTACGTTACCCTAACAATTGGACCTCCCGTACTAATTTTGATCAGTTGTTGATGACAATTGTACGGAAAGTCCAATTTTTCCTTTAAGGAAATTACTATGAATTTCTTGAAGACATGTTCATTTCCATGGGCAGAAATATGTCACAATGTCTAAACAGATAGATGAATAATAATAATAACATTCTTTATTCAGGTAAGTTTCTATCCATCGATAATTTTTTTGCATTTTTGTATTTGCACGTTTCACAAAAGAGCATAATTTTTAAACATATTAGGCAAAAATCTTCAACGCCTAAATCATGTTTTCAGCATATTTTTGACTCAGTCCAATCCTAGCGAATTTGCTAAAACATTAATTAAGCCGTATCAGCGTTTTCTGTAACTTTAATAATTGCAATGGCCCCAAAAACATTATTCATTATAAAAATGTAATTTCACTTAAGTTAAAAGCAATAAATTAAAAAGTGTTGAGCCAAGTCCAAATCTAGATAATAAAAATAGGTATTAATGTCACCAAGCTAAACTTTTGGATTTATAGATAATTGTCTTGCTATTTGGTAGTTTTCTTAATAATAACTAATTAGTTAAAATGTTAAAAACTGGTCTTTTTATGGCAAAAAGATCCGAAGGACTTGCGTTTTATACCAAAACTAGCGACACGCCCCGGCTTTGCACTGGAGTAAAATGATTTGAAAGACACGTAGCGTCATCTAGCGTCCTTACTCACAATCGAACATACACGATTAAAATCGGTTCAGTAGTTCCAGAGGTTACTTCCTACAAACAAACTTACAAATTTTACCTCTTTATAATATTAGTATAGATAAGCAAAAAGTTGTAACACCATACTGCGACAAGTTGACCTTGGCCTAACTTTTTTTAAATATATTAGCCTATAGGGGCAAAGGCCTCACCCATATCCTTCTACTGCTGGGCAAAGGCCTCCCCTATATCCTTCCGCTGCAGGACAAAGGTCTCCCCCATATCTGTCCACTGCTGGGCAAAGGCCTCCCATATCCTTCTACTACTGGGCAAAGGCCTCCCCCATATCCTTCCACTGCTAAGCAAAGGCCTCCCATATCCTTCTACTGCTGGGCAAAGACCTCCCGTATCCTTCCACTTCTGGGCAAAGGCCTCCCATATCCTTCCGAACACTCTTTTCTTGCGCCACCTCAAACCAACCTTCGTGGTGCGCGTCATTGAGCTTCAATATATTTATTGGGGACAAAAAACAGTTATATGCTAAAGAACATACAAGAAATCCTTAAGGCCCTTCTCGCGGTCCAGTGGCGCCCTCATTGAATAAAAAATCGTAGCATGGCACAGAAAATAAATATTAAAAAATCCAACTTGACGTTTGTTACAAAGAGGATAAAGAACTTTACGTTGTTAAAACAGGTCTCAAAATGTTTCGTATCCAAAGTAGTAGGCAAAAGTGCCAAAAACGGCCGTTTCTGACACTTTTGCCTACTACTTTGGATACAATGAGGGCGCCACTGAACCGCGAGAAGGGTCTTAAAATTAAAATCACAATCATCTAACCCACACCAATGTCTACGTCTTTACAGAAGTGAAGGACTGTAAGAGTTTTCAGAATACATAGGATTCCGTGATATTTTTATTTAATTCAATATATTTTTATTTTATTAATTCAATTTAATTTAATTCAGTTACATTAATAAAATTCAGTTACTTAAATTTAATCATTCTAACTGAATTAATTAATTTCAGTTCATGGTCACTCAGTGCCGCTATACCTAAGCGGCTTCTTTCCAATGACAAGAAAGGTAAGCTGTTAGGCTTACCTTTCTTGTTATTGGAAAGAAGTATACTCAAGAGACTGAAATAATACATTCAGACGTTTTTCTACACACTTACTCGAATAATAGATAAGTAAATCTTCATAAACATTATATTAGAAATTTTTTTCTTACGCCTTTGTGGGGGCTGCCCTAATCAACCAATACCAACCAGTATCAGGCTGAATAATAAATATCTTATACCTTTAAACGAGCAATTCTTGTAAATATGTTTAAATATTATAATCTGAATCTTGGAAAAGGCTCCAACGATTTTCGTGAAATTTAGTAGGTATTGGGGCTTCGGGGGCGATAAATCGATCTAGTTAGGTTTCATTTTAAGAAAACGTCATTTTATCGGTGTAAAAACCTAGCAAATCTCGGCCATCCAGGTACTGATAAATAAATTGTTGCGCAGGGCTTGCCGCCGCTCTTTTCCGCACTAGTGTAAAATACAGAACATTGCGAGCTTAAAAGCGGTAGGGGTATATAGGAACGGGTTTTCGAGTAATTGCGTTGAAATAATATTGCTGTTGATTAGTCGATTCTACAAAAATACATTCACCACTGGACGTTAATTAAACCAAACGATCCCAAAGAGTGATTTCTTCCACCGGGGCAGGTGTGTTAGACTGCCGCCTAATATTTTAAGATTGTAATTAATTTTAATTGCTATATAATTTGCCATCAAGCTGAACATTGCTTCATAAATCAGGCTACCGCAACAAGTGCGGGTTATAGCGACATTAACGGTAGGGCGACTTCCTAACGTTATTTACTTGAAGAATACCGTTTCAGCTGATTGCGTACCGTTTTGAAAGGGTTGTGTGTTTAGCTGAACAATTCTGCCGGTTATTTCATATTTTTTAACCTATATTTTTTCTCGTTATTTCCATTGCCTAGATAGTTATTAGGCTGCCTGCAACTGAGTAATTCAATTTCCTAAAAATGCCACTCCAATAAAATTAATCCCCCTAAAATGCTAATGTAAAACTCCGGAGAGAAGAACCGCATTTTTAAAAGTCAATTTAAATTTAAAACTCCCACAGAAAAATTGCAAATTAAGGCCTAGCCAGGCAGATTATTTTCCGAAACAACTGGCAGGTTTATGTGCGTATTATCTGCGGGATAATATATTAATATACGCGGCCCCCAAAAGCCCCAATTTCACATAGTAAATTTAAAACTGTCAAATATTTCGCATCTGCGCAGCGGGGTAGGGTTGGCGCTCTATTTTGATCAAATATTTACATTACCTACAACACGGGTCTGACATTTTTCTCTTCCATTCAAATTGTCAATAATGAATATTGTAGGGCGAAGCTGACAGCCCGGGGCTGCCCCACACCCGGCCGGCGCGGCGCGCTCTGTTACAAACGCTCAAATAAACGTTAAATTTTATCGAACACGACGCGCTCAGATAAAATTCGCATCTAAACAATAGATGGCACATTTGACGTGACGTGAAAGACGTTATTCATTGGGCCTGGGCCCATTTGGAGGGGGAGCGGAGGGGGGGCTCGGACTTGTCTCATAACCTTTTGGCGTTAATGTCGACGGATAAAACAAAGGGACACCATTAGGGAAATGTTCGCGTTTGTATCGAAAAGAATACGTAATTAAAAGAATATTCAATCTTTAAATACTCGAGACGGACGGGATTCCATTATAAAATTTCAATTGAAATTCCGTCTACGTTCTTCATTTTTTACACCTAGAGTTATTACGAAAAAAAGATTTTATGAAGAAGTTCTGGGTTTGATTCTTTAAAAGGTACAAATAGGCATTTAAGTCTTATATTTTTCAGTCCGGTGGCTTGTGTACTAAGAGGCTTAGGCGTGCACAGCTGAATATGCCGAAGATTTATTACTTCCTTCGGCCAGCTCTCCAGCAGGCCTGCGATCAAGCGTGAATACAGATGAGTGATGGCGTTTATCCATCTGATTAAGCCTCTTCGTTGCTTGTATTGGAAGAGAGGCTTAACGGTATCTCAACATTTCCCTAAGGGTTGAAATTCTGAAGGGTTTCGTTCTTGTTGTTGTAGACTATAACAAAAACAACCTGAATTTCTGAAATTTAAAAATAAATTTATCAAATAAACTTTCAGACACATTTATAGATTTCCTGTCCTATTAAATTTTCCGCTTCTCCTTTTTTCACTTTTCCAATACGCTACAGCACTCAATCTGCATTTGCATTCCGCACCACGTAACTAAGTGGCAAAATTATAAGTTCCAGCACGTCACTAGGTGGGTAGTAGTGTGAAGAGTAGGTATGTGCAGTGAAAAATGTAAGTAATAAAAGCTGATGCGGGAGCACGTCCGCGCCGACGTGGCACTCCTAGTAGAAGCGAGTACCCGCTACCAGCCGGCTTGCACTTATGAAGGAATATTTGTTCCATATTTCTGGACGATAAATAAATGTCTATTTATGTTTTGCATCGGCTTTATTTGCTTTTAGACTTCCGTACCCGAAGAATAAAAACGGAGGCCTATTGCTGTCACTCACGTGTCCGTCTGTCCGCCTGTCTGTCGGACACAGTTTTTACAGTCAAACGGTTGAAGCTACGGTCTTCAAATTTTCACAGCGTTATTAGCCATTCAAATAGTCAAAAATATATTTGGTACGGAACCCTAAATGTGCGAAGTCCGCACACGCACTTGGCCGGTTTTTTTTTTTTTGGTTTGTTGAATTTTGAATTAAGACGGAGTGCCCGATTTATATAAAATACAGACAGAACACGCAATGCGTTTTGTTCAAAGCAGCTTTTTTTTCCTTAAGTGCCCGATAGGTTAAAGAGATTATTTATTTAGACTTGATGCTCATAGGTACAAAGGCAGACATAATGCCTTAAATATTCTCTACCGATCAACCAAGGGTGGTGAACAGTTTCAGGTTTCTTCATCTCTTTTGCAAGATAGAAAAAAATCCGTAGTTACTTATCCCTGTTCCTACAAATGTTTCTAGAATTTGCCAGCGTTATGTGTAGAATATGTCGCCCTTTTTTAATGTTTAAAGTTTTAAACTGCGCCTACAAGGACCATTATATGAAAGGATCATTCTTCTCTCACAAGAACAATCCCTGTACGAGTAGGGTAAATACTCAAATATGTACATACACTCGCGAATTTTGTCACAACCTAGAAGCCTGTCGTATTACATAACTGACAATTGCTTAAAATTCCCTTCTCACCTCGCGTTGATGTCACCTTAGCAACGTCTATCGTCTATCAAGGGAACACAATAACATCTCGAAACATTATACGAAAGGGGTGGGGGCACGGAGTGAGTAAATATGGAGAGATCTTTCGAATATCTTTCAAAGAATTCTCGAAAATAGAGGACGGAAACGTCGGTGTAACAGAATTCGCACGCTCATTGTGTAACATAATATTCAAAATTATTTAAATAGCTTTTGTTTAACATATTGATAATAGTTTTGGCAGTAAAACCATGTTTATTTTAAAGAGTTAGAAAATTAAAAAAGTACTATTTAACATTGCAATAATTAACTATATAAACTAAACCATTTTCATCATATTCTCTCTATAGATCTACTTTGTTTGTGACTGTGTTCCGAAGTGAGTCTGTCAATTTCTTTAATTACTTCGTTAGATATTTTCAGCACTTTTCTAAGATTTTTCGTATGAAACATAATTCATTATTACGTTATCTTTAATGAATTGGCAGACGGCTATCTGGTTTTGTGACCTGATTTGTCAGAGGTGCATTAAATTCACCGCTATTTTTCTGTAGACACCGTTATGTCGCCCCTCCATTTTCTTCCTACTCCGTGGCACAACCTTCACTCCTCGTTACATTACTAAATATATAACAGGTTCGTACTAGGTACACGCCCAAACATTTTGACCCGTGTTACCAATTACTCAAACTTAATTTAACATGCTGTAACTTAAGGGTCTTCGCTACTGTCAACAGTGGCCAACATTTGACTTTGTGGTGTTATATACAATGTGGCCTTAGTAATATGTTGTGTAAATAGCTTCCGACAGTTTAATGTACTGTGTGATCCCGACTTCAAACTCTAACCCCTCATCTGAGAAGAAACAACTAAATGGCTCCCGTCTTTTGACGAGTTTTAGGTACTTTTTAATTACTGTCTCCAACAGATGTTTTTAGTAGTTCATTGTAACAGAATGTGTTAAACTCGTAAGAGCATAAAATATGTTTCACATAACAGTAGAATATTATTGTTTATTGCTACGAGTGGTGCCAGATGCGCGCAGTGGTTTTAATTTTCCAACATAAAAATGCCTTCAGCTGTCGACAGTGTATCAAAATCCTTGATTGGTCCTTCAAGCCAAGCAACAAAACAGAAACCAAAATTGATTAAAAAACGAGCTCAAGTATGATGGGGTTGCGTCGTTTTATTACAGAGTTCCTGTAGCCACCTTCCGGCTCCATCATCAGATCAACTCCATGTCATTATAGTATTGTATTGTTATCCGATGTTCTTAGATAGGCATGCAACAGTTTAGTTCAATCTGAAACCCGGAAGTGTCAAACTTAACTTGCAAGATGCTATTTCGCGATGCGACCAGGACAGGTTAACCAAAATAAAAGCCTGTAAAAACTTGATACACGAACAGTAACAGATATAATATTGGGCAGTTCGCATCTGGCGCCGACCACACACCACAAAGCTTACGCCGACCATTCCCCGGCTACCAAACTTACGTGCGGCTGCGGGCCGTACCGGTGGTTTTCTATTCAACAAACTGTCGGATGCATAGTTACTGCATATTGCACTGGCACTTTACACTCAAAGAATATCTCCTGGGTTCCAACGGCTTTTTGCAATCTAGGATACAGAAGTTATTGTTTTGTTCCCAGTGAACTGTACAAGTTCCTTCTCTGTGGATTTCAAGAGGACCACAATTTAAACATATTAAATCTAAAACATTCGTTTTATCAATTTACTTCATCGATCGAATAAATTGGTCAACTAATTAAAATGCCTTACATTTTGATTAATTGGCCAATAAATTCTGTTATCAACAGTATTAGTGAAGTTATGATGACATCAGATTTTATGAGAGATTTGACTTAATTTTTTTTCATTCTCCTGAAGAAATTGAAGTTATGTCAACTGGGGCATTATCCGGTTTTAAAAAACAATTAATTTAAATTCTTATGTAACTACTACGTTAATACGTAGGATTAAATACTGGTACTATGATCCTATCTATTAGAGATTTATGTTTCTTCTCTGTTTTGTAGCTTCACCCAATGAGCTAAACATGGTCATGGAGTGTAGGCAGAAAAAAACCCGAATAAGATTTGTGGCCTATGACAAATACTAAAAAAAAACAGTCCCAAGTTCTGAGAACATTTTCCAGCTTCTAGTTCTACAGTTTAACCTCTTTCTAGGGGTCTACCTACTACTACATCTCCGGACGGGTACTGCAGAAGCCTGAAAGCAATTCGCTGGAATACATCGGTCCATGATTCAGGGCTATCTACCCGCGCCCGCTCTGGGGAAATGTTTAGCAAATTCTGTTGCGCTTGCTTGATTAATTTTGAAGACGCTGAAGTGAGAATTTGAATCTTGTTTTGGATTTAGCTCGAGAATGTAGTAACAATTTTGCAGAATAAACCTTTGTACCTACTTATTTAAATTTTCACGTACTATTTGTCCCTAAAAGAATGTCGAAACGTTCGATATTTTGCAGATGACGCTCAGATATTAAGTCCTATATGCATCTATTGCCAATCACTGGGCACCATTCCAAAATCTGTCCGGGTAATTACTGAGAATTCCTGCACAAAACGCCAAAAATCTTGAAACCCAAGACCTCTACTAATGATGTTCTTTAGAGCGTTTAGAACTTTCTAATTAACCAAAACCGCGCCTAAACTAGGAAGTATTGACTCAAGAAGGCTTGTCGAGACAACAAAGAACTTTTGATTCGGTTTATCTACTAAATACCGACGGTCGAGGCAATCGAAGTTTTAATGCCGGGGATATTCCAATAATTTATATTAAACCCGAAACTAGTGAGGCGGGTTCGATTGGGAACCAATAACTTGGAATTCAGACGACGATAAAGTGAAGCGCAAACTATATCCTAAGTGGTACTTTTACCCTACTTATAATAAAGAACAAAGGATATTGAATCTGGTACTTTTTATAAGCTGAGCACGTTTTTTAACAGCTCCAATTTGTATCAGAGCAAGAAGTTAGTAGGTATCTGTGAAGGATTCTGGATGATTCAAGGTTCACCTAGCAGCAAACAGGCTGGTAGAAAATGCTTCTGGCTATTGTTGAAGTGTCACGCGAATTTAGAATAGGATTTCAATTATTAGAAAAAAACAGTACGTTTTCTAGATCATCAGATTTATTAACCGCTGACACGTCCAGCCGGCGCCGTTGCACATTTCTCCAACGTCCCCCAGCGCGAACGGGGATTTCTCCATATTTTTCCGATTGTTTTTTGTTTTTATGCAATGAAACTTATAGTTTGAAATGTTTGATTTTTTTATAAAAGCCCTTGTTGTGTTATTTAAAACTAGATGATAGCCTTCTTCAAATAATGGTACCTACTCCTTACATATTTATTCATGTAGAAATTAGCAAAGCATTTTACGTGATTCGGTTTCCCCTTCAAAAAGCTTTCAGCGAAGTCGTCGACTGACTGAGAAGTTTCATTAGGACGGGTAATTGGAAGTTTGTTTTTAAGTGGACTTTTAAAACTAGGACCGACTTTCAAAAGAACCTAGATTTTTTAGCACGACTGTTGAATATGACGGAAGCACCGAACTGTGAAGGATCAATAGTTTTCTCTAAGGACCAAGCTAATTTGCTAGGAAACGTAGAGAAAACAGAATTCAAGAGGGTATTTTCGTTCTACTTATTTATTATAATGATGTAGAAGCTTATTGAATACCAACTTAAGGAATGTAATTTGTTAAGATTGTATTGAGGAAAAATGCTTATGCTAAAAATTAATTAAGTTTTATGTTTTCCTTCTTTATAGAGGCAATGGCATTACCCTGAAAAGATTTAATTGAAAAAAATGATTTTTCAAAGTATTTACAAAAATTGTCACGTAGTTCCTTTTTCAAATAAACGATGAAATATAGGTACTTACTTAGGTACGTATTAATGTATGTATGTTATAAGGCAATTTTACCAAAACTCGAAAAAGACTTCAATGTTTTATTCCCAAAGAGAGAAAAGTTAAAAGTGAATAATATAATAATAAAAAGTCCGAACTTTTCTACGCTGAGAGGTAAAACTTTTTCTAATATCTAAACTCAAACTTATGTTGAGTTTTATTTGCTAAAAGGTGGAGTAACCTTTATGTTATTTTGTATAACTTTATACAAAATAAGTAAGAATAGCCTCGTTGGTCTAGTGGTCGCAAGCGCTACAGCAAAATATGAGGTCCGGGGTTCAATTTCCGGGTCGGGAAAAGAGATTTTCCATCTTTAGTATCAGCAGCATCAGCAGCAGTATGGATTTGGTTCGGTTGGTGGCAATAGCCTCCCATCATATTAGTTACATGGAGCAGTGGATCTTGGTCGCCAGGATCGGACGAGATCTGTCTCTGCCAGCAGTTGTGAGAGCTATGCTGGCGGAGATAGCCAACTGGAGGGAATGATGATCGTGATGGCCCAGAAGGAAGGCGCTGATCGGGATCATGAGAGGGCCGATCCCGCTCGGACAAGAAGGCGTCGGGAGACAACCATCTTGATGCCACACGCTGAAACCCACCTGCATCATTTTATACAGTCGGGACTTTGGAACCTTGGGCGCTCAGAGTGGGGACTCTGATTGCCCATCGAGTAATCACGTGCTGCCGTGCACAGCGAGGGTCAGACCTCTACAGACTCCTCAGGGATTTGCCTGAACAGCCCTTGCACGAAGGGGGTTCAGGAGTGATCTTTTAAGAGATAACAGGGCCGACCCTCCCTGGCTCCGCCCGGGTACAAATTATACACACAAACCTTCCTTGTTTAACGTTCTTTCTATGAGTGAAAACTGCATTAAAATCCGTTGCTAGGTTTAGGAGTAGTTAGCGGAGACACGGACAGACGCTGCTAGCGACTTTGATTTATAATATGTTAGTTTTTGTATATAATATATGTAAATAATAATTGTTACACCCTATTAGTTATAAGCCTACTGTAATTTGTAATGATGTACACAATGATATTATATGTGTATAAAAAAGAGGCAGATATGTTTATAGCGCGAGCATCGTGAAGACTCGAAAACGTCCTAATTGGGACGTTTTGTCATAATCTATGCCTCGACAAAACAATTGAAGCGCAATCATTCAAATGATAGCTGTCTCTTTTACTTACATGCTTATTCTATCTTTTGTACTATTAATTAGCGCCACATTGTCAACATGGGTGCAACGCGAACAGATTTTAAACGTCGGTTACTATGAACGTAACATATCTTGTGTATAATATCATTGGGTGTACATCAATATTTTATCTTATTCAAAATCTAAACTGGGATTGGCAATGATGATAGAGTCATAACACGAACGTTTAGCTTAGTATTGAAATCCCTGTAACTCATAATACCCAAATAGATTAGCTGCCACAGGCTGACAGGCGAAATCGAAGAATTGACAGACCGACTAGGTAGGTATTAGGTATCACTTTGTTTGTCAGTACTAAACCCATTATCGAAATATCAAGCTCAGGCTCTGCGGTTACGACTGATTATTAAGTTAATTAAATAGTATTGCTATTTTTATAATTATTGTACGACCTGATGCTGTCCAGTCAGGGTCCGTAAAGGGCTTCGGATGGAACTAGAGAGTCTCACGGGAATAAAAGACTGCAGCTATGTTCCAACGGTATATTTTTGCAAAAGAAAATTGGTCTAAGTACGGACGTGAGCGTAGTTTAAAGGTTTAGGTTTTTGGTTGGTGGTTTTTGGTTTGGTTTATGGTTGGTTTAGGTTTAAGGGTTATTGTAAAAGAACGGTAATTACATTTCTACGAAGCATTGCTTATGTACAGACAGACAGAGAAGATTTACTTATTGTCAACCAATAATCCGATAACATGCTGTTTTTACTTATAATTAAGTTTTAATTTTAGTACTTTACGCTGTTAGTTTATTTATAACTCTAATAAGATATTTATGAACTGTCTAGCCTGAAACACAAGTTCCACCTAGTTCAGGCATATATGCAACTGTGCTCTATTCTAACTGTTAAGTTATTTTTATTGTAACTGTGTCTCTTTTTATAAATAAACGGTTAAACGGTTTAAATTATTTGAATTTTATTTTTCGACTCTGCTGCGGCTTATAAAGTCCATACTACAGTAATATTGTTTGGCTGTATAATTATACTACCCGGGCAAGGTCTTAAGGAGCACTACAGAAGAAACCGTCTCTAAAATGCTAAGTGGCTAGTCCATTATCTGCAAGCTACTCGAGTAATTTGTTCTCTCAAGGAATCAGCAACAATCCTTGCAGGAATCAGCAAAAAATACCCATGTCTACATAAGTGAAGATAAAAGGAAAAAACAGTGGGAAAAGGAGAGAAATTCTGAAGAGCCCCACTTTAAGGGGCTCCGCGAGTACTTTATAAATCAAATGACAAAGAAAGCTTTGATCTTTCGCGAATGAGAATTTGTCGTGTGCAATAACGCAACACGGGATAATTGTAAGGTTTACTTTATTGTATTGTATTGTGTTGTATTTTTAGATCTTATGTTTGTATTGTTGATAGGTAAGCATCAACACTGTTGTTGCTTATTGTGCAAATAAAGCTTGTATTGTGTTCTGAACGAAGATCAACTTAACTTTACGTTTATCGTTTTAAAATATTTGGGCATCGCACGATCTCTCAGTAACGTACAATTAAAAGTCATTGCATGCACAGTCACTCATAAAATGGGAGAGTAAAAGAGAGACGACATACAAATACGCAAATGAACTCTTTTATTTGGATTCATCAGGTAATTTACACAATGTGAGAATTTGCGTGTCGTCTTATTGGTCCTTAGATACAGAACGAGAAACCCAGGTCTACAGGATACCCACGGAGATGTGAGACGAAACGCACAGGACCGGTCGTTGTGGCGACACTTGGGGGAGGCCTATGTCCTGTAGTGGACGTCTTTCGGCTGAAATGATGATGATGATGACAGGATAAGGATACACTAACAATCATCATCATCATCATCAGCCAATAAAGTCCCCAATGCTGGGCCACAGGCCTCCTCTATGTGAGAGGGTATAGGCCGTAATCCACCACGCGGGACAAATGCGGGTTGATGTATGTAACATGTCTTCTACCGTGAGGAAACCGGCATGTCCACGATGTTTTTCGTCACCGTTTTTAGAGCAGTGGTGATGAAATAATTTACACAAAGTAAAGCACCTGCCTGGGTTTGAACTCACGACCTAGAACTTGTATGTCGCGGCCGTTACCACTGGGCCACCACTGCTCTAACACACTCGCAAGTATAAGAAATATATGAAAGCATCAGATAAAATGAATATGAAACCTCACCACGGCAACATACCACAACAAAATTAATTATAAAAACACTGGCAGCATGGAATATCCGTGACCTATACAATATAGTGTTTATGTTCTAACTATGATGAATTCGTTTAATAAGCGGGCCGCTTGCCGAGGCACGCGCGCTCGCCTTCGAGCTTCCAATGCATCGCCCGCCGCTGAGAAATGGCGGACAATCTCGTAACACTGCCAGATATCGTTTGAAACACTTTTTACTGGCGAATATTATATTTAATTAAGGAATGCTGGATGTTACTGGGTTTTATTCCATTTGTAGTGGAGTTGGTACAGCTTGCAACAAAGTTGTAACTAATTTCATACGACGTCGCTCACGATTATCTTCAGATATTTTATTTACATATACCGTTATAATATCAAGACATGATGTATATCATCATTATTTCAGTTGAAAGACGCCCAAGTGTCGCCACAAGGACCAGTCCTGTGCGTCTCGCATGACGGAATGTCATGATGTATGAAACAGTTATGTTCGAAATGATCCTACCCATGAATGTGAAAGTCTGAATGTTTTTTAATCAATCACGTCTCAACGGCTGAATGGATATGAATTAAAATAATTATAAAACGTCAGAACCTAGTGCATGATTGGTTGTTACTATGGAAACTGGCAAGAATCTACACAAGGAGTAGAGTCGTCTCAAAAACCTTTTCTATTACTTTATATATATATACATATAACTACCAATAAATAAATATATATATAAATATATATATATATATATATATATATTATATATATATATTTATATATATATTTATTTATTGGTAGTTATTATATTAAATATATATGTATGTTTATTATTAAAATATATATTTTCGTTCCCGTTTTTTTTGTTTAATTATTTCTACTTGTTATTGTTTTGTTTGTTTTTTTTTATGCACCTGCCATATTATCTCTCCACCACCCTTGGTGGACTGGTAGAGAATGCCTAAGGCATTAAGTCCGCCTTTGTACTTTTGTTGCATGAAGTGTAAATAAATAAATAAACTTCACAGTTATGTCCACAAAGCTACTAATGTGTTTTTCAGTAATGAAGGTCGCGGATAAATTAAAAAAATATTACTGCGGCCCTAGCACTAGCAACTGAAGGAACATAGGTGGGTTTTAGTCAGAAAAAGTCTGACACACCCTCCCAGAGCGGGAAAAGTCTTTTCATGATTTTCCACTCTCCAAAAAAAAAATCAGTTATGTAAAATTATAGCAAAAAAAATGTCAAGAGTAAAATAATATAATTAAAACATATTTAAAAAAAATCTAGGAATAATTTTCAAAATGTCACGAAGACGAAAACGCCAGAAAAAGCTAGTAAATAATAAACGCTGACTTCTTTGAAACAACTTAGGATTAAGTGTAAATCAGTTCACGAGCACCTTTTCAGTTTGAAGCTCCAGAACGATCGTATTTTTAAGAACTGTCCGCAATAACGTATTTTTAAGAACAGCGCAGCTAATCCTCCTAGACCAGGCAAAGTCTATTTTAACCATATTTATAATCGGCATAAACGGCACGAGGATCTATTTTTTCCCGGCAAGCCCTCAGAAGAACTCAGAAGCTTTTATAATTTGCATAATTTATTAAATTATTCCTCCTTTTTCTTGGACTCTCTATAAATGTCGTCAGCCTGTTGGTTCCAAGAATCTGTCAGTCTAAGAAAAGGTTGGCTTGCTTGTGACTTGTCTTATATGATTTGATAGATATCTAAACTTAGATTTTAATATCGTAGTATTTTTACTTGGAACGTATATAATTACGTTAGGAAGGAAAATCTTTTTATAGAGTCGTAAAATACACATTTATAAATTAAGATGTTGTTTTTTTTTTGTTTTTTATTTTTTTTTTTGTGACAAGCCCGCCACACTATTCTCAAACCGTCGGTTCGTTCATCTCACGATCATTCGCCTTCTCCCTAATGGTCGAGATCCTGGTGCACTCGTGAAAGTTACGAGTACCATGAGGGATAATTAGTTTGGTCGATCCATCGCATTGGCAATCTTCTTCGCCTTTTGGTGCCTTTCACTTGGCCCTGCACGACAAGGCGCTCGATGGAGTCGCTCTCGCGCCGTGTCCAAAGTATTTTATTATGAGACTTTGTACTGCCGCCGAAAGACGTTGTTTAGTGCCAAAATTTGGATCACAGAGATGTCCGTGGCTTTGTTATTAAACTAACACAAATATCGAATAGTCAGTCATCAATTTTCGATATCATTACTTCTTTGCTTACCAACACACCTCAGGATTTAACCCCACAACAAAGTATTTTCTGCCTCGCGTGTATTTTCCCCATTTACTCTCCTATCAGTTCAACTATATTGGTTTAATCACCACTAAAAGAGCAATGAATTAACCACTTTCCATATCGATAGGTAAATCGTTTCATATCGATACCGATTTGAACCGAGAACTGATATTCGGGAGCATTATGCTAATGACTGTGTGCTTTTGCTCAATAACGCCACTGTTGATGCTCAGTGGGAACAAATGACGTCATTATCAGAATACACGAGGTGTTTTGACTGTGCGTTTGGGATGGCAGTGATATGGCATTGCTTTACTGCTTTTCTGTTTGTATTTTGGGTATTTTAGGCGAATAATGCCGTAGGTTTTGCCCGTAGCCACTGGCTGGCTACGGCCAAAACCTACTGCTATTTCTTAACAATAATAGCCCTATTACCAAAATGCTTTTCAATACAGGTAGGTACAAGAGATGTCACATATTGACTAGGCCCATAACAGTTATTAGCGTACAACGTAAGTTCGTAGGCGCTGCGTAGCATGTTACGGCACTGTCTACGCAAGAACAGTCGCTATGAAATTGCTACATCCATCTGATATGATGTCATGGCTCATTTTTATTAGGTATATAAAAGGTCTCGTGGCTTACCTGGCAGTACTAAGCTGATCGCTACGTACTCCCAAATGCATAAATTAACATCTGGTGATCGCATAAGGTAGTAACTGATAGGAGTTGAATAAGATAAGGAATCAGAAATCAACCACAAGAAGAAGTGTCATTAGGTTAAAACTCACTCCAAAGGACATTGTCCTTTTTCGGCTTCGCGTGGACACGATGCTCGAAAAGAAACAAATGAATCAAAAAACATGTTTAACTTTTAAAAGCTTATTTGTCTTATACTTTTGTATCAACTTGCGCCTACAAATAGTGTGTTTAATAAGTATTGAAATTCTTCGGCATATTGACAGTACTCGACCTTCATTAATTCGTAGTGTTGCCAACAATTAATCGTATATTATAAAATAACTATTTACAAATCGGTTCTAATTGATATTTTTGAAGTTCACTAAGTACTCCTCAATGAAAGAGTAAGTTAACCGTCAATTAAAGATGTTATTTGTAATCACTTACGTTATTTCGAATATGTTTTGTCCATATATCTGGAAAACAAAAGTATTTAAAAAGAATCGAAATGAATTACGATTTTTCTTCAATCTTAATAAGATTACAATACTCTCTTTCCTACTGTTGTTAACTATTAAACCTGTATTATATTTATACTTCAAGTGCTTGTTCATGCCGAACCAAATTCCCATAGAAAGTTAACAATGTCCTTTACCCAATACATCTTAACTAACAAACACAAACCCATGCGACATGATGATGTCATATCCACCGCACAGGCAGATCACCGAAATCACGACACAACATACTCACAAAATTAATTTCAGCCATTTTGCACCATACATACTATTAAAGCTGACCTCATTCCTTTACGACCAGCCGAACATTAATTACTACATATCAATCAGTTTTAGTGCCGTACCAACTCTATCGGTTTATCGATACTATGATTTACATCGATACTATAATCATAAAAGACTATAAAAGTTAATACTTTGCCATCAGGGCTTGAGTAATGGATCAGCGATTTGGGCCCCTAATGCGCGCGGGTTCCGTTGGCCCGACGCGCCGATTGGCTCATTAATATCCTGCCATATGTGTGCACAGGCTATATAGGAGGCACGGTACGCCCTCCGATCATTATTAGTGCCGCTTTGGTTTGAATTCACTCGATTCGTGATTAAAAATCGATTAATATTTGTCGCTATGCTAATGGGGAGATGTGGGGGAGTGTTTGGAATGCGAGTTCCGACTTTGATTTGATTTTCGAATACCTGACATTGCTCGGATCCATTGACTAGGACAGGATTGAGCTCTACTCAAAAAATATAAGACTTTTCTGTAGGAAGAGATGAAGTGACTTTGCAACCAATATCTCTGTTTTGTTAGGTCGCCATATAAGAATTCTAGAAAAACTTACCATCCATGCCTTACCGAGTCTCATCTGTGCATCGAAAAGCACGTTAGACTGATGGCCCCAGCTGTCACTTGGAGTTCTTTGATTGTTGTTAAGGGTAGTCAGAAGTCAGAAACCCTGACAACCAGTCTTGCCAAGGATCTCAAGTGCCGCAATAACTGCTTTTGGGATCTGATAGGCTGCTGTTCAATGTAAAACATCTGTCATCACACAGTAACTGGGTTTAAGAGAAATGATAGGCAGTCTTTCCATGTAAAAAGTAAACCTAAGTGCTTCCATAGACGGACTGCTTGGAGTAGTCACAGCCAACAGCTTTAAGCGGTCGCTGTTGGGCGATCTGCAGTTAAACACGGACCGCTCAACCAGTTCATTCGCAGTTCCAGCTAAAAATGCTGCCGGTGTGTGGTGGAGTTTTGCCGTGCTGCCGGCAGCAAAGAGCTGCTCGCCGCTTCTTCTCTCCGCGCCCTGCCCAACCCTATTATTGAAGTTATACTTCTTTTGGCGCGTTAGGGAAAAATGATGAGAGTAAATTTTTACGATGCGCGCGCACACCGTCACAAAAAACCGACACCCTGAAGTTAGCTACAACCGACATCCTGAAGTTAGCTATAGTCTATGGTTCATGAAGAATGATTGTTTTTCTTTTGTAAACTTTGTGACATATTGGTTTTTTATCTTGTTACGCCAAAGAAGTATAACTTCTTACGTGCGTACATATGTACAGACACACTTTTTTATATCTATCCATAGACGGACGGCTTGGAGCAGTCAGTGCCGACAGCTTCAAGCGGTCGGGTTGCAGTCACCTCCAACCGCAATACGACTGCTCTCGTGCAGTTGGTCTCGACTGCTCTAAGCAGACCGTCTGTGGCCGGCCGAAGTAGGGAAATCACAGTACATTTTTTATCACTAATCCAACAGAATATCACATTCAAATATCGCGCTTATGGCTAACAATAGCATAGGTCTTAGAATATTACCAATCCATTACGTCATGTAAGGTGGAGGTGACTAATGTATCACATCAAGAGCAAAGAAAGCCCCCAGCTGGCTGCTAATAATTTTATACTGCGAACACTAATGTACCTACTAAACGTTGGAGTTACTATAAGTAAATATTACGTTATCCTCTCAGTTTGGTTACTCGTGCTTACTTACATATTTTTGGGAGAATCAAAAATGTAGGTATGAAACTATTTTCTACCTTAGGTATCACGGTTATAACCTGTAATATTACTTTGAATATACATGTCGCAACCAACTAGTTTAATTCGGTTCAGTTAACAGCCTAGCCGGCGCCATTCAACTAGCCACCCGAATCATATTTGATATTTGGAAAGTACAGGAATCTGTTGGATTGCGCTGATGTTTGTAAATCTTTGACTGCCTTGTCGTTACAGGTAGTGAGAACTCAGAAAGTCAGACAACCAGGCCTGCCGAGGGGTCTTGTGTTATGGGTAACACATAACCCCTCGGCAGGCCTGGTTGTCTGCCTTTTTGAAGCCAGTTGCTGGTGCAACTGGCTTCTTGACTTCTTCTGACGGCACGGTTGGCGTAGTGGTTGAGCGTTCGACTGCTGCTCTGCGTGTCGCGGGTTCGATTTCGATCCCCGCACGGAACAAATATTTGTATGGCCTACAGATAATTGTTCCGGGTCTGGGTGTCTTGTGTATGTGAGTTTAAATGTTTGTGAACGCACCCACGATACAGGAGTTATTCCTAGTGTGGGGCAACGTTTTTTTTTAATAAATAATAAAAAAAAATTCTTGAGGTCAGGCATGGATTCCAAATAAGATAAAATTTAAAATTCATTAAAACATTCAAATTTAAAATAGGATAAAAAATAAAAATTAAATCATTCAAAATAAATAAAATTAAAATACATTAAAATTAAAATTAAATAGCACAAAAATAAAAACATTCAAATTACCCGCTTAATAAAAGTCATCCATGTCGGAGAAGAGATCCTATCTGCTACAGTCTTCAGAATTCCGTTGCAGCTGCCACGCATTCTGCAGATCAGGGAAACAGTTTTCTTGCGAATGACGGCATGAAAGCCTGTTAGTAGCCATTAATACCTGTAAGTTAATTTTTATTTTAAGGTCTTTAAAATATATTACTATATTTTGTTCCGACCCGACCCGGCTTCGCAAGAAAACAAATGATTCGAAACACACGTAGTGCCGTCTAGCGTCCTATTATAAAGCAATAGGGATGATTACAGGGTCAAAAAAAAAAAATTAGTCCGTAAGTTAGATTAACAAAAAATATTGGACACGTATTTTTGCTTTATCTCTGTCAATAAAAATGACAAAGATAAAACGCATCAAAGTCAGGAGTGGGGATTGTTACGTCACTTTTGTGTAAGGTAAACTTGCTGAATCGTTTCCATTTTTTGTTTACGTGGCAAAAGAAAAAATACGCGTCCAATATTTTTTGGAAATCTAACTGACAGACTAGTTAGATTTTTTAGTCATCAACTGCAACCCAATTGTGACCGTCGAAAGTAATTGTTTTTTCCCTTGAAAACTGTACAAAATGAAAGGGCCACATTGTGAGGGTCTCGAATATTTTTTTTTAATAATGTTAAAATATATAATTTTGTAGGAATTTAAGAAATTACCATTCCCTCCCTCTTATCTCCGAAACCACTAGGCCTAATATTTTGAAAAAAAAAAATACATAAAGTAGTTTAGGAGGTAAATCTGATTTTTCCGATAAATCAGATTTTTTGACCATTTGCGCGTGAGTCCGACTCGCTCTTGGAAGGTTTTTTCTGGATAAAAGGTACCCTATGTGCTTTTCTAAACCTCTGACAAAGTATAAAAAAAATACAAACATTCGAATTGATAACCTCCTTCTTTTTGAAGTCGGTTAAAAAAAACCATGATGATCGATTCAGTGGTCAGGCGTGAAACGATAACAAAACAAACAAACCTAAACCTTCGCATTTATTATGTTAGAATTGTAATACTTTTAAGTGCCAAACTAGTGCATTGCTGCATGAATATATGTTATTAATTTACAACAGGCTGTTACAGTTTACAACAGTATTCATCTAACGAAAATACGTCAGCATTATCATCATCATCAGCCTTTTAATGTCCCCACTGCTGCGGCACAGACCTCCTCTCTGTGAGAGGGTGTGGGCCGTAATCCACCACGTGGCCCCAATGCGGATTGGTGGATGTCACATGCCTTCGAATTTTTGGTTCTAGGACATGCCGGTTTCCTCACTATGTTTTCCTTCACCGTTTTGAGAGCAGTGGTGACGAAATAACTTACACAAAGTAAAGCGCCTGCCTGGGTTTGAACTCACGACCTTACAACTTGTAAGTCGCGGCTGTTACCTCTGGGCCACCACTGCTCTACATAAATACGTGGTCATATTTAAAGTTTCTTCCTTCCGCTCATGGAAATGAACAACTTTCTTCAAGAAAGTCATAGTTAATAAGTCGGACAAAAAATTTGGGCCTCCCATACTAATTTGAATCATCTTATGAATTTGTACGGCAAGTCCAGTTTTTTGGAGAGTTTACTATGATTTCCTTGAAGAAATTGTTCATTTCCATAGGCAGAATCATTTTCTAAAATTTAACCACCCATTTACGTTACACTCTGTTTTATCCTGCAAAACAATTTCGCTGTCACATTGTCGCATCGGGCCGGTCTATGAGAGCCTTGACCGTGTGAACAACTTACTAAAATGAAACTTGTTAACGTCCTAATACCTTTTTATTGTTGGCTACTGAAAGTAGTTGTTGTCTAAGTATATAAGCATAGGACTTTTGGTTTGGAACGTGAGGGATATTAAATACTTGTTAAAAGCTTGTATGGAAGGAAGGATACATTCACCTTTATAATTGTAACAAAAACTGTACCTACTTATATACAAATAAGCAGTTAGTTTTTGTTGATATAATAAAATAATGCTTATGGACTGTGTCTTTAGTCTATAAAAAATAGTTTAATCATATTGACTCAGTTTCAACAGAGGATTTTTTAAACACAACTTCCCAATCCGCTCCGCCTGACTTGCGTTTCGTACTTAAGGACCAAACGTCAATGGCCCAAAACAAAAATTATGTAGGTACGTTACACCCAGTTAGGTCTTAATAATCTCTGAATCAAGCGTGAAAATCATCCAAACTATGTTTTCAATGTAATCAATATGTTTTTTCTAAACATATGCTTCGTTCCTAAGGACAACAGCTTAAATGATCCGAACTGCCGAACGTGTCAGCATGTTATGGTTATGGTAAGTTGTATGTTGCAAGAGTTAAATTACTTCAAACCCGTCAAGCCCCTCATTAGCAGACACAATTGAAAACCTATTGTCACGTCTAAATTTGTTACAGAGTTACCGCTCCCCTGGGCACTCAGGCAATGAAGGAACAGGGGTGGGTTAGTCAGTAAGAGTCTGACACGCCCTCACACTCCGCCCAGAGCGGGAGAAGTCATTTGATGATTTCCGATAAACAAAAAAAATGTCATCTATATATATCCTACCCTACTATTCCACTCTCAGCCTACTACTCGTATGTATATCCTACCCTACTATCCTACTCCCAGCCTACTATACAATATGTAACAAAAACCCTGTTGTTTATTTTAGGGATGTGTACATTTACCTACCAGCACAACATAGATGAAAGTATAATTTTAAAAAAATAAGCATTAACTAGTCGAGAGGTCAAAATAAAATAACTATTAAAATTCAAAAAAATGTTTAGATTATCTGATTTTACAAGTACATCTTTATTTCGCTAAATAGCCTACAGGTTTCGCAATCGGTTCATGCAGAAATGCAGAGGTAATAAATCAGTTAGACATTACAAATATTAATAATTAAATATTTATTTTTAACTGTTTTTTTATAAATGACTGGCTTTATTACGTTTGTATACCGATTCTAAAACGTGGGTAGAAGGAACAACAGGGTTTTTGTTACATACTGTATATATCCTACCTTACTATCCTAGTCTCAGCCTACTATATATATCCTACCCTACTATCTTACTCCCAGCCATATGTACAAATCTATATATAACCTACTATCCTACTTTCTACTACATAATTATAAATGCGAAAGTTTGGATGGATGTTTGTTACCCAAACACGTCAGAACGTCTGAATGGATCTGGAGATAGATTACAGTTTGGATTAGCACATAGGCTATTATAATTTATAACGGTAAGTGCCAATTCCACGCGGGCGAAGCTCCTGACAGAAGCCAGTTTACCACCTACGACTCAACCATCTGGTTTGCTCTCACAACAAACCTCTGATTGGCCGATCCCAATAAACCTTCGAAGCACAGAGTTATTTACATGAACCGTCCGTAATACGTAGGCAGCCATACTGTACTCCACACGGTGCAAACGACACGGCCACTTGGGACTTGCCAACTTTAAACATGTTGCGTTAGTCAGGAGCGTGTCGGCAGAACTTAGCTGCACTGAATATATTGCCCGCTTGTTTATTATAACTGCTTATTATGTTTTCGTTGCATTAAATTTCAGAGTTTATGCTTTTGGAATGGTGTAGACGTTAGCGTAACGTTATGTTCACGAGCTTGAAGCGTGAAAAGCAATTTCAAACGAAATATTGGTTTCAGTAATTGAATACAATAAGTTATCCTATCAGTCTTCAAAACAGAAGGGAATAGGTGCCTTCTGGGCATGTTTGTTCTATCATACACCTCATCCATTGCGACCCTTTAGATGATCGAAGTAAAAAGCGGGCTCATTGTGAAATAATAAAAAATATTATGATAAGTAGTTGGTAGAAAATTTCTCGTCATTAAACAATATGAACGTCAACGTCATGAACACAAGAACAAAGTATATTCACCTTTATAAAGACAAAAAGAAAAGTGCTATTGGATACATTCATGTAAAGACAATTTATTAGTTCAAGGCTAAAAAAAACAAAAAAAAAGCTAGATTGTTGGTAATAAAATTAGGGTCCACCCTTTGGGTACACTAGGACAAGAGGAAAAAACATGTTCTGGAAATAAGCATCGGATTAAAGGACCAAGTTTTTAACGACAAAAGCATTGTTCACCACACGCAGTTACAGGAAAATGCTGTAGTTCGTCCTATAAAACAAGTCCTTTACTCCTTTTTATGTTAAGTTACACGTACATAGAAAGATGTGAGCTGCGTAGCATTTTATTCCTGGAAACTGCAGTTAAAGGGTTAAGTGTTCAAGTTCCATATTTATTTTTGTTTCACTTTGATCTAACCTGAGTACATAGTGTATAATTCTGCAGAACTTCTAGTAGATTTTTATTAGTTAAGAGGGTTAAACAATATTACTTTCCGCTCGAGAAGTATCATTGGCAGTGTTGTGGTAACTCAATGGAGTTAAATACCTATCTATTTATTAAAGACTGCCTTTTATAGATACAGCCGTGTAGTAATAATTGGTCATAATTGAATGTGCCATCAACCGGCAATTCGTTTATAATATCAAATTCAAATCAAGGAAGAATCGCCAACCTTAAGTGGCAGTGGCCAAGGCATATTGCTCGACCTACAGGTGTATTCGCTAACTCAGTTTACATCAATTCGATAGCCACTATGCAGTACATTGCTCGGTGGACATCGATTATTATAGGCACTACGGTTTTCCTATACGTCAAAGCAGCAATGTACGGCAAAGTGCCTTGATACTCGTAGGTATTGATGTCAAAAGAGTTAGCGAATACGCCTGCTGGTGATGACGTGTCGCGGGAATCCAATGCGAGATGCGCAGAGCTGGTCGTTGTGGTGACACTTGGGGGGAGGCCTATGCCCAGCAGTAGACTAATTTCGGCTGAAATGAAGATGATGATCCAACCAAAGTTCTTCTTCAACCTAGATCTTCTAACCAGTGCAAGACGATTAGCGATTTTTTCAATCACAGGAACTTTTTGATTTAATATTTTGTCAATCAAAGACTATGACGGCGGAAACTTAAATGTTAATAGATGGAATTATCTACCACTAGCTTATGCCAGCAACTGCACTCGCGTAGTATTAGTATTTCCCCCACTGTAAATTAGAGTATATGTGCTATTCAAGACTATAATCTATCTCTGAGCCAAAGTAACAAACATCCATCCATCCATCCATCCATCCGTCAATCCATATCGATCCAAACTTTCACATTATATATTTGATAGGATTATTGCCAATCATCCTAGTGTTTTCCCAAAAACTGCTTACAAAAAACCGCTCTCAGAACCAACCAAACGCGGCAGAGTATTAAATTTTATAGCTTTCAGCAACTCTAACCTATCTCAGTATCATAAAAATCTTTTAGAACCCCAACATGAGCTTGAAAAATGCTACAACTATACTATTTTTCATACAACAAGCTTACATAACCCGACAGCTTCTGCAACACGAATTACAGTCTCCATTGTTCAAAGCCTTTTAAAAATATTTCCACAAGACTATTCTTTCTAACGCTCCCGTAACAAACTGGAATTCCCTTGGGTTTCCTGTACATCATAGAAGCGTTAATGTGTCCAAGAGTACCTACTGCTTTTTGGATCAAGTCCTTGATCCAAATGCCCAACGAAAGACTTCTTCAGATGTTGGTTTACGCTCTTGACTATTGTACTTTAAGCCCTTTTTTTGTGGTGCAATCAAATTATTTCTTCCACTCTGGGTAGAGCGGGAGGGCGTGTTCAGACTCTTACTGACTAAAACGAACCCGTGTTCCTTCAGTTGCCTGTGCCAGGGCCACGTTTACTGTTTTGAACACTCCCACCACACTTTCAGCCCTTCAAGGGATAGCCATTGAATTAAAAGTCACTGTGTGAGATAGAGTACCTACCAGTCAGAGTTTACAAGATTTTTAAGGAATGCTGTTATGGGTGAAGGAATGTATTAATTAGTAGACCCCATGGTCTACTAATTAATACATGCAAATTATAGTAATATTATTTGAAACCTTTAGTTTGTTCAGAGACTTTTAAAAATATTTCCACAAGACAATTCTGTTTTAACGTTCATGTAACAAAATGGAATTCCCTCGGGTTTCCTATACATCATAGAAACGTTGATTAAGGATAGTTCGCTCGGTGTTCACGTGAGGAATGCTAGTAATAATCTGAGGATTATGGCTGTCATCTAGTGCAGCCACATTGCAGCTTTGTAGGCGATCGACTGGAAGATGTGATAGCATGTTGATTTTACATTGAGCTGATAGAGAATTTAGGTTGTTTTTATGTAGGGGTGGACAGGAAAGAAAGTCATATTTGTTTTTGAATTTTATAACATCAAGAAGTTGCTTGATACTATGTTGGGATTCGTTTTTAAAATCACACATAGGTGTAGGGAGAGGCAGACGGAAATACCAATTACAATTAAAATTGTTTCTTTTCATTCTTAACTGACGAAAAAACGGATGAGTTTCTCAAGTCGACGCGTATATTTTTGTTTTTTTTTTACGACACTCTGTTGTTAGCTAGAACCGACACCCTGAAGTTAGCTATAGTCTGTGGTTCATGAAGAATGATTGTTTTCCTTTTGTAAATTTGTGACAGTTTAGTTTTTATCTTATTACGCCAAAGAAGTATAACTTCTTACGTGAGTACATAAGTACACACACACTTTTTTTTAAATTAACTTATTTTACTTCTAATGCATATTTTTCAAAAATATAGCTTTCTGCACACCTTCTATAAATAAACTTTAACTGTGCCAAATTTTATTCTTCCCCGACCGCGTAATTTTCGTAAAAAGGGGGTCGATTTTTCCTTCACGGAATAATTTATTTGTTCAGTAACATAGATAACAACATTAAGTTTTTGTGTCAATACCTACGTCATATATAATACGCCTGCTATGTGTAAAATGTGAAATAGTTTGAGCAAATAATTAAGAAAAATCCATTTAAAATGTAATTTACTCGTTGGCTGTTTTATTGCGAAGACTTTGTTACAACAAGTATATTAAAATTCGGACGAACGGGAACCGGAGGTATGCACGTATGTTGCTTCCATATTTTACTCCATGTTTATATGTAAACTAGCTGTGCCCGCGACTTCGTTCGCGTGGTTGTCGAGAACAAAACAACGTCGTTTAGATAAGAGTATATCACCTTTTTGATGATTTAGATAAGAGTCCTGACTTTGGTATAGTTGATTACGTTAATGCTTCTCTATATACTATGTTAGCGGTGGAATTACCCGGAGCATATACAAAAAGGTTGTTTGGGTTGCTAACACGTGATAGAGAAACATAGAGTTGGCCGTGTGAAAAACAATCAAAAGTAAGGTCTACACCCGCAACGGATAACGTCTGGCCTTGGGCTTTATTAATAGTCATAGCGTAACAGAGGCTTACAGGAAATTGCACACGTTTGAAAGTAAACGGAAAATTATTGGGGATAATGGGTATCCTGGGAATGAAAACAACATCACCGGAGCCGCAACCTGTTAAGATTTCGGCTTCGATGACATTTCGTTGGAGATTTGTTACTCTCAACCGAGTTCCATTGCATAGTTTTGGTGGGCTTAAATTTCTGAGTAGAATGATTGGTACTCCGACTTTTAAATAAATTTTGTGTGCTGGAAGACCTGGTGTATTTAGAGAGTCTAAAAACTCTACTGGATAGTGGGTGGCATCTCCTTCTTCTAAAACCGTGTTAATAGATAAATATTCCCTACTTTCTCCAGAAACATGTACCAATATTTGAGAATTTATTGCTGCTGCTTGGTCGTTGCGAGGTGCCAAAATAGCTCGTTGGCATAGCCAAGCAGCGTCATGGTTCGAGATCTCTGATGGATCTCCGTATACAGAGGAAATGAGTTCCTGCTGTGAGGCAACAGAAGAACACAGGCTTTCGACTAAAGTTACTTTACCTCCTTCTTGAGTCGGGTATGTGCCGTTACCAATTTGAAGTAGTAAATTTGAGAAAACCTGCGCGTTTGCGTCACCTCCCAAATATGCTCGCATATTAAAGCTCAAATTAGTTAATATGACACTACGCCATAAAATTGAGCTCTTTAAACAGGCACCTATTTCATCGGCCCTCGTTCCTCTGGGTATTATAGGGAGTGTCTGCCTGAAGTCTCCACAGAATAGCACCGTTAAGCCTCCCATCGGTCGGTCATTTTGTCTTATATCTCGCAACGTTCTATCTACAGCTTCCACAGCTTTACGATTTGCCATCGTACACTCGTCCCAAACGATAAGGGCGCAATCGTGTAAAACCCTTGCTTTATCACTATTGCGAGACACGTTGCAAACAGGGTTTTCTGTGCGGTCCAAGTCGATTGGTATTTTAAATGTTGTATGTGCAGTTTTTCCTCCTGGTAATAAAGTGGCAGCTATTCCTGAGGAAGCGACGGCAAGGGCAATTTTGTTTTGGCTCCTTATTTGAGCCAAGATAACTTTAGTGAGGAAAGTTTTACCTGTTCCACCAGGTGCATCTAAAAACAGCATTTCTCCTAATGAATGTTCTACACTACAGCATACTCTATCAAAGATTTGACGTTGTTCTGTCGTCAAATTTGAACAGCCATTTCGCAATATTTCTGCTAACTCTTCGGGGTTGTAATTTATTTCAGATGTATACTCCCTATTAATTCGTTCCCCACCAACTGTCGGTGTCGGCAAGCCGTATTGACTGAGGGGGTTCCCTCCTATACTTGTAACTATATCTTGTATAGCCAGCAAAGCCCTATTATGGCAGCTTTCACGTACTTGGTCAGAAGTTTCACTATTTATATTTTGCTGTCTCAAAAAATCTTCGGCAAACGCGTCTTTATATTTTTGCCACAACTGCCCAGCGTCCGATAGGCCACAAAATGTCAACAAAATGGCAAATAAATGGCGCAAACGATGTGGACTATCACTGACGCATGCTTCGGCTAAAGCATCATCCCAATGCTGATCGCCATCTAATAAATGCCGTGCGCGGCAAGCAGCTTGAAATGTGGGATATTCTATATCGTCCACTTTGCGGAGCTCAGCAAAAGAAGTAGGTCCTCGCACTGTGTGAAGAAGAAGGCGTAAATAATAACACTCTGCATTATTTGGGTGCACCGTGTATACTCTTCCAATCACGTGTTCTTTAAAAATGCCGGACTCGCCTTCTACAGCAGTTCCACGTCTCCTGCGATTAAAAACACCTTGCTGCTTGTTATAAGTATAATAATGTGGCACTTCATTGTACAACAGAGACTTAGCGAAATTGTCTCTTTCGCAAAGGCGAAAGAATGCGAGCAAGGTGGTTTGTCTTGGGTTGTTCATTCTTTCTGCCACATTTTCTGGCTGAAAGTAAACTCGCTGCCCGCCTTCCAGGTGCACGTCAAGATGGATGACTGGCGGATACCTTTCATGAATAGGGAAACTCAAAATGCGCCAAACTGCCTCCGAAGAGCTTATGTATCGGCCAGATTGATACCTTGTCACTTCATCAAATTGGTTGTTATTTCTTAGTGCTATCATGGCTTGATCACTACCTTTATTAACATATTTACATATATATTTTATAGATTCGACGCTATTACAAATTTCAACATTAATGTGTGCTTGAAAAGCGTTTGACAAAACTGGAGAATACGGTACCACCCAACTATTATTTAGAATTATTTCTTGTCCACGGAATCTGACAGTAGCTGTGAAACCACCTTGTGACGGTGATCTTCGCCGGTATTGCGGATACCCATTTTCCCCAGCCATAGTTAGTTCTTTCAGTGCTCTGGGGTATTTTTTTGAGCATTGACCATCTTTCATGCACGGTGATTCCCTGTTTAAGAGGCCACATGGCCCGTGAACCATATGTGTTTTTACTATGTCATGCAAAATCGGATCTGCATTATAGTCCGGAAATTCTGCACTTATGACACTGTCTATAGCATCGGGACGAATTTTTTCTTCCAGCCACAGAAGAATGTGCGCGTGGGGTAAACCACGCTTTTGCCACTCGACGCTATACATAAAACAAAGAGTTGAACCGAAAACTTTCTCCTTTGTAAGTAGATTAATCAAGAGTTTTAAATGAAAAATCCTAGCAATAATGTCATGTCTGTCGTATGACGCCTGTCCTGTGAGAAGTGCCTGGCAAATCTCCGTCCACTTTGGATTTGTTGTAAATGTTATAAAAAGGTCCGGCCGGCCGTATTTACGGACGTAACAAAAAGCATCTTGCGTTCGTTCGTGCATATACCGCGGACCGCCTGTGAAACTGGATGGCAAAATAACCAATCGACCCAAGTTTTCGACGTTATTATCTGATTGCATGGCGTCCCGCAAGTGCACGTATTCTTCAGCGCGTAACCGTCGCTGGTTAGTGCGAATATACACTAAACGTTCAGTTTCTATTTTTGCGTACATGTCCACAATAAATTGGCTGAACAAACCACGAAATCGTTGCAAATATACGAAACTGTTTTGCCTTATTTGTAAAAGGTAGGAATAGTATTGTTGAGCAGATATTTTTTTTTGATAATTAGTGACTCTCGTAGTAGGGTTCACTTGGTACAGCCCAAAATTGTACCCATCTTCACCATGACAATAAATTAGTGGATATTGCAGGGCGTCGTAAGCTCGGTGGGTTTCCAAAATGCGTTGAAGGCGATCGTCGCGTGTACGCAACACGATATCACGTCTCTCACACTCCTGGTCGACTAAAACAACTGCAACTTCATCTGCGACGGGTGCATTGTGTCTTCCACGGTGTTCACCCACAGGACGTCTATCGGCACTTATAACAATTTTGAAATCATTGCTGCCTTGTGGAATTGACTCCAATGCAGCTTTGAATTCACGAACGTACTGGTTAACGTGATGCAGCAATTCTTGAAGTTGACCCAAAAGCTCAGCATTGAGCTGGGGAAAATTGTGATTTCTAACATTGAGCTGTTGCGTGTAATCGGATACAAAATAAATTTGGAGAAATTTGGGTTCATTTTCTGGCAGCAAAGATCCAATAAGGTGATAAACTTGACCTTGTACTTTGAAGGTTGGCATGAACGGTCCTTCCGTTATTTGTTTTGCCCCAAAGGAAGTCATTTGGAAAGCACTGTTATATAAACGAATATTATCCAAAAAACGGTTCGACTGGGGATGATCGCCATTCAGGAGACTTTTAAGTAAGTGTGGTGGATCTTGGAAATTTGGAAGAACAATTTTTCCATTTGAGCAGCACATTCCATCTGTCTCTTTCCTCCATTTCAAAGCATGACAAAAATTACAAATTTCTCTCATGTCACCCACGAAAGTAAAGCCAGCATAATTAATTCTAGACGAATATGTGAACCCTGATTTTTCCCTATTGTCCCAAGGTAATAAAATATTTGCATCGTCATTTTCCATGGACTCATCAGCTCCGCTATTTGTTTCTCTATTCATATGGTATCGAGCTCGTTCTATTTCTAGGCGAGATTGACGTTGTTCTGCTGTTTCTGCTCGTCTTAGTTCATCTATTCTTTCCCTTTCAGATGCAAGATAACTTTCATTGTTTCTTTGTACACCTACATAGTTATGTCTAGCTATTTGTAATCGTTCTTCTCTTTGGGAGAGAGATTCAGACTCGCGCGAGAGAGCGTGTCGCTCTCGGTCAGATGACAGACGTGCTTGGCGTTCCTCGATACTCTCTTGAGAACGCAAAGTCGCGGTCCGAGTTCTTTGCGAACTTAAGCGCGACTCCCTTTCTGTGAAAGTCTCTGACTCGCGTGAGAGAGACTTGCGCTCCCGATCAGCAGACAGCCGAACTTCGCGTTCCTGGATATTCTCTTGAGAACGCAAAGTCGCGGTCCGAGTTCTTTGCGAACTTAAGCGCGACTCCCTTTCTGTGAAAGTCTCTGACTCGCGTGAGAGAGACTGGCGCTCCCGATCAGCAGACAGCCGAACTTCGCGTTCCTGGATATTCTCTTGAGAACGCAAAGTCGCGGTCCGAGTTCTTTGCGAACTTAAGCGCGACTCCCTTTCTGTGAATGTCTCTGACTCACGTGAGAGAGAGTGGCGCTCCCGATCAGCAGACAGCCGGTCTTCGCGTTCCTGGATACTCTCTTGAGACCGCAAAGTCGCGGTCCGTGTTCTTTGTGAACTTAAACGTGACTCCCTTTCGGTGAACGTTTCCGATTCACGTGAAAGAGCGATGTGCTCTCGGTTAGCAGATAACCGTGCTTCACGATCTTCTTCCGATTCCTGAGACCTACAAAGTCTCATCCTTTTCGCATTTCGGCTACGCAGCGAAAGGTTAGTTTTTTTTCTTTGAGGCATTTTCAAGGAAAATTAAAGCAATAAACAAAACTAACAACACTTATGACTGAATAGCCTACAAACTTAAAAGATCGGTGCGTCGAACAGTCTAGTGTGACAACGTATCGTCTGTTCGTGGTCGTGACTCAACGAATTGGCAACACTAACTTACTGTATAACGATTGGCACTATTGGATTCAAACTACGAAGTAAATCAAATACAATCTTTACTTCGTACTTCAAACCAATGACCAAAGTTGACCAAACGAAACCAATAAGATAAGCAAATACTTTTTTTTCGACCAATTTAGAAAATCGATAAACCAAGCAACCAAAGAACTTTTACGACACACGCAAGAACTTTTAAGACACCTAACGAAACCCAATTTGCCTAGTAAACACGGTGGACGTCATCCTCGCGCGGAAAATCTTAACACCGCGATTCAGAAAATGACGTCATTTGCACAACGCCATCTATCGGATTTAGATTTCAACTATCAACATTAGTTCTATTTTTAGTCTTAAGATGTCGTTGCAAGTACTATACTTAATTGCGTAACGTAATATTTTACTTCTTGAACTCACTAAATTAATCATATCTTTTGATAGAGTGAACCGATTTCGATGAAACAAAAACTAAGTTAATCCTCAAGTTGCGTATAATTTTTGTATATAAACATTGTCAGCATTGAATTCGTAGATTTTACGTGATGTGCGCACAAACAAACAGACAAACAGACAAACAGACAAACAGACAAAAATTTCAAAAATGATGGAAATGGGTTCTGTTACTTATCTTTTCACACGCTGGCTATTTTTTGTTTCAATTTCTTCAATGTACAAAAATGACTTTTCTACAGATTTATTATATGTATAGATTGCACGCTTCTTTGTTTATGCTGGACGTCATACTTCCATACTTCTGTATACATTATAGTTTTTGAATGCTGAAAAACGGAGGTATGTTAAATGATGGTTAATGTAGTATGTCACGGGATCCATCCCTTATATGTAATTTTTTTTTAGGCCTTCTTTATATAACTTTTTTTAAACCTTAAACCTTCTTTACGCGCGCTTGACTTGGGGAGTAAGCTGGTGAATGCGTGATGAGAGCGTTACGAAAAGTGTGATCGTGCGAGGCTAACGAAAGAGATGGAGGTAAAGAAATTTTACTTCAGTCGTGTGGTCTAAAGCACACTCGTTTTTTTTTACTGACACTCATCATCACATCACAATTTCAGCCGAAAGACGTCCATGACTGCTGGGCAGAGTCCTCCCCCAAGCAAGTACACTTGGGGGTGTTGCCACAACGATCCTTCGGTCCTGTGCGTGAGTGTGTACTGACACTAATTTCAACAATATAGCTTACTATAATTTTATATTTAGCAGTTTATTGTTTCTGCGGTTAAGGAGAATAATAATTTCACGATATTAACTGAATCGTAAATAAAACCTTGTGGGAAACCTTATATTTCGAGTAAATAATAAACCACAGTTAGTTATTAAATATGAGCCCCATTAGTTAAACTACATTTGCGCTCTAAAAATTTTAATATCCTACATCCTAATAAAATTATAAATACGAAAGTTTGGATGTATGGATGTTTGTTACTCAATCAAAAATGGTTTGGATGAAAATATGCATAGAGATAGATTATAGTCTTGAATAGCATAGAACATATTTCGTCATTAAGACACGAATTCTAATGATTTTTAGCTGAACATCACGTCTAAACGACTAGTTTTATTGCTTTAAAAAAAATGTTATTCAATACAATTTCCTTCATAATTTGATATCTCAATATTTGTAGTTATATTTTTTAACTTAGTGTAATTAATTTATAAACTTATGTCTATCGCGGATAAAAAATTGAGAATCACGCAAAAACTAATAATTGTATTTTTATGAAACCTTCACCATTTTAAAGATAACTACATCATTTATATTTTAGTATACGTGTTTTAGTATAAAGTATACCTGTTTTTTATGTATGAATAATTAGTCTAATATCGGATAGCGCTCTTTGATGGGCGAGTACTATTACTGGGTGGACGTACGACGCGTTACGTGAGCTCAGCACAGAACACGCAAGCTAGCCTCTAAAGGTCATTGGCATTTAATAGCGCCTTAAGTACTAAATGCACGCCGCATTAAGCCGCTGGCATAAGCTAGTAGTATAATAAAAACACATTCGCACAGTTATTAGTCAAATAAATAAAACAAAAACAAATCCTTCTTCGTTAAGAGAAAACTTATGCCCGATCTTTTTTTACTCTTTCCTACCAACTAAATGTTATCAATAAGAAAATACAAAGAAAAAGATTCAATAAAATTAGATTGTTCTTGTAAATTCCACAAGAGCTTTCAACGTATCCTTTTAACGCAACGCATTAAAAATCTATTTTAAACCACACCACAATTTTAAATCTAACAGTGCCTAGTAGGTACCAGGTTTTTTGGCAAAGTCATCATTTAGTCATAAGTTATCTTTTTCATTTACAGACTTGGTAGAGCTAGTACGTTGAAAATGGGAAATGAATCGTTATTAGTTTTCGGTTAGCTCATCTAGCAGTCATATATGAGTGTTTTTACGAGATAGCAAAACCTGAAAATGTGAAAATAGTGTATTAAAACTTCTAAGGAACATTTCGGTTTATTAAAACTTTTAGTTTAGGTTGATATTTACTTGGGTTAATTTCCATACTATATATATGTATACTTCGTCTTAATAGGCTACACTAGTTGAATTGCTTAGTTAAAAAATCGGCCAAGTGCGTGTCGGGCCACGCGCAGTGTAGGGTTCCGTAGTCACCCGTTACAACATGCGAACTTACATAGAAGGGGGTTTTATGTTTATTACTATGAATATATTAATTGAGTTCACGAATAACATTTGAATTGAAAAACGATAAGGTTATATTTTTCAAAAAAATTGCATGTTTATTACCCGTTTTAAATATTAAATAAGTAACAACTTAACCTAGTATTTTTTTGCTAAGGATTTTGTGTTTTGTACGAAATGTTCCATGTAGGTACATTTTATAACTTGGGCGACTATTACTCTTAAACTAACAGAGCTAACTTAGCTGTGATAGTTTTCCTTCAAATTTCGTTATAGATACTCCAATCACGATTTTTCAGATTCTTCAAGCCAATAGTTTTTAGTGGGGGAACGCTCAACTCGAACAAAAATAACACTTTTAAAGTTTAATATTTCGCAAACTAATCACAGAATCGAAAAATAGTCTTCAAAACCCCGCAATGATTTTAAAGATCTATACAACGATACCGCTCATTATAGAATAATCGGGAAAAAAGTCTTTAGACATTACATGTACGGGAGTTACCATAAAAAAAAAAGTGAAAACATAAAGCCGTCCTGAAATTACCGATAATAATCACGATAATACCAACCATCACTGGGCCCGCTGATGGATCAGGGCTCCTGGAGTGGAGGCCTGAGTCCCAAATTGTCGGTTGGTGCCTCATTTCATAGAAAGCGTCTAAAGGGGCCTCTGCGAGTTGGCTTCGGCCCCTCATACGCTTCCAAAAGGTCCGGGTTTCAGGATCACGAGAAATCCAAGAGATGCAAGTAAAAATAATAATAACTTTAAATGTACTTTTTAATCATTTTTTTTGAAATATTAAAAAATATAATTTTATATGTACAAATGAATAAACGATATAACTTTATTTCGGCTGATTAGCTTATGCTTATATGTCATGAAACTATATCTATCGCAATCCTCAACATTTTTACTAATGAAAAACCGTTCACAGTTATATTGTTCGGGTTCTTAGAAAGACATCATGAAAGGGCAAAACCGCTGTTGCCATGTCGAAACGAAACTACTAGGTACATCTCAGAACTGTGGAATAATAACTGAACTCCTACCTCTGTACCTTTAATTATTAAATTTATTCAGCAAACTTTCGTTGTTTATGTAATTTAAGTTTCCCAGCTGACTACTTCCGAATCAAGCCTAAAGGTTGTGTTGTTTTTAAAGTCCTAACATTTTGTAAATCTCATCACAACATCTGTAAAATAACGCCAGTGAAACTTATGCTTAAGGCGCTAATAAGTTATATTATATATCGAGTGGTTAACTTGCGTGTTCTGTGCTGAGCTCACTAACGCGTCGCACGTCCAATAGGACTCGCCCATCAAGAAGCGCTGTCTGAATTATTAGACGCATTATTATTTTATTATACATAAAACAAGAGCTATTATACTAAAACACGTATACTAAAATATAAATAATTAAATTATATTTAAAATGGTGAAAGTTTCATCAAAATACGCTTTATAGTTTTTGCGTAATTTTATCCGGGTTAGACATAACTTTACAAATTAATTACACCATGTTATAAAAATATAATTTCAAATATTCACATATCAAATTACGTAAAAAAATGTCTAGAGTAACATTATAGTCTTTTTAAATAAGTAAGACTAGTCATTTAGACGTGATGTTCAATTAAAAATTATTAGAAGTCGTATAACTGCGCCTTAATATAATATCCGTGCCTCGTGTGTCGATGAGCCTTGATTTCTTCAAGATAAATATAGAGGTTTTAGTTTCATCTATACATGGTGACAATTGATTTCTTTTCGCAATTTCTGGGTTGGTCCGACAATAAAAGTTGTTCTTAATCATGAGTAATTTCAGCTCCTGATAGATTGCCATTGATTTACAAGTCACCGTGTGAGATAGAGAATCTACCCGTTTGAGTTTATAAGATTTTTAAGTTTCTGCTAATTAATAAATACGATTAATGGTAATGTATGACTTTAAGCCCTGTGTTAAGGCCCAAATCGATCACGTTTCAGTATCATGTGTCATCACACTGAAACTACGTCTACGTCTTTCGTCTTGAAACACTGTGGTATTTGAGACTAGAAGATACCA
Source organism: Polia nebulosa (assembly GCA_951329385.1). Classification (NCBI taxonomy): domain Eukaryota; kingdom Metazoa; phylum Arthropoda; class Insecta; order Lepidoptera; family Noctuidae; genus Polia; species Polia nebulosa. The sequence goes on along the minus strand of OX589605.1, from coordinate 15,098,268 downwards.
CGCAGTGACGCAGCTTTCCGAACGCTGCCCCGCCGCCAGCAATTTAATAAATATTATTTTAATTACATTCCAGCAATTTTCTCTAGGCTTCAGTATCTACCTACAAATGAACGGTCTGCTGTCAGTTCGTTGTAATAACATTTTTCCATAGTAATAATAAGTGACATTATCCATTATCCACCCGGCTGCTACACGTGCGCCTGATATGAGAAATGAATAGCCATTAATTCTTCTTCTAGCACTTACATGAGTGGGTTTTCGCGGCGTTGAACAGAATGGATTGGATTTTGTCGCGAGCAATGTACTTTGTGCAGTTTTTCAATTTCACTAATATAAAATAGACTTTTGTGGTGGGGTGATTGAGTAAGGTTTTCCGTCTTTGAGATAGTTTGAGTAATCTAAAATAAAATAAAGAGAGAAAAGCCGCAAGTCACCATCTACCGAGCCTTTTACTAACTAAGTAATAAAGTAATCTAACCAGATGCAGATGTACCAGTTTGTTACATAAAGAGACTGCCTATCTGAGTTACACTAGCCAGTTACCTATTGTTTTTTTTTTGTGGGGTGGGAAATCATCCAATGACTTCTCGCACTCTGAGTGGAGCGGGAGGGCGTGTCAGACTCTTACTGACTAAAACCCACCCCTGTTCCTTCCTGCCCTCAGTGCCCAGGGGCGAGGTAACTCTGTTCGAATTTATCCTCAACCCCTGAGCAGAGTTACCTATTGGGTAACACGCTATCCCTTGTATATTCTATGGTTGTCCAAGTTTCGGGCCCCTGACTACCTGTAGGCTGAAACGACAGTCAATCTCCAAATTATGCCTGCACTAATTGATTAATATGGTTTCTGAAGCACGGATGGGTCTCGATCACCCTTCCACGAACCGACCTGGCTAACGTTGTCTTAAAGATCGACGCATGCGGCTGTTTTATTTTGCCACGATCCTCTGAAAGAAAATTATATAAGTTTTTATTAAAGTAAGTTATTAGGACAGTGGTGGTCCAGTGGTAACGACCGCGACTTACAAGTTGAAGGTCGTGGGATCGAACCCAGGCAGGCATTTTACTTTGCGTAGATTACTTCATTATCACTGCTCTTAAAACGATGAAGGAAAACATCGTGAGGAAACGGACATGACCTAGAACCAAAAATTTCGAAGGCTTGTGACATCCACCAACCCGCATTGGGCACGCGTGGTGGACTTCGGGAGGCCTGTGTCTCAGCAGTGGGAAAATCAAAAGGCTGATTAAGCTTATATGCTTACTTGCGTAAGTATTTAATCCGTCTCCTTAAGGAGACGCGACAATAGGTTTTTAATTGTGTCTGCTAATGAGGCGCTACCAAACACAACCCTTGGTTGACTGGTAGAGAATGCCAAAGACATTAAAAATAAATAAAAATAATAATAGTTTTAGCAATGTTTTCCGACAGCAAACGTCTTATTTTGACCCTGTAACCGCGTCTAAAGATTTTTCTAAAAACCTTTATTTAGTTTAATGAGCTGTACCTGTAATGATGTACTTATCAGATACTGCCTAGGCCGTTAGCGAAGACGGAGCGAGATTTTTTATACCGTTGATTTTTTCCATTTTCCATTATTTCATATTTTTGTAAAAACGTGTTGGCACTTAGAATATTAGCAGTCTCCCTACAGCCTACTTTCTCTTTCCACTCAAATCTAAAGGTTGCTTTTGTTACAGGTGATTTAGACCATACTAAATAAACATAATGGTACCAAAGTCCCATTTCCAAATGCCTCGTTGGTCTAGTGATCACGAACGTCACTGCTGAGTGGTGGGATCTTTTGTTTGATACCCCGATCAAGCAAAAATGTTGTGATGTGGGAAATAAATTTATTGTTTATGAACATATGCGTCACATCGGCAAAAATATAACTCTCACTCAGCATAATTAGGGATGTCTTAGTATCACCTCAGTCTCAGTATATGTATGACCTAAAGATGGTGTTAGGCTCGTTCACTTAGTCACAAGTTTAAACGTCTAACAAAACGTGGGGCTAATTTTTTTTTTGGGAAAACCTTCAAAAGGCTCCTGGACTTTTGGGGACGAGACCAGGGAGTGTAGGATTTTCAGTTCACTAAAAGTACCCCGGTGATCACCGATCATCACTTGGAAGAGGTCCCGTCACTTCTTACAAGACCACTCCGCAACCCTCTTTGTACAACGCCTGTTAGGACACATCCTTTTTTTTGTGGGGGTGGTAAATCATCCAATGACTTCTCCCGCTCTGGGTGGAGCGAGAGGGCGTGTTAGACTCTTACTGACTAAAACCCACCCCTGTTCCTTCCTTGCCTGAGTGCTCAGGGGCGCGGTAATTCTGTTTAGAATTTATCCGCGACCCTAGGGCACATCCCTGAGGGGTCTCCCCTGAGCCTCGCTGTGTGCACGTCAGCACGTTTTCACTGCCACCGTCTTTCCTAGGGTCACTCGGTAGGGACACAGAGTCCCCAATCTGAGAGTCCGCGACCCCAGAGTTTCGCCTGCCTACACTTCCTCCGCCTACGTTAAACTCCTTCAGGGCAAACAGTCGTATCTTTAATATTTTCCTTTAAACTAAATTTCCAGCAAAATCCAATGGAAAGCTAAAAATAGGCAATGCCAGTGTCATTGTATTACTTTAGCAGACATTATGGGTGTTTCGCGCGAATCGGTTACTGCCGGTAGATTTACGGGCGTCGTATAAAAAGTTGGCTCGTTTGAACGCACCTGGTGCTCGGAACCGCTCATAAACTGATCATGCGGGGTGGTGGTACGAGATACGATTGTGTTTTGTTAATTAAGTTGCGTGTTTGTATTTGGTATTGGTTGTTGATGATCGTTAGCACGACGTTTGAGGGTTTTTTTCATTTTTTTGGGTAACAATGTTTACAAGTTATTAAGCAATAAGCTTCGTTATGTACCTATCTACGATAAAAAAATACAATGCTAATAAAATGCAAATGACCATTTATGTAATCTCCTCTATTTTAGGTACATGAACACAAAAATTGTTATACAAGTAAAAAGTTTAAAAAATTACTATGTTAAATAATTTTAAGTTTTCACCAGTTTTCAGGGCAACTTACAAAATTCTTCTTCAAAGTATTTTTAAATAATAAAATGAATATTATGGGCAACTTTGTTTACCTATAGGTAATTCATACTGGTTAACAAAAAACATTGCCACATTATTAACTGATAATCCAGACCAGATGACCTGTTAAGTCGTACACGTGTTCCTTCCAGTTTTGCGCCCAAACTCCGCTCAAATTAACATTAATGGTAATGAATGCTGGCCAGTATTGATCCCGCATTTACCCAGCAACGGGACACAACGGGCCCCAAGTCTCCCATTCGAGAGTATACCGATAAATTGAGATATTTGCCCTGTTGTGAACAAAATTTATGTTCTTTTATTGGGTTTTGTACCGTTTTTCGAACGTTTCTACAGGCGGTAGCACTTTTCGTAACAATGGCTACGAATTTACGATCGAATTGATGTTATTACTTTGCTCATTAATGTGGACTTGTTTACGCTGAATACAGCCTATAAAAGGTTCAGGGCAAAAAAACATTTTTAGGTTTAAAAGCGTATGGCGGCACGATATTTCGTGCAAACTTTCGAAACCCAAAATTTTGGAAACAAATAAATAAAATCACAATATAGTACAAGTAGGCTCGGGCTATTGCTATGCATATTATGCGTATGAGTTTGTCAATTTTCAAGTTTATTGACTTGAAAATTTGAAAGGCCAAAGAAACGATGGTTGGACTGTGTGAAAAAGGATATGCGTATGTCCTAGCACTGTTACACACCGTGTCTACTTCTCTTTTTTTTTCCATCTCTCCTTTCGCAGGTTTGCTGTAAGAGATTTCTATAGAAATAAGCATAACCTTTGTACATATTTCTCTGTTTCCTTCTTCTGGTCTGTTTTTTTTTGTATGTGTGTGTACATTAATTGTTAAATAAATAAAATAAATAAATAAATAAATATGGGTAAAAAGGGGGTGACTAATACAGAGATGACGACTAATAGAGGAGTATGGAAGAAGAAGACATGTTGCGCCGACCCCAAATAAATTGGGATAAGGGCAGGAGAATGATGATGACTTGAAAATTTGAATGACTTGTCGCGTAAACGCTCTTAAAAAGCTCTTTAAAAAAAAACATGAATAACCAAAGTCAACAGCCACGCTCAACAAGGAAAATACCCCATTCAACTTGTATTGCTTTTCCCCATTCTCATACATATTTCGCCGACATACATACGTCAATGCTATCGAATACAGAGTAACAGGTGCAGATTTGATATTTCAATCCATCTTACATACATATTCTGGCCCCTGCATAATACTCGCCTGTCCTCAAACATGTGAAGCTTTCAGAAAAGTTTCGAATTCTTTTGGTAAGAAATCTTATGGTAAAGGAGTCTGATAAGACACAAACACTTAAAATAGGCTTGATGATTTTTAAACTAGGCTTGTATATGTAAAATGTAAGTGAGTACGTAGGTAAGTAAGTAAGTACTCAGAAATATTATATGTTCAAGACAAACATAGAAGAATAGTTAACATAGGTATGTAAATCTTGAACATATTTCTGAGAGCTTGGTTGTTGGGAAAAAATTATTGGTAAAAATATCTCGTAGTTTGGCTTTCTAAAAATTATATCAAAATTCAGATTTCGGTCGTTATTTATTCTCGATAAGCTTCTGTCAGCGGCTCCACCCGGGTAGAATTAGCACTTCCCGCATTATAAATTATAGCCTATGTGCTATTCCAGACTGTAATCTATCTCTGCGCCAAATTTCATCCGGATCCGCTCTGCCGTTCTGGTGTGATTAAGTACCTAACAAATCTATCCATCCAAAATTTTTGCATTTATAATATTAGCAGGATATTAGGAAGAAAGATTACTTTACATAATTTGAGAAAACACTTCATATTTTGCAATAAAATTTGACAAGTTTTGTTTCATCGCGCATCTCTTTCTTTTATGCAGTCCAAAACCCCGCTTTAGGTTTTGACAGCGTCTTAAGGCACGGAATGTTATGGTAGTAAATCTCTGTACCTAGCAGCAGGTGGCCATTTAAGCTGTTTGCTGGCTTTGTTATTAAAATAACTTACTTAAAAGACTTATAGACGTTGGTACAAAAAATGGGGTTTTGTGAAAGCCACATGAAAGTGCGCAACCTCGCCTATATAAATTTTCTTTTCAGACTAGTTCAAGACCTTCATAAATTAATGGCTCTTTCAGCTTTTTCTATGGAACTTAAAATTTATTTGTTTCTTTGTTTTTCTTTATTTGGTAGTTATTTTACTTACGTAGTTAAGTTTTCTTATTGTTGTTGTACTTTTTACCTTATTTTTTAATGTTATATACTATAACTTTGCGACGACTACTATTCTATAGAAACGTTGTAGGAACTAAATTCCGATCACCGTCCTGTGATCACGAACCGACACTCCCGTTCAGGTCATCTAGATCCTTATTCTGAATAATACATGCAGGAGCCCTTTCTAGTACATTTTTTACGTGCTGAAACAGGTTTAAACTCAAAAATTAGGTTACAGAATCTAAAAAACACTGAATGAATTCAATTAATTCAGACTTCAACACAACTTCAAATACAATTCACACAGTACAATCCAATAGATTAACCGTCAGTTATTTCCCAATAAACTGTTAACCGTTAAGATAGCTATCTTTATTAATTAGGTTCGTTATATGTACCTACACCTGCGTTTACGTCGACATAATCAAATTACGTGCCCCAGGATCATTGGTCGCGCATCGATTCATATCAATTACGGTAATGACGTAACACACGGTACGTGCTTATCGAAAATGTACTGTTTGGGCAAAGCATTAAATCTATGGGCAATTGATTAAATTAATGGGGAATAATTTTGTTTTGGAATTTAATTAAAGTTGGTCGAAACTTGGAAGTATGGCAGATCAAAGTCTAAGCGTATCCAGCACTGAGCGATTCAGGACAGAAATGATGATGATGAAGTTTGAAGGAAGTTGGTAAAATTTTCGACTTTATTTATTTATTTTTAAAAGCCTCCCGACCGAATTCCAATCACTTTCGATTACGCAGGAGATATTAGGTATATAAAGTGCACATGCATGTGCAGAAACACAGGTGCACTCTTTGTTCCTTTATTCCCATAGTTCGTTAGAAGGGCAGTCCGACACGACCGGGAGAGATCAGGCGAAGGACTAAAGGATTTACGTACGAGTATTTTCCGAGGCACAGGGGTGTCACACCAATCAACTTTTTTTTCCAGTCTACTTCAGAGTTATTTCTAATGAAAAAACGCAATAGCACTTCTTACTTGATCTGGGAATCGAACACAGAACCTCACGCTCAGCAGTCGTGCCTACGACCACAAGACCAACGAGGCAATTAGTCGTTATTAGAGGTCGACTATAATATGAAATTGCTTGTTTGAAGTTTAATTACTTCCACTGCTATTTTTATTAATTATCTGAAAAACTAGTTTGATTTTTCTGTGTGACAAATAATTCAGCCCTACTTCCAATTTTGTAAGGTATTACTAAAAAAAAACAAAAAACGCAAACCAACACAGGCAAAACAGCTAGTATATATAAGGTACCAAATACCTAAATGGCAGATTTAGATCCCTAAGTACCTTAATCCAAAGGCCATTCCACTTAATTCAGGACCCAAAATGATTATGTATAATTGCTAATTCATGCTTATCCATGTTCAAATACGATAGGAATTTACTTAAATATAGGCTCGTAATCAAATCACTGATTCGGAAACTATGTATGACTGGAATGTAAAATCGACCTAAATATAACAAACTAGCTCCTACGAGCGCCTTCGCCTGCGTGGAACTTGTACTTCTCCGCAATAAATTACCTAAAATAAAAGTAGCCTATGTGCTATTCCAGACTATAATCTATCGCTGTGCAAAATTTCATCCCGATCTGTTCAGTCGTTCTGACGTGACTGAATAACAAACATGTATCCATCCATGCATCCAAACTTTCGCATTTATGATATTATACTAGTAGAATACTTGAAACCAGTTGGTAAATGATACCATTAATCCCGCTTATATGTAGAAATAATTGTGATATCTTCATGTGATATCTAAGGAGGTCTCATTTAAAACGAACCTTGTCAGCAGACAGCTGTAGGTCGGTCAAATACAGGTGTTACGGAAAGGTGTGGTCATATTTTAAGAACTGGACAAAAGCTTGTTCTATACGAGTATTTAATACCTACCTGCGTTAAACCAGTTGTTAAATCATACGAATATACTTGTTACAAATCAATAAATACATTTTTTTCAAATATCTACATGCCTACTTTGCAAATCTCAGAGGACCACATTTTCCAATCTCGAGCAAGTTTTACTGCGAATATAAGGACTAAGAATGTTTGTCGTCAACTACCAAGATAAAGTTATATTATAACTCAATAAGTAAATTGTTAGGGGTTGAGCCGGTTCGTCTTGACCGGATCGCTGGAATCCTCTTTCCTTCTCGTATTAGCACTTAGCCAGGTCACTGGGTTCCAATTCGATAGTCTGTCGTAACAAGGGGCTGTGATAAAGGACCCATGTCTTGTAAGCGATAATTTGTGGGCTAGTATTTTGGGAAATATTTGGTCCTTTCGCTGGCGCCAGTTTACACAATATAAATGGAGTTTACACAAGATTCTTTGATGACCAGATTACTCTTTTGACCAGTTTACATTTAATCAATTATATACTACCCATCAATCTGCCAATCTGCCTAGCCTTTTTTCAACTACCTTAGGGTCGGCTTCTACTCTAACCGGATGCTTGGATGGATGGATCAGCTACTAGCATTTTACATGGAGCGACTGCCTATCTGACCTCCACAACCCAGTTACTGGGTAATACGATACCCCTTGGTAAGACTGGTTGTCAGACTTTCGGACTTCTGACGACCCGTAACGACTGTCAAAGATCCACGAATGACAGCCGAGACCAACGGCTTAATGAGCTTACCGAGGCACGGAGGAGTCTCGGTATGAAAAGATGGTTACCCATCTATGGACTAACCCCGGCAAGCGTAGCTTAACCTGATGGATCGATCTGTGCGGCTGTTGTTACTTTAGCCACGTGCTACTACTACTCTAAAACAATATTAATTATTTGTTTGTTTGTAAGAGGTAATCTCTGGAATTTAAAATAAAGTGATGTAATCTTATGACAATGTTTTACATTTGTCCATCGTTGGTTTTCATTATGGGCCTAACAAGGCCTAAAGGTTCCTTGGAAATGTTGCGAAAATCACTATCGGTGATCGCAATTTACCATTGAGAAACCGGTTGATGGGTCCGGACCCAGCTGTTGTATATTCTTACTATCCCGCCTTATGCCCATCCTTCTCTTAGTTACCTTTTCCAATACCTACAGGCTACAGGTAGAAATTCTTTTCGTTTCCTTAGCAAATATGTGTTTCTGTAGGTACCTACATAGCTTGTTTCTATTGCCTAGAACTTATTTATAACTTTATTTAATCAATGGAGGTCACGAGGGCGCTTTTATCAGTACATTGTTATCAATACTGGTTCTCAGTAACTGGGCTACTGTGTTTGTTGTTGTTCCGCAAATTGACTTGTGAGCTATATATTTATTATAAATTCGTGGAAAATAAAGGTAATATTTATATTTATAAATGTCTTCTTCTTCGTGTCGCTGGCACGACATAACTTTTAAATTGTTTTGGCCCAAAACGTTGGCACTTTCACGGCATTGTCAGTGGCAGCGTAGAGGTCACTTATGCAGCATGCATATATACAGGGTGTAACGGAAAGGTGTGTCATATTTTAAGAACCGGTTCTGCCCATGGAAATGAAAATTTTTCTCTAATATAAAAAAGAAAATTCCCAAAAAAGAATTGGACTTTCCATACAAAGTTATCATCAGCTGATAAATATTTGTATGGGAGGTAACAATTTTTTTTGTAAAGTTGTTTATATCAATGGGCAGATGGAGTTCTTTGAATATGACCACACCTTTCCGTTACACGCCTGTAAAGGTAATTTTATATATGTAGGTTAATATTTATATTAAAGGTATATTTTATCTAACAAGAGGATTGGCTATACGTTTGTGATTTTTATTTTAAATCGACTTGAGGTAGTGGGAAAATACTTTTCAACTTTTTTTTTTTACTTTTCACCTAAACACGACAAAAAAATATAGCGAGTTATCTTTAATGTTGACAGAATAATTTACAAAGTCACCTCGCACAAAATATTTGCTGAAGACATTTCTTTAGAAACGAGCACGCTTAATGTAGTTTGAAAAAAGATTTCAACAAGGTTTCTTCTTTTACAGGATTCCCGGGAAAATGAAGATCTGCACGTATTTGCTGTTGAGTTTTTTAGGTAAGTTTATCTTTATTTAGCTGTTTTGGAAGAGATAAAAGGAAGCTGACATTTAGTTAGGTTAAATGAAATATACGCAGGTTGATCATATTTAAGAATCAAGATAAGCTATTTTGATATCTTATCGGTTCGGTTGCCTATGGAATGTGCCTTAATCATAAATGAAATTCATAATAAAATGTCGGACCGTGAACATATTCATCGGAACGGCACTAAACGCATCCTATACAGAAATCACCTTCTAGAATTCAATAAATGAAAACATCCCATGCCACAAATTTGTCATTTCAAAGCTAAAACATAAATTTAACATGAAGCCAAGCTAAACTGGCTAGCTGCAAGGTAAATCAAGCTTAAAAGTTGAAGTATGCCACATAACTTTATTCCGTTCAATACATTATTCACTTTTCTCGACATATTTTTGTGGAGCGGAGTGTCGAACTGAATTTTGCGAGCAACGGAACGTAGTAAACGTGGTCCTTGGAGATCGCTAAATCTACGGACATCTACGTACCTTTTACGTACCTACCTAAGTAAATTTCGACACGTTTTTGATTTACGAGTATTATAAAAGCAAGTATTGGTGTCAAAGACTATTACTTTCAAAAAATACTTATATGGCAAAACCTTCATACCACGAAAAATGGTAAAGTTGTAAAACCTATGAGGGTTTTACAACTTTATCATGAAACATAGTAAAGTTGTAAAAAGGCCTCATACCCATACTTTGACCTAACTTTGTTGATCTAAGTGATTAAACACACACACCAAACACAGTAAAAAATTATGCCTGCAACACCCACTTTGGTAACTACCAGCCTATACGGAAAAGTAGCCGGAAAATGGTCGGTAAAAGAAAATATAAAGTTATATAAACATAATGAAGTAAGTTTAGAAAGTAGAAGAAATGGGAATATAATTGGGAAAAGTTGTTCAGAGTCAAACTAATTTCTGATTATAGATCTACGGATGTTTTGATGTCTTAGTTAAGGGACTGTTCATATATGTTTGTTTTTAAGTATCGACTTCTATCAAAGAAGAATGGTAGAACAGGAAGTTAGAAAACACTTTATTGAATTAATCAGTCGCACTGGCAATCGTGCGTGTTTTTACTAAAACTAATCGACTAAAGGCACACTGACAGACTGACTGAGCAATGGTGGCCAAGTGATACGGTTCCAACTTACGTGTCGAAGGTTGGTCGGACCCAGACAGGTACTTTACTAGGAAAACATCGTGAGGACACATATGTGCATGCGTGCGGGTTTGTCCTTGAACCAAAAAATCGTAGACATGTGACATCCACGAACCTGCACTGGGCTGCCGTGGTGGATTTAGGCCCATGCCTTCTCATAGAGAGGAGGCCTTTATCCCAGCAGTGGGAACGTTTAGAGGCTGATTATGCTAAAGGCACACTGGGATTTTCAATCAAATTCAAGTATGTATTAAGGTAGGTATTATCTCTGTATTAAGGCGTTCGTGAAAACACGGTAAGGTTTTAATATTACTCTTGGTCTCTCAAAGGTTGACTGGTAGAAAATGCCTTGTTGCATTCAAAAAATCATGAGCCACCAGTTGCTTAGTCTTAAAATATCAAGAAATACATGTTTTTAACCGACTTCAAAAAAGAGGAGGTTCTTAATTTGAATGTATATTTTTTGTTAATTTGTTTGTTATGCGATTATTCAGCCAATTATGAATTGATTATTTTGTTATTTTTTTGATTCAGCGCTTTTTGAAAATATCAACATAAACAAAAAATGTGTATAGGTACAGAACGAAAAGCTAGTGCTATTATATTCAAACTTTCGCAATTTATAATATTAGTAGGAAGTAGGATTCTCAAATGACACACTGTGTGGGTTGTGTTATAGTGTTGCAAATATACATTATTCGGGCGTAATCAATCCCATTCAACTTTCCTGTTCGTACCTACTAATATTATAAATTGCGAAAGTTTGTATTTATGTGTGTGTATGTTTTTTACTCTTTCACGCTCAAACGGTTAAATGGATTTGGGTGAAATTTGTATCAGGGAATAACACATAGGTGTAAATTTATAACGGTGTTAAGTGTTTTCTCACGCGTGTGAAACCGTGGACGACAGTTATAGTTATTATATAAATGTTAACGTGTGTTGGGATGTTAGGCTCAACGGCTGAAAAAAAGTAAATGGTAACGCGGAAATACTACTTTTGATACAGGTAGGTAGTAAGATCCAGTGGGATAAATTTCGAATTATAGGCGGGCAAAGCAGTTGACACAAGCCTGTAGTGAAAATAATTAGAAAGCCCACGGTGTCCTTTATTTAGGACAGTTCATGTAGAACATGATACTAATATACAACATGAACAAGATGCTAACAACAGAGGTTTTCACACATTTTTAATTTAATGTGAGTTACAAACAGAGATTACTTTATGTAGTACGATAGGTATTGACTAGTTTATACCTGCGGCTTCGCCCCGTGGCCTGTCCCTTAAGAATCTACAGTAGCCTATGACACTTGACATGACAGCGATAGTCAAGACCAAGACCATCATGATGATCCATGACCATGATGATGATGATTGTGTCTGGTATCAAGACTACCAGTGTAAGAATTTTTTCAACGCGGTCCTCAAAGAGATGTCAGCAGTAATTGACGGCCTCGACCCTGGAACGCAAAAGGCAACTATAGGCAAACGGGTTGGTTTTAGTCAGTAAGAGTTTGACACGCCCTCCCGCTCCACCCAGAACAGGAGAAGTCAAAAAAGTGTAAGGATATTGAAAACCTGGGTCAGTGCTTCCAGAGATTTAGGGTACAAACATACATAATACTTAACAAAAAAAAAACAATTTTACCTCAATATGGGTAATATTTGTTTCGATGACATTAAACCCTATCGCAGATGCCAAAAGTTTTTAGATTTGAGCCACTGATCAGCACAACATTTATTTGTCATATTACTTGTATATTTTTTTTCATTTTAAGGCTACACAAATAATAAGCAAGAAAATGCAAACACAAAGACCTTTCATAACGTAGGTAAATGTGGCTACAGCACAACGTTTATTACGAGTATGTTGCGAACGTGTTTAAGACCATGACAGCAGAGGATCGAAAGCACTTTGTTGTATGTTACCTAAAGAGGAAATAGTACAAATTCACAGTAGAATACTCGACAGTACCTGACGGTTTCCTGTTAACCTTACCAACACAGTTACTAAATGCAATTTCAGTTGCAATAAGCTGGAGCATATTCTCGGATTGATATAAATGGTTTTGCCACAAACAATATGATAAGACTGCAAGTCTCCTCGGCAACCCTTTGGTGCTCTCTTCAAAGTTGTTATAACTGGGTTTCGAGTGTAGCCTAGGGAATAGTAGGTATGTACGTTCTTAGCTAACCATTTTAAAGTTTTGGGTTCAGTTAGCAACTTTGTTTAGATTAAAAAATACTTCTAGTTTTGCTTCTTCGTTATTTGGCACCGATTTCCGAAATTAAGTAATAAGTAGAAAGTAACAGTTTTTAGTGTGATTTCTTTTTCGGAAGCTGGTGTTTCTGGTTTTGTTTCTTCGTTTTTTTTTGACACCGATGTCTGTAATTAAAGTTATTTTACACGTTTTTTTGATTGTATTTTTTTTTGTATGAATGTAAGTAGTTTTGTCCACCCAAGAACTTACTTTTTGCAAAAACTTAAACAAACATACTAAGTATTCAATAGATTCTATGGTAGGTACATTAATTAAGTTATCGGATATCCCTTTTAACTAGCTCTCGAAATAGAAAAGCCAATTCACGTGGTAGTGGTGTTAAACATTATAATTCAGTTTGAACGGACGGACGCCCCCGAATTAGATGGATATATGGTATCTACCTAGACAGAGTTGGGACTGGATATACCATCTAGATCTAACCAATTAAGGAATGGATTCGTGCAAATTACTGCTCAAATTGAGCCTGGAGTCAATATTACTAGTCGCAAATATTAGGTCAGTTGCTTTATGTAGGTGGAGTTTAGAGAGCTCGTGTGTAAGGGGGTTAGCACGATGGTAACGTTATTGTTTGAGACCAAAGACCATGAATTTGACTGGTCCTTTTATGTCACACTAGCATTTGCTAGTGGGTTCGCCCGCCAAATATATCACACGGGAACGTAATATTAAGGTAAAAAAATATCCTATAGGTATTTCAAGTATACTATAGGTATTTCAAGTATACTATAGGTATTTCAAGTATAATACAGGTATTCCAAGGATCCTATAGGTATTTCAAGCATCCTGTAGATATTTCAAGTATATCTAGTAATTTTATTAGCGTTTTGTATGGAGAATTCTATAGAAGTTGCATTTTTCATACTAATATATTCTTAATTTATTTAACAACTATGAACACTAATGTTTTAAATATGCAATAATGTTTAAAAACTAAGATAACATATGCTACTTAGATTAAGCAACAAAAATAAGTTTTGGCTAAGTTAAAACAAATATAGTGGTCATTTCTGCTAACAAAAAGAAGAGTCATTTTTAAGGTATTTTTTTGTTATTTATAAAACTATAAGTAATAATGTTTTTTTTACTATTGGCAGTTGACTATGACGGTCATTATTTGATACAATATCAAGCAATTGATGAATATTTTAATTCATAGAAGTGATGAGGTTCTCTATTTGTGAGAAAAAAATGCCAATTTCATAGGTGGGAACCCAATATAAGTATTTCAAATATCATTCAAATCCGTTCAAACGTTGATTCAGAGATTTGAATAAATTATCCACTTCTAAATATCAGAACATACCGACTTTCACATTTATAATATTAGTGAGTAGTTAGATGAACAAAAGCGCTGATCCTAGTGCAGTAAAATAAGATATTTTGACTAAATCAAATCGAGACGTCCAGCTAAATCTAGATCTTTGAAAATTGATTACCTTGCTCAAAAAATGTTATGCCAACTTGATGGTTAAAGTTATAACTTGTTCCAGATTAAGATCTAACCTGATTAGCTCGCTTTCAACAAGAAAAACTGTTGAACCAAGATTGTCTTGGGCTTCTTGGGAATAATATTTTATTTTTGATCTTATAGCATACAAGCTTCTGCCAGCGGCTTCGTACGCGAGGAATGTCTACTTATCCTATACATATAATGGCCTATGTGTTATTCTGAGGTATAATATAAGCCATATTACTGTAAAGATTAATCAAAAACCGTTAAGTAGTTTTTGCGTGAGAGAGTAACAAACATCCATACATGCTTGCAATCCTTACAAACTTTCACATTTATGTCAAAATCCAGCAATCTGAAGTACCAGAATGAGAAGCCGGCTTGTATCTGTACACGCGAAATAAGCTCACATAGTCAAAATGAGAAGCTGATACGTCATCGTTACGTTCGTCAAGGTCACTCACACATTCTAACGATCCTGCTTCATTTAATGTCCAATGACGTTCCGTCTATAATCTCTCATAGTCTAAGTTAGTTAATTCTTTCCTGAGTTTCATATCGGTCACTATAAATCACAGGAAGCATGTTTGCCGTTTGGCTTGACAACATGGCAGTTTTCGTGGAAAAAGGGTTTTCCGAAATGACGTACACCAATTGTAGGTATTATCTACTGAGGCGTCAGGGTCAAAAATCTGTCAAAACGCTTCAGATATTGTTAAGACTGATATATGTCAAGAAGTTGACGTCAACGTCATGTTTACGTCATTATGTTTCGTTTTCAAAGTAAAAGACCTGACGCCTAAGTGGCGCCAGCTGCTGGCGTAAAGTTTCCTGAAAACTTCATTTGAAAAAGTCACATTCCTTCAGCGATTACGATTGTGTTAGTTGAAATTGTTTGAGCCTCGTGACAATTCAGTACCGTATGAAAATGACGGACAAGGAGTAGGGGAAGGCCAAAGAAACGATGGACGGACTGTGTGAAAGAGGATATGGGTAAAAAGGGGGTGACTACAGACATGACGACTAATAGAGGAGTGTGGAAGAAAAAGACATTTCCGCCGACCCCAAATAAATTGGAATAAGGGAAGGAGAATGATGCAGATGATGTTGAAAATGACGGACATGGACATGATTCGAAACAACACGTAAATGGTTTGTCCTATCTTTGCATTTCAGTAGATGTAAAAGTAATTACAAAAAGGCGGTGGTTCTCATTTATTTAGTCCCTCGTTCATTCTCAGCACGTCCCAGTTTTTGGACATTATGCGTTAATTACTTTACATGCAGATTAGGTGCTCGATGTAATTTGTATACTCTTGTATATTTAGCTCAACATAAAAACGTTAATGTGAGCCTTTTTGCGGCAAATTGAGTAAAAAATTCAATGGTTCAGCTGTAAATAATGGGTTCTGCTGAATTTATTTAGATTTGATAATTTATTAACACATTCCACAAAATAAATTTTCTGTTTTAGTCGATAATGGGACCTTTGTAAGCCTCTTTTTGCCAATTTGGTTGTATTACTTTAGTACTAAAAGCTTGGCCAAAGAAACAAAGAAACGTCCTGTAAATGGAGATGGATTTATGGACAGCACGAAGTGTTATACCTATTCAAGTAGTTTTTTTCTATTGTTGTCACTCACGTGTCCGTCTGTCTGTACGTCCGTCGTCTGTTATAAAATTTTGTTACGAAGAATTTTTTAACTTCCCAATGACCTATGAACTTGAAATTTGGTGATAATGTTTATTATAACGTATAATTTACTAACAAATACCAATTTTGGTACGGAACCCTTAATGTGCGAAATGCGACACGCACTTGGCCAGTCTTTTTCTTTTCTTTTGTGATCAGCCCACTTACTTAATAGTGTTGGGTTTGCCCTAAACCCAACCATTACAACTCCTGAAGGTCATAATCAAGAGTGGAAACCACCAGATAGCCGCCAAAAGATTAAATTTGAACTAGTCCCGGAGAAATGAATCAATTGTTTTGGATCAGAAATTAATCAAAAGCAAACTGCGGAGAAGTGAGAGAAAGGTGTTATATAAGTAAACAATTATCTGTATCTTTCCATTCACATTAGATATACTCGTATGTACATATGTCTACAACTACACAGAGTATCTAATCTAAAGGTAATCGAGCGCGCGCCGTGTGGTTACAGTTAATACGTCAGTCCATCTTTACGTTTGGTTACCACCAAGCGATAAAGAGATTATAGCAAGTAACGGACAGTTAGTAGCTCTACCTGTCTGTAGATAACGGTGTTAAGCCAAGTTTAATAGGTAGGTAGGTAAGTAACCCGCAAAAGGTCTTAGAAGTTTAAATGTCAATTTTCAGTCAGGTCTGATCCTGGGATATGTTCATCAGAAATCATTAGAATGAATGCTAAAAATAGCAATTAGGTACTGACGATTTACTGTTTCTAGGCAAGTTTCACCTTTAAAATCTATTTCAGAACAGTAAACACAATTTATACTATGTTAATTTTCTGAGAAAAGGTGTGTTTTAAGTAAACACATTTCGAATCCTAAACTTTGCACCGTTAACTAATTTGAGCACACAAGCTTTCGTTTTGAAAACAAACTAAAACATTTAGCTCAACTATCTAGTCTTGATATTTAATCCTTAACGTACTAAATGCAATATCGTAATTAACAAATAGCGTGAAGCACACACGTAGTGTTTGGCACGAGTTTCCCGAACTATCACGACGCGCTCTGAATGCTGAGCACCGAATATATTGCAACATCTGGACCACATGTACCGAAACTAGTACATATTTTCAATTCCTCTGTACGATACCAAACACAGAGAATAATCTTTGCCAAAAGTTTTTTATTTTTCACTTTTTAGTTGTTATACCCCCGAACTAAAAACCCCAATAACATGGAACGTGGAATTTAAACATACTCGTAATTGGAGAACACTTAAAACGTCATCAAGGTATGCGTATTTTTCGATTTTGTTCAGTTTTTCAAAAAGCGCTTAAGCAATTTCGGTAAAATTTATATGGGACCACCTCGGGAGTATATTCTTTCGGATAAAAAAAGAATTTTGAAAATCGGTTCTCATTTGACAGAGAAATCGGTGGACATGCATAAAAAAAAGCATACGATCATACAGTCGAACATAGAACCTCCTCCTTTATCGGAGTCGGTTAAAAACGAATGGCTGGCTCTAGAGACATCATACTAATTTCCTTTTTCACAAAAATTACTGCCGACAAAATTTTCTTTTTTACCTCAGAGAGTCAAGATTACGTGGTTTAAGGCAAAACTTTCAGCATAACAAAAAAACACGCTTTGTTAGCCCCTCAGTGTAAACAAAAATAATACCCAACTTCCTTGAGACTTTGGTAATTACTTAACAAGAACACGAACCTTGAACAAGTTGTGACAACCATCCCTAAACGTGCTCCGTGGTCCCGGCTCTCGAACTTATCAGTCCACTTTGCAAGCCCTAATGACCGCTTTTGTTATCTTACTTTAAAATAATCCGCAGCACTATTCCTAGAAAAAATGTCGGCGCTTAATTTAAAGTTGTTATCCTCGAGGGACATCCGTGGAATAAAGTGGGAAGAAAAATTACTTTTTGAGTAATTCTTGAGTACGAAAATTTACCTTGTAGCCCGTGAATCCCTAGTAGCATATTTAAATATCCGAAATCCGCTAGAGACTGACGCTACCACCGAGCGGACACGAAATTGACTTGAAATTTAAGGCACTTAGCTAAAAGTTGAGGCAAGTTTACACAAGTAACTTACCGAACATTGGATCCCGGTGGATCCGCCACGCTGGGGACTTTACACTTTCCAATAGTTAGGCGATGTCACTAACATGCCATTCTACAACATTGTCACCTTTATGAAATACAGTAGGTTACTTTTACAAGTTTACCTTGTTGTTCCTTACTACTTATTTAATCTAAGTAATATAATCTACGTAAATGGATATTAGGTTACCTATCTAATCCGTAAATAGAATAGTTCACCTAGTTGCCTCGTTCCAAAACAACGACCACAAAACAATTTCAATCATTCGTGGAATCCATCTAAACATAGCTTTTAACGAACCCCTGACAATGAACAAAACAATGATACTACTAATAGATAGCATGAAATTGACGAGAATTGGATTACAACACAAGCAATAACTGACAAAGAAAAATATAGTTGCTTGTGAATAGGACTCAGTGGATGAAAATCCATTAAGAATGTGTCTCAGATGTATGTATTATATCGTTTATCATGCTCTGTTAACCATTCCTTCAGTCCACAAATGGGCTATTTTTAGCAACTCAATTTAAGTATTTTCACCAACGTACATTTGTTTGTTAGCCTTCCATTCACAAATATACGGCTTTCTTCGTTAAGAGTTCTTGTGTACCTACCGTATAAATGTAAACGCCGAGTATAAAGGGACCTTTAGCAAAAACATGAAGTAATTCGGTTACGGTTAAAATTTAAAAGCCTTCGCTAGAAAGATTGGGCAGAAAAATTAACTTCGAAGGTAGCAGGACAGGTCCATATTTTGGGGCAAACAGTATCATGTTTTTTTAAGATCTTTTGTGTTCCTAGAAACATCTGTAGTTCATTATAATGTAATTTGCTGGGAATCGGCCAGATAGGCTCGTGTTTGACCTCCGTTTTAATTTGTTTTGTCTAGACCGGGCTATTAATCAGGCTCTTTTCACCAACAATTACTTTTTATTGTGGGTGTTTTTATCTCGGGTCCATATAGTGAATTTATTTTTGTTGGGACATCATTTAATTGCTTTTGAACATCTTCTAGTCTTATATACGTTTTCTCATGTAAGTATCTTTTGTTTTTATTGTTGTGATAATATTTCATCCAGAATACAATCAAATTATTATACGAGTAAGTATTGTATTTCTACAAATAATAATATAATAGAATAATATAGTTGAAGAGATTAATTCTATACTTGCGTGCATTTATGCAATATATTGCATAAATGGCTAACGGTATAATAAGTCAGCAGCGGTAATATTCGTGGAGATGGGCGACAATCTCTTGAGCAAATAAGTGGTAAGTTGGTGACACAAACACGTGTCATTGCAAGGCGAGTGCAGCGCAGTTTGTGACACGTTCATAACCTCGGCGGAGAAGTTAGTGCCGTACTGTGAACGTGTATTAGTATTGTGTATATAAGAGCGGCAATGAGTAGTCATGTTGTAGAGTAGATGAGACTTGAAGGTCTTACATAAGATCTAAGTAACAGGCACTTACAATTCAATAATCAGGTTCGCTAATAGGCGCATAGACCATGCTATAAATAAACAAAGGCCTGCTTGCAGTCTTTATACAAAATAGTACAAACAGTCTTGAAATTATAGGTCAGGTAAACTTTAAAACTGTAAGTGGGTGTCATAGTATAACGGGTGTAATTTTTATTACATAGCCCGAAGAAAAAAATAACCTAGACCTTTTTTCTGTAACCTATAGAAAAGGTAGTGCAAGAAAATACAATAGATTGGTCTCCCACGCTGCAATATAATACCAAGCCACATTACTTCTTGTCCAGTATCTATATTTTTCTCCAGGATCTAAACAACTCAGTTGGGCTTACCACATGAAACCTATCTATGTGGCAGTCCTCAGTACTACCCCTCCGAGTGCGGTTACCGAACAAGCGCAAACATGTCCTAGTGTAGCAGACATTCTCTAGCCAACTAAGTTTGCCTTTGCTGTTCAATTCTTTGGGTTCCGCTTGGTTTATTTTTTGTTTGGCTGCTTTATTTGGTAAGTCTAGAAAGTATTCGTTAGGCTCAATCTGTTTCAAGTTTAAAAAGAAGATACCTGTCTCTGCGCCTTTTTCCCGAATGACCTATATTTTAATTTCGAGATAAGCCTGCTCTTGACTTCGATCTCTCCTAGAATGCGGTGAATGAGGCCTTTAATGGAACATTAAGCGATCCCAGAAGATCCCTGTTCACTGTTGCTTTGAAGGGTTGACTGGTTATTATCGGTGGCAGGGACCACAGACGCTGGAACAGAGTTCCTTACTTTGTGTGTATAATAAATGTAGAGAAGGTCTGAATAAGATTAGTCGGGAATTCATTTCTATCACACTTCAACTCTTCACCTTAGTGTTGATTTCCATTTTCAACATTATAAATATAATTTTTTAGGGTTCCGTTGTCGAAGGATCCTAACGGAGCCCTATTGCTGTTACTCACGTGTCCGTCTGTCCATCTGTTCGTTGTCTATCACACAGGTTTTACAGCCAAACGGTTGGAGCTACAGTCTTCAAATTTTCACTGTATAAGCATCTTTTAGACCCAAAGCCATGCAAATCAAAAATTATTTGGTACGGAACCCTAAACCTGCGAAGTCCAACACGCACTTGGCCAGTTTTTTAGTCGTTACTGTAGTAACGACTATAATGTATGTAAATGTATAATGCTTGTAAAGGCTTTTCATAACTTAAAATATAAGCAAACCTTCCGCCTTATAAAGCAGTAACAAAGTCTTTTATTATTTTTATTTATCCAGGACGTTGACGGTGCCAAGATAAAGCTCGCCTTGTTATCAATAAACTAATGAGATGACGAAGCAAAAATGATAAAACAAAATATACTTTAGTGCTACGTAAACTATACGAGCACAAAAATGTATCAAATATTACAGTTTAAACAGGAATATGGTTTCCGATAACTGCACTATACAGGATTTTTTTTAACAATCTTTTAAGCTCTGAGAATACATATATTTTGCATATATTTTTAAAGTTTATCTACAAAAATACTAATGTTATGCAATTTTGATTTATGTCCTTCAACTACTTCGAAATTTACTGTAAATTACAGTACAAATAAATCTAATAATAAAAATTTTAAAGTCCAAAATATCTTCTAGTCATGAATATTAACAACTTTTAATATAAGAACAACTGTGAAATCGCGAAAAAAAATGCTGTGGCCTACCTTTTTGTAGAGTTATACGAACATAATTTATGATTTTCTTATTTCAGTGATCACATAGCTAATTTTAATTAAGTTCACACAGAAAGATAGTTAAAAAGTTTTTAAGAAAAATATCAGCTGGCTCCGCAATCTCCCAGATAACCGCAGCACAATATCATTGTTCGACACACAAATTCATCCACACTGAATTCTTTCAATTAAACTTACTAACGAACTAGTCTAAGCTCTAGAATTCCTCTGAACCTGATTTCACCAACGAAGGAACTTTTCAAAGCAATTAGGAATGTTCTATTCCTTCAGTTCTATTAAACTTTGATCTCTGAATCTCATGATAAGACAAGTTTCATTTTATTTCATTTAACACTTCGCTTTAACGTCGCCTTTGTGTTTACTATTAAAATTCTTGTCTTCTAGAATTGAACTAAATTAAGATTAGAACAGAGAGGGACATTTAAATGTTTTGTGGCAATTTATCTGGACCAAAGCACCTTTATAAAATTAAATAAGTTCGTTTCTTAATCCTATTTACAAAGTCTGAAATTAAGTATTACTATAAAGGGAGTTTTGATTCATTGGTAATCTTTCCGAGGGTGAAAGGTGAAAGTACCAACTCATATTATGAACAATTTTTACTAGGTGTACCTACTCGTATATCTGTTTTACCCGACTGCGCGACACAATGGAGGGTAATGTGTTTATCAGCCTATGTATGTATGTTTGTTCCTTTGTGGTACTTTAGAGACCAAACGCGTGGGCCGCTTTTGATAATTCTTTCGTCAATTGATCTGTCTTAATCATGCGAGTGC
Organism: Polia nebulosa; assembly: GCA_951329385.1. Lineage (NCBI taxonomy): Eukaryota > Metazoa > Arthropoda > Insecta > Lepidoptera > Noctuidae > Polia > Polia nebulosa. Next base: position 15,076,176 of record OX589605.1, on the reverse strand, counting down.
TACTAAAGACATGACAGTAATCAAAACACAATATGGCGACAACCAGGTGCCATATTGTGAAAAAGAAAAAAATGAAAGTCGGCGAACTATATTAAGTGGGGTATCAAAATGAAGGGTTCGATGAGGCGATTCCAAAAATATAACTCACAAAAATGTAGAAAATAAAAAAAACTAGAATATTTTCAAAAAAAATACAACTAAAAAATACCAAAGAAGTCACTTTTCAAGCAGTCTGATGCAGTTGGTGGCTTGAAATCAATAATTGACCTAAAATAACTGCCTTATAGGACTGTGTGTCTATCTGTTAGTCATCATCATTCTCCTGCCCTTATCCCAATTTATTTGGGGTCGGCGCAACATGTCTTTTTCTTCCATACTCCTCTATTAGTCGTCATCTCTGTAGTCACCCCTTTTTTACCCATATCCTCTTTCACACAGTCCAACCATCGTTTCTTTGGCCTTCCCCTACTCTTATAGCCATCCACATCCATACACAAGACTTTCCTCACGACGATCGCGATCGGCGATCTATCTGTTAGTGTGTCACAATAAATTTGCTTTGAATCTACTAATAGAATTATTTTCGGACCGTGAAAGATTTCCAATGAATTAAAAGTCACCCTTTAGTACCTATGTGTTATGTGTATCGAATTTGTGTAGTCCTTTTCTCAAAAGACTGCCTCAGACATTAACCTACATGGTTCTTATAATTATGATTTGACCATTATATATTTTTTTGTATGGATTTTAAAAGTGACTTTAACTTCTAAATTTGTTCCGATATTTCTTCTCTGGATAGTAAACTAGGAAACACCGGCCTCATCTAGTTAAAATTGTCGAAAACATTGACGTGTTTAAGTGTTATTTGCAACATACTTGCAAAATAAATATTATAGCTCGTGGCTAAGTAATAACAGCCGCACGGGTCGATTCATCTGGTTTAGCTACGCTTGCCGCGGTTGGTCCATGGATGGCTGACCATCTTTACATACTGAGACTCCTCCGTGCCTCGGAAAGCACGTTAAGCTAAGCTGGGACCGACGGGTCCCAGCTATCAATCGTGGATCTTTGGCAGTCGTCACGGGCCGTCAGAAGCCCGAAAGTCTGACAACCAGTCTTACCAAGGGTGTCGCATTACCCAGTAACTGGTTTGTGGAGGTCAGATAAGCAGTCGCCCCTTGTAAAATACTGGTATTCAGCTGCATCTGGTTAGACTGAAAGCCGAGCCCAAAAGAGTTGGGAGAAGCCTAGGCAGGTTGATTGTCATTTAAGCTCTCTTACTTTTAAACTAAAGTACCTACCTAGGCATTTACTTGCATGTAAGCAGCCACATAATCCACTAAAATTTAAATATCGAAGCTTACTACCACAGATCAGCATAGAACACCAATAAAGTAAATTCGCTTCCAACAATAACGGTTCAATTGGCTGATTATATCCAATGCACAGTTCAACTTAATCGTTATTAACTATTATTCGGTCTGAACAAGCCAATAACGGGCCACAGGAGGAGAACATGTCAGCCGCAGTACCCCAAGTTTGTTTGTAGTCTGTTATGCATTTGGTGCCTTAGGGAGCCAACTTCGCTATACTGTGGTCTTTATGTTGAATTCAGACGGGCGTAGTAATGCTGCTGTGTTGCTAACTTTCACATAAAGTTTGATACTAATTATGTTTTGGTATTGTTGTTAGTTATGGATACCTACGTCTGCTCCTAAAAAGTTTCTATTTCTAACCTCGTGTGCATTAGGTAAAGTGGTATTTATTTGTGAAGTAATTTGTGTCTGAAAACTTATTACTATCTAGAGATATACTCGTATCTTATTAGTTTCACTACATTAGTTTTATTCTATTAAAGCAGGAATCTTTCATTTTATTACCTAACTCAAAACATTTTGGTGTCCATCTTCTAATATAAGTATAAAAATCTCGTGTCACGGTGCTTGTGGTTGCACTCCTCCGAAACGGCTCTACCGATTTTTTTTTTAATATATATATTTGATAGGTATAAGAATAGGTCGTAAAGTATTTTTCACCCTCCTACCCCCACCCCTCATTTTATATTCACAGAACAACGAATGCTGGGTTAGCTAGTACAGTATAATAATATACCATATATGCTACACCTATCTATTTTCTGCATATTGTAACCAAAAACTGTCACACACAGACTTTTCTTAACGTTGTCTAGTCATCCCACTGGCACATTTATGTAACATCGCGCTAAATAAATCACAAACTTTGATAGAAGTGAGAAACACCTGCTTTACGCGTCCGACTTTACGGATTTATGTATACACAGGACATTTGTGAGTTAAATAAGTTTCCTTGAGTGTTTGCCAGTGACTGTCAGTTAGCTGGAAGAAAGTTTGTTTGGTTTGCAGTCTGTTAGGAGATTTTACGCCCGGCTGAAATCAGGAGGGTGCTCGCCCACTATTGAAATGATCGTGCTTTCGGAAATTGGGCTTGAAATTTACACTTAACAGTTGAATTCTCTCGTTCTTGCGCTTGGGTCGAGTTCGTGAGTTCGGCTGCTTTCGGCACATATTAAATTCTGGAGTGGTGATACCACTTAGGCATGTTCTTGTGTGGTGTTACTGATCGCACTTGCGTGGAATTTGAATTGCTTTATATGCGATTTGTTCATGTCTGTTGAATACAATAATCGTCAGTTTGTAATGTTGTAGGTACCTTTTTTTTATCTCTATTCATCTTTTGTTTTCTATAAGTCCTTTAGAAGTTTAATGTTGTTTGTTTTATATTTCAAACTGTTACTTGTGATTTTTACTGTTATGATATGTCCGTGTTGAATGAATACTTTATTTTTTTCTAATATTTCATCCAGTCCTGGTTAAAAGTAAAAATACTAAATCCACTTCTCCCAGAAAAGCATTTAACCATACCCGTTAGTAATCCATGTTGTTCTTGATATTTTCGTGTAAAGATTGGATATTCCGAGGTAATCTTCGGTTACAATATCGGGGCAACAACAATGGTATATCAAAAGGCAATTTCCTCTGACAACACTTGTTGGAGTTCACATTTTAACGATTTCCCCTTTGTTCCGTGAAAGTGGAAACGAGATGTGAGAACCAACTTTCTGCCAATTCTATAAATATCGAAAAATGTAAGGTTTGATATTGAAATTGTTTTGTTCGAAAGTCTCGATTGTTTAAAACTTTATATATCGGTAAAGTAGTTCAGTGCCGAGAGTTCAAAATATAGATATTTACATTATATAATGCAGCATTGGCTTCTTCCTAAAAGCTTTTTATTTAGTGTTTGAATTCGTCGAAGTTAAAGAAATAGCGTAGCCGCTATTTATCTCTTATAACTGGAAAAAGACATTTTCCCATGAATATTCTGTAGTTAGGATTTTCCAAGGAATACAACCTAGGCAACAACAACATCAGAATTTTCTAAGAAAACCGGCCAAGTACGATTCGGAGTCGAACACGAAGCAGACAGCAACTCAAGCCGCCAATAATGAAGTTTCTTGGTTGATACCAACTTCTTACTACCCAAGGGCTGCCATATACCCACATGGTAATGACATACGCAAATGAACGTCCCAGTGTCTTACTGCCCCGCAATGCACTTGGTGCCCATGTTAGCCCATAGGTTAGGGTGTAAGTATGCTGGAAGAGATTTCTTTAGAAATAAGCATTACCTTTGTACAGTTACGAGCAAAAATATGTACACAAGCAAACTTTACTTTTTTATGTTTGATAGGCTCGCATTTGAGTTACTTGTAAGCTCGAGTAACTTAAAACGATACTCGAGCTTACAAGTAAAGTTTGCTTGTGTACAGATTTTAGCTCGTGACTGTACCTATTTTTCTGCTTCTTCTAACTTGTAAAATAATATCTTGGTGTGTACCTATTGTACAAGTTACTTATAAGATAAATAAATAAACATGACACCTATATTTCCCTAGGGTTAGACAGATGTGTACCTTACAAGTACCTCTACATATACATTTCAAAATCAACCCCCTCCTATAACGTCTTAAAACTATCATGAATCTGGTGTGAGAAAGGGATAGGTAGTGCTATTCGACCTCTATAGCCTCGTCTATCTCTTACACCGGATTTTTAGAAGTCATAATACAAATAAAACTCGGTTTGTACAAATTCTATGACACAGTTAAAAAGTCTTACATATATTCATCTTGTTCCTAAAATACACCAACAATATTCCATACAGCGTTGAAAACAAAGTACAAAAAAAACACGAATCAATTAGGTAACTTGACGCCACTTCCAATGAAGCTTATCACAGAGGCTTCAAAGTAAATCTAGGTTTTGACTAAAAGAAAAAAAAACAGTTGACTACACGGATTACGGAGGTAATCCAATTGCTTAAGGAAAATCCCACAGTTGATTCCTAAAGAAAATAAGAAAGAGATTTGTAGAAATTGCCCCAATTTCCTCACTCTGCTGTGATAAACATACAAATAATAACACATAATCTGTCTGTTACGACTTTGTTATGTTAATATTACAGATTGGAGTTAACCGCAAAATATTTGTGTGGCTTTTTGTGTATGGAATTTTGAATGGCGCGAAAATTCGGGTGATTGTGCTCTATTATGAAGTTAAATTGGTGATTGTTTTTGTTGAGTGCTAATAATGTTTGATTGTCACTTAACGAGAGGTCGAAAGGTTTTTATAACATGCTTTTATTAGTTTCACCTTTAAGTATGTCAAAGAATCTTAGAAGTTAAATTTGACCCTCTTCCCGGTTGCCGATCGTGCTAAAATTATGCATAAATGTTACTTTTGTATGAGAATGCACGGTTAGTTAAGTAATGTCATTCTAAATCCAATATGCCGCCATATATGCATACTTCCAAAGATGGCGGACTAGTTATTTTTTATACATGTCCATGATATGGTTATCAAATGAAAGGATTTGCTGAGAATAATACGAAAAAGCACAAAAATAGAATAGTTACAAAAAACTAAATAATTTTAAAATTAAATAAATTTATTGTCATTTTGTTGATCAGCTAAATAATGTCAGGAAACTGTATAAGTCTGTTTTGGTTTCACGCTCATGAAGTGTACTTAATTCTTTGACCAAATTTGTATGAAAGACTTGATCATTTAATCTTTGTTATTAGTTTAAATAACAGAGTCTTAACTTTTACATTGCCTTTTTAAAGTATTATCTTTCCAATTAAGTCAGAATTAATTAAATAAAGTTTCATTGTTCCAATAACTAATGACTGGCTTACTACTTATTTAATTAAAATAAATGGATGAGAGTAAAATAATTACTTATTTTAGAAGTGGTTTTATTCAAAATTAAGTTCAACCAAACGCGGCTTAAGTAGCATTGACATTTTCAATCACCAAGAACTTATCTTTGGTATTTTTATCTAATAACGTATTATTAGATAAAAATGTTGATAGGCACTCATAATAATCCGCTCCACACACTCCCTTAAAAATCAATGTATTGGTGTACCGCCTAACTACGTTTTTAAGGGGGATATAATCTAGGAGAATCCCATCCACGCCACCACTCGGTTTTATGCGGTCGTGAAATACGGCGATTATCATAAACGGCGCGTTTTCGTCATTCAGCGTGCGCCATTAGAGCAGGGGGGCGATCCGTAGAATAGCGGGGGAGTTCTCAGAATGACGCAGCATAGATTAGTACAGAAGTACGGCTCCATACAACGAGCAAAAACAGGCGCTTGCACAATAAGATACGTACTGTCGATCTCAAAACAAATGCCGATCGCGAGTGCTCTCGTACTCGTTTTGCATAGCATAAGTATAGTCACCCTCGTTTCCATATGGTCTTCCCTATGTGAGATCCCTAGCGTTTCATATCCAAAATCTATGTGCGGGTTAGTGGATGTCGCATATTCTCGATTTTTTCTTCCTGATGATTTCCATAACCGTTTTGAAAGAAGTGGTGATGGAAAAAGAACCCGCCCAGGTTGTTGTCACATACTTAAGCCGAAACCGGAGGTAGGTAAGCCACAACTGCTCTGTATAACAACCGGCTACTTACAACGCGGCAACGAGTGAGGACAAGCGCACGCACACAGACGCCTGACGACAGTCACGGGTGCATAGACGCATAGACATGCGTTTATGCAGCCATGACTGTCCTATGTTGAAACGCACGTTTTTGCTCGTTGTTCAGACCAAAACTTCTGCTCCTATATATTCTGTAGTGCGGAATATCCGCCTTTATCACCCTTGTGCGTAGATATTACGCACAGGGCACTGTTACACGCAACCTGTGTTACGTACGGAGTTTTTATGTAATGATGTAACTTAGAAGGTCAGCGGTGACAGTTCCTGTTTGTGAGTCAAGTGCTTTGTTGTTATAGTTTAGTTATGTGGCAGTTCTCGTTGTTTAGATATCGTTAGCAGTGACCGTAGGCTGCTAGTTCTTGTCACGTAGGTAATAATGGTTATTTTATACGTGTGTCTTTTCTATTATTTTGTGAGCGATGGAACGATAATCGCCATAGTATCTTGTTTAACCCTAGTACTTCACACTCCAAACCTTTCGGCTGATGGTGTCGAATAGTTCTGGAGTGGTGACCGCGTATAGATATTCTATTTCGCGGAGGCGGGTTGGTCTTGGGTTTGTGTGTAGATTTATGTGCAAATTGTTTCTGTGTGCGTAAGCTATTTTCTATGACACCGAGCGCTCCGAGGGTCTACACAAAGAAAAAAAGTGTATCTACGCGAACTTACACACATATCCAAGACTAACTAGCCTTGGTGATTAAGAACAACTATACCTACTAGAAAATGCAACGTTAAAAGATCTCCCTCAAGGTGGGCCGAGAACCTGGTGAGGGCTGAGGGAGTCCACTGTATGCAAGAAATCTCGAACCGGGCGATATAGCAGTATTTGGAGGAGGCTTATGTAAACCAGTGGACGTCTTTCGGCTGAAATGATAATCATGAAAACCTAGTTACAGGTGACTTAGCAGCTTCTGTCACTTGTTAGGTCTATCCGTTGTTGTTTGTAAGCCAAACATCAGCTACGTATTTAAATTAAGTATAGTAGAGGAAAGTTACCAAATATGGAACACCATTTGGTTTTAGTGACATAAAAAAATAATAGTTATACAATAAATCTGGATCCTACCCTCGAATGTGATCTCTCTCTATCACTCAAAGGTTTTCTGGAAGAAGACTCAACATTGAGTTAAGCTCGCCTTTGTACATTAACTATTTAATCACTGTGTACTATGTTAGTTGTTTGGTGTACAATAAAGAATTAAGAGTAAATCTGTCATACATTTAGTAAAAGTCTGGTTACATTTTATATTAATTTAAAGTATAAAATTTTCTCAAAAACAATATCAACAGAAAGGTATCTAATTATGGAATAGGTAGGTCAAAACTATAAAACAATATAAATGAGTTTTGGTAAAATCGAAAGAGGAACTTTAAAATACTTGCAAAAATCATAAATAAATGACTCGAACGGCGAACTCTGCACCATCGCAATCACCATGTGCCTAGGGCCCACACATAAGGCAATTGATTAATGTTTTACCTCGATTATCTTCTGCCCAGGGGTTGTGGATAAATTCGAAATAGAGTGACCGCGTCCCTGGGCACTCAGGGCAGGGAAGGAACAGAGTTGTGTTTTAGTCAGTAAGAGTCTGACACGCCCCTCCCTCTCCACCCAGAGCGGGAGATGTCATTAAATAATTTCTCAGCCAAAAAAAAAAAACCTTGAGTATCTTAAAAACTAGCTCAAATAGTTGTCTCACAGTGAAAAGACAAACCTCTCTCACCGCGGGCTCATCACTTGCTCGACTTATTAGTTGAAACCAGTACTCGAGTATTATGTTAAAAAGAGATAGGAGATCACTGTTTAGTGCGGCTAGATATATTCATTTACGAGAAATGGCGGTATTCCATATTAGGATACTATTCCATATTTGGTTACTTTCCTCTAGGAATAAATATCTTCAGGTACTGTTGAACAAAAACAAATTGGATTGCTTAGTTATCGAACTAGGTTATACGGTCTAGTTAGTTAATGATAAGTAATTTTAGGCCACCTGTTACACCTCCTTTGGGTTCGATATTTGTAGTCTAACGTTTAGTTTTGCCTAGTCATGTAACGTTGATATGCATGAGATTTGTGGTGGTCCTTGACCTAGCATAATAGTATAAGTACCTGGATGACCGAGCCTTGCTCGTTTTTTTTTTGTAAATCGTGTAAACGACGTTTTCTAAAAATGAAACCTAGCTAGACCGATTTATCGTCCCCGAAACCCCCTGCATACTAAATTTCATGAAAATCGTTGGAGCCGTTTCCGAGATTCAGGTTATATAAATATATATATACAAGAATTGCTCGTTTAAAGGTATTAGATTAGATAGATTAGATTAGCCTGTAGTATTCCCACTGCTGGGACACAGGCCTCCTCTCTGTGGGAGGGTGTGAGCCGTAATCGACCACGCGGGTCAAATGCGGGTTGGTGGATGTCACATTTATTTCGAAATTTTGCTTACATCAATACTGATTAATATGTCGAAAAGGTTTTAAATATTGTTAAGAAACCAAGAGTTGCAGAATAGGTGATCATTTCAGGTGCAGCTGTCCGAACGTTCGTGATAATATTTTGACCTTGAGCTGACCTAGTAGTACGGAGCTTTAATAAGTTGAGAGATCAGTTTATACAATATTTATTACTAGTGACGTGCGGTCTACTGTACATGATACTCTCAATAATTTCTATCACAAAACTTACTTCAAACTCAATCAATTTCTTCCCACACAATAATTCCATTCGTACATGTGTCAAACCTATTTGAGGCGACACCTCTATATACAGTATTTTAAGGCTTCGTTTTAACAATTAAGTATTCCTACACTATAAAATATTAATAAGTTTTTGTTGTGAATGAGATACGTATTCTCAGAAGACAAAATTAGGTATTGTGACTTGACCTTTCCAAGGGCTAATGTGTTACACAGTTACTGGATTATGGAGGTCAGATAGGCAGTCGCTCCATGTAAACTACTGGTACTTAACTGCATTCGGTTTGACTGGAACCAGACCCTGATATAGTTGGGCAAAGGCTAGGCAGATTGGAGAAGTTCAGGGGAGACCCCTTTTCAGTTTACCGATGGAGGTTTCTGGGTTTTAAGAGGTCACGAGACCTCTTCCATGTGCTGATGATGATCACCGGGGTGGCTGTAGTGAGGTCAAAGTCCCACACTTGTTGGATTCCAAGAACTCAATATCGATCTTCTCCCTTAAAGTCCAGGCGGCTTTTGAAGGTTTCCCCTCGATAACAAAAAAAGGCGAATTGATGTTATAATGGCTTTATAGTATTCAAAACATTGGTAAATATGGACAGACGGGTGTAATATCTCTACGCGTAGCGCTACGAAAGCCACGTCACACCGTCGTAGCTACGGGTGCTACGATCTATGACAAGCCATATCATGTTTTTTTCGCGTAGCACACAGCGTTGGGCTACAAAAGAGCCACTATCGTCAAAGCGGTTGTCAAAGAAACTAATAATTATCATAAAATTAAAATACTAGATTTTATAGTCACAACTTAACTACGAGTATTTAGAACATTTAAAGTATCAGTTAGTAGAACCTGGGGGTCTTAAAGGAAAGAGTGATTATGTTACTTCTAGGCAAGCGTGCTCCATCGTCGACCAAATCATCATTTACCATCAGGTGAGATATTGGTCATGCGCGAGCATACCTATCAATGATAAAAAAATGTAAGTACATATTTCGATTTATTTTTGTGGGGTGGGAAATCATCCAATGACTTCTCCCGCCCTGGGTGGAGCGGGAGGGCATGTCAGACTCTTACTGACTAAAACCCACCCCTGTTCCTTCCCTGCCTGAGTGCCCAGGGGTGCGGTAACCCATTTTCAGAATTTATCCGCTACCCCTAGGTATCCAGGCACCGGCCACGATGTGCCCCGTCAGTGGTGGCTGACACTCATCTCATTGAGGCGCGCGTATAACGCACGAACGCTACGCACCGTCGACTCACGGGCCTGGTGCTGATCGAACGGCGAGCTACCCACTGCTCGCCGTCCGCAGGCCCAAGTAAGTACATATTTCGATGACATAAAAATGGTGTTGACCTTTAACTATGACGCAAAATTACATCGAAAATCCTTTGGCTAGAGAAACCGTACTCTAACAAAGCTTGCCAAAATAACCAGTAGGTGGTAATTTAATATACACGTGTATATATACACCTGTTTACTTGTATAAAGTTACTAGGCAAGCATACATGAATGGTGATGGCAAATTAATATTCTCACCTATGATAGAGCTCCTTTGGGGCGAATCAAAAGTTAGATTCTATCAAGGCATTATACATAATGGTTTGTAATTTACATATAAGACACACGAACGGAAAGTCCAAAGGAGTAAGCACATGCGTAAGTGGCAATGCTGCCAGCGTTCTGGGCACTTTTCCCATTGACAGCGATGTAGACGAATTTTTCGATGCCCAATAAGCTGTACTACTACCTTTTTTATGCCGCTTGTACATATTTTATTTATTAAGTTATTTATTAGTTTAGTTATGTACAATATATAGATTCTAATAAAATAATAAATAAAGCTGAAAATAAAAAAAATCCCCTGCGTAAGTTCAGTACTTACGAATATGAGTTAAGATTTGTTATGTCAATCAGTGAATCATCTCAGCTGGACAAGGCATCTTACAAGTTGCGTTGAAACCCGCCCTCGCCATTCAGTCTGTTCAACGATAAAACTCTATGAATGGAACATTATTCTTAACTAGCTATAAAACCAACCTTAGAATTCAAAGACAGGCTCGGCGGTAAAATTTGCGACATAAGCTCATTCAAGTCGAGTGTGAAGGGAAAATAAATGTTTAAATTTTTCTTTTATTTAATTTAAATATTATAATACTACTATATAATATAAAAACATTTTAAAATATAAAAAAAATAGTAGGCCACGCCTCTGAAACAGGGTCCACGCTACCGGAGAGAAGAATCTTCTAACAATACGCGCCGTGTCCAGGAGTACTGCTTTCTGGATCAAGCGCTTGATGCAATTACATAACGAGAGCCTTCTTAGGTGTTCCTAGAGGCTCTTGGTTATAAAGCCATTAGCAGTCACGACTTACGGCACAAAGATAGCTGTATCCACCTCCCACATGTCGACAACCTCGCTGGCCAGCTCAAGATACTTTGCTTATCTTTCTCAGCTTTTACGGGGTTCTTGACATGAGGGACTGCTATATTAATACTACTCGTAAATAATCTATTTACTGCCTACTTTTCGCATTTAAAATACATACAAAACCTTTTAATTTTGATGTAAGAGCTTAGATGGACTCATTAATTTGGTTTTCGGAAACACTTAGATATATCTGTTGTGCGACAGTGACAGGAATAATGCTGAGTCAAAGCAAATGCTAAGATATTTTAGTCAAATAGTTTTTCAAGCAAATAAAACCATATTTACAGATAACTAAATAAATGTTTAGCTCTTTAAAACTATGGTTTTATAAATAAATAAGGCATCAGCTTTATTTATAAACACGCTAAACATATTCTTAGTTTAAATACTGATTAGTGGATTCTAAATTCAAAGGCCTATAATTGTAAAGAAATTAAGCATGGGTTTTTAATTAAAAATTTGCAATGTTGAATTTGAATTTCGAATATGCTTAACAGTATTTAAACCAAGCATTATGGTTAACGAGTTTTATATATAGAAGCTGGTTAGCAATAACCACTCCCGGCCTCCCTGGCAGGACCTTTTGTTACCAAGGCATTGCTATAAAAAACAGCCGATTTCCAAAAAAGAAAATACACTAACAATTAAAAAATAACTTTAATTTCGGAAGTCGGTGTTTGCATATTATTTCTTCGTTTTTTTACACTTAGAAAGAAAAAGAAAGAAATTTAAACATACTCGTAATTGGAGAAAACCAAAACGTCATCGAGGTAGAATTTTGAAATCGGTCCACAACTGACGAAGAAATCGGTGGCTATACATAAAAAAAACATGCAGTCGAACATAGAACCTCCTCCTTTTTCGAAGTCGGGTAAAAATATCACAACATTTTTCAATATAAGTAATGTTGAGGCGTAGTTATACGACTTCTAATGATTTTTAATTGAGCATCACGTCTAAACGACTAATTTTTATTTTTTTGAAAAAAATATATGTTACTCTAGACAATTTTTTTCGTAATTTGATATTTGAATATTTGAAATTCTATATTTTTATAAAATAGTGTAATTAATTTGTAAAGTTATGTCCAACGCGGATAAAAAATTAAAATCACGCAAACTCTATAAAGCGTATTTTACGAAACCTTCGCCATTTTAAAGATCATTTAATTATTTGCATTTAAGTATACGTGTTTTAGTATACTTAATACTTGTTTTTTTATGTATAATAAACTAATATCGCACCGCGCTCCTTGATGGGCGAGTCCTATTACTGGGTGGACGTACGACGCGTTACGGCACAGAACACGCAAGCTCACCACTCAAGGTCGTTGGCAGTTAATAGTGCCTTAAGTATAGGCATTTCAGATATGGTTCTATGAGAAATCCTTTTCTTTTGCCGTGTCAATATTCTATGAACCTAAGAGTTCAAAAACTTCAAACGCGTTTTTCTCAAAATCGCAGCTGTGGGGGTTGACATGTTATTGCTTATCTGCGTCCTCAAAAGGCAGAAGAAGAAAAAGAAAGAAGAAGAATAGATATAAAGCTGAAAATCTCCATAGAAAATTTAAATAATTTAACTAAAAACCAGTAATAAATAGGTAACAGCAACAGTTAACAGGTAACAGTTTAATCATTCAAACTAATCACATGCCTATTTTTTTTAAATAAGGCCCTAGCACTATAAACTTTCTATCTATACTTATAAGCAGGATACAGACTAACCCCCATAATACGTGGGAAATGACAGGGATAAAGAATGTACGGACGTGTTCGGACTGGCTATAAGCACACTACATCATCGCGGGGCGTTGATAGTGGCGATTAATGTACACACATAAATACGTAGAGCCTTTGTTTTTCTATTAGGGCTAGCTTACAAAAGTAACTCTACAACTAGAAAGGATTCACTCTTCTCTGAGGATTTGACATCGCTGTTCTTTAAGTGCCTTGATCCTCTGCCTAGGGGTTGAGGATGAATTCGAGAGAAGAAGTAAAAGTTACCTCGCCCCTTGGCATTCAGGGCAGGGAGGAACAGGGGTGAAATTTAGTCAGTAAGAGTCTGACACGCCCTCCCACTCCACCCAGAGCGGGAGAAGTCATTGCATGATTTCATGCACCCCACAAAAAAAAAGTGCCTTCATGCTATGACTTTCTGTTATCACTACAAAAGGAAGACGTATATTTAAAACTAGCATCTGCTAGCGGCATCGCCTGCGTGGAGTTAGTACTTTCACTATTATAAATTATTGTTTTTTATTTGTTATTCATTCTTCCTTTCACTTAAAGTCCATCCTTCCGTAGAATGCGCTTCCCCTCAATATCAGGACGGCCACCAGTCGGTATGTATTTAAGCGAAAGTTGCGGAATTACTTTCTTCACAAGTAAAAGAGTCGTCTCAAAATCCCTTTAAAGATATGTTTATTTTTTGTAGGTATTTTATATTTAATATATGTTAAGTATGTATTATTTTAATTATTTATATATACCAACCACCATTTTCCATAACCATTTTCTTCTTTGTAATATTTTCTCAGTTTATGCACCTGCCATGTTATCTCTCCACCACCCTTGGTTGACTGGTAGAGAATGCCTAAAGCATTAATTCCGCTTTTGTACATGATTTGAATGAAGTTTTAATAAATAAATAAAATATAAAGATATTTTTTTTTGTTTGTACTGGAAAAGCTCGGACCGATTTCAACCATTTTGTTCACCAATAGAGAGCTACATTATCAGAAAGTAACAGTTTCCGCGGAAAAGGTCACGGGAGCGAAGCCACAGGCAAAGTGCTAGTAAGCTATATTACTGTAATAGCAGTTTTTGCCTAAAAGAGTAACAGATATCCATACATCCATCCTCATAAACTTTCACATTTATAATATTAGTAGGATAGGATAGAATAGATTTCGCTATATGTATTCTTGAATCTGGAGAATGTTTAGCCTACTGCGGAGCATGTTCGTTTAAATCTACTCACGACTTATAGATAGCAAGTAGTTGCTGCATACAGGGCAAAATACTTCGGACATCCAGGTAACCTAAGCGGGATGGTCAGTAACACCAGGGTGCTGCTGGCCTTCCTCGAGGAGCTGGGGTGGATCGAATGACAATGCAGTCCCACCTGTACGCAAAATACGCGCCTTGGGCGTGGAGTTGCGGAAACCAGCCCGACATACATACATACATACATAGATAGCAAGATAGTTTTAGTCCACACGAGTCTGATATATTTCCCTTGATTCCCCAAACACAGAAAATCCGGAAGGGAATCTACAAGAAAAAAATATCTGAGTTATTATTTAGAAAGTATTAGAGAAAAATCTTTCAATAAAATATTATATAAAGCCTTATTAAAGTCTCTTTGTGACTTCAATCACCAATTCATCTGCCAAAACACGGTACCTGTGTCATCAATCACCAGTGACTACCTCATATTTGTACGTAAAAGATTTATTACAGCACCTTCGAATTGAAATACGAAATACGTTTTATTATATATCAGAATTTATTTTCCAACATAAATAGGCGTTTTCATATACATTGAATATGGGAGCGGTCCTTTTGAAGTTGTAATGAAAAAATATATTTAGGTGGGCAAAGGTCCCTTTTATAAATCAGTTCACATGAAATATTTTATTTTAAAACCTTTCTGTGTGAAAAGTGGTGCGTTCAGCGAATTCAAAGGGAAAATGACAATTGTGTCGAGGACTCGTTTTTTGTTATCATATTTGTATGCAGATAGTGTTTCGAAAATTTTAGAAACGAAAATATCGTTCCGCAGGTATTGTTTTGAATTTTGATGATATTTTCCGATCATTTGGTTTGGATTTTTTACTAGAAATTCTGTTTTTGTTTTTTGTATACTGCCCGATTGTAATGCGATAGCAAAATGTATGTTTGCTCTGGCCCAGTATCACCACGTCGTATTTTTTTGGGGTATAACAAATTGTATTGTTTTAAAAACAGACGACAATAGACTGATTATTCCTGAATTCTGTCTATTAAGCAAAACAACGATCTATGAACAAGTCAATTATTCGCATAAAGTTCTGAATCTATTAAATCGCATAAAATACTTTCTATTTATTTCCCACTTGTTCATTACTTTTAAAAATGTTTCTAACCTAACCCAACTTTTCATAACCGATTCGATAAAATTAAATGTATAAATATTCGATTATAAACTTATACGATTCAAACCTACATATTCCATTTAACAGCAGTAATAACGGTATTATAACTAACTAGGCCAGCTTTTATAACTTCTAATAAGAAAAACGGAAATCACTGTAATACAATCTTAAAATAAACCTACTATAACTTAAATTAAACTTTAAACTCCAAGCACCAAGGTTAATTTGTAACGTAAACGCCCAGGGGTTTAAACTAGATAACATAGTTTAACGCTCACTAACTTTGCTCTATGAATTCTTTTTAACCCTGTTTTTATAACCCTACCTCGGAAAACTTGGCTGCTTTCTTTATCTTTACATAATATATACTTCGCAAAAGATATTCTTTGCGAAGATTTAGATAGTGTTGCTTTCTGTATTGTATTTATAAGTTCTGAGACCTATTTAGATAACCTTTAACTGTTTACATTTAAAAGTTGTTTCAGAGAATAACATAAATAAATACTTTTCAACACACTCGAAAATTTGCTTCTACCTGCTACCGCTTTTATTTTTTTTTGTGGGGTGGGAAATGATCCAATGACATCTCCCGCTCTAGGAGGAGCGGGAGGGCGTGACAGACTCTTACTGAATAAAACCCACCCCTGTTCTTTCCCTGCCCTGAGTGCCCAGGGGCGCGGTACCTCTGTTTCGAATTTATCCACAACCCCTGGGCAGGCCACAATCCCTGGGCAGGTACCTGCTACCGCTGCTACCTAGGCTTTCGACTAAAAATTTAGCGTATTTCGAACCTCTATTATTCATATCTCACTATATCGCCTAAATTTATTATATTTATTACATAAGGCTGCTCGCGCGACAGTCCTGACTTGGTCGCACGGCAGATCAAAGCGGCCAAGGCGCAAAATGAATCTCATCATCACTTAGGGTGGTGAGATAGTGGTCAAAGATGAGCCTATTAATATTAAAAAAAACAGTGAGCCATTTCTCACAGTTTTGTGATGATAACGTTTGCCCACTTGCATCAAATTAGCCCTTTAAAGTTACTAGGGTCTATTTGAAAACGCTGTTGCTGGGTAAGCAAACATGCGGCAGCGATCTTTTGCGCCCGGCCGTCCAGGCCTTGGTACGGAGTGAGAGGGAATGGGAAGCAGTCGCCTCCTTCTGCGAAGCAGTAATGCTCGCGAAGGAGGAGGCGGAACGGGTGAGGGAGACTCAGCAACAGAGTCGCCCTCACGCCCCCGGCAGCAGCCGCTGCAGGAGACGTCCTGGACGTCGTGGGTCGTGGGACGATCTCCAGCCAACGTAGGCGCGGGCCTGCGGACGGCGAGTAATGGATAGCTAGCCGTCCGATCAGCACCAGGCCCGAGAGTCGACGCCGCGTATTGTTCCACACGCGCCTCATAGAGATGTCTGCAACTAATGACGGGGCCCGTCATGGCCGATGCATACATGCCAAGGGGTAGCGAATAAATTCGAAACCGAGTTACCGCGCCCCTGGCCACTCAGGCAAGGAAGGAACAGGGTTGGGTTTCAGTAAGTAAAGTCTGATACGCCCTTCCGCTCCACCCAGAGCGGGCGAAGTCATTGAATGATATCCCAGGCCCAAAAAAAAAGTATAAGCAAACTTATTTACACAATAATGTAAAAAAAAACTTATTTAAGACTAGGGACGTTTCTATATAGATATTTACAATGACAGGCCTTTAAATGCTGAAGATTAATGGGTTTTTATTAAATTTTGAAATCCATTCCATCACCATGCAAATAGATTTCAAAATAAACATTTCAACTGGAACCCTTTTTAGACTTTATTCATATCTAAGCTATAAACTGAAACGTACCTATATCCAGATTGAAAATCCAGCCCCAAATTTAATAACCCAGCCACGAAACAGTAAAATATACAGTATAAAACACTAACATTACTTTATATGGGTACACATAGTGTCAGAATTACATGGCCCAGTTGATAAGCTCTGCTGAGAACGGCGGGATCGCAATAGGTTCTCATATAACTCCACATAAACAAGCCTGACATAATATAATAAGTAAATAAAGCGGCTCACGTTTGGCCATATAATAAAACGTGGTACATTTCAAGCTGTGTACCAAATATTCAGTTAGCATCGGATACACTCGGCGAGATACGAAGGAGACGTGACCTGGGTGCCGAGACGTGGACATCTCCTTAACTGGTATAAGTTAGAATAAAGGGCTTTATTAAAGAACATGTTGTGGTAAGGTGGATTGTGTATGCTATGCTTTGTTTAAATTAACTTGGTTTTGCATCTACGTGCTTCGGAAATAATGTTTTTGTCGACTTTTCGGTACCTACTTGTAGGCAGTCATTGCTATGCCTATCCTTGTCTAAAGACCGTTTTTTTTTGTGGGTTGGGTTGTCATCCAATGTCATCTCCCGCTCTAGGGTGGATCCGGAGGGCGTGTCAGACTTACTGACTTAAACCCACCCCTGTTCCTTCCCTGCCCTGAGTGCCCAGGGGCGCGGTAACTCTGTTTCGAATCTATCCACAACCCCTGGGCAGGCATCAGTCATGACGGGCCCTGTCGTTGTTGCTGACAACTCTTTGAGACGCGTGTGTAACACTACGCACCGTCGACTCTCGGGCCTGGTGCAGATCGGATGGCGAGCTACCCATTACTCGTCGTCCGCAGGCCCGGGTGTCTAAAGACCATTAAGGGAACATTATGTGGATGAATGTGGACACCCTCCCATCTTTCTCGATCCGATCTAGAGGAAGTTAACAATTAAGTGTATATCAATACAGTTGTCCAGTTCATTGGCAACAATTTTACGCGACATACGAGTATGAGTCAACCAGTCTTACTAAGTGATATCGTATTACCCAGTAACTGGGTTGTGTAGGTCAGATAGGCAGTTTCTCCATGTAAAATCAGTATTTTACATTTAGAAACTGAGAAACATCCGGTTAGACTGAAGCCGACCCCAAGATAGTTGGGAAAAGGCTAGGCAGATTAATTTTGATTAATAAGAGTATGAGTGCTTTTGTTTGCGATTAAGTTGGTAGGTGTCTACTACAGTAGGCTTAACCTTCATATCTTTTAGAAAACCCAGTTTTTCAGTCCCTATTTACATGGAAAGTAAACCTTGCTTTAGGCTATACTTTGTTTCTGTTTTCAGCTTCTATGTTTATTTAGGGCGTTTACTAAAAACAAACAAAGTCTGTGTACGTCTAGAGAGTTTCAAATGTTTCGTAAACACAATTTTAAGATTGATTAGCAGTTATGTTTGACCGGTACCGAATGTGGGTTCGAGTTTTGGGTTGAGTCAAATAATGTTGGGTTTTCCACTTAGAATGTCTCAGTATAGCAGCCTGGAGTTGAAATTAGTGCCAGTTTGATAGTAATACAATCACAAGCATAATCAGCCTTTTAATGTAACCACTGCTGGGAATCAGACCTCTTCTCTAGGATAGGGAATGGGTCGTAATCACGGTCGTAATCCACCACGCGGGCCCAGTTCGGTTTGGTTGATGTAACATGTCTACGAATTTTAGTTCTAGGGTTCCATTTTGGGAGCAGTGGTGATGAAATATATAACACAAAGTAAAGCATCTGCCTATGCCTAGGGATAGCGGATAAATTCTTAACAGAGTTACCGCAAACCTGGGCAGTCAGGCAGGGAAAGAACAGGGGTGGGTTTTAGTCAGTAAGAGTCTGACACGCCCTCCCGCTCCACCCAGAGCGGGCGATGTCATTGGATGTCTTCCCAGCCCGCCAAAAAAAAAAAAAAAGCATCTGCCTAGGTTTGAACCCACGACGTAGTTACAACTCGTAAGTTGGGGCCGTTACCACTGGGTCACCACCGCCCCCATAAGGTACAGTGGACTTAAACATGACTGGTGAAATGTACCTACTAAAGGTACCTCTGCCGCACTTTATAGGGAATACAGTCATAGTGCCATGTTTATTACTTAGAGCCTAGAAACGATTTGTTGATATTTTCTCGAAATGGCACAAAGCAAATATCTCATACTGCGTTCTACAGTATTTGAATCTGGTTATGCTCATGAAAATAAATAAATAAGTTGTGAGTTTCTGTACCTCTGCAATTCTTTTAGCAGATTTTTTATGCCAGCTTGCTAATAGTTTCACAGAACCACGCACGGTCTTAATTTGTTCAGACAGCCCACATACCTTTTATCTCTCCATTTTCTTACCTGCTAGGCGTTTTGCCGAGCTTACAAGATAGTCTAGGTAAAATGGAGCTGTGCTATAAAAGTTGTAGTTTCATATCGGGCTGTTACGGTTGAACTCTTTGCAAAAACCTCTTTGATAGCAAATGGGCGGCAAATGTAGCTGTAGATGACTGGCTGGAGAGAATTGTTGCGGTAACTTGGTAGAGAAACGTTATAGGGTTGGTTTTGTATTCCTAATTTTTTTAGTGTTTTTAAGAAAGCTTGGAAAGTACGGATAAAAGTCTTGAAATGGTGAATTTTTATTACCCAAAGTAATAAAATAGAAGTCGATTTTTGCGATTTTTGTAAATACTTGTGTAGGTATATACTTATAAGGAATTTATGTATGTTCAAACACAAAGTGAAAAATAAAACTATTCTGCGGTTGGATTCTAAGTCATAAAAATCGCTTTAATCCATAAAATGAGCCGGTTAGGTTTCTTTTTACGCTCGAGATAATCGTAAAAAAAGTTTTTTTAGATAAATCAGACCTACATTTGCCAACATATCACGAACACATTACTCTTAATAGCATATTGACAACGTATACTTAGACCACTTACTTACCTTGCAAAAAGGGCTGTACATAATTTAGTATTGACACTCGACGACATATATTTTCGAACATATTAGCGCATAGAAGGTTCCGAACAACATAGCACTTAGATCTGTGTCCCACGGGAGCACATTTACGCACATTACGAGTGAAATGCTTCGTGTCGCCGCATAAAACTCGTATTTACATAGGAAGCGATGCGTGAGAATGATTGATACGAATTTAGTACTCGGGGAGCGGTATTCCTTAGGACTGATGAGCCCATTCATCAGCGGGTGACAACCACCGCCATTACGAGTACGAATTTAATAAATATAATTTATGAGGAACCTATTTATCACTGTGTAAGGGTGAACGATTATTGGATGCCGAGCGTTCCGATTTTAAAAAGGTTTGACGGGTACGTTTTGTTTTAGCGTATGTAGGCAATTTCCAGGAACCAGGATAATTAACGCCTCTGGCATTGGTGTCGGTCGAAACGGTACCAGGGTACTCGTACAGAGACTACAGTATACATGGGGATGAGTGCCCTCGTCTCACAACCCTCAAACAACCTGCTAAGTACATACAAAATATAAAAATGTTTATTTCATCTCAAACATTGTGTCATACATAAACTGAGGCAGCCCCAGTAAGTTAAAATAGTACTTGTGTCGGAGCTGTCTCACTCTTCCCTTATGTGGTACCTTAACAATGAAAATGCTGAAACTAATGAACAGAAAAGAAATTAAATAATAATTAAGCAGCTCTCGATGTGTGCGCAGTGCACATATTTTTATGTGCGTAGGTGTGTGTTTTGTGCGTGCGTGTGTTTACGTGTGCTTGTGTGTGGACTGTATTATCATATTCCATTTAACAAAACTTGGCATTGTCTGATACAACCACTTCCTATGTCTAAAACCATCCACTTTTAACACGAAGTATAAGATGGGTTTCAAAACTTTTCAATGAAGATAAGCTCGTAGGAAATATTTTGTGAAGGTTGGTCATATTTTGTATGCCGGTTGGTACACGGACGGGCGCCAAATGACCCGTCAAAATGTTAAATGTAACTTGTGACGTTGTTGCTCGCATGTGGAAGATATTTTGCATTTAAAACACCTTGGAAACTTAAGTCTGTAAGTTGTTGCAGAAAGCAGTTTGTTGTTGATGGAAACATTTTGTAAACTTTGAATTTCTGACTAAAGTTATGTTCGTGTTAAGATTTTGTGCAGTTTGTGTTACAGATTGTTGTTTCTACTTGCAGCTATCGTGCTACCATGCATTATGGATGCCTCTCTTAACGCTTATCTCTTGTGCACTAACAATCACCATCCTTCTTCTTATCACAAATTATTAAGAGATGGTGCAGCATAATTTCTTCTTCCATACCTACTTATCTCCCTCAAACATCGTCTCGGTTTTACACCTTTTCTTACCATACCATTGTAGCGACATCTATGACGCCACAAACGAACTAAAAATCACGAATTCTACATCGCGCAAGCATAGTTCTCCGCGCGATTTGAACATATACAACAATCCGAAATCAACCATCGGGCAGTTGCCCGGTCCAGACACAACACCCGTCTGGTCGGAGGATCCTCCCTTTTTAATGGAGGTATGCGGGACTTAACACCCTGTTCCGCATACCGCCAAACTGGGCAGCCTTCGTCATGACGTCATCACCTCCAAACCATCTTTCATACAGTATTCGTCAAACTTAATGGCGTGTGGGAATACCACCAACTTCCAAACTCACGAATAAGTAGGTAGGTACTATACACCCCAAAAAAATATTCATACAGCTCCCACACAGTTATAAAAATCATTAAACGGCCCAAATTATTGTCGATTTGACTGTACCTGCGCGCAGTGGTACTCGCAGCTAACTTCGCACACGCCATGAAGTTTGACGAATACTATACCATCTCCATCTATAACTTCTGTGACCTTTTCTCGCTACTGACATATACTCAAAACTTTCTTAACGACGTGTAACCAAACTCATAACACTTTTTGATAGTACGGTGGTACATACTGTCCATTTAATTGTTTTTTCCTGCAAGTATAGCGCAAAAAGCCAAACACTGGCCACTGTCCATCAAGCCGACAATCCGTGAACAGCTACGCCTATGCAAAAAGCATATTGCATTGTTATTTGAATTTTAATGTATTTCAAAATAAACATTAATATTACGTCAGCTCTGCACAGTGGAAGGATAAACACATTTGAAATGCATGCATTGAAATGTTGAAACTGCGAGTTTGCGATGTACTGTGTACATTTCGCTGGCTGCTCTATTATTTCCCTGAATGTCTGTGTTTTGGTGCAGTCTGTGTAATCTTAGACGGTCTCATTTAGGTACGATTTTGGAGATTGCTTGATATTACATTTTTAAATAAAATCTTCTTGCAAACTTCATTACTGTAAAGAAACTTGATATATCTATGAAGTTACGGTTGATAGAGGAAATTGTAAGAAAAAATATGTATGGACGATAATGATGATGATGCATCTATGAAATAGTCAAATAATAACTACCCCAGATCTTCCATCTGGGTTGCAGTAAGTTTTACTATGAGACAGCATTTTTTTTTAAGTATACAACTTTTTTTATAGGTAAGTATACTATGTTTTGCGAGCCGCTGAAAGTCGAAAAAAATTAGAAGTTGTTGGCACTTTATAGTATATGCTGCTTCTGCTTATGAAAATGAATAACTTTTTTCAAGGAAGCCATGGTAAATTCCCAAAAAAAAATTAGCTTTCCGTACAAAGTTATCATCAGCTAATCAAAATTATAATTTATTTTTTCGGAATTATCAATGTTAAAAAAAAGAATGTCATCCAAGTTCCTTCAGCCGTCGTAAGCTTTCTCAAGATCAATGAAATCCATGTGCAAGTTTTTGTGCACACGTCTGTCAAAATCAATGAACACCATGTGCAAGTTTTTGTGTACACGTCTGTACTTCTCGCACAATTGACGGAGAGCAAAGGTGGCGTCTATTGTCCCTCGACCTGGCATAAACCCAAACTGGTTCGGGGTAATCTCACTCTCCTCTCGCAATCTTTTCTCTATCACAAGGTATCGACTATCATATCATCAGATTTTATTGAGAAGAAAGCAAGAGATCCTGCACTAAAAGATGGTTAACATTTCCTTCCAAACACTGTTTTGTTTTCAACCATTACCAAAAATACTTCAAAGAATTATTACGCCCAATACCACCACGTGCGTAAACATACCTACCGCTATCATTCTCAAGCCCCTACCACATTAAACCGATATCTACCCACAGGTACCTACCTACACATGTGAAAGTGAGGTACAAATAAATGAGCGGTGTAGCATCGGTCTTGAAAACATTGCGGGGTGTAGCGCCGCTGTAATTAGACCCCCTTGGCACGCCGCAGCGTGTTCATCAAAGTCACGAGCTGTCACGTCACCATTGCAAGCCTACTATTAAAACTCACACAGAGTCGTTGTGGTTTTATTTATCTCAATGATAAATTCTTTGTTTTTCTCGTTACAAGTTTAACCAGTCAATAGGAAACAAAGACTTTGGTTGACGTTTTTTCCAAGAATTGGGTGTAGTAGGGCGTACTTTTAATTTTTCGCAACGCTAAATTGATATTCTTATTTTTTTCCTCGTTGGTCATGTGCTCGCAAAGCGCGGGCTGTGTTATTGGGTTTTTCCATAAGGATTTTCTCGATAGCAGCCCGGAGTTTGTATGTCGATGGTGTGATACCTCCGTGCAACGAAAACCGTTGGTCTTGCGCCTTATCTCTCCCCGGTCGTGTCAGATAGCCGTACCATCGGACTATGAGACTAAGGGAACACAGAGTGCACCTGTGTTTGCGCACATACTTGTGCACTATAATATCACCTGCGTACTAGGCTAATCTCTCTATTGAGGTTGGCCACCGTGATTGAAATTCGGTCGGTAAGATTATTCTTAGTTTTCTTGCTAGAGAAACGATAAAAGAGTATACAGGGTGTAACGGAAAGGTGTGGTCATATTTTAGGAGCCGGTTCTGCCCTTGGATATGAACAACTTTCTCTAAGAAAAAATAGAAAATTCCCAAATAAAAAATTGGACTTTCCATACAAAGTTATCATCAGCTGATCAGCATTTGTATGGAGAGTAAAAATCTTTTTTAGAAATTCCTTGAATTTTCTTGAAAAATGTTGTTCATATCGATGGGCAGATGCAGTTCTTAAAATATGACCACACCTTTCCGTTACACCCTGTATACTTTGGATTGGAGCGACTTTCAGTTGCTGATTTTCCAATTATACACAATTGGAGATAATAGGAGATTGTGTTTAGTATATTTTGATATACTTATATAGGCTATAATTAGGCCCCTTTGGCGCACCGCAACGTGTTCATCAAAGTCACGAGCTGTCACGTCACCACTAAAACTCGCATTGTGGAAACACTTTCACTGCAAAAATCGTCCTTAACGCTACGATATAAGGGCATTATCAGTATCACTGCACCGCATGGTTGATTATACTGTAGAACTTTGTGGTTTTCATTTGTTACCATAGTTTTCTTAGCAGTTTAATTTATCAATGTATATTAAACACATGCTCTTTTTTATCTGTCCGATCCCTTTTAGTTGTTTTTCATTAGGTTAAGTAAGTTATATGCTGTTATTAGTCCCCCTTGGCACGTTCATCAAAGTCAGTCGGAGTCACGTCACCATTGCGTGTACGAATAGAACAGGCATGGAGGCACTGCGGTTTTATTTGCCTATCTACCTATTCGTTCAATCTCAAATTTTCAACCTATACTTAGATACTCGTATTTTCACTGGATCTCTGAAAATTAATCAGGCCCATATGTCGTGTACTTCACGACGTACGACTAAAATTTACGAATTAAAATCTTACTATGACGTACTACGTTGTAATAAGATTTTAAAATTGGGTTATCAGTTGGTTGTGTAGGCTTTTAATTAGGCCCCCTTGGCACGCCACAACTTGTTCATCAAAGTCAGTCGCTGTCACATTACCATTGAACGTAGCTATCTACTAATGAAACTTACAGAACCATCATCATCATTTTAAGCCGAAAGACGTCCACTGCTGGATATAGGCCTCGCCCAAGTGTCGCCACAACGACCACTCAGAGCCATTGTGATTTTCATTTGTCACAATAAATAAATAAAATTCATTTATTTCAGGCATAGCCCATAGTGATCACAGCACAATACAACAAAGAACAAAAAAAAAAAAAAAATTAAACTAAAATTTAAAATTATGGCTCATTTGTGTCATTATATTAATAAAAGTCATTAGAAAACCAAATTAAATTAAATTAAAACGCGGTATGTGAATGTCAAAAATAAATAAATAAAATATGTTATTGACTAATAATAAAATGTCAGGTCGTGCGCCTAACCTAATAATACAACGTGCCTGTCACAACAGTGTCGAATGTACGGACAGTCGAGTCGATCAGCGATCTTCGCCAGGACAGCATTGGAGCTGGCCCGCACCCTGCGCACCAAGGACGCGCACCGCTTGCGCATGGTGGCGTGGAAACAGTCGGTGCGCGCTTCTGCAAACATGCCCGAGGCGCTGCAGAATCGGGGCAGCCCCAACACCGCCCTGAACGCGTTGTTGTACTGGACACGGAGGGCGCCGTACCTAGATTGCGCATAACTAGCCCACAGGCTACACGTGTACAACGAGGTGCAATATGCTTTAAAAAGAGTAATCTTTACTAGATCAGAACAACGTGCAAACCTGCGGGCCAGTATATTCGCCCTCACTGACAGGGCCCTCCGCTCCCGTTCAATGTCAGCATGATCTCTGAGGTCACTAGTGACTATGTGCCCTAAGTACTTGAATTGCTCCACTCTGTCTAGCGGCAAATCGTTAAGAAAGACAGGTGGACAATGATAACAGTTACTCGTACGTAATTGTCAACTGGAAAATACTACCTAATCATTAGATATTTTTCTCGAGCAGTAAATCGCTGCGTGTATTTTAGTTACTCGTAGATACTACCGAGCGCATGTGTAATAAAATTTTAAGATCGGAATATCAGTTGGTTGTGTAGGCTGTAATTAGGCCCACGTGATAGGCCGCATTGTGTTCATCACAGTCTATCGCTGCCACGTCACATCACTACGGTACGAATGGAACTCGCACGCAGGATTTATCTTATTGGTAAATTATTATTAAGATTGGAGTATTGTGATACGTCGCATTGTATTCATCACAGTCTATTGCTGCTACGCCACTATGGTGCGAATGGAACTCGCACGCAGTCATTGTAGTTTTATTTATCATATTGGTATTGACTGTAGTTTTTTATAGCAAGAATCCGGTGTGGTTTTCTCATTTGTAGCAACTCTAAATTGATATTTTCAAGATTTGAAGATTTATTCAGATTCGTTTCCTAGTGGTAGCGATACAAAATAAGATCGACCTTGATGTGGCTGTTACAAAGATTTTTATTGTAGAAAATTACAGTGTGGTTCTGCGTAGACACATAGCTAGTAAAGTAAATAAAGTGAAATTGAATAGAATAGAATAATACTTTATTGTACACTAAAGCAGTTAATAAACTTGTATAAATGTACTTAAATCTATGGGTACAATGGCGGTCTTATCGCTGTCAGCGATATCTACCAGACAACCTTTGGATGAACTGAAAAATCTTAATTCAAAAAAGGGGGTAGTTTGGTGGTGGTTTCAATAGACGTCACTTTGGAAACTGCGTCTCTATTTGCTTATTTTCAAAGATAGTAGAATATGGGACAATAGAAGATTGTGTGTACTGTTTTATTCAGATGTCGCTGTAATTAGCCCTTGGCACACCGCAGCGTGTTCATCACAGTCGCGAGCTGTCACGTCCCTATTGCGCGTACGAATGGAACTCGCACGCACGCATTGTGGTTTTATTGGTTGAAAATAGATTGCAGCTGTTCGGGAAACCTGTTCAGCGGTAGATACTCGTAGTTGTTCACATTTTTACATATTTGTTTATCAAGATAATCTTTTAATACAAGAAAGTGCTAACATTGTATTCAAAACTGTTAAAAGATTAGTTAAGGGCCTACCTCCGCTTTAGTGGCGCCCTCATTGAATAAAAAATCGTATCTCCGCATAGGAAATAAAGATTAAAGAATCCTATGTTGCGTTTGTTACAGAGAGGATAAGGTATTTTTACGTTGTTAAAGCAGGACTTAAAATGTTTCGTATACAAAGTAGTAAGTACAAGTGTCAAATACGGCAATTTAGGTAATTTTGCTTACTACTTTCTTATCTTTATTTTCTACGCTTTGCTACGATTTTTTGCAATGAGGGCGCCACTTGGCAGCTATACGAGTATGTCGCCTACGCCTTAAGGGGACAACAAAATCGTATTTCGTTGCCATTGTTTTTTTTTTTAATTATTTAGATAAAACGTATTTAAATTCTCTTACTACTTCACATGATCTAAGGAGAAAATGCTATTTCTATTAACTATTTACAATTGTCTTGCCAAAAAAAATCGCTAAAAACGCGATTCATGCCTTTAATACCGCTATTATCACTATTACCCAAGGTCTTTAGACCTGTGACAAGGTTCATACACCCGGAACCTGACAAAGTCTGTAGTTACACGATGGCCGACTGTCAACGGGAACTGACAGATGCCGATACGTGACGCGCGCAGGCTTGAGATGTTAAACAAAAAATGAAGCCTAAAAACAAACAAAAATATGGCGTCGAAAAACTCCTCATTGCTATCGACTGCTGTAGACCTAATATGCCCAAAAGACTGGCAGTATTGCCATGTTGTATGGCAATAATAATCCTCTGACCAAGATAAAAGCCAGCCCTTTGGTCACGCGAAGTATCAACTAGGCGTTTGAGAAGTTCTTTAAATAATGTGAGAGCACTGGGACACCACGACCAAGAGTTTGAACCCCTAACGGTTCGGATGAACTACTGGCAAGAATGTTATATTTTAAGGTTCTTCATCATTTTTTTTTTTTGGTATGGGAAATTATCAAATATCTTTTCCCGCTCTTTGTGTCAGACTCTTACTGACTAAAACCTACCCGTGTTCCTTCAGTTGCCTATGGAAGGGCCACGGTGTCTTTTCCAAACACACCCGTGACTCTGGCGGTTCTTCACCTATCTTGTGCAAGATAGGTTCAAGTATTGTGGTTTTGATTAGAACCTTTTGGCACTCCGCAGCGTGTCACGTCACAGTTAGTGTTAGGTATACGTACGAATTGAACTCACACCAGGGATATAAATACTATAGGGACCTGGAAGCACTTCTCTTAGTGCTGGTCCCTAGAGATTCCTTTTACGTTCCTGGGGGTTTGTCTTACTCGCTCGCGGTGCGAGAGGGTGGTGTATAAGAGTGACTGCTTATGTGTGATGTGTTATAAAAGAAAGAGAACTGGAACACTAATACGTTATATTGAATAATGAAATTAATTACAAGTGCCCTCTTCGAGCGGGCTAGGAGAAGTTCACCTAAAAACTAAAATCTTCTTTTAATCTAAATTCTCAATTGGCGTTCCAAGAGTTTCTAGAAAGTTCCAAACTTCTAACGTGCCAGTCTTCACCATAAGGTTGCCAACATAAGGTCGTCACAATACACACCTACAAATAACATTGAACTTATAATTGGCAGCATTGAAAATGTATGTAAAGCTTCATGAGAGATTAAATATTAAATGAAACAGAAATAATGTTTAGTTAGAATACAATTTAATTTAACTTATTTGTAGCTTCTGTCAGTGGCTACGCCCGCGTGAAGTCGGAAATCATTCCAAGGGAATATACTCTCGGGATAAAAAGTATCCTTTCTCCTAATTATAGTCTACCTGTGTGCCAAGTTTCATCGAAATCTATTCAGCCATTAGGACGTAAAAAGGTAATGCTTATTACCTTTTTACGTCCTAATGGCTGAATAGATTTCGATGAAACAGATAGAAAAATTGAAGTATGGATTTTCGCTATTTACGAAGATTAATATCTGATAAAAGGCAAAAATGTAGGTAAGAAATTCATAATCTTACACAATAATGAGATGCTTATGAAATAATAATAAATCTCTCTCAACCAAAAAGGGCAATACAAATATATAAAATGGTGTGTTGAAAAGCCGTTTTTGCGATAAAATGTCAGCAGAACGTAGAGATCAAGCAGTTGCCACTAATTTACTTTCATTTTTGCAGAGCATCGCCCTTTTCAGAAATCCACCGCAGATAGGGCATGACTATAACTCGCTATATTGTTGAAATACTTAAAGTGTACTAGCAGATTGGTTCCTTATTCAAAAAATTGGCATATTTTCATACCTGTTCCTTTATGTTCTATGAGGTTTCACATCGACATAAGGTGTCATGTGAATTAACCACACATATTCTGCCCATCTCTATTTTTTTATTCTTTCTGCTCTATTGCCAAAGCTCCCATGTAAATGAATAGCTCCCTACAACTAAATGTCAAAGATGGCATATATTAAAAAAAAAAAAAGGTGTGTGTGCGATTCACACACGATAGAAGTGAAACTTCATGTGGGCAAAGATGGGCAAAGATGGTCAAAAGGTGGCCAAAGGTGAGCAAAAAGGTGGCCACAGGTGAGCAAAAGTTGGAAAAGGTGAGCAATAGGTGGTCAAAGGTGAGCGAAAGGTGAGCAATCGGTGGTCAAAGGTGGTCAAAGGTGGGCAAAGATGGGCAAATGTGGGCAAAGATGGGCAAAGATGGTCAAAAGGTGGCCAAAGGTGAGCAAAAGTTGATCAAAGGTTTGCAATTGGTGGTCAAAGGTGAGCAATAGGTGGTCAAAGGTGAGCAAAAGGTGTGCAATCGGTGATCAAAGGTGGTCAAAGGTGGGAAAAGATTGTCAAAAGGTGGCCAAAGGTGAGCAATAGTTGTCTAAAGTTGATGATCGGTAGCGAAGTGACGGGACCCCAGGCCCCGCGTCGCGCGCGCCCTCCCCTCTCGCCGTCATCTGCTCTCTCGCTCTTTTGTATTTGTGTCTCTTACCTTACGTTTTTTCCGTTGCATCCGGTTTGAAATCACAACGATTCTAAAGAAGTTTCACTTCAAAAATACTCACGAGACAATACTACATGACATAAAAGATCCTTTTTTTTTTGTTGTTTGGGAAATCATCCAATGACTTCTCCCGCTCTGGGTGGAACGGGAGGGCGTGTCAGACTCTTACTGACTAAAACCCACCCCTGTTCCTTCCTGCCCTTAGTGCCCAGGGGCGAGGTAACTCTGTTTCGAATTTATCCTCAACCCCTGGGCAGGCATCGGCCATGACGGGCCCCGTCGTTATTGCTGACAACTCTTTGAGGCGCCCATGGAACACTACGCGCCGTCGACTCTCGGGCCTGGTGCTGATCGGACGGCGAGCTACCCATTACTCGCCGTCCGCAGGCTCGGGTATAAATGATCCCTGGATCTGAACAGTTCAAGACTGATAAGATTCATAAATTCTCTATATTAGCATTTTTGCAGAATACACCTATATGTAGGTGTGGATCGTGCAACCCTATTTGGGCATGTTAGGTATTACCTACGCTTGAAAAACAACATGTGTTCGTAAAACACATAACGAGGTTTTTGTCTCGACACAAAAATACTATCTAAGGAAAACACTCCACGAACGCTAAAAAGCATACAAACAGCACAATATTTAACCAAAAAAAGGTTGAACACCCCTCTAAGGCACAACAAAAAAGTGTGTTATATGAACAAAAAAATATAAAAACAGAGCAAGTAACTCGATCCAGCGAGGGGTGAGCAGTGGTCCTTAGTCACGCGTCACCCATCGTTTGAACATGGCCCTCGAACGTTCCCACGTTGCCAGTGGAGAAGGTAGACAAACCAACTTACTATACCACTATAGTCGAGCAGAGCTCTGCCAGTATCGACTTTCCCGAAATAACACTCGTCGTTCAACGTGTTTATTTTTAGAGAAAGGCTTTTTGTTTGTGAAAAGTATCTTCGAATTGCCGCAGCTTTCATGAAGATTTATTTATTTTCGGTATTTAGAAAAAATAAATGTATCTGCTTAAATCAAATTATTTGTAAAAATAAAGAACTTACGCGAGGATTCAATAAACTTTTTCTTATAAATCCTCCACCTTATTAGTGTGTACAGTTAAAAGAAAACGACGGAAAATATTTTAACAAGCAGACAATTATTCATTTGGTTCCTCCTCTTTAATTTGCTCTTTCTTTAATACGCCTGAGCTCGCTAGATAACTCCATTAGCTGGATTCCTCGTGGTTTTTCACGGTTTCTTGTCTGCACTCCCTAAGTTTTCTCATCAGGGAGAATATTTTCATTTCCTTTAAGGTTTATTCTATTCGTTCGTCTCGGTTTTACTTTTTGCCCTTTCGTTATATTCTTGGTTTTTATCGCTGTTCTGTTTGCATCATTAATAAAGGCGGAATAACTTATGGCAGTAACTTATTAAAGGCAGGAAGGCCATTACCGGCATTCTCCTCCTAAGTTGGGCAATATTTTTCGAATTAAGTGCGTAAATACGTTTATAGGATGTATTCTTAATCGAAATCGAACAGTCCCGAATTTTCGTATTTGGGATTCCACACAGCCATATTTAGAAAGTTTTTATTGATTCAATATGCTAGAGGCGGTGTTATCGCCTTTCTCACAAAGTATTTTAATAAAAGTCCCAAATATTCAATTGGGAATATCAAACGAGCATAAAACGATTTGGAAATGAAATCGTTCTCATGTAGGTAAGTTCATTCGAGTAAAGTTTACAAAAGTGGTCTTGACGCACTTTAATATTTCATATTTGTAGACTTTTAAGGGCAATCTTAGGATAATAACAAAACCTTTTTTCAAAGGCTTTGAAAATAAAACTTAGACATTTCTTTACGTTACCGTCAGCTGCAAAAGCGCCCTAATAAAACAACAACTTATAACGTATGTTGTACTAAATTAATTGGCAGAATGGGATCAAACTCGTCAGCTAACTCAAACAACACAAAGTGTGAAGGGTTCAAAAAGCAATTTTCAATTAAAATTTGAACTGGACTGTTTTGACAGACGTTTCATTAGCCTGTTTCCATTCGAGTCGGTTTCCGGGCGAATACAGTAGCTAGTGTGGAGTTTAAACTTATGTCATCTGTCGGCATTCTGTGAACCAATGGATTGAAGTTTTGGGAACAAAACCCAATTGATTTTATAC
Organism: Polia nebulosa; assembly: GCA_951329385.1. Classification (NCBI taxonomy): domain Eukaryota; kingdom Metazoa; phylum Arthropoda; class Insecta; order Lepidoptera; family Noctuidae; genus Polia; species Polia nebulosa. Next base: position 15,043,891 of record OX589605.1, on the reverse strand, counting down.
GAGAGTAGTTTATTACCAAAAAATAGAAGTATTAAAAAAAAGATTTAAGTTATCTGTCGACATTCTGGGAACAAAGGGATTAGTTTTGGGCACTAAATATAATTTATTCTACATAATATTATAAATGTGAAAGTTTAGATGGATGGATAGATGGATACATGGATGTTTGTTACTCAATCACGTCAGAACGGTGAATGGATCTGGATGAAATTTGGCTCAGAGATAGATTATAGTCTGGAATAGTACATAGGCTGTAATTTAATTACTACCAGTGGGCGAAGCCGCTAGCAGAAGCTAGTAAGGAAGTAGAATTTATAGCTAGCATGGAGAAAATCGTGATTTGGTAACTATAATACTATTTTCTGACAGGTGTAGGTATTTACATTAAATAAAGAAAAAATATTGGAAAACATTGTGGTGATAAACCAATATCTCAGCAGTGCAATATAATAGAAATCTAAAAGGTATGCAAAGCAAACATGAATAGAGAAAATATCATCATCTAACGCGGTCTCTGGAGAATTATTGGAAAACTAGCTTTGCAGCCAGCAAAGCAGTGGAATTGGAAAAATAAATGAATGCACAGGTTTCACAAACAGAACATCCCTAATGATAGTGCTCTTGTAGAAATCTTTATTCAGTTATGTGTGTTTTTTTTCTTTGCAACGAAATGCATCACCTACTTTTTAGGTATCGAGCGTCGGCAGTGTGTCCTTTTCTTTGGTGTAGGTAATAAATTACTGATATGATAATATTAATTCGTTGGTAAGACTGGTCGTCTGAAGCCCGAAAGTCTGACAACTAATCTTACCAAGGAGTATCGTACTATCGTTATCCAGTAACTGGGTTGTGGAGGTCAGATAGGCAGTCGCTCCATGTAAGATACTGGTATTCAGCTGCAACCGGTTAGACTGGAAGCCGACCCCAAAATAGTTATAATAATATTCCCACATATAATAATATAATAATAATATTCCACAACTATCACACAACGCCATCTAGTCCCAAGCTAAGCAGAGCTTGTGTTATGGGTACTAGACAACTGATAAATATACTTATATATTTCTAAATACATACATATTATAGATAAATTACACCCAGACACAGAACAAATGATCGTGCTCATTACACAAACATTTGTCCTGGGTGGGAATCGAACCCACGACCTCCGGCATAGCAGTCAGGGTCACTAACCACTAGACCAACAGGCCAGTCAAAGTTGAAAAAGTTGGGAAAAGGCTAGGCAGATTTATTGATTATATTATTCAGTCTGTGTGAAAAGATGTTTTATAATAATCAATCTCGCGTCGCGTTTGAACGAACTTGGATGAAATTAGGAACACAAGCAGATTAAAGCATATTTTTTTTCTGTGGGAAACCTTTCAAAGGCACCTGGACTTTTGGAGAAAAGATCAGGGAGTGCTAAGGGCACATCCCTGAGGAGACTGTAACGGGGTCTCCCCTGAGCCTTACTGTGCACGGCAGCAAGTGACCACAGTGCCGCCGTATCTTCTAGAATCACTCAGTGGGCAATCGAAGTCCCCACTCTGACCGCCCGAGATTTCAAAGTCCTACCTGCATTAAATGATGCAGGGGGTTTGACGTGTTAGGCTTTGAGCCGGTTGCCTCTTCAACACCTTCTTCTACGAGCAGGATCGTCCTTCTCATGATCCCTCACGACGGACCGTAGCATAGCTTTTTATCTCATCATCACCATCATCATCAGCCTTTTAATGTCCCCACCGCAGGGGCACAGGCCTTCTCTCTGTGAGAGGGTATGGACCGTAATCCACCACGCGGGCCCAATGCAGATTGGTGGAAGTCACATGTCTTCGAATGTTTAGTTCTAGGACATGCCAGTTTCCTACCGATGTTTTCCTTCACCGTTTTGAGAGCAGTGGTGATGTAATAACTAACACAAAGCTCCTGCCTGGGTTTGAACTCACGACCTACAACTTGTAAGTCGCGGCTGTTACCACTGGGCCACCACCAGCGAAGCCACTGAGTAAAGTTAGTTCTTCATAAAATAATAAAACTCGACTTCAAGACGAAAATCTTCTTCTCCTTCTTAGCGTGTCGATGGCAAATTTAGTAGATTGTGATTGACCCAGGATTCAGCGATCTTCATTTAAGACAAACTTGTCGTCATTTCCTCTCTAACTTTGGAAAATTTAGGCACAAAATAGGCTTTGTAGTTGAGACCAAACCTATGACCATCTGGCATTTCCAGACAAAATCAGCTGGTAACTTAAAACATGTCCTTCTAAGAACGTAAAAATAGGAGCGCTCTTACAAATAATGAGCCCTGGACAAAGGCATTACACAATGGGCCAGTCACCGCAGTTAATTGGTTCAATTATGGACCATTAGACAGGACTTCAGGTTACAGGTAGCTATGTTTTCTCTGTATGTATTCTATTGATTCTAAGAAATATGGAAATATGTAGATTTCGCAGTAGTTTTTATTTACAGTACCTATCCTAAACGATGCTTCTATGTTTGAGCAAGCTTTGGAATTAATTACGAGTTAAGTAAAAATACTTATTAATTTGATTTTGATATGTATTGAAATAAATAACGTAAGTTATCAAGTGCCATCATGAATATTCGAAATCTCAACTCTGTTTCGAACTATTTGTTTCAGGGTTTAAAATGTTCCAAGACAGATCTAAAACAATGTTGTAGCTTCAAACATTTTAATTAAGAGCGTTTAGAATCTTCAATAGAAATTTTGTAATACCTACAATTTATTGATATTTATGTCGAATAAGTTCTTAGAGTTTGAGCTGAGAAACTGATGAAATTACGCAACAATAGATAGGTACTTAGTGGTTACTCGTGCTGAAGGGATTAAACGTATCAAAGAATTCGTTTTGATTTAGGATTAGAAAGTGTTTGAATCAAATAGAATAATGGAAACCTACTAATATTATAAATGTGAAGGTTGTATGTTAATCTGTTAATCACGCAAAAACGGCTGAAGGGTTTTGAATGAAATTTTGCACACAGGTAGCTCATAGTCTGGATTAACACATAAACTTTCTTTTTTTCGGAATAAACCTCTTTCGAACAAAAAAAAAGAATGTTGCAAATCCGTCTAATATGACGGAGTACATAACTCCGTCATATCCGTAGCCGATCATACATTACAAAAATATAAATATATAAACATCCGAATTACGACACGGTTGGCGCAGTGGTTGAGCGTTCGGCTACTGCGCTGCCTGTCGCGGGTTCGATTCTCGCACGGAACAAATATTTGTATGACCTACAGATAGTTGTTCCGGGTCTGGGTGTCCTGTGTATGTGAGTATACATGTTTGTGAACGCACCCACGATACAGGAGTAATTCCTAGTGTGGGGCAACGTTTTTTTTTTTTTAAAAAAAAAATATCCTCCGTTTTGAAGTCGGTTAAAAAAGGGCTGGAATCATGAGCGGTCATCATCAGCCTTTTAATGTCCCCACTGCTGGGGCACAGGCCTCCTCTCTGTGAGAGGGTGTGGGCCGTAATCCACCACGCGGGCCCAGTGGGGGTTGGTGGATGTCACACGTCTTCGAATGTTTAGTTTTAAAACATGCCGGTAGCCACAACAACAACATGCCGGTGATGAATCACGATGTTTTCCTTCACCGTTTTGAGAGCAGTGGTGATGAAACAATTTACACAAAGTAAAGCGCCTGCCTGGGTTTGAACTCACGACCTACAACTTGTAAGTCGCGGCCAATACCACTGGGCCACCACTGCTCCTTCGTCTGCTCAGTCGTTACCGCTCATGATTCCATCATGAGCGGTAACGACTCACAATAGGCTATAATTTATATTGGGAGGAAGTAACTACTAATACCACGCACACTCATACAACGTTGATGTGACAGAGGGGCATTAAATTAAACTACGTATACTATACGTGTTTAGTATTAATTCGATACGGTATAAAAATAATAATAAATGAGGTTTTTTTTTTTCAAACAAACTAAATAGCTTACAATTCAGATTAAAACGCAACCACCCTTTATACCATACTTTATACCCATTATCCTTGTTTGCATTGCCATCTTATAGAGAAAATGTACTTGTGACTTGCGTGAGAACGGCAACAACGCGTCGTATCGTAGGTTATACTCAGATTTATCGTTTTAAGGTGCATGACCTGTGCGTATAGACATAATCAGCTGTTAGGAAAGATACATCGTGTTCAAACGAGGCCAAAACTTAAAAAATCGTTTGTGACTAAACTACTGCTCCGATTTAATTGATTTTTGGTACAGAGCTTGAAAATAGTACCTAGTATAGGCAGTTTAAAGGAAAGCCCCTCTGTCGTATCAACTTTGTATAATCGTTTTTTTTCCTAATTATTTGTATGTCAATTGGCAAAACATAGCGCACTACCTAATTTTTAATATCTTGTATGTAATTATCACCTGTTTTACAAAAAAAAAAAAACAAAATTCAATTCAAAATCAAATCAGTTCACGCGGGCGAAGCCGCTGGCAGAAGCTAGTACCTAGATATACAGTCGTAGAGTGTTAAACCAGTGGTGGCCCAGTGGTAACGGTGGCTACTAACAAGTTGTAGGTCGTGTGTTCGAACCCAGGCAGGCGCTTTACTTTTTGTAATTTCATCACGCCTGCTATCAAAACGGTGAAGCAAAACATTGTGAGGACACCGGCATGCCCTAGAACCAAAACCTCGAAGACATGTGACATCCACCAACCCGCACTAGACCCGCGTGGTAAATTACGGCTCACACCCACTCACTGAAGTGGCAGTGGGCTGGTCATGTTTGTCGAAGGACCGATGACCGGTGGAGCAGATGAGTCCTGGAGTGGAGACCACGTATCGGCAAGCGCAGTGTGGGACGCTCCCCCGCTAGATGGACCGACGACCTTAAGAAGGCGGCTGGGATAGACTGGGATAGACTGGATGCGGAAGGCGGAGGACAGGGTGTTGTGGTGCAGCCCGGGAGAGGCCTATGTCCAGCAGTGGACTGCGATAGGCTGAGTTAATTGATTAACCCTCTCACAGAGAGGAGATGCAAGAAGTAAAAGTTATTCTGTCAATATTTTTTTAGACATTTAATATAAATACCTTTATTAATTCAAGAAAAACACTCTATAATTTAGCTCTCAGCTAAAAAAAAAAAAACTGGCCAAGTGCGTGTGATGACATTAAGGGTTCCGTACCATATATTGGTATTTTTTAGTAAAGTATACGTAATAATAAACATTTTCTCCAAATTTCAAGTTCATAGGTCAATGGGAAGCTGAAAAATTTTGTGACGGACGACGAACGGACAGACAGACGGACACGTGAGTGACAACAATAGGGCTCGGTTTGACCCTTCGGGTACGGAACCCTAAAAATGAAGACAACTTAATATAAGAGGTCAGTGCTCAAAATCAAATAAACATTAGCGACTCCGAAATCCCGAATAAAACCAGCAAGCTGCTAATGTTTAACAAATCCCAATTATCTGCAGGAAAACCTACCTCATTAATTTATCCTCGGCAAAAATATAAAACGCCCGAGATAATAGAAGGCGACATATTTTATGCGCCACAGAGTAGCAACTGTTGGAATACATTACAGTACGACCACTGATACATACTGAGATATAGGCTGCGCGGAAACGTTCGCCATGTAAATAAGCACATTTTTATATTTTGCACTTACCTCGCTTACTGACGCACTGCCTGTTTTGTTGTACGACTTTGTTATGCTGTGACCTGTTAGATTTTTAGATAGATCGTCTGGGGAAGTGTTTTTATTAACTTCGAGTGATTTGTGGATAGTTTCTTCAAGTGTGAGGATATTATTATTTATTTTATGGTGTATGCGGGAGACAATGACATGGATTACTGTTTTTGTTTTCTTCTGTATCTGAATTATGATGATACGGAAATGTTACACTACTTAAATTGAAGATGAAAGAGTTTTTCCGAGAGTGGATTTCAGTCACAATAACTTTCAGAATAGAATAAATAATAATCGAAAATACAGCTCTATCTTTATTACATCGGTTTGCGCGGATATACCTACATAGGTTCGTAAAATGTAAAACATAAATATATAATCCGACCCATGAAAAACCGGAAAACTGTTTGGCAAATAAAATAGTTGGAAATAATTTTTGATAATTATTATGTAATCGAGCAGTGGTGGCCCAGTGGTAAAAGGCCGCGACTTACAAGTTGTAGGTCGTGAGTTCAAACCCAGGCTGGCGTTTTAGTTCGTGTAAAATATTTCAACACCACTACTCTCAAAACGGTGAAGGAAAACATCGTGAGGAAACCGGCATGTCCTAGAACCAAAATTTCAAAGGCATGTGACATTCACCAACCCGCATTGGGCCCGCGTGGTGGATTACGGCCCACACCCTCTCACAGAGAGGAGGCCTGTGCCCCAGCAGTGGGGACATTAAAAGGCTGATGATGATGATAATGATGAATATAATTATTATGACCACCCATTTTTGTTACACCCTGCATATTGAGTTCGGAAATAAACAACCTACCTGCAGTTCTCTATAAAACACTGACTTTTTGAACTTCCTACTCTTGTCCCATATTACTTGGGGTTGGCACAACACAAAATAGTTTCTTGAATTTTGCGATTACATAAATCGCTAAATTCAAGAAACTATTTTTCGATTTACCCCAAAAGAAGAAGAAGAGGCGTCAGGCTCCGGAATAGCAGACACAATTAAAAACCTATTGTGTTGTGATTAAAGACCCTCAGGTAATACGAGTAGCTATCAGGTAACACAGACTCTAGCAGGGAATTCCACTCCTTAGCCGTACGCAGAATAAATATGTTCCCAAAACGTTTTGTGCGTGTGGGTGGGATCTCGACCACGTACCGGCTACATACATTAACAGAGAAACATTTTATTATATCCCTGGGACACCTTTAAAAGCCGGATCATATATCCTGATCACTCTATCCCCTAAAACCAACACACTAAAAGTGACGGTAATTGGAAAATATCGATAGGCTATTGACAAAGGCTTGCTTTTATCCGTTTATCTGATCATTAGGGGGCTACGTGGTTACGTCACAGGCCGATGACCCCGTGACGGCGGCACGTCGCTCGCTCAACATATTGACACACGTCCCTTTAAAACAAACACATTAGGAATGACGCTAGTCTGTTGTGTCATTTATCTGGTTATTTTGCGAACGTTCGGCTCGAAATGCGACAAATGTCAGTCTTTGTTATACTGATTTTGTTAGCATGTGACGTAAATCTTTTTAGCAATACAGTTTATGTTGTGATTGTTACAGGGTGGGCACGGAAATGGTCATATATATTTTCAATACTGCTTCTGGCCATAGAAAAGAAAAACTTTCTTCAAGAAACATAATTATGTAATATAATTAGTGAGTTCAAACCCAGGCAGGCACTTTACTTTGTGTAAATTATTTCATCACCAATGCTCTCAAAATGGTGAAGGAAAATATCGTGAGGAAACCGGCATGTCCTAGAACCAAAAATTCGAAGACATGTGACATCCACCAATCCGCATTGGACCCGCGTGGTGGATTACGGCCCACACCCTCTCACAGAGGAGGCCTGTACCCCAGCAGTGGGGACATTAAAAGGCTGATGATGATGATAATGATGAATATAATTATTATGACCACCCATTTTTGTTACACCCTGCATATTGAGTTCGGAAATAAACAACTTACCTGCAGTTCTCTATAAAACACTGACTTTTTAAACTTCCTACCCTTGTCTTAGATTACTTGGGGTCGGCACAACACGTTTACTTCTTCCTTCTGACTTCCAAAAAAAAAATACACTAAAAATTAAAAAATAACTTTAATTTCGGAAGTCCGTGTTTGTATTTTTATTGCTTCGTTATTTGACACCGACTTCCTAAATTAAAGTTATTTTTGAATTTTTAGTGTATTTTCTTTTTTGGAAGTCGGTTGTTTTTTTTTTTGTAAAAAAGTTTTTTACTTTTTAGTTGTTATACCCTAGAACTAAAAACCCCAATAACATGGAACGTGGCATTTAAACATACTCGTAATTGGAGAAAACAAAAACGTCATCTAGGTATACGTATTTTTCGTTTTTGTTCAGTTTCTCAAAAAGCGCTGAAGTAATTTCGATAAAATTTATATGAGACCACCTCGGTAGTAGGTATATTTTTTCGGATAAAAAAAAGAATTTAGAAAATCGGTCCACAACTGACGGAGAAATCGGCGGAGAGTATAAAAAAAAAAAACATACATACAGTCGAACTTAGAACTTCATCCTTTTTCGAAAGTCGGTTAAAAAAGCAATCCCATTAAAACCGTCAACTATCTGCAGTACACTCCGGGTGTCTCAAGAAGCTGTCAAGAACCACGTTTTAATTAAGTTAAACGCGAAAAATATGGCCTAAGACGAAAATCAATTAGCATTTGCAAGAGGTTCATGGGACATGAATCCCTAAGTGGGTTTGTAGCAAAACTGCGCAGCCAGCTTTAAAAGTGCAATCAAATTATTGGCGGAATAATTTATTTTATACTTAGGAAGCTTTCGCGTCGGTCGTTACTCACCTTTTACGAGGTAAAAGTCGTTTTTAAGAGAGTTAAGGCCCGCACGCAATCTCAGCGTGTAAAAATGTTCCTGCTGGAATTATTTATGTGGTGGAAAGACGAGGATTCATATCAGTTCTTCTGTGTTTTAGGAATGGTTTTTCACAAAGTTTATCCGAGCATAATTCACACGAATACAGTCAAAATAGCCGCAATGTTATATAACGTTGCAGTGAGCCATTTTATTGTGATAAGATACTTGTAGAGACAGTCTCACGGAAAATATAGTCCACAGCATTTTTCATTTTCACACAATACGGTATTTATTTTCTCCGTTGCCCATAGTAATTAATGGTTTTAATGGGTGCAAAATGTAAATTCTGTCAACTGAATACCTATATTTCATGCCAGTATAAAAATAAACGAATAAAGTGAAACCAATCTCCATGAAAAGGATAGAATCACTAAAAATTTATCGAAAAATGAAATGCAAATACCAGCGGTTTAGCTAAAACTCTGCTGGGAGACTTAATTTGCATGTAGCAACACTTTTAGCATCAGAATTCAATATTCGTGAGTTCAAATAGTCACCAGAATTTGAAAAAATGTTTTAGCAGTAAACATCGAAAGTGGACCGATCCTCTTCAAGTGGGGTCACGAATTTCAGCTAATTTTGGCCACGAATCTCCATGGAGTTAAGTTCATGAACTTGACGAGCTATTTACATTGTTGACTAAATATTTAAATAAACAAAACAAAAGTTCTGTAACTGCAAATGGTTTTAATCAACTAAATCCGAGTTAAAAGGGGTAGATTTAAATTTTCATTTTATTCCGGTATTCTCTGAATGTTTTGGCAGGCAAATATTTTGTCTGAGGAACTTCTCTATTTGTTTTATCCGTCAGTAATTTAACATAGAACATGATTCGTTTAAAAGGGATTGGCCGCCTTTTGTTACCTTAATTGTTGCTAATTTATTATTGTTTTGAGAACATAACTTGGGGCTTGTAAATTATAATTTGTTTTATAGAAATACATAACATAATATTACTTTGTTCTTAGGTATAGATTTAAAACTTTGTATCGCGAACCATCAGTTTGATAAGACTTAAACCAAAAAAATTAAACAACCAAAAAGTTCCAAATAAGTGACTTTTCAGACAGTCCGATGCAGTTGGTTGTATTTGTTTTATTTCAATCGCAAAAAAATCGCATCATCGCTTGTTTGGAACTTTTTTGTGGTTTTTTGCGGTAGGGTTTTAGAAAACTTTTTTTTATTTCCTTCATTCTAGTTCGTTATTTTTTTTTAATCGCTTCCTCAAGTTCTTTATTTTTATATCCCACATGACCACGACCACACTTAGGTACCTAATGGCGGGCGACATCTTTTTTTTTTAAACTCATATGGCTTATGTTATTTCGGCTGTCAATACTAATCTAATGATACCTCATTCGTCAAGGCTGCAGGGCGTACCAAAGGATTCCTCAAGGCTGCAGGGCGTACCAAAGGATTCGTCAAGGCTGCAGGGCGTACCAAAGGATTCGTCAAGGCTGCAGGGCGTACCAAAGAAATCTCGAAAAACATTACCCTCTTGAACCCATCAAACGTCTACCCATCACACCATGTATGCGTACCTAAATTATAGTGCTCGAAACGCCTAACGCACACCCAGTATACTACATAACGTACGGCGTATAGTACGACGTAGTACAGTAACTACGTCTACGTCATCGTCATTATGCATTTTGCAATTTTTTTTTAATTTTTAATTTTACTTGCTACACCATCTAGATGTAATTCGACTAATCGATTCATACTTGACCGGTTTTAGTAACATTTTAATGGTTTAGTTTTATTTGCTTATTGAATAGAGTACAAATAGTTAGGTAAACTCATAACGAAGCCAGGAAGGTAGAATTTATACCATGATAATGGCTATAAATTGCCGATTTCCTGTTTTTCTGAAGGCCTACCCAAAAATGAAAAAGTCCTCTAAACTAGCCGTGGGCCGGCCAAACGCGTGATGAGTTAAAGATAGATAGAACACCTCGTTTTGACTGAAAATAACTGACAGAAATTAATAAAATAGGAATAATTTCAACATAGTCCCACGCTCATTTGATATCGAATATTCGGTTAATTGCCTTCATACGGCATGGTTTAAACGGGTTTCTTGTTAAAGCATTGACACAGCTATCCAGGAATCAAAATACTCGTGCCTCTGTCTCGATATACATATCGGCTCTGCTTTTGTCTCTGATGGCTAACACAAATATGTACATGTCTGTGTACACGAAAATGCTTTTGTAGGTCCTATTGCTTAGTAGTGTATCATTTCTGAACGAAATCCTACCACAAACAGCCTCTGTAGCTTATTATTTTTCAATTTTCATCTAACAAACGAAAAGATAAAGAAAATTGATACAAGAACTTATACCTTTTACAAAAAGTATACCGCCTTCGACGACCAATTATGTTTGAGGAATGATCGTTTAAAAACATAATATTAATTCTGAGCACGAGGGACCTCGGGTACACTGAGGCGTGAAATTCAATAAGTGTTGTAACAAACGACTGGGAGACGTGGCGCGGACGCAGCGTCCTCGCAGCGACGTGGCAACGACGCGGCGTGGCGCCGAAGCGACGACGTGGCAACCTAGCGACTTGTTGAGTTCCACCCAGGAAGGATAGTTGGAACTTAACTAATGAAATGTCGGCGGTATTAGCAGCGAATGGGTATTAAATTGGTGGGCTATAAGGGTAAATCCTTCACGTCGGAATGAGGTATTAATAGCGCCGCTTCGGTTAAAGGTTGTAGATAGAAAACCGATATTGAGAGGTCGAGGGAAAATTTTGTGGCTATACACAAACATTAGGCAAGCAGGTACTGGTTGTGTTAACACGATATTGATCAGCAGTTTAATACGAGCAAGATGTATAGAAAACTATTATGAATAGAAACCGTTTTTTTTTTTTTTTTGGGGGGTGGGAAATCATCCTATGACTTCTTCCGCTCTAGGGTGGAGCGGAAGGGTGTGTCAGACTCTTACTGACTAAAACCCACCCCTGTTCCTCCCTGCCTCGAGTGCCCGGGGGCGAGGTAACTCTTTCGAATTTATCCTCCACCCCCGGGCAGGCATCGGCCGTGGCAGGCCCCTTCCCTTGGCTGACAACTCTTTGAGGCGCGCGTGGAACACTACGCGCCGTCGACTCTCGGGCCTGGTGCTGATCGGGCGGCGAGTTACCCACTACTCGCCGTCCGCAGGCCCGGGTGAATAGAAACCGTTTACTCACATAATATGACTTGACGTATTATGTTGATTAAGAAGCCAATCAGCTATTATAATGATTAAATGTCCACTGCTGGGACTCAGGCCTCCTTTAATCCACCACGCGGGCCCAGTGCAGTTTGTGATGGGTGTCACTTGTTTTCGAATTTTTGGTTAAGGCGCAGGTAGCCGACTTTGAATGGTTTTTAATTGAACATCACATCTAAACGACTAGTCTAATATCTTTAAAAAAAATCTATGTTACTCTAGAAAATTTCGGTCGTAATTTGATTTTAGAATATTTGAAATTATATTTTTATAACATAGTGTAATTAATTTGTAAAGATACGTCTAACTCGGATAAAAAATTGAGAATCACGCAAAAACCATAAAGCGTATTTTTATGAAACCTTCACCATTTTAAAGATCATTTAATTAGTTATAATTTAGTCTCAGTGTTTAAGTTTACCACCTGTTTTTTTATGTGTAATAAATTAATAATGCGTCTAATTTCGGAAAGCGCTTCTTGATGAGCGAGTCCTATTACTGGGTGGACGTACGACGCGTTACGTGAGCTCAGCACAAAACACGAAAGCTAACCACTCAAGATCATTTGCAGCTAATATCGCTGTAAAGGACGTACCGGTTTCCTCACGATGCATTCCTTAACCGTTTAAAGAGCAATATTGATGAAATAAATTACACAAATTAAAGCGCCTGTCTGGGTTAAAAAAAAATTACTGGGGCTAAAAAGAAAACAATCACTAAGACAGACTCCATAACTTAACAGTTACAGATTTACCGTACAATACTTATGTGTGTTCATCTCAAAACCGAAACTGGGTCACGCAATAGGTACGCAGCTAGGGGCCAACATGGCCCGACCCTACCTGAGTTGTAGCCCGAACCACGTGTTTCCACATAAGGCTTCCCACAAACGCCTGTGCCTAACTAATGACATTCAATTTACCTGTTATACCAACAATTAATCGTTTGTAACCAGAATTATTACTACAATTGTTGTTGTGGCTGTCAGGGATGATTAATTAATTACTGTTGATGAAGGTTATACGGAGATCTGGGAATTGTTTTGTAGGTATTATTGGAATATTGGAAAATAATCTTTATTGACAGAAGTGATCCGCTTGGCAAATTACGTTTTGGATGTAAAATAAAAACCACTTTGTAGGTACGTACCCTACCTGTTTCAAGCGAATCCTATCCTAGATCTTATTCTTACTTATATTAGTTATATTATAAATGCGAAAGTATGGATGGATGTTTGTTACTCATTCAGGCCAGTACGGCTAGATTATAGTCTAAAAAAGCATTATCTATACTAATATTATAAAGAGTTTGTGAGTTTTTGAGGTTTTAGGGGGTAATCTCTGGATCTAATGAACCGATTTTGAAAATTCTTTTACCAATAGAAAGCCACGTTATTTGTGAGTGCCATAGGCTATAAATTTTTGAAATCTACGCGGATGATGTCGCGGGCGAAGTTCTAGTAGGCTATATTTTATAATGTCATCATGATCATCAGCCTTTTAATGTCCCACCACTGCTGGGAAACAGGCCTCCTCTCTGTGAGCGGAGAATTTATAATGTCAGAAGTAGGTACTAATTCCACGCGGGCATAAGCTAGTATGAAATATACCTACGCATTTTAAATTACCAAGACGCATCGGTTTAACCTGTAGGACTTAACAGAGATGTGGAGGTCAGACAGGGTCGCTCTATGTAAAATACTGGCATTTTGCTGCATTCAGTAAGTTTCGAAGCTGACCCAAATATAGTTGGAACAAGTTCAAATGTCAATGAGAAGTTAAAAAATTCTTACACACTGTACAGACAGACAGACGGACAGACGTTCACGTGAGTGACAGCGTTTGGACCTTCGGGTACGTAACCCTAGAAATGGCTAAGTAGATAGTGATGATGCATTTTAAATTTCAACTGAAAACTGAAGCGCAAAATGCTTTTAAAGTGCAGTCAACCCGTCTTTTATCAATCTGAGTTTTTATGCAGTTTGCATAGCAGTGGCGATTTGGATGCGAATGTAATGCTAGCTATGTTTTGCTTCATTAGCGTGATATGAGATAGCTGCTGCACAATGTTGGAGTTCTAGCGAACTAATTTTAGGAAAAAGCTGAACTAATTTAGTGAAATGATTATAATGTTATCATTTCAGTAAATTCAAAATTGATCCCGAAAATGTTTTGAAAACATCAAAAACTTTGAAGACATGTGACTTCCACCAACTCACATTGGACCCGCGTGGTGAATTACAGGCCACACAAAAAAACGATTTCAAAATTCTTTTATTGACTTATAGAATCGAAGGATGCAAAGATATTTGAAGTAAGGTGAATGGGAGCGAGGTCGAAGCATTTTAGTACATATTAGTATTTTAAATAACGATAAATTACCAACATTATCTGTAACTTTCATTATGTATTCTTCATCATCATCAGCCTTTTAATGTCCCCACTGCTGGGGCACAGGCCTCCTCTCTGTGAGAGGGTGTGGGCCGTAATCCACCACGCGGGCCCAGTGCGGATTGGTGGATGTCACATGTCTTCGATTTTTTGGTTCTAGGATATGCCGGTTTCCTCACGATGTTTTCCTTCACCGTTTTGAGAGCAGTGGTGATGAAATAATTTACACAAAATAGAGCGCCGATATTCTTATCATAAATATTAAATTCGAGATAGCACTTCCACATTGCACTTCAACATGTAGGCATAATTATAGTGGCAAGGTTTCATTGTTTCGTCCATGTTAATTAAGAGCCACGATATGCAGTTGCCGCGCTTTCAGGAAACTGGACTGTCTAAGCTAAATAATAGCTTTTGTTCTAAATACACACTAAGATAAAGGTTGCAAGAAACTGTAATGTGTGCAGGGTAATTCAGAGATGCCTTGTTTGTGATTAGCGCTAAGTGCTTTGATAATAATTAAGGGGCTGCATTAAGGTTGGCTCTTTTAGGCGGGCTACTGCTAATCACAATAATATAAAGAGATAAAATTGTTTTTTGTTAAAAAGCTATTCTAAATTGGCATCACAATTTACCTAAAAGTACCTGACCGACGGGTTTTTGGCGGGATTTCTTTGAGTGAAGTTCAATGGGCGTTTTTATTATTCGTAAATTGATTCCTGGTGAGTTTAAATGTTGTGATGTAAAATTTGTGTAGTTTTATGTCGCAAGTGTCTACGCAACTGGACAATAATCATTAAAACAGTCGCGATCGCGATAAAATGAAGCTGAGAATTTTATTGTAGTATTGACTACCTCATTGAAACTTGCCGAGATGGCTGACTCGATACATTTGCTGCCAAATACTGCAAAAACGTTAGATTGTGATAATTCTGCATTCTAATGGGGAAAAAGTGACAGTGTTTAAATTAAGACTTGGCTTAAAGGTCTTGTAACCAGCCAGTGGCATAGTCACAACTCTATAAAAAAAATATTTGACCAACCAGCCTGTCTGCAGAAAAGGTTCGTATTACACGCGACCTCCGACCTAAGATATCACAATAATGTCTATACATACTATTTTTGTTTTATTACAGTGGTACAATCTACTAGGGTCTCTATTCTTTACCTCTAGTATCTAGGTAATTATTTTAAAAGGTCAAGCGACCTTATTATCCAATTATAAGTTGAAGCATCGGGTCTTCTTTGTTATAGGTGGGGTGCGTACTCGGAGCGCACTCAACGTTGTCTGAGAAGGAGCGTATTTTAGCTAACTTGGTACAGATGGTACCTACAGGATGTTGTAGTTTTTTATCACAATAATTCAAGAAATTTTCCAATTGAAGAGCACGACATCGGTTATTATTTTGTCAATATTTTATTATATGGTCTGAAAAAAAATGTATTTTATTTGAAATCACATCGCTGTTGGAAATCAATATGCTTATCCCTTTGCCAAGTATACGTTGGGGTCGGTTTCAGTCTAGCTAGATGGAGTTGAATGGATATCTACTAATATTATACAGGGAGCAACTGACTATCTGACAAACTGTCCAAAATATAATAACAATGATGACTTCTGGAAAGAAGTACAACCTTATTTATTAAACTCACTAACCTAATGCTTAGTTTAGATACAATACTCTTTATTAAATACACGAAATTTTGACCGATATCACTGATTTACGTGATTTTACAGATGTGATTTTACAGAAAACCTCTTACAGCAAAAATTCACAAAACCGTCGTCGGTTTGTGGTCGTAAAAAACTAGCTCATACATTAGATCATAATTGAAATGATTTTTCATGTTGTGCATTAAAACTTTTAGAAATACATTATTTTAACTGTAAAATCACGTCTGTAAAATCACGTAAATCAGCAAAATCGGCAAAATTTCGGGTACAGCCTCTTAACTCAAGATAACATGTGTCTCATCCATCAAGTTCAACACTACACTTTACCATCCAACAACTCTTCTTCCGGGTAGAAAATATTGCAATAAGAACCTACTACTCAGTGTTTAAACATTCACATGGTATTATTTTTATACTAAGGGCCTATAGGCTAAGCGCCTATAGGCCCTTAGTATAAAATCATGCTCATTTTCATATTACTATATTTGACACAAAACGCCTAAAAAGTGCTTGCCTTCCCTTTTCCCATCGGCAACTAGCTAGAACTTGCAAAACCCTCTCCTTTTATGCGAATTATCCAAAACTTATTCCTGTGTAGCAGTTCCTCCTTACCTCAAGTGGTGGGTAAGCAGAGTGGCGTGACGTGCCCTATCTTCCCAAGCCTGGTGGCGCCGACCGGCCTATCGCAAGCGAATATCTACCTTAAGGATCATTTACATTCCTTTTACATCCCTATTATTAGTCGTGTATTGAAGCTTCCTTGTTATTTAAAGTGTAGGTAATGAGGAAGGATGTACTTGTACAAGTGCGGAGCTGTGGGGTGAATAGAGAATAGCGTCTAATGTGATTGAATATCAATGTGTTGACGTAGAAAATGCATTGGAACTGTATTGTTATTGAGTTTCAGTGTAGTTTGGAGGAAGGAAGAAAGAAAATATATTTTTAAGACTACAAGTAACGCTCATTATATGTATACTTTCCTCGTTTCTCGCTGTTACTATTATTGAAAATCGTACCAAAATCGGAAGTAGGCGGAGAAACAGAAGCATACAGCGAATTAGTTTTATACGATTTAGAGATTAGACATAATATGAAAAGCGAAGCCAACATCGCGCATTCTGCCAATGTCTTAATGAATTATAAAATCAACTGTGAATAATAAGATGCAAACACAAAAACACTAAAAAGTCGACCATTTATATTTAACCTACTAGCTTCTGCCAGCAGCTTCGCCTGCGTGTAATTAGTACAATAAAGTATTATTCTATTTTATTATATTCTACTTCCCTTACTATAAATTATAACCTATGTGCTATTTCCAATTATATTATAAAGGAAAGATACGCTACGTTTATACAAAGCGGCGTTGAGATATCGTTGAGTTGCTATTGCAAATTAATATCCTTACATCTATGTGTATATTAATTATGTTATGAAATTCCTTAACTCTTATTTATCTTGGAACCCTATTTTTTACAATCTTAACACACAACTTGGCATCATAAATATGTTATTGTCACGCCAGGACACACTTTTCGACACTCGCTGCTGTTAGCCGACTAAAACAAATTACAATTGTCTGAATTTGTCTGCAACAATTTGCGCGCGGTAGTCCGATATCTACCTCTTTTTTACATAATATCATTAGCTATTCCTATATATTTAAAGAATATAATCTATCTCTGTGTCAAATTTCATCCAGATCCGTCAGCAGTTCTGGCGTGATTGAGTAACGAACATCCATCCCTTCTTCCATTCATTCATACTAAAGCATTAGTAGGATGACTTCATTTGAAAACATTGTACAATTTTCTCCAATATATGATATCTTACACGCATTACACATTTGTGGATTAAAAAATACTTGAAATGGTATCTCCCACACATATTTGTAACAAGCTGGACACAACAGCCACAACTTTTAAAATATTCGTTTATTTATTAGAGTGGGTAGGTATAAAAGGCGTGGATTAAGTAAAACCCTTTACTGACAAGACCGGAAGATTACCCTTATATTTCAAAATTAGCCTGTATTGTTGTAAAAAATGTTCCGGCAGTTTAAAGACGTAATTGTTTCAGGTAAATTCTAAGCAAAAGGCTTTGGGAGCTAGCCAAAATTATTATATTTTAAATTGCGGAGAACGCAAACTTTATAAATGTAGCTGTACCTTTATTTATATAGGTATACCTACTTACTGTTACACACAAATTAACATATATTTTGCTAAACCAGGCAATCAGGAAGGCAATATGTATAACTCGAACCCATTTGTTAGAGTAATTTTGACAATCATATCCGACCCAGTGAAATTATTAATTCCAAACATGTTCCTTATTATGCCGTTAAACCTACTTATATTATTATTGTTTTACACAGACTACAATGTTCATTTTGTTTCAAAAACAATAGATACAATTAGTAGTAATCTTGTTCAACGAGTACAAGATAAATCGACTTTTATTTCTTGTATTGGTAGTTTAGTTGTTTTTACTTACTTTTAATGAATTGGAATGAATACTTAAACGTGTCTCTACTTAGAATATTTGTTTCTATTGGTAACGTTTACATATTGGAGACACTTGATTTACTTGGCTATTGTGTGTTATATTTTTTATATGTAGTGTCTTATTAAATTTGGTTCTATATTAATTAATTAAGTAGGTAGTTACTTAAAGGAATAAAATTAACTTGCAGTCTGATGCAGTTGGTGGCATGAACTGATGTTACTTGTTTGGAACTTTTTAGTTGTTTTTTTAAACCTGTGAAGCATTGGATCTGAAATATTATTCGATCGTGAAAGAATATGCGATTTTAAGGAGTTTTATTTCCAAAAAAAAACTATGACCATACCGCAGACCAACCTAAACTAATCCTCATAATAAGGAAGCCGATTAAAGAGTAAAAGGCGGTATTACGAGACACTGCAATCAATCAGTCTGCCTCGTAGCTAGTAATATTTCGCAGTATGGCTGCGTCGATCAAGCTCCATCGAGAATACGCCGGGACTCGACAATGACGCCGAACCGTAATTAAAAATGGCGGGGATTTTTATCAAAGAGCCGACCTCAACGTGCCTCGGCGCGGAGCGTTAAAACTTTGTTTTACCTAATGGTTACAAAAAAAATCGAATAATTTTATACGCCTTATCAATTCCGCGTAAATGGGTGGTGAAACTGTTTCTATTAGGCTGCGCTGTTGTTATTAAGAATTATTTTTTTGTTTAAGGGACAGGCTCAGCGTTGACGGGGCCTCAATTTACGAGTATTATCATGGGCATTCATCATCATCATCATCATCAGCCTATAGAAGTCCACTGCTGGACACAGGCCTCTCCAATTGCACGCCATACAGCTCGGTTCTCATCAACTCTCATCCAGCTGCTAGCCTCTCTGGACATGTGTAGGATAAGACGGAGGCAAAGTGTAGGATAAGGCGGAGGGAAAGTGTAGGATAAGGCGGAGGGAAACGCCCGGATGTCCCCACTGTGAGGATCGCCCAGAGGACACGGTGGAGCACACGGTGGAGATCTGCCCCGCTAGGGTGGAGCCCCGCCGTGTCCTCGTGCAGGCGATCGGCGGCAGCGACCTCTCGCGCCCGGCCCTGGTCCAGGCCATGGTACGGAGCGAGAGGGAATGGGAAGTAGTTTCCTCCTTCTGCGAAGCAGTAATGCTCGCGAAGGAGGAGGCGGCACGGGTGAGGGAGAGGCAACAACAGCAGACTCGCCCTCACGCCCTCAGCAGCAGCAGCCGCAGGAGACGCCACGGGCTCCAGGCACCGCGAGACGATCTCCGGCCATCGTAGACCCAGGCCTGCGGACGGCGAGTAGTGGGTAACTCGCCGTCCGATCAGCATCAGGCCCGAGAGTCGACGCGTAGTGTTCCACGCGTGCCTCAAAGAGTTGTCAGCATTGATGACGGGGTCCGTCATGGCCGATGCCTGCCTAGGGGTTGAGGATAAATTTAAAAGAGTTACCTCGCCCCTGGGCACTCAGGCAGGGAAGGAACAGGGCGTGTCAGACTCTTACTGACTAAAACCCACCCTGGTTTTAGTCAGTAAGAGTCTGACACGCCCTCCCGCTCCACCCAGAGCGGGAGAAGTCATTGGATGGTTTCCAAAGCCCCCAAAAAAAAAGGACATTATAGACCACTTCTTGGACATTGGTACCGATTCTCTTGTTCAATAACTAAACTAAAATTAGAGAATCGCTATCTTTTACTAAAAGGCAGTGCGAGTAAAGGATGACTATAGCTATAAACTAAGTTAAAGATGTCAAACTAGTTTACGCCTTACCGTATTTTTAGTCGTATTTGTAGGTACCCTTAATTTGTATGGAAATATTAGTTCAACTAAATTTGACAGCTCTAATTTACGTCCGTCTGTTTCTTGTTTTACTAGAGAGAAAAACATAGCAATAGCCTACCAACCAAAAAGTTCCAAACAAGTCACTTTTCAATCAGTCTGTTGCAGTTGGTGGCATGAAGTCAAAAATTGAACTTATATAACAGCCACCAACTGCATCAGACTGCATACTAATGTGATTAGCGAGTTTTATAAAAAAGGCTGTAAGGGTTAAATGTAGGTATTTTTTACTAATGGAACGGTTTTTTTTTTTTTAACGGTAGGGTGTTCATTTAGTAAAAACCGATCAATGACCGACATCGAATTATGTTTGTCAACTTAATTTGAAATAGGTTTTACCCTGTCTTGTTTATATTTAGCCGGTACCAATCATCCTCATCAGCTTTTTAGTGTCCCCACTGCTGGGGCACGGGCCTTCCCTCTGTGAGAGGGTGAGGGCCGTAATCCACCATGCTATATATATTAATCTGAAATGAATATTTAGTCAGTCGTGGTCACATAATTTTATTTGCGCTATTTTAGTCAGAGTTAGGTTTACCTTTTGTATTGAAAAATATAACCGTAATGAATAATTTGAAAAGCAGTAGGCACCCAAAATTATTGAAACACACTCTACAAGAAATGTCATTCAGCCTGAAAACAACAAAATAGCAAAAACGTTGACGAACTCCGAAACAGCTGAAAATCTAAATGATCTAAAATACGAGTCGCACGGAGACTAAATTGAATATTCAGAAATGGAAATAAATAAACAAAAAACGGGTGCGATTTTAAAGTTTAAACAAGTGATGAGCGCACGTCCTGGCCGGGGCAATCCAGGGCGAAACACGTACATGTGTAGGTACATAAAAAGCGTTTGCACGTAAAAAGAACTCCATTATTCGCCCCAAAATTAGATACGTGTCGGTTGAGGTTCGCATTTATTAAAAAAGTACGTATTTTTCGCGTGAATATAAATAATTCTGTATGGAACTTGTAAAAGGGTAAAAAATGTAGGTACAAATTATGTCTGAAATATTTTTATGAATATTATTCACATGAATAACTGGTGCTTCGCTGTGTTTTCATGTGTATACGGTACATATGTATTGATAATAATAAAATATGTATAGATTATATAATTTTTTTTGAGTTTTTTTTTTCCCTCATATTCCATCCTATTATTTGTTAACATAAAAAGTGTTTAGTTTTGAAGAGTTTTCGTGAAAACCACTATTCGTATTTTAAGTGTTATGAATGTCATGTTTGCAGCTTCCGTTTCTAAAAAACGTTTTTCCATACGCAAGTTGCTCTAAAAGTTATTTTTTTACGGCGTGTCGTATTATAGGTAAACTGTTCTATATTATGTTTCACTGAAAATAAGAATGACTGAAAATGTCTAAGGTATTAAGACCGCCTTTGTATAGAATATTTCACTGGTACATATAGAATTAATAAAATAAATAAATACAAAATATGTATTTGTATTTGCTGAATACATTAGCGTTAAATGTATCTAAAATTACCTATCTAGATCTAATAAAAAAATATAAAACGGAATTTTATATTTTCTGAAAACTATTAAGTTAATGTAGGTAAAGTAATCGTCGAAGCGAGACTTGAATATTAATATTTCTTACCGAAGCGCGCTCAGTAATATTACAAATGCGAGATCTGTTCAGCAATCACGCTGCTGATTTCAATGGAGTTTTGTATGACAATAGAATAATATTCGAACTATTAAAAATTGCGCATAAACTCATACATTTATGAATATTAAACATGTTTAGTACCATCTGATTGATAAATTAAAGCTAGCAAAACTTCATGGCTGACTGTCGCTGACCCCGTAGCCAGGTGACTAATTCTATATTTTCTTGTTGAATCGTCTCTAGAGCTGTGGTGGCCCAGTGGTAACGGCTCATACTTACGTTTCATAGTTCGTGGGTTCAAAACCTAGGCACTTTACTTTGTGTAAATTATTTCATCATCACTGCTCTCAAAACGGTTAAGGAAAACATCGTGAGAAAACCAAAAATTTTATGACAGGCCCAGCCCACACACAGCCCAGTGCGGGTTGTTGGATTTCCCACCAACCCGCGCGGGGCCTACGTTGTGGATTGAGGCCCATATCCTCTCACAAAGGCCTATGTTCCAGCAGTGGGGACGTTAAAAAGTTGTTTATGCTATGTTATGACATGCTATTGTCTGTAGATATCGAAACCCCATGACGGCAGAGATTCGCCGCGAGCTAATTTTATAAACTGTGAAAATAAAAGCAATTGGACCCACATTTTAGCTACGCAATTGAAATCCTGGCTAAGTACCCACCTACATAAACAAACAGTATCAGAATCAAAATTACAATTATTCGATTTTACAACCACAGATAAATACTAACCATGCTCTCTCTCTTTCCCACATCTGCAATCCCTCTCACACACTCCATGCATCGACTAACGAGCCATTAAATCCGCCATTCGGTTCGTGCTGTTATTCCAAGATCACAATGGAACGTGGCAAGACTAATTAGACCGGTGTTATAAACAATACGCTGATTGTTGGCCTACACGAACTATGAATTACGGTTCACTATAACCCTTTGTTAAACCATACCTTGATTAGAAAAGGTGTTGGGAGCTTGTTAATGTAAATCCACGTTTTAGGATTTTGATTGTTCTAGGTTGAGGTGTGAATAGGTTATAGGGTAGTTTTGCTTGATTTTACGTGAAATTCTTGGGAAGATATTGTAATCGCTACCTCATTTTTAACAGACTTCGAAAAAGGAGGAGGTTCTATGTTCGACTGTATGTATGTATTTTTTTTTTATGTAGGTATGTCCACCGATTTCTCTGTTAGTTGTGGACCGATTTTCAATTTTTTTTTTTTATCTGAAATAATATACTTCCGAGGCGTTTCGCCATTAAGCGCTCAAGCCATTTTGATAAAATTTATATGGGACCACCATATAAATTTTATCAAAATGGCTTGAGCGCTTTTTGAAAAACTGCACAAAAACGAAAAATATGTACGAGTATGTATAAATTCCACGTTCCATGTTATTAGGGTTTTCAGTTCTGGGGTATAACAACCAAAAAGTGAAAAAAAAACAACCGACTTCCAAAAAAGAAAATACACTAAAACATTAAAAATAACTTTAACTTCGGAAGTCGGTGTTAAATAACGAAGAAATAAAATACAAACAACAACTGCCGAAATTAAAGTTATTTTTAAATTTTTACTGATGTTTCTTTTTGGAAGTCGGTTGTTTTTTTTTTGTAAAAAAGTTTTTTTATTACTACATACTTTTATTTAACTTGCAATGTTCGTATGTAGGTTGCCCGCTTCAAAATTTGAAAACAATTTCGACTACTTGTTGGTTTCCGATAGAGCTGAAATTTGGCATAGTTACTTATATAAGTCCGATGACAATGCAATATTATGATACCATTGAGCTGTTCTGATGATGGTGAAGGGATGTAGGGACTAGAATTCCCTGATGGCAAATGATAAGACAGTTGTATTTGGGCTAGTATGTTTTGTTATCATGATTACTACCTGTACTACTCGTACCATTACACGTGATAGAAGGGCCAAAAAAACAAACTCTCAAGTTATATTATTATTAGATTTTAGATAAAGACATCTGCCACAAACTTATGCCTTGTGTTTCGATTTGCTATTAAAAAACAAAAGATCACACCACACACACCACAACTGATTCAAAGACTTCTTGGATTCACAACTGTTTCAAATTTTCACTAAATGGGAAGGATGGAAGGATGTAACTTAACAGCAAAACAAGAAGCCTAGCTCCCAAGTGTTTGTAACTGTCTAACGTAATTATTTCTTTAATTCAATGCTATGAAAACTTCAATTTCCGAAGAGATTAAAGTTAATCCATTTTATGTCCGGTTTATACAAAACGGGTTTAAAGCAACAATGACCAGCTGCCTACATCTGAAAGCTTTACGATTCTTTGAAACGGCTTATTTCAGCTATAAAAAGCCTGACACAATAAACTTAAAAATACTTTTATTTACTTAAAGAAATTGTTAAGCGTATTTTATTGCGTTGTTGATTTCACTTTAAGTTTCCATTTTATTGTAGTTTTTCTCGTAACATTTATTGCGTAAATACACGAGGCATATTATCATAAGTGATATGTTAGTTTCCTTATCAAATATCGTGGAATTTTATGGCTAATAAAAGAGTAATTCCTCACACGAGTCTATTTATATGTAAAACTCGAGGTAATAAAATTTCGTTTGAACAGCAAAGTGAGACTTACTACAGGGCCCGTGGTCCCGTACATCAGGGATTTGCCAAATATTTTTGCAAAGCCCCTAAGAGCCCGGACCGCCAATGAATTAGCCAATAAAACCAAATTGAACCTAATAAATTTGCCATTATGTTTGTTTTTCTATTTGGTTTAAGTTTGGGGAGAGTCCTTTGTGTTTTGGTATCAGTTTCCTGAAGTAAAAAACATTTTTCAGCGTCTGGATAATTTATTTTCAACCCGATACCTAAATAAATATTGAAACAGAATTTCTGCGAAATTCTCTGCAAGATAAGCTTACCACCACTCCAGAGGTGTTGAAATATGCCAAAAAGATCGTTTACAAACGTTTGAACACAAGTAAGATCTCACTCGGAACATTTATTTTAAAACAAGACTCAGGAGTGCGATCCAACTTATAATTTTCAGTGAAATAAACAAAGCTTTCTGTTCCACAGACAGTTTCTTAAATTCATTAAGAAGAGGAAATGTTCAACTGGCGACTCGTAAAGGGATCTTCGCCAAGTTGTTCTAGAACTGATAGCGCTACTCTATCTTCAGTTTGCTCCTGATTGTTTCAACTTCTTGGCTTCGTTTGTTTAAATTAGTAATTTAAGTCACATGAGCTTTCTTAACGTTGGGTCAGAAACCGGTTTGTTTATATTTACTGTTAGTGCCGTCCCGGAAGTTAAAACAAAACACTTTACTCTATTTTTTAATTTAACTCTCTTTGCTTCCGATATTAAAAAGAGCGAGCTTATTTTTAAACCGCTCTAAATTCCGGTGTAAATATCCAACGTCCAAATTAATTAAGCTTATCTCCGAAAAGACCCTCCACCAGAATTAATAAAACGTATTTCAGTTAAAAATTGTTCGATAAAAAGTATAATTGGAACGAAAATGTGTCTGGTGAGTAGCGAGTGGCGACCTGTCTATAAATTTCCATCGCTGTGTTGAAGTTAATTTATTGTGTTTACCTGGTCTCAATTCAATTAAGGAACGAACCGCGGTGCCAACTTCTGAATTTTAATGTCCATGCCCGGTTGTAGATCTTCCGCTGTCTGGTGCAAAAATACAACAACGTGCTCTCTTCTGTCCGCGTCTGTACATGTACATTCGGAGACAGAGACGTTTGACGGAGACGAGTGCAGGTGAAGTTTGGTACGATTTGAGATGACTTTGGGATTGTGCACGGATTGAAATTGGACATGTGGGATGGAATATGGAATAGTTTGTCAATCAGAATTGTATCTTAGATAGATACAATTACCCCAGTTGTAAATGTCCCTTTGTGTGAAGTGGAAATCATGTTTTTTTCTTACTACTCCGCTGTTCTTTTTTTATTAATTTCGTTGTGGGACCTGAGACAGTTTAATCGTTTCTCCGGGACTCGTCAACCTTCATTGCCTCGGCGTTTTTCTGGTGGTCACCACTGTTGATTATGGCTTTCAGGAGTTACAGTGGTTGGGAATACTGCAACTGAACAATGCGTCCATGTTTCGATATTTCCTGCATTCAAATCTACATTTTTAGCATAAGTTCAGCTTCATGTTGGGGTTTTATAAAACTTTGTCATCTCTCCAGGTTGTAGGCACTGTATTTTGGTCTTGATTTTTCTGGTTGTAGCCCTCCATAAGCTCATATTGAACATGGATACTGTGAAGCCTTCGGGGCTTCAGGGGTTCACGAGCTTATAGAGTTCACTCTCCAGATGGAGGTACGTCAAATGTTAAGCAGCTATACGTGTAAAACTGTTATATTTTTAGTTAACACAAACATTTGCCCTCTTCGACGGGCCCCTCTGGAATCACTCCCCATTCTGAACAAAATAAATACTACTTTTAAACTAATTCATCATTCGAATATCGAACAGTCTAACCAGCCAGCAGTGCCGGGTTTACATGTGCCGCTGTACCTATATAATATGGCTTTCTTATTTCCGTTTCGTATTTCTCATTGCCAGACTCTTTCAAAGAAAAATAAATGTCGAAATCGTATCATAAGCTCCAAATCTTATCATAACACAAGATACATATTTACCGACAACGCCTTTTCACATAAAAAAAAACTCAAGTAAACAATAAAATGTCACACAGGACGACGAATACACACCGGAGATAAATCTGAGAGACTGTTATCACACGGGCGGGCGTCAAAGCCACGCAATCTCCGAGTCGTCGCGAACATTCCCGATGTCCCTGTCTTTAGACGAACTACAGAATTTACTCCGTAGTTCCTCCATACATATCGATGAATGATAATACAGTCGTATTCTTTCTTCTGACATTGTTTTCTGTGTTACGTATCTTTCTTTTAACAAATGTAACGTTTATATCAACTTTATTCCGATCCGAAATCTTTGGTATGTTCCTCATGTTACCATGTTTCCTTTATCTCTCTGTATGTTTATTGAGAATTTTATGATCGACAAATTGTTTTTTTGTTTCAATATCTGTTTTGGTTTGGTTGGGTTTAATCATGTTTTGAATTGAGTATCGTGGCTGTATTTTATGTTTATGTTATTCTTCTATAAATAACAAGGTTATCGTAACAAGAATCTTTCAGTAGATATTATTATTTCTAAGTATACATATCTGTAATATTATTTTCAATCATATTTCAGATGTCGATATCTATTCGGCTTTACTACAGCCGCACTAAGATTAATACATTAAGAATATACGAGCATAGAACATCTGTAACATAACGGAAAATGGGACTGCTAACGACCTTAACAAAGTGATATATAATATCAAGGCAATCCTTAATTACCTCTCTATTTGTTTGTATAGCATCCACTACAAACCTACTTATGTACTTGTGCTTGTAAAACAACATTATCGACGAAGTAAATTATGTAAAGTGGAGTTATATAAGAGTGTGTCCAGATCTGGCGAATGCGCCGCTCGCGCGCCGTTGTGAGCACTGTGCAAGCCCCTGTGCAGTAACTGCACGGCTGCACAGGTCGCCGTGCCATGCGCCGCGCCGGCGCGCTACTAAAATTCGCGCCACGAAAAGTCTCGCAGACGAGGCGCTACAGTCGCAAAATACGTTTCCGAACTTCAGTTTTCACAACTCTAAGGGCCTGTTTCACCACCTACTTATAAGTTCCGGATATCTTATCCGCCAGATATGTGTGATGCCGTCTCTTTCGGTTCGTACTAAAAAGAGGGAGATGTCAATAGAGATATCTGCCAGATAATTATATCGGGCACTTATCGCCACTCTGCAAGTTGGGTGGGGTTGGTATCACGTCGCGTGTGTGTCTCGCTTTAATTTGTCAGACAGACGTGAGTGGCCGGCTTTAAGCGAGCTATAGACAATTTAAAATGCAACAATCGACGTCACGTCAGTTTGACGTCAGTGTGTGTGTGTCTAACGCCGCGAGGCACAGCGCGCATCTCACCGCAGACTAAATTAATGTCTTAAAATAATATCGTCCCCGCAAATACGCTAAAATCCCGAGTAAATCCCGTAAACGTTGGGGATCCTCCGGGAATAATAAATAACCCATATTTACCGCGTCCGTTAACTACTGAACAAGAATAATCAGGAGTGTTGGTGTGAAGAGAACGAGTGGCCACTCGACAAGTCGACGTGCAACCATCGAGAACAGCCCGGAAAGTCAGGTACCACTTGTTTTACAAATTGTGAGTAGGGCCACATTCGCCGACTGCTGCCGACCACTCCTAACTTGAAGTTATACAGACAAATATAGGCAATTTTGGGCCAGCATTCCCTCCAAGTGCTTGGTCGTACTTACTGTTCTACATCCGCAGAGACCCACGGCTATTTACACGCATGGGCAACTCCATTAGATGGTCCTTTCGAGCCTGGATAGGCATCAGTAAAATTCAGTACAAATTAAGTACAAGTCATTACGGTAGGCACATAACTTTATTAGTGCCCCAAAATGGCGTCCCGCAAGCAAGAAGCTAAATTGGCTCAGCTTACCGCTAAAAAACAAATGATTTTCGAGCGAGTTAATCGCATATATAATGATTCCAGAAACATCTCGAACTATGATTCACGTTCAAATGAGACATTCTTAGCGCAGTCAGAAACAATTACTGAGCAATATAACAAATTTGAGGAAATAATAGAACAAATGAATGAATTGCAATTCGAGATTGACCAAACCGCACCAGACTATTCGAGTCTATATTCTATTGAAGACTTATATTCTAATATTAAATATAAACGTAATCTCATACTTTCGAAAAACGAAACATCGGAACACAAAGTGGGTACTCGGATAAAATTACCGCCCATAGATTTGCCAACGTTTGATGGTAAAGCGGAAAATTGGCCCATATTTTATGAAATGTTTCGAAGCAATGTTCATTTAAATACCGATCTGGTTGACTCGCAGCGTGTCCAGTACTTGATCAGTAAGTTGACTCATGATGCCTTAAAACTAACCGCAGGCATTGTTCCTACAGGTGATACATACAACGTTATGTGGAACAGTCTCGTAAAAAGGTATCAAGATAAGCGTAGTTTAGGGATTCATTATCTCAATAATATACTGGACATTAAAAAATGCGCCGGAAATGCCGCGAGCCTCAATTCTTTTGTGGAACGATATTCAGCGTCCGTCGCAGCCTTGAAGCAGTTAGACATTCCAGACTTACTGGATTTTGTTTTATTACACTGTGGTTTAAGAAAGGTTGACGCGCAAACTGTCTTACAGTTTGAATCACGTGTGAGTGAAAAAGAATTACCTTCCTATGCGGAGTTTATAACATTCATGCAAGCATATGTTAAAGTGCTGCAGCGCTCATACGGTAATAATTTACAGACAGAACCGCGCGCTAAGTCTAGTTCAGTTAATCATCAAACAAAAAATAATACCGCTAAGTCATTCGTATCGCGTAATGAACCGGTTTCGAATGGCAAATGTACGCTTTGCGATAAGGATGACGTACAACATCAGCTGTTCGATTGCCCGCAGTTTAAAAATATTAGTACACCGCTTGCACGTTTTGAATTTATAAAAGCAAAACGTGGCTGTATAAACTGTTTAAGTCTATCCCATTCTTTGGTTAAATGTAAGTCACGTAACGTTTGTAAAATTTGTAAGAAGAACCACCATTCTCTCTTACATTTCCGAGAAAAACATGAGTCATTATCGCCCGAGCCGCAAGCGCCTACTAAGGCTACATCTGTTTCGCTCACTACAGCTGTTAAAACTGGGTCAACCATTTTGCTAGCGACCGCGCAGTTATATGCATACTATAGCGACATCAGAGATAAGGAGGTGGTTCGGTGCCTACTAGATAACGGATCGCAAAATAATTTAATTACTGTGGACTGTTGTAAACGTTTGAACTTACCCATAATTAAATTACGCAATTCATTTTTACAAGGTGTTGGAATGTCATCGAAACCAATACACGGTTTTATTCATCTCAACATAGAATCTCGGTTTGACCCTCATACGAAGTTTTCGATACAAGCGTTAGTTGTTGATTGTATTACAGATAGACTTCCCGCGAAATTAATTAGGTTACATAACAATGATAACATGTCATACTTAAGTAACTTGCAGCTCGCTGATCCGCTTTGGAACGTGCCGGGCACGGTAGACGTCGTGCTTGGAGCACAATTGTTCCCCTTTATTTACCTGGGAGACAGGGTCGAAACAGGTACCCGCGCACCCCCTGCTGTACTGACTAGCTTCGGTTATGTACTTATGGGTGATATTGATTGTTATAGTAGTGATGTGACACAAATTGCATCTTCGTTTACCGCGCAGGCCGACATTGAAGTCGAGTCAAATTTACATAAGTTTTTTGAGCTAGAGGAAATTCCACCCGCCGCCACCGCCGCGCCGCGCCGCGCCGCGCCGCGTTCCGTTATTGGTCCGCACGAATTAGAGTGTGAAAATAATTTTAATTCTTCAGTCTTATTTGAAGACGGCAGATACTTTGTCGATCTGCCTTTTGCGCGCTCACCCGGCGGGCTAGGTAACTCGCACGGCTACGCCCCTAGGCGCTTGCTTGCGCTCGAGCGTAAGTTAATGACCCTACGCGAGAATTATAATAAAACTATCGCGGATTATATAACTCACTCGAGGTTGTCGCTCAATGACATTTTGCATGTCGGACCTAATTTGCAAGCAGACTTGTTTTTGTTATTGCTTGATTTTCGTACATTCCCTGTCGCGATGACAGCGGATATAAAACAAATGTTCTTACGTATCGGTGTAAGAGAGCACCACCGCAAATATTTACGAATCTTGTATCGTTTTAGCAAAGGTGAGCCTATTCGCACCTTTCATTTTAACCGCGTTCCCTTCGGACTGAAACCTAGTCCTTATTTAGCGATGCGCACATTGCGTAACTTGGCGTGTGAGCAAAGCGACCGCTTTCCTGAGGCTTCTAAATTGGTAGAAACTCAATTTTACATGGACGACTACGTCTACTCTGTTTCGGACGAACAGACAGCTATGCGTCTATCCCGCGATTTAATTGATTTAATGAAGGTAGGTTCCTTTGACTTAGTCAAATGGGCTACCAATTCACCCGCTTTATTAGAGATTCTCCCAGAGTCTCACCGCTTACCAGTTAATTTTTCTGGCATGGATAATGATGTCCATAATTTCAAAATCCTTGGATTAACCTGGGAACCCGCTGATGATTATTTTTCTTTGACAACAATCGCCGCTTTACTTCTATCTAAACTTGTTCGCGTAGTCAAGGAAAAACTTTCCGCTCGTGTACCTATTACAGGTGTCCACGCTTTCTCGGACTCCACCATAGCTCTCTCGTGGATCCACTCATCTCCCCATAGATGGTCTATTTTTGTCAGCAACCGCATTGCTCAAATACAGGAAAACTTACCTGCCGCTTGTTTCCGTCACGTGTCCGGGAAAGAGAATCCTAGCGATTGTCTGTCTCGCGGCATGCTGCCGTCGGATTTAATAAGACACTCGTTGTGGTGGAACGGCCCCACATGGCTCCATCAGCCCATGAGCGAGTGGCCTTTAAAGTTCTCTCCTGCTCAATGTGAAACATTGCCGGAGTTTAAATCAAAGGTTTTTCTTGTAGAAACTTCGAATACTGAACCGCGTATTTTAGATACTATAGCTGACCGTGTTTGCTCATGGAATAAATTGTTACGTGTATTTATGTACATTCTTAAATTTACAAACAGACTACATAGTCATAGTTCTGTTGAAAACATTCAAACCGCCGAAAATTTCATTGTTCGAATAGTTCAAAGTTTACATTTTGCGAGTGATTTAAATTTAATTAAAGCAGGTGAACTTCCAGCTAAGAAGTTGCGCTGTTTATCTGTCTTCATTGATAGCTTCGGAATCTTACGTATTGGGGGCAGATTGTCTAAATCTGACTTGCCGTATGAAGCCAAGCATCCCGCGCTTTTACCTAAACGCGACCGCGTAGTCGATCTAATTATCGATCACTATCACAATACGTACTGCCATACGGGCCCAGGGTTATTGATGTCCATTATAAGGCAGCGGTTTTGGATATTGGATGGCCGAACGGTTATACGTTCTCGTTGTCGGAAATGTAATACTTGTTTCCGTCTAAATCCTAAGCATCCAGTACCCAAAATGGCTGAACTTCCTGGATACCGCGTCCGTGATGCTAAAGCCTTTGTACACACCGGTGTAGATTTCGCCGGGCCGCTTGCTTATATACCTATTCGACGTAGAGGTCAACGTTCGCAGAAACTTTACTTATGTTTGTTCGTATGCATGGTGACTAAAGCCATACATATCGAGCTTGTTTCGGATCTCACATCTGAGGCTTTCCTATCCGCATTTAAGAGATTCATTTCTCGCCGCGGTCCAGTGTCTGTTATGTACTCAGACAATGGTACCAATTTTGTTGGCGCTAAGGCGCAATTGGATGATATTTATTCTTTTTTATTAAATTCAACTGTTCAAACGGATATTAAAAATGAGCTTCTTAAATCACGCATCGAGTGGACAAGAATACCGCCGCGAGCTCCACACTTCGGAGGTATTTGGGAGTCGAATATTAAGAGTGTTAAAACTCACTTGTTTAGAGTCGTAGGTAAACAACTTCTCACTTACGAGGAACTCTCGACCGTATTGGTGCAAATTGAGTGCCTTTTGAACTCTCGACCACTTAGTGTCATTTCGTCAGACCCACATCCGGAGGTACTCACGCCCGCGCATTTTTTAATGTCCAGTCCACTCACGTATTTGCCTTCTTCTGAATTGGCAGAAGAAAGCATAAACATAGACAACCGCAAAAGGCTCTTGGATCAACTTGTGTTATCCTACTGGAATAAATGGCGAATTGAGTACTTGCACACGCTGCAAGTTCGCCAGAAGTGGTGCACTCCCGATCGCCCTATAGAGATAGGTACTGTCGTTCTCTTGGGTCAAGATAACGTACCTCCATTGACTTGGCCATTAGGTATCATAGAGGAAGTTTTTCCGGGATCGGATGGTGTAATTCGAGTCGCTTCAATAAAAACCGCGTCAGGCACGTATAAACGTCCTGTCACTAAGTTGTATCCTTTGCCAACTCAATAGATTATTAGTACTACGTAATTTAGTTTAATTTAGTTTAGGGTTCATATTATACGTTCCAATGGTACGCCATTACATAGTTGTAATTTAGTTTATTCGACTTACCATAGTCAAGTCGAACCGCAATTCATTCTTAGGACACTGATAATTATTTTTCCCGAGCATTATATCAATGCGATGGTGTTTCGGACTGCTGCTTGGATTTCCCTCAAAGCTCTTCAACAAGTTAATGCTTACATATCATCACCGCTTCTTGAACCTCACTCGCTCCGCATAGAGTAGCAGCTTTTGAAAGCTCCTGGACCTTTCAAGGCGGGGAGCATGGTGTGGCGAGTTGCCGCCACTCTGCAAGTTGGGTGGGGTTGGTATCACGTTGCGTGTGTGTCTCGCTTTAATTTGTCAGACAGACGTGAGTGGCCGGCTTTAAGCGAGCTATAGACAATTTAAAATGCAACAATCGACGTCACGTCAGTTTGACGTCAGTGTGTGTGTGTCTAACGCCGCGAGGCACAGCGCGCATCTCACCGCAGACTAAATTAATGTCTTAAAATAATATCGTCCCCGCAAATACGCTAAAATCCCGAGTAAATCCCGTAAGCGTTGGGGATCCTCCGGGAATAATAAATAACCCATGTTTACCGCGTCCGTTAACTACTGAACAAGAATAATCAGGAGTGTTGGTGTGAAGAGAACGAGTGGCCACTCGACAAGTCAACGTGCAACCATCGAGAACAGCCCGGAAAGTCAGGTACCACTTGTTTTACAAATTGTGAGTAGGGCCACATTCGCCGACTGCTGCCGACCACTCCTAACTTGAAGTTATACAGACAAATATAGGCAATTTTGGGCCAGCATTCCCTCCAAGTGCTTGGTCGTACTTACTGTTCTACATCCGCAGAGACCCACGGCTATTTACACGCTTGGGCAACTCCAATGGTAAATGATCGGAAGAATGGTATAATTACAGCAGATTATGTTAAAATAACATTGTCTGAGTAGACAAGGATTTTTTTTTTTTAAATATGCCAATCCGAGGCCCCTCAGTTGTGGGGCCCGGGGCGGACCGCCCTCACCGCCCCCCTGTTAGTCCGCCAGTGGCACGCATGCAGCTCTCGAGCGGCGCATTCGCAGGGCATTCGTCAGATCTGGACACTCCCTAACATTAATAAGAGTCACCAATGAGTTTGTTTTAACTCCTGACGTAGAATAGAGATTTGCAGAATAGTCATTTACGAACGAAAGGTATGAATGCGGATGTTGAAAAAGAAGATATAAATAAAAAGTTAGATGGATTGTCTGATAAAGATGATGATGATGATGATAGAATGGAAGTGAACTCTGAGATTGTAGTCAATGTATGAAAGAAAAGAGAAGGAGATTTGTAGAAAAACTATGTGTAACTTACGTCTAAAGTTATATAATTAATATTAGATAATAAACTAAATTAAAGTGAATACGTGATGGTGAGCTCCATGTTTTGATACCTAGGTTCTTCTTTTTTGTCCTTGCCTTTTCCCGTTATGCGGGGACGGTTTCTTAATACTGTGGCGCCATTCATTCTGTTGGTAATCATCAGCATCAAATAGACTCAACTTCTTTATGTGTGTCTGGGTTTTGTCATCCAGGAGACTTTCAGAAAGTTCTGTGAAGGTGATTTCAGTTTCTCACTTGTGAGGTTCTAAATACAGCTAGCTGCATTAGGTTAACCATATCTCGTGTAACTTCGACAACAATAGGAAGTTTATCTTAATACAAGCCTTCCTTATCTTAACCCTCTGTACTAATTTACTCTGTGTTTCTAATTACGTACAATTATTCTCATCGAGCGGCGGTCTCATGCCCCAAGTTAAATTGTGCCTTGTATTTATAATGCCATGCCCTATATAATATTCAAGGGGCAAAAGTTTTCTTATAAACGCAACCCAGGCATATAATATAAAAGTAGCCATATTATATGCCAAAGTTTGTTTTTTTGGGCGATTACGTGTAATAAGGTTGAATATTAAAATGTGTTGGGTGTTGCGATGGCAAAAGGTACGATGTAGACCTCAGTTTAAAGTTATGGTCCAAGTTCTTACGGTGGAACATGAGCATGTTGTGTTGTGTTCATAACATAATATCTGAAATTTTCCGAATAGTGAGGCTATGTGCACAGACGATTAGATGACTACTAGCCACGGATAGGCTAGATATATTGGTAATAATTTAATGTTTTCTCTGACATAGGTTTTATTCATTTAGAAGGATAGAACTATAGACAATGTAAAAAAATATATTTCTATTAAGGATTACTATGAATATATAGCTATATATGTCGCAGCCATCTGCTTGAATTAGTCAGTCAATTGGACTCCTAGGTCGTTCAATAAACGCAACTAAATGACTAGGCCGACAGTTAATTGAACTAGAATCACCCAACTTTTAACAACTTGGCGTATTGAAATTCAGAGCTTTGAAGATGACTGACCAAGACTCAGCCAAGTGATTCAAATTTACTTGAAAATGATTATTAATTAGTGATTCAATTTACTTAAAAGGCGTAGTCGTATTCCGCGGGACTCAATGTTTTAAAAAAAATCGGAGTGCCGTTTGTCCCGAGCTCGCTTCGCTCGCTTTTGCATCCTAACATTGCCTTTTGTACACACATAATCATGATCAGTGGTATCATAAATTCATCAATATCCAATTTAACTAAATGACTAGACGACATCCAGCCATCTGGTTAAACGTTACGATCAATGACTTGGCTGGTTGTCCTTCAGCCATTTAATTAAATGCCGGCGTTAAATAAACGGCCTAGGCATCCAACTGTCTGGCTAATTTAACCAGATGGCTGCGATATTAGACCGTTTCTACAAAAAATACAGCCTGTGAATAAACTAAAATATGACGTTGACGACCCTGTCGATTAAGTAATGTGCCCAAAAAAATGGCGGCAATATCACGTATGGCAATGTTTATCCTCTGACTAAGATAAAAGCTAGCCCTTGGGTTACGCAAAGTGTTTTTTTTTTTTAAGTACGTGACTTAAAATTATCACCTAAGAATTAAATAACACAATATGTTTAGATAAAAGCTAATTCGCGAGGGACTGGCGTCCGTACTAGCAAACACATATGTTACGGATCTCTAGTTATCTCCAGGCCCTATTAGTTTTATCTTTGCACCTTAACTTAAACATAACAAAATGTTTGCAACTTCTTGCTCCACAACTCAACCCCTCGCTTAACCAAACAAGCCATCACTAACCATACATTTTCGAAAACCCGACTTGGGCTATTGAAATATAATTCAGAATTGTACCCAAATAAAACAGGCTGGATCCCGCCCATTATTCTATTAAAGCCTGTTACATGCGACCTTTAGCGGGTACATTTTGACATAGATTTTTCGGTCCTTTCATCGCAGGTGCCAGGTAGGGTCAGCAGCGGTGACAAAGGTATGCCATTTGTATCGCAAATTAGTGCGGTCAAACGAATATGTGAACGTCACGGGTAATGGAACTGTTGGCCTGATATATTCATTTCGTATTTCTGTGCTTGTGTGGGTGCTTTAGTTAATTTGATAGAATTGCAGTGGTAATGAAACGTACCGATGTAGTTGAAATAACTAATGTTTACATTGATTTTAAAAACGAGTAATTTTTCAACCGATTTTTTTATGTTTGTTACCTCAGAACTTTTTTCTAAGTGAACCAAGTTTGACGATTTTTTTATAAGCTGATGCTTCACATATGGTTCCATTTAAATTTGATCAAGATCAGACTAGTAGTTTTTGAGTTATCCGTATTTGAGGTATCCGTGAGTTAATGCGTACTTAATTGAATTCGACAACATTGATGATGTTCTCATTTTATTTATTGAGACTATACAGGATAGTCTTTTACTACTACTTTAATACCTATTTAATTATGTGGTACAACAACTAAAAAGTGAAAAAAAAAAATGCAAAATAATTTTAATTTCGGAAGTCGGTGTCAATTAACGAATAAACAGAACTGGACACCGACACGACACGAAGTCGATTGTATTTTTTTGTAAAAAAGTTTTTTATTGTTATTGAAAAGTTTCTTGAGTTCTTTGTTATATTTAAGGGGTCGAAATCTTACTACATACCTATTTAAAGTACAGTCAGCAAAGCATTATAATCCCTCCATACTTCCTACAATTTTAAGACAATGCAAGATTGCAGAACCAGTGATGCGTCACTTTTGAGAACTGTGTGATGACGTAGTATGCAATTCCGACCGTGCACTGTTCAGTAAGTTTGCAGGAATATTGCTAGCAATTCCCTGTTCACGTATGTTAAGCAGGTTTCATCCACTCATATGCATGCAGATAAGAACAGGATGATCTTTGATAATATATTTTACAAACTCAATTCACCGCTAAGAGGGATAAAAAGTCTCATAAAATTATGTCAGAGTTACAAGTATAAAAAATTCAATAGATACGTCCACAGTAGAAATGTATAAAAACGTAAAAGTTAAGACGAGTTTGACCTCATTTGAGTTATCGGCTGGAAATGTTCCAATCTCCGCCATTGTCTCAGCTCTGAAAGTGGACGCGTCCATATATTACGTCCTCACATGTCTTAACTTTGAAATGGCGCCAATTTGCGACGGCTTATATATAAGAGAAACACGTGCTTACGACAAATGTATAGGTTTTTGAAGGAAACAGAGCCAACTGCAAGTTTGGTCAAAGCTTTACAAAGAGTGGAATAAGCAAGAAATCTTAGCTTGTGTTCGGAGCAAAACTTTAGTCTTTAGTTAGCGAGGGATAAGAAGGAAATGGGAGATCTTGCTTCCGCAGCGGTGCTAAGCATTTTTAATGTGGAATATTTTTATGGCCGTATGATATTTCTGGTTCAGTGCGGTTGGTGTGTACGTTTGAATGCGGTAAGCTTGAAACCAATAGCCTCCATCGAACAATTACTTAAGAGATCGTTGACCCATTTCGGGCTCGGGTATTTCAATCTGGACCGCTACAGCGCAACAGCGCGGCGTTCAAGCGGTTTTTACGCTGCGTTGCGGATGACACGGACGAGAGTCGCGGATATTAGAATTTTGATTGGCTCTTTATTTTAGCGGGTTAAACATTTATCTCGTAAGGAAATTGGAAGATGGAGAGATTGACTTTATTATGTCAGATGGATTCCCCATCTTATTTTATTTAAGTTGTGGAAAAGTTGATAGGTGTGATTACTGTTTGGAAATCTGGTTTTAGGCGCAATTATACGACTTTTAATGGTTTTTAATTTAACATCACGTTTACACGACTAGTCTTATTTCTTTAAAAAAAATATTTTATGTTACTTTAGACAATTTTCGTCGTAATTTGATCTCAGAATATTTGTAATTATATTTTTAAAACATAGTGTAATTAAATTGTAAAGTTATGTCAAACGCGGATAAAAAATTGAGAATTACGCAAAAACTATAAAGCGTATTTTTATAAAACCTTCACCATTTTAAAGATAATTTAATTATTTATAATTTAGTCTCAGTGTTTTAGTTTAATACCTGTTGTTTTATGTGTAATAAATTAAAAATGCGTCTAATTTCGGGCAACGCACCTTGATGGGCGAGTCCTATTACTGGGTGGACATACGACGCGTTACGTGAGCTCAGCGCAGAACACGCAAGATAACCATTAAAAGTCATTGGCAGCTAATAGCGCCTTAAACGAGAGATTTGTTGTACGAGACTCTTTGAGTCAACACTTGTCTGTCTTAATTTCGGTATCCAAATCGTGCTGCAGGAACATCACTACATATTATAAAACAAAGTCCCCCGTCACGTCTGTTCGCGATAAACTCAAAAAGTACTGAACGGATTTTCATGCGGTTTTCACCAGTAGACGGAGTGATTCACGAGGCAGGTTTAGGTGTATAATTTGTACCCGTGCGAAGGTGGGGCGGGTCGCTAGTATTGCATATTTCGATTCGTAAGTCAACTATCCACTAATCTCTGTCTCACCTTATTTTTATCACGGCAGCGACCAATGATTGTTAATTAGGCGTCACAAACAAACCGTGGCTATATTATCCTGCGGTTATATTATCCAGTACCCATATTAGGATATACGTACGTAAGATACCGTACGTATTACGTTTTTCGTTTTTATTATTAGGTTTACTAACAAATTGTGCAAATTTCTGAAATAAAATGATTATTATTGTTATCCAAGGGTCATATTATATTTTGGCCATGTAATCCTGGACCATATGGTCCAGAATAACATAACTAGTTCCATGTGGGCATATTATCCAAGGACCATATCGCACCTTCGGTGCAACAAAGTCACAACAGCTCATTTTTAAATTTTACAGGAGAAGACTTTTAATTTTTTTTTCGCATGTTATTCCTCATTTCTGGATAACTATTTATAGTAGGTTTGAAATCTTTACATAATTAATTGTTTATTTAGTTGACTATAGTTATACGTAAAAATCTTGTATTTCATAACCAAAAAAATCCTAGTAAAAGACATAACATAAAAAAGTGTCCTGAATTGTGACTTTGTTGCACCAGATACGTTTTTGTTCAAAACAGATACGTTTTTGTTGCTCCAACAAGTGAGAATAACAATGGTCATAAATACTTTTGTGTGGCTGTAGGTCCAACGTACGTCAAACACTCGGCGGGCGCGGGGGCACTACTGACCAATGAAACGTTGTCGGCCCAAAACGCATGGAATAACCGCCAATAACCACAAAGGCACCTGCGCCATTTAGTATAATTTCGAGATACTTTTGCGGATGTCTTTGTTGCCCCAAGTATAGGCATGGTTTAGAATCAATTTGGCATACTGTAAAGAAAATATTTCTTCCACCGGCTAGCGTCAGAGATACTTATGGCCTGAGACCCTGTTACCTATCTTCGGGTTTTGAGCATGAGGTATGTATGTAGTAAATAAGAGTCCTTAGATTTGGTCTTCACATATATCACGTTTATTTATAACACTGCAACACACTATATAGCACTCCGTTCTCAGAAAATTGTATGTTTAACTTACAATTTATGTTGAAACACTTTTACCATATCGTTCGAAGATTATAGGTCCAGTTCAGAGGTCCCCAAGCGGCATCTATGACGTGGTCATCCAATCATGGGCATCTCTCGACACGTGGATGCTTGTGTACGGAACCATTCTATGATCCGACCATTTTATAAAGTTTTTGCATAGTAATTAAAGTTAACTTAGGAACCCTGCCAACAAATAGAAAGATTTGATCAGACTCCTGAATGCCACGCGCTTAAGACTTAGCATCAGCACAGAAAAAAAACCCGAAAAGACTACTTACATCGTCCTACATTCTTATGCTTACAGCATTTGAACTTGACTCTGGTCCCTTTCACACCTCGAGCCATCTTAGGTACTTTTAAGTAGTTTTTCCAATAAATAAAATTTCTTAGACAGACTCGTTGCAGATCAAGTTGGAGAAAAGAAAGACGTCAAACGTCAATCTGTCATCTGTCAACTCGCAAAATAACGCTTCATTCCACGAATCTAAATTTATTCTATTTTTAGGTGTTACAATACTTAGCTCGATTTTGCAGTTTTGGCTATTTGTGACTTTGTTGCACCGAAGATGCGATATTATCTAACGGGCATATCATCCAGTGGCCAGCTGCACCAAGTCCTACCTTTAATAAAGTAGCGTATACACTGCCACTAAACAAGCACAGTTCGACTAGAATTGCCCATTACACGTCACCCCACCGATCTTATTTACTACCTACCAAACAACTTTATTTTGGTTAAGCGAGACTTCTTTAGCATTATTTTTTTGGAAGTAGTCTTTATGATATGGTTTGAAAGTTTTAGATTTGGATATCTTAGTAAGCAATCTCAACAATTCTATGAATGAAAATGATACAAAGACAGTTTTGTTTTTGCCTCCTGGGTCTAGTGATCGTTAGAGCCATATTATCCGGTCACCAGCTGCTCCTAGCCCTACCTTTAATAAAGCTGCGTCTACACTGCCACTAAACAAGTACAGTTCGACAAGAATGGCCCATTACACGCCTCCCGCCTGCCGCTCTTATTTACTACTAAACAAGTTTGTTTTCGTTTAGAGAGACTTCACTGGCATTATTTTTCTTTTTTAAAGGTAATTTAATGATAAAGTTGAGAATTTCTTATGTAATAAACTAATTTCAGTTTCAAAAAATCTTTGAATAAAAATATTATATTCGAAGACGACTTCACTTGTGCCTCCTTGGTCTAGCGCTGCTGCTGAACATGAGGTTCTGTGTTCGACTCCCATGAAGTGTTTTTGAGGTTTTGACATGTGAAATTTCACTGTAGCACTCTGGAGTCAAGAGTTGATGGCAATAGGCTTGCATTACAAGGGACTCGAACATAACTGGTGAAATGTGGATATACTATAGGTACAGTACTATAGTGTCTTGATCATAATCATCATCATTTCAGACGAAAGGCGTCCACTGTTGGACATAGGCCTCCCCCAAGTTTAGCTACAGCGACGGGTGCTGTGCGTTTTGCATCCATTGGATTCCCGCGTCCAGCTCTTCAGTCCACCTCGTGGGAGGTCGCCACTCCAGAACATTTGAATATGCCCGTTTGTCGATTCTTTGGGCTATGACGGTAAAGTTGGTTCTCCTGCATATATCTTAATTCCTGATTCGATCACGCAAGGAATCTTCAAGCATAGCTCCGAAAGCGTAATGTTACTCGTACGTTAACTTTATCTGTTTCTTTGTAAATGTCACAATAGATGTCTTGGTAGGAAGATAAATAAATAGTAGGTCCATCAAAGTTGGGACCGTAAAAGAAAAGATACTCGTAAAAGCTGAGTTATTTACGTAGATTTTATGGACGCAATGCCAATGCGAACTAATTGACAATTATCGAGAACGATTTTTAAACTGTTCTATCAACGAACATCAGAAGAAATGAGAATAACACTGTTTTCAATGTTTAATCATGTTATACCTATGAATTAAATTAGCATTGTATTGATGTATGTATTTAGATGAAAAGAAGCTACAGACATAGTGACATAGGAGTGGCTGGAGAGGCGTCACGGCGTCCTCACCTTCCGCCTGACGCAGGTCCTCACCGGACGCGGTTGTTTCGGGAGGTTCCTGCATCAGATCGGGCGGGAGGAAACGCCCGGGTGTTACCACTGCGCGGATCGCCCAGAGGACACGGTGGAGCATACGGTGGAGGTCTGCCCCGCTTGGGCGGAGCACCACCGTGTCCTCGTGGATGCGATAGGTGGCGGCGACCTCTCGCGCCAGGCCCTGGTTCAGGCCATGGTACGGAGCGAGACGGAATGGGAGGCAGTCTCCGCCTTCTGCGAAGCAGTAATGCTCGTAGGGCGTAGGACGTCGCGAGACGATTTCCGGCCACCGTAGACCCGGGCCTGCGGACGGCGAGCAGTGGATAGCTCGCCGTCCGATCAGCACCAGGCCCGTGAGTCGACGGCGCGTAGTGTTCCACGCGCGCCTCAAAGAGATGTTGTCAGCCACCACTCACGGGGCCCATCGTGGCCGGTGCCTGCATGCCTAGGGTTAGCGGATAAATTCTGAAAATGAGTTACCGCACCCCTGGGCACTCAGGCAGGGAAGGAACAGGGGTG
Organism: Polia nebulosa; assembly: GCA_951329385.1. NCBI lineage: Eukaryota > Metazoa > Arthropoda > Insecta > Lepidoptera > Noctuidae > Polia > Polia nebulosa. Next base: position 15,001,214 of record OX589605.1, on the reverse strand, counting down.
GGTTTTAGTCAGTAAGAGTCTGACACGCCCTCCCGCTACACCCAGAGTGGGAGAAGTCATTAGATGATTTCACACCCCCAAAAAAAAAAGAAAGACATCTTGACATTCTATCACTAATAACGATTGTCGAAAAGTCAAAATGTAAGCGCATTGGGTTAGGTAGAAATCACACAGTACATTATAACATATACAAAGTAGAAATGGATAATGATTTTGGGTCTAGATATTATTGTGTGTGACAAAAAGTGACATTCTTTCAACGATTGTCAAAAAGTTTTAATGTTGCCATTAGTTCCTACTGCCGAAATTTCATGCACTCAATCTCTTAATAACAAATAAAATAATTTAAAAATACTTTAATTGAGAAAGGTCTTAGTTAAAGTAGACTAACATCATATCAATCAAGGGATTGATATGATGTTAGTAATACACACTACTTAATTATACGCTACTCACCTGACGCACCAGTGCTTTAGGTGAGTGTGAGATTGACTGCGTGAAATTTCGGCAGTAGGTAGGTACTTGTCGCTATTACAAACGTTTAAAACTTTTTGACAATCGTATTGATAGAATGTCACTTTTTGTCACACACAATAATATCTAGACCCAAGATCATTGTCAATTTCTATTCTATGGGTGTTTAAATTAAATAAAAAATCAAAACCATTATTTTGAAATAATCAAAACGAAACCATATTATATAAAACAAAATCGGATTAGTTACACCATTTATAACTCAAGAACGGTTGGACCGATTTTTATGATGTATGATTTGTTGGATTTGTCTACGCCCCGAATAGCAGAATAACTAATAAAACATTGGAAAATTTCACGATGAAAAATATTTTTTCAGATAACATGATCAATACAGTGCAATTAAACTCGGTATTAAAACATAACGAGACGATATACGAGATCACGAGATTGGATATATATTGATTTTTTTTTAATTGTTGATAGGCACGCGTTTGACCACTATCTCACCTGATGGTAAGCGATGATGTGGTCGATGGTCATTTTGAGGCGGTATAAAGTTCGCCGCGTCGGGTAGTTAGTTAATAATCTATTCGTACATTCAACTGGCTAGACGCATCGTATCGAAATTTGATACTATGATTTCTCGACAAAGTGCGCCAAACGCTGTGTGGATAGACGAATACTACGAACAGTCGTAAAAACGATCCTTCGATGAATCCGTCTCGCGACTCAACGTTATTACTTAAATGAGTTTCGATAAACCAAATGTGTTGTTTATATAGTGAATTCACAGTTACGGGCAAAATAATCAATATCGACTTGCTTCCACAATGATTGTATACGTCTCATTGCTCGATATATCCGGAATCATGTCGAACTCTCTATAACTTTAGTCAAAGTGGTATTCTATCAGCGAAACCATACGATTGTCACGTCATATAGGAGAGCGTGGTAGCCCAGTGGTCTGCCCGCAGGGGTCGCGGATAAATTCAAAACAGAGTTACCGCGCCCCTGGGCACTCAGGCAACTGCAGGAAAAGGGGTGGGGTTTAGTTAGTAACAATCTGACACGCCCTCCCACTCCACCCAGAGCGTTAGAAGTCATTGGAAAATTTCCCATTCACCCAACAAAAAAAACAAAACCTCAGTGGTAACGGCCGTGACTTACAAGTTGTAGGACGTGGGTTTGAACGAACCCAGGCAGCCGCTTTACTTTGCGCAACTTATTTCATCACCACTGCTCTCAAAATGGTGAAGGAAAATATCGTAAAGGAACGTGTCCTAGAACCAAAACTTCGATGACATGTGACATCCACCAACCCGCATTGGGCCCGCGTGGGGAATTACGGCCCCCACGCTCTCACAGACAGGCCTGTGTCCCAGCTGTATGAACATTATAGGCTGACTATGCAATGTGGCTGTGCATGTAATTTTCGCAAATACTTGACAAAAGTCTTCCAATGTCTAAACATTCCAGTATTGAGGCGGGTCTCATTAGAACTCTCTTCGTATTAAATTCATCCCACTATCTATTTCAGGGTTCTTAGTGGCTATCTCAAAAATACAACAGTATTTCAGAGGCCAAGTTATCCACAGCTCATCCAGCTTACCGTACTTAACTGTAACTTTATTACATAATCCACAAAAACTCCCGCTTAAGAATGAACTGTTAACTCATTATATTCATTAAGTAATGAAACGTATTTATGGGGGAGATTAAGTAAACGCAAAAAAAATGCTTGAGTTTTTAATATCGTTATGTTGTTAGTTTATGCTGCGGTTGTATTAAGTGGCACTTTTAATTACGAAAAAGTCCAATTAGTAGGAAGGGTTCGGTATAATCCTTGCGGTCACCGAGCAAGCGCTACCCTACATAAACAACATGGGGTTTTCGCACGCAGGCAGTAAGACAAGGTTTTTTGCTAATTTAGTAAAAAACTTCTTCTTAACAAGTACTTGTTATTTTTTGACGAGCACTAGCTAAAAATAAAACTATCATCATTAAAAGTGCTAAAATCATTAGAAGGGCAGATGGCATATCTAGGTATGAATTGTCATATAGCCAGAGGCCTAACGTCTGATATAACAATATGTCGTAGCCTGCCGGAGAGCAACCCACAGTTTTAAAATAAAATGCTTCCAAAGCAGCATAGACACAGATATGGGTGCCTGGGAAAGTACTCCCGCTTGCCACCATTGTGGCAACTGCTTAGATGAGGCTTGAGGAATGCTCAGCTTGGGACCTGTCGAGCGAGTGACCTCGTCGAGGCAGTCGGTACTGCAGATATATGGTCAAAAGCGAGAACGCGTGGTACTCAGTCGCCTACTTCTGCGAGGAAGTCGCAAAGAATGCCGTGGAAAGGGAGTGGGAGAAAACGACTTCCCTCTCTATCCGTAGTAGACGCACAGGATGGCGGAGGGCGCGAAACGGTCTTCGGCCGCTATAGGGTGTGGCCTGCAAGTAACAGACTTGGGGAGTCTGTGCCTGAACAGTGAAAGGCCCGAGGCGCCAGTGCGCATGGAGGATTTCCAAACGTTCAAAAAAAAAAGTACATACTCTACAATGTTTTTATTTTTGGCAGACACTGAAAAATCGCACATGCGTTTACTGCCTTAGGTGAAATTGCAAAGCATGTGCGACTTAGTTGCCAATAAGTCACTTAAGGCAACTTTGTTAAGATTTACACCATCCAGGTTACTAGCAAATTTAAAACTTTAAACCATCCATTAGTGAAATAGATTCTTCGTATTTCTGTTGCGGGATCGTTTATCCAACTGCGGCGCAAACATAAGTAAAGTTTTAACTACCACCCAGGTGTAATAGTTACGTACAAGCTTATAAATAAACTTCAATTAAAAGTTTTCCTGTATTCCCGTGTAGATATTCGTATAGAGACAATACGACCGTATGATATTGTTGACTAACCTTTACAAGTACTTATACTTAGTAGTATCTTTTGCACTAGAAAGAACCTAGACTCAATGTAATCCTAAACCTCAAATTTGATAAACACAGTTAAGTTTTTTGTTTACCTATTTGTACGTTTTTTCGTTTAGAAAAGGTTTTTTAGGAAGCTGAGTGTCAGTCTTCTGAAAAATGCATTTATATTAGGAGCGTAGCCGCGGGATAAAGCTACGAACAAAATCTGTAACCAAAGATTTCCTTCTACATGAAAAATCCCTTCCGTGTTAATCAATAGTGTGCGAAAACCAAAATCCAAATAAAAGTGGGTCAGGAACGAAGGCCCTTGAAGGCATCACATGACGGTTTATTTTGGTGTACGATGATAGATAGTCCAGGAAATCGGGAAAGGCGAAGAAATATGGCGTAGATTCGCATTGAGTGTCTTGTTGTTCAAGGTTTTCAGGTCAATGGGTTTAATAGATGAATGTGTGTACCTACTTCACATATTTTTAACCGACTTTCGGAAAAGGAGGAGATTCTATGTTCGACTATATATATAAATATATTTTTTTTTATGTATGTTTGCCGGTTTCTTTGTCAGTTGTGGACCGATTTTCAAAATTATTTTTTTATCCAAAAGAATATACTCCCGAGGCGGTCCCATATACATTTTATCGAAATTGCTTTAGCGCTTTTTAAGAAACTGAACAAAAACGAAAAATACGTATACCTAGATGACGTTTTTGTTTTCTCCAATTACGACTATGTTTAAACTCCACGTTCCATGTTATTGGAGTTTTTTTTTCTCACTAATAGTATCATATGCACATACTAACTGTGTTTATTTTGATTTTGTTGTTAAAATGAGTGATACAGAAGTTAATACACCATGCATGCATGTAATTAAGCATGCGGCATGCAAGCGATCATGCAACATCAGCGTGCAAGCAAGCATGCAGCATGCAAGCGAGCATGCAACATGCGGGGCTCCGGCGGTCTCACGCGAGCAGATTGTAGTAACGCTCACCACCTCAGCTTCGGCTTGCTAGCCGCCTGCTCCTTAGCTCGCGGTCCACCTCGACCCTCCGTGCTTACGCGGGCTTAAATTACACTCTAGGGGTAGGGCAAACAAGACTACGTGGAGTCGGTTTTGCAGTGATTCTTTTCTGTCACTAACTTTTGTAGCACAAAATATTGACTTTTTAAGACGATATTTACATTTTCGTTTAAATAAAATACCATGGAAAAATACACCGAACAAGCAATATTCGTTAAAAAATAATTGTACTGTTTGGTTTGTTAAATAAAAATATGTGATTATAAAATTCATTCAATTGTGTTTCTGTAAAACATGTTTCATTCAAGTAAATAGTAGTTGAAACAGTAATATTCGAAATAAAAATACAAGGACCAAATATTATATGAAACATTTTCTGGGAAACGAATTCTACGAAATTTATGTCTGCGGAACAAGGGGACACCGTATTTTTGACTATTTGTATACCTTTGAGTCAACATGATGCTTATACTGTAAAAATTTGAAGACCAACCGTTTGGTTGAAAACCTATGTGACAGACGACGGACAGACAGACGAATACGTGAGTGACAGCAATAGGGCTCCGTGTGAACCCTTCGGGTACGCAACCCTAAAAATGAGGTATTTGATAATTGAATCATAAAATATATGGTTTACGATTCAAATTGCAAATATCTCTAAGTTTAAAAGCAGGCCAGAATCTAGATTTTGAAAAAAAAAAGATAGCAAAACGCATTGACAATTTGTCTGACCCGAGAACCGAAAGCAAGACCACACACTCTGCAGTAGTGCTTGCTGCCAGTAGAGCAACGAGTTCCTCGATTAATAATAATGATACAATTTGTCTGACATGTGGGTCAGAAGACTAAGTGGAGGAGTGACTTCGGACAACAACGCGTCTGTTCTGTCATTTATCTTCGTTACGCCTAGCAACTCCCAGCACAGGGAAACGTGGGGAACTGACCCATACAAAATAACTTCTATGAAAACAAAATGAAACCGTGACTTGAGGTAGTATAGAGTCGGTAGGATAGATTCTTACAAAACTTAATAAATTTCACTTAAGAGCATGGTAAATAGTAGATTGTGCAACAAGGGTGTAAAACAGTGTCTTACGTCACGGACGGCATACTGAACCCTGAGCGTAACGAGGTATTCAAATAACTCCCGAGCGAAGCGAGTGGGTTATGCAGAGTCCTGAGTAAAGTGAGAGGTTCAAGCTGCCCAAGACGAAGACAGGCTGTATCCCAGAGGAGCATACTCTACTTTTCACACCTTCTACGAGACAATAAAAAGCCAGGGCTCACTGAAAATCACAGCACCAAATACCGACTTTTGTTGTCCCCTTTGGGGAGTTTTCAATATTCACGCGGGCAAAACCACTGGAAGACCCATAAAAGTCTTCGTGACTGTCCTATACGTATCCAGACTTGGATGCAAAATGCAGCCTGCAAAGATACATTTACACATGCACAAGATGCAGCTAATACCTAATCGACACGTGTTTCATCTCTCCACAGGGCATCAGGAGATGTTGACTTGTCGACCGCTCTAACACGCGTCCAAGCGGCTTTGGTCGATTTTGGCGGATTAAAAACTAAACATTGTTATTGCATAACATATTATTCTTGCAAAGAAACGCCTGATTACATAACTTTAAAATGTTAGTATGTTCTTTATAACTACCAAAACATTCCACTAGGTCTAGGGGCGATTGTTCTTAGGCTTTTAGACACAAAACAATGAACATTGTTATCTATGAATGAAAATGATGACTAGCAAATTGATACAATGTTCTTAAGCTGGGATCAAACTGAAAACGGTAGACAAATGATATCCATTTATGTGCACAGAAGAGAAATTCGGAAGGCTTAAACTGACTAGCAGCGTAATTATAAGTTATTATGTCTGAAAGCCTCCTTGGAAGATGATTAATGATATTCGTTTCGTTAAACAGGGCACTGTCGGCTTCTCTAGTATTATAAGCTGCTGTTAGCCGTTCTTTTTTTGAAATTTTTGTTTGAATAAAGTAAGAAATAAATAAGAAAGAAAGTGACAGTGTGCAAGGCACATTGCTCGCAGAACAGAGCGAGACCGCGTATCAGAAGACGCAGCGTTGGAAGTCCTCTCACAAGATGGACCGATAACCTGGTGATGGTCGCGGGAATCCAATGAATGGGAGAAGTGGACGTCTTTCGGCTGAAATAATGATGATTATTATGAAGAAATGAACCAAGTTTTGAGTCTAACTGGAATAAGGTAATCTGAAATTTCCATGCAATTTTCAATTCAATTTTCCATCACTTTTCGTCACGAGAGATCGAGGTCAAGAGCTGGCGCATCGCGAAATAAAAATATATTATCTTTTAGCTACACTTTGTACGTAGTTATAGTATTGAAAATATTTTTCGCGTTTTTGCCCAATACTACAATTTTATAATCAATTACAACAGAACAAAAATCGCAAACCATTTTAAATATTTGATATTTTGCAGAATGCTTTTGGCTCAATTTTAAAATAGATTGCGTAATATTCAACTCAGCTTTTACAAACATTTTATTTTTGCCAACTATTTATTCAATACTCAATTTGATGTATGAACTGAAGCAGAAATTAAAACAGTTTACATGAAGCAATATATGACAACACAAAACATTTTTCATATAATGCCAGTACATGAAAAACGGAGATGAAACTGGTCGTAGTCGGTCGACAATTTTCAACCAGTTAAGTCCACTCAGTAACAAATATTTAGTTGAAAAATTTACCTATGTTAAAAAAATAACAACGTAGGAGTTTTGACAGTCGTTACGGGTGGTCAGAGGCATGGAAATCTGACAATCAGTCTTACCAAAGGGTATAATTATCATCATCATGATTTCAGCCGAAAGACGTTCACTGCTGGACATAAACCTCACCCAAGTGTCGCCACGGCGACCAGTCCTTTACGTCATGCATTCATCGGATTCCCGCAACCGAAGTGGCAAAACAGGGTCGATGCCATCTGTTCTGCCACTTAAGTTTTGCGATTTCTCGGACGTCAGTAACCTTGGTTTTCCTGCGGATATCTTCATTCCAGATTCGATCACACAAGGAAACTCCAAGCATAGCCCGTTCCATTGCTCTTTGACCGCCTTCTGAAGAATGGGTATAAATGTGACACGGTAACTGGGTTGTGGAGGTTAGACAGACAATTCTTTATTTTATAAAACTGGAGTTCAGTTGCATGCGGTTAGACTCGAAGCCGACCGATCTTAATTGGGATAAAGCATAACAGAGACTTCCACTGCCTACCTACCCTCGACTAAAAAGTTCCAAACATTTCTAGCAGTCTGTTCCAGTTGGTATTTTAGTTCAATCACAGAATTGAAGTCACCAACTGCATCAGACCGCTTGAAAAGTGACTTGTTTGGAACTTTTTAGTCGTTTTTTGCTACATTTTAGTTATTATTATCAGTATGTACCTATATATGTAAATGAAGATCATTAGAACCTTCATTTAAATTGCCCGTATAGAAACTCCATGCATTAAGAATGTTTCTTTTCCTTTTAAACTCTATGATATTATCGGTGGTATAGACTTTCTGGATTGACTATGAAACAATGAGTGTGTAAAAATGACTGATTAGACGCCATAACTGAAAACGGAATAATCCACTCTAGTAAAGAGTAAATTGAAGCAATAGTTTTAAATGTAGTTTCTCTTGAGAACAGGTATGTAATTAATCTGTAATTAGTAACTTAACAAGACGTTATTTTTTGTTTATGTTATGGTCTAACATTGTAATATATATAATAAATACTCTTGATTACAGAGCAACGATTCCGCAAAAAAAAACGAAAAAGTAAATGCCTAATCACACAACACATTACATATATACCTATTAAGTTATTTAGTTTAGTTGTGTTATTTAGTTGTATTGTAGTTTTAGTGAGTTATATTTTTGGAATTGTCTCGATTAAGTCATGTGGGGTATGACTTAATCACAAAAAAATACGGTGTCACTTACCTAACGGACGGCAACCGATAACTTGTTTTTTTTTTTCAAAATTTATATAGCTTATGTATCTTGTTTTTTTTTTCAAAATGTATATAGCCTATGTCACTTTGACAATAAAGACGAATCTAATGGTACCTCGTTTGTTCAAAAAATCCATCCAGTCGTTTAGTTTACGAGCCAAAAAAATAGACATACACACGTATATACTGTCGAAAAACATAACCCTACTTCTGGGGTAGTCGGGTAACTAAGCCACATGTCAATTGTTACCATACAAAATCAGGTTCGGATAATTATAATAATTGTTGTTGTCGATTCCAATGACTTTGTATTAATCTTTTATATGTTCCATCGACTTTTACAGTCAATGAAAAAGATTGATATTGGCAATGGCCTAAAGCCTTACACAATAAACTGTAAACGGCGAACATAAAAGGAAGCGGAGCAAGCAATCAATGGCTACACAATTTCCTATTTAACTTTATGGTTTTCTTTCACAGTGACCCTTCAGGGATCCTTATAAAAAAAAACTATTAGTGACATTTTTTTTTTATACAGGGTGTAAAAGAAATGCACAGTCATTATTAAGCACAGCTTCAGCCCAAGCAAATGAACAACTTTATTCAAGAAATTAATAGTCGATTCCGAGAAAAGTAATTGGCTTTCCCATACTAATTTTGCTCAACTAAATTTAATCATCTGTTGATTACTGTGTACGGTGTGGTATAACACCATTTTTATTTTTTCCTCAAAGAAAGTTGTTCATTTCCATTAGCAGTACCTAAAATATGACCACCAATCTCCGTAACATCCTGTATGTACCTTTAAAATTCAACATTAATAACTTCTTATTTTTCTTACCTACCCAATTTAAAATTGTTCAAAAAGTTAAAACTTCAAGCCGTAAAAATAGTCATAAAAAATATTTTACGACAGTAATTTTACCGGAGAAGCAAACAAGACCAGGAAATTAAAAGTAAGTATTAGGAAATGTATAAGAAAAACACTTGGTAACTTCTCTCGAGCCCCCGGAACATTGAATTTAACAATGTTTTTGTTTACGATTAGTCAGCTTTGATGAAAGATCTGTTAGATATTAGGCATTTCATTTCATTTTTGGTTTGATTTACCTTATTAAAAGCCTTGGGTGACATCAAATCATCATTTTTCCCTTATCCTTATTTGTTTATGGTCGACGCAGCATATATAGCTATTTCTTCCATATATGTATGTACTATTGAAGACAAAAGTGCATGGAGAGCCTAAGGTCGACTTTTGACTATGAGGTTTTGCATTACGTATCATGACTTTCATGAGACGACTAGATGGCGCTGTTCAATCATGAAAATAACACTGCAAAGCTTATAAACCTTATTATGCAGAGGCAGATAATAAGGTTTTTAATACCTAAAATAATTACTAAGTAATAATAATCCTACTAATATTATAAATACAAAAGTTTGTATGTTTGTTTGTTTGTATGTTTGTATGTTTGTTTGTTTGTATGTTTGTATGTTTGGCTGAAGGTATCGCAAAAACGGCTGAAGGGATTTGAATGAAATTTCGCACACAGGTAGGTCATAGCCTGGATTAACACATAGGCTACTTTTTATCCCGGTAAATGACAAGACTTAGCGAAGGCTGAGATGGAAGTAGAAATCCAAAGTCAGGCTGAACGAGCGGTTTACGCTCACAAAGTACCAGGAGACCAGAAACATGAAAAGTATTTCCGGGGTTGGAATCATGAGCGGTAAAGTCTCGCAAAGTACCAGGGGACCAGAATCATGAAGAGGTATTTTCGGGGCTACAACCCTAGCGGTATAGCTTCGCAAACCACCAGGAGACCAGAATCAAGAAGAAGTATTGCCGGGGCTTGAATCCTGAGCGGTATAGATTGACAAGCTACCAGGAAATCAGAATCACAAAGTATATTCCGAGGCAGGTATTATGAGATGTAGAGATTCACAAATTACCAGGAGACCAGAAACATGAAAAGTATTTCAAGGATTGAAATTATGAGCGATAAAGACTCATAAAACTACGAAAAGATCAGGATTCACGAAAAAGTAGTTCCGGAACTGGAATCATGATATAAGTAGATTCCAAAACTACCAGGAGACAATAGTCATGAACCAGTATTTTTGGGGCTTAAATCCTAAGCGGTATAGATTCCTACGACCTACTAGGAGATCAGAATCACAAAATATATTCTGTGGCTGGTATTATGAGAGGTACAGATTCACAAATTACCAGGAGAACAGAATCATGAATAAGTTTTCCGAACAGTACAGATTCACGAACAACCAAGACGTAGAAGAATTACAAATGTTACCAAAAGGCTGGGATTATGAGCGGTAGAGATTCATAAATAACCAGGAGACCAGAATTATGAAGAAGTGATTTTGGGGTTGGAATCATGAGAGGTATAGATTCTAAAATAACCAGGAGACTAGAGTCATGAATCAGTATTTTTGGGGCTAGAATCTTAAGCAGTATAGATTCACAAAATACTAGGATACCAGAAACACAAAGAGTGTTCCGGGGCTGAAATCCTGAGTGGAATAGATTCTCAAACTACCAGGGAGGGGGCTGGAATCCTGAGCGGTATAGATTCATAACCTACCAGGAGATCAGAAGTACAAAACATATTCCGAAGCTGGTATTGGGAGAGGTAGAGATTTACAAATTACCAGGAGACCAGAAATGTGAAGAAGTAAAATTTCCGAGCGGTATAGATTCACTCACTACCAGGAGATCAGAATCACAAAAAAAAAAGCCAAAAAAAAAGGGTGGGATCAAAAGAGGTATAAAAAAAAGCATCTTGAATAAGTATTTTCGGGACTGGAATCCTGAGCGGTATAGATCCTTAAACTACCAGGAAAACAGAATCATGAAGAAGAGAAATTTCAGACCTGCACGCGGATGAAGCCAAAGGTAAATTGGAAGTAAAAGGTGGTGAAAAAGTTTATTTCATATAAATGTCTACGCGGACGGAGCCACGGACAAGAAGCTAAGCACCAATTTAGGATATGTTCGGGACCCAATAAATGAAACAGTTTCGATATGGTAAACTATTATATTTAACACGGTAAGAGTAACAAGATAGGTACCCCGACACACTGAGCGAGTGTGTGGCCCCACAGTCTTTATGTAGAACTTTGACATTCAAATAAATCTGGCTTTCTGCCTAATTTAAATAACTTTTGATTTTGATTTCTACAGTATTTATTTAACGTGCTCCTCTCTGAAAATACCACTCAGACTTATTACAATTACACTTTTTACGCGGGCGAAGCCGCGGGCGGAAGCTAGTATATTTATATTCAAATAAACAAAAATTACTATATTTTCTTATTTCCGAGTACTTAATACAGCGCCATCTAAACCAAACTAAATAAGCCAATTGGTATATCGGTTAATTCGACTACAGATGGCGTCGATCATAAATAATAAAAATCCCTACATTCACAAAGTAGCTCTTATTTTCACGTTCCAGAATAAATAATCAGTAGCTCAGGTGGATAAGCATGGCAGAATAACATAGATCGTTCAACAGGGCACCGGTTCGCAACCCAGCTCTCTGTCGACTTTTTTTAAATTTAATTATTATAATATATAATTTATATTCTATTTTTTGTATTTTTAAACGTTTTTATTTTATTTTTTGTTATAAATAATATAAAAAATATGAGGTATAAGATGTATAAATGAATATAGGGATAATATACAAGTATACATATACTACTATATATAACATTATATAAATATATATTATATAAATTACTTTCATAATTGGTGGTAAGAATTAGTAAAAAACATTTATGTAAGAAGATTTAGATATATTTTTCTTACAGCTTAAGATTTACTAAGTTTAATTCTCGTAAAGGATAAGAAATGAAACTATTTTATTGATTATAGTTTAAGACATTTAATTCTCAAAGAAGAATACAATTTATGTCTTTCTTTCTTATAGAATGTATAACCTAACCTAGCAGTTTTACATCCAATTAACAATGATTTAATTCACTTGTTAAGGAGAAATACAAGTAAAATTTATAACTGAATAACTCTATTACAAAATAGAAGACCTTAACAAAGTAAAACTGTATAATAGATATTATAAGTATTCTAAATCAAAACTGTGTTGTGCTATTCTTCTATTATTTAGTTTTATTTACATTATGTTATAATAACTTTCACTATATATGCAACCTTAGTTCTGTAAATATTTTACCTACTCATAAATTATAAAAATTTTACGTTTTGCATAATTATGTTTAGTGGCATTGACTATAATGATTGATTTGTGCATTATGTTATGACTAAGGTTCATAGCTTAAGTATTCGTTCCAGAAGGAGGAAGAAATTGAAGCTAAACCTAAAATCAATAACAATTGTAAGACCGGGTTATAGCTGTCATTTTGGGACCGAGTTGTTTATAATAATAAATAAATAATTTATTATGTTGGAAAGGAATCTATATTTATATTGTTTTTATTTTAATTTCTTATATTATATAAGAAATCAAAATCATTAGTGTAATAACATTTTGTTGTTATAAAGTAATGTATAAATTTATCCAACTTACACCAAGTTTGATTACTGTAATTTATCATATAAATTATAGCTACCCCGGTCTTTTCATTTTTACTCAATCATTATTACTCAATTCAATAGTCAACACTTTATATTCTTTAATATTTCGTGTATCCGCCATTTTGATCGATTACAGCTTGCAACCGCGAACCCATGGAGTCTATTAATTTTTCACATAAATTGTGACCCCGTATAGAATCCCATACCTCCATGCAGTGAGTACTCAGTGCTTCCTTAGTCTTTTCGTTCCTATTGTCCCACTTTTGAACCATAACGCCCCATAAATTTTCAATGGGGTTTAAATCTGGCGATCTCGCAGGCCAAGGAATAATTCGTATGTCCGATTGCTGGCTAAACCACTCTTGCACAATTATGGAACGGTGTATAGGACAATTGTCCTGCACGAACGTTATTACTGGCATGTCTTCTACAGGAAAAACATTCCGCACAGTGGGCAACATGACGTCATTCAGCACATCTAAGTAGTTAACACTGTTTGCACGACTGGGTATTACAATAAGTTCTCCTGGTCCTGCAGCTGTCATCCATCCCCAAATGTTCACTGTTATACGACCGGATTCAGAGTTAGGCACAACGTGATCACTATCATAACGCGTATTATTCCTACGCCACAACCTAACTCGCCCGTGCTGGCTAGACTTGAAAGTCTTTTCATCACTGAAGATAACGTTGCTCCAGTCGAAATGTCTGTATTTCAAAGCGAACTCCAATCGTGCTCTTTTATTAGCTTCGGTTAGCAATGGCTTAATAGCATGTCGACGATAATGCAGACCTTCACTATGAAGAGCACGATACACCGTCCGCAAAGATGTATCAAACAACTCTGCGTAATATCTTGTTGGTGTAAAGCCATTTTCCTCATAACCTTGCACCATAAGTTGACGCTGGTCTGAGTCAATATGGCGTCTTCTGCCAGATCTACTGCGGTGTTCCAACGAACCCTCTTCTTGAAACCGCTTTATCCATAAAGTGACAGTCTTTACCTATAAGGGAAATATATTATTTATTATTTTCGTGTATCGATAACCATGGATAATAAAATAAATAACGAACAGTGATTTTAAAACATTACTTACGTTTAAGCCAGTTTCTCTCGAAATTTCAGAATAATTTAGGCCTTGATTATGCAATGCTATTATTTGGGCCCTCGTAGCCATATCAATATTAGAACGCGAACTCATGGTAAAGATAAATATTAAAAAATTGTTAAATGCAATCGTAACTGAACTCACTCAAAGATAGTAAAGAACATTATGATTGAACAAAAAGATTTAATTTTTATACAGTCAATATTAAACTACCCTCAATTCTTTTGAGATTTATGATACAGGTTAAAGTCGCTAAACAACTTCGATATAATAAAGAGTAGGATAATTTCAACTCATTGCGTAATGACGCAATAGTCCAGTGGCTATGGTATCGGTAAATTTTATGCCACCGAGTTCGAATCCTAGTTATTACGAGCTTTGCTTTATAAGGTTTGTAATGTCGTAGGAGAATTTGTGTTAAAATTAAGTAATATTGTAACTAGCAAAAAACAAGATAATGTTCTTTAACGAGAGATGTATATTTTCCAATCCAACTACTATACTAGCGCCATCTATGTCGTTCAAGACGTATTATTAAGGCGATGAAACCCTGTACAAACGATTTTGGTTTGGAACTCTCCATGCACTTCTGTCTTTATTAGTATGTCCAATATCTGTCATGTCATCTCAAGAGTCACACATCCAAACATCGTTTTTATGGTCTTCCTCTACCCTTCTATTCTTCACAATGTGTTCTTCCGCCAGTAGGTCAGCATTGAGAAACATTGAGGTCATCATAATTTAAGCTGAAAGATGTCCACTGCTGGATATAACCTCCCTCAATTTCCGCTTCAACGACCGGTCCTATGCGTCTCGCATTCATCGGCTACCTGCGACCTTCACCTGTCCACTTTGTGGGATGCCTTCCAACGCTGCGCCTTCCGATATACAGTCGCCACTCCAGAAATTTTTAGTCCCATCGACCATCTGTTCTGAGAGCAATGTATCCTAAAATACTATTCCAATATGCCACGATTTACATTGAAGACAGAGAACATGACAACGACATTTTATGTACAAGTAACTTAACTTACAAGACTCGTCCGAAAATAAATCCCTACTTAATGACTTCAGTATGTCAGTAACCGGAGGAGCTCAGTAGCCACAGGTCGCCACCGGCTTACGTTGCTAGGCAACGGGGGTTGTTAGCGCATGTTCCACAAACTTAATGCGCCTTAAAACTGACTTTAGTTAGCGAGGATTTCCGTATGAGGTCAGGTGAAAAGCGGGTCTTATTAAAATACGTATTGGCTGACCCCAAAAACGCTGAATGTCTTCTTATGAAAGGTTAAAGAGGAAAATCCTTATGTTCAATTCGTTCGGTTAGCTGAAGTATTAGTGATCGCTTTTTGTTTTTCTTTATAGCAAATAGAATGGTGTCAGTAGTCTCACCTCCGATGTCTTGATATTGAGTTTCTGTCAAACTCTACTTTAGGCTTAAAACTTTTGCCTAGGGGTAGCGGATAAATTCTCAACATGAGTTACCGCACCCCTGGGCACTCAGGCAGGGAAGGAACAGGGTTGGGTTTTAGTCAGTAAGAGTCTGACACGCCCTCCCGCTCCACCCAGAGCGGGAGAAGTCATTGAATGATTTCCCAATCCCACAAAAAAAAAAGCCTTAAAAACTGTCAATCTTTGTCATCAAAGTAGGATTTGATTCTTTCATAACTCTAAATACTGAATTCAGAAACCGGCCTAATATTTGTGTTGCCTCTTGAAGCAAAGCATGTATGAATAGACGTATTATATGGGAATAGTTATTCATTGCCGAGAGACTAGAACTTAGTGAATGATCTATTGATACTGTAGGATTTGGAAAATGAAGACACAAGAGAACCAAGGTTACCGACATAGCCCAAAGAATCGCCAAACTTAAGTGGCAGCGATCAGGACACATTGCTCGTAGAACAGTTGGTCGATGGGACTGAAAAGTTCTGGAATGAAGACCGCGCATCGGAAGACGCAGCGTTGGAAGGCCACCCGTCGCGGGAATTCGATGGATGCGAGACACATAGGACCGGTCGTTGTGGCGACACTTGGGAGAGGCCTATGTCCAGCAGTGGACGTCTTTCGGCTGAAATGATGATGATGATGATGATAATTTGGAATCCACCAATAAGTAAAGTCGTGAACGGCAAACCCAGATATATAATAGTTATAGGATAAAAGCCTTCTTAATAATAATAAAACACCAACATACTCTGTTGAAGCCGTAAACTTGTGTTAAACTTTTTATGTTTATTTTCTCTTCTGGCAATGCTCACAATAAGCAATGCGAGATAAATAAACCTCATTTATTTTACGGAATTTAAATAAATATCTATCATTACGCCGAATCGCTGCAGTGCAAATTAAAATATAGTCAAAGAGGTTTTTCAGACGTACAACAAGTGATTCCACTTTCATTACACAAGAATTTCCCGTTTCATTAATATTTTCGCGAATTCTGAAATATTTACTCTCATTGGGAAATGAACTATTGTAGTATTAAATATTAAGTCCTTTTTTGCGAAAGTTAAAAATAGAACCGACTTCCAAAAAAAAACAAAAAAAGTGCAAAATAACTTTAATTTCGGAAGTGGCAATAGACGAAGAAACAAAACCAGAAACACCGACTTCCAAAATTAAAGTTATTTTGCACCTTTTTGTTTTTTTTGGAAGTCGAGTCTATTTTTTGTAAAAAAGGTTTTTATTCGGGTGCGCCAAAGTTCACCTAAATTTTCAACTCTGATAATTGGAAATCCGAAAATGTTCTTCCTAACATTTTTCATCCTAACAATCACAATTCCTAACTACTCTGTCTCTAATGTTCACAATTCCGAAGCATTCAACTTCACAATGTCAGTAGCAATAAACGTCTATTATACTATTATTTGTTTTCCTATATTTTCTCAACATAACCATCTTTTACACTATTATTCCAAGTCATATCTTTTTTGTTTAGATTTCTTTCCAAAATTAAATTTAAAAAAGTTGTACTATTTTTATTTACTCTAAAGATCGTAAGTAACGAAACGTAATCGAATGTAAGATTAGCGCGAAAAAACGTTTGACAGTTGTCACTCGTCGTATGTTCTATTTTTGTTTTTTTTATTATTTTTGATTTTTTTATTATGTTATCTATTACACTACACACTAAACTTAATATTCACTCACTTAATCTTCACTTGCAAGCAATGACAACTTAGGATGCAAGAGCGAGCGAAGCGAGCTCGAGACTTTGGGCACCCCGACTCGGACAGGTTAGGTTAGAAGGGGATGGCGGGGTCAAGAGAGCGAGCGAAGCGAGCGAACATACCCTGCCATCCACTTCGTGGTTATTTTTCTACAAACCACTCAGAAGTAGGAGCCCTGCGAAGCGGGGCCCCGTCGACACGTGGCTCCATCGACATGCAAACCTAAACCATTATAATAAAATAAAAAATTCCGTTGCAAAAACAAACAAATGCTCAAATTAAAACTATAAATATCATCTTCTACCCACATATATTGTTTATTACACTTGGTAAATGTTTCTTTCTGAGTATGAGTAAAAATATTATGTTTAGGGATAAAAGCGTTATAATAAAAAACAGTAGGAGTTTAAATATATTTACATTAATGATATTATTAATTACAATTTTCGGAAAAATGACTGTTATGAACATCGCCGGTAGCACTACAAATAGTATGAATGAAAACTTTAGGATGAAAAATTTTAGGAAGAGTGATCACTCGGATTACAAATCATTAGGAAGAACAATTTCGGGTAAAGAACTTTAGGTGAGCCAATATGGACCCTTTTTATTTAGTTTTTAGTTGAGATTCCCCTTTAAATTGTGTACAATGCATATTTATGCGATAGCAGCAATCGCGGTTGATTTGCTGTCATTTTTTGAAGAGTTCCGTTGTCTGTCTCCGAAACTCATCATCAGATCTTTAAGAAATTTAAATCGAACCAAAAAAACAAACACTTTTTGAACAAAAAGACTTTTGCAAATCCGTCTATATAATATGATGGTTATGTCCGTAACCTACATAAAAAAATATATCTAAACATCCGAATTGATAACCTTTTTGAGGTCGGTTAAAAAATGCTAAGAACTGTATTAAACTGGGTATTAATGGGCTCCTAATTCAAATTGAGAACATTTTTAGAACGAATCCTTTAACATCTATTTTTTTTGCAAAAATACTCGTAGATTGAAGTTGAAGTTTTTGAGGTTTTTCAGACTGATTAAAATTTATAAAGCAACACATTTTGATACAATGAAACTGTTATGAAGTGTAAAAAACACTATAAAATAATTCCTCAATATGTGAGAAAATATTGGTAGGACTGTATGTAAATTAATTCAACTTGCAAGCCGTCGCTGCTAACACCTTCTTGCGAGGTCTGCCAGACGCGGGAAAAATTGCTTGCTTGCTGCTGAAAAATTTTAGCCGGGTCGTGGGAGTGATCGAAAGAGTCACCACGGGCTTTGTACAGGCAACTGAAGGAGCACGAGTGGGCGTTAGTCAGTAAGAGTCTGACACGCCCCTCCTTATTTTGAAGTTATACTTCTTTTGGCGCGTTAGGGAAAAATTGTGAGAGTAAATTTTTACGATGTGCGCGCAATCCGTCACAAAAAACCTACAGCCTGAAGTTAGCTAGAACCGACACCCTGAAGTTACCTATGGTCTGTGGTTCATGAAGAATGATTGTTTTCCTTTTGTAAACTTTGTGACAGTTTGGTTTTTTATCTTGTTACGCCAAAGAAGTATAACTTCTTACGTGCGTACATAAGTACACACACGCTTTTTTTTTACTCCTGGGACCCAATTCTGTAAAATGACTAACTTGTCAATAGTGTGTCGGTAGTGTGTCAGTGTTGTCTCAATAGAATAGTCATTGACATTTGGTATTCTACAAATTACGAGTATGTATGTTCATTGACTTGCCACTGTAGTGCCATTGAAACACCATAATAAGACTATTGTAATAATTGGTAGTCTGGTCTACTATAATATGTCAATAGCATTTTGAAGTTTTTGCAGAATACCAAAGGACATCAACCGTAATGGGCTAACCGGTAAACAACCGTATTGGGTAAAAAGAAACTCATAAATAATTTAGTAATAATATTTAATAAACATTGGTCTTAATTCGGGAGTGTCAAAATAAGACACGAAAAACGAATAAAAAAGATTTTTAATTGATTATTTTGTTTGTGTATGGTGACAGCGTGCGGGATGCGTTGAGTTAGGGTTGCCAATATAAAAACCCAGAAAAATAATATCGATATTTGATGTTTCGATTCGAAATCTTCAAAACATTGCAATGTTTTCCTGGAAGACCAAGTTTTGCTCTGACCGTTGGAATATTCATCATAGCATGATCATCATTATTTTAAC
Source organism: Polia nebulosa (assembly GCA_951329385.1). Classification (NCBI taxonomy): domain Eukaryota; kingdom Metazoa; phylum Arthropoda; class Insecta; order Lepidoptera; family Noctuidae; genus Polia; species Polia nebulosa. Next base: position 14,981,716 of record OX589605.1, on the reverse strand, counting down.
CTCACACAAATAAAAAAATATAGTTTACGTAGAACAACATTTATTTTTAAGTGATATTAATCATCAGCGTGCCCACGCGACCAGCGTAGAACAAATGCCGAAAGTAGTTTAGCTTCTTTCGAGAAAAAATGGTAAGAATCGTTCGTAATTGGTATTTTGTCTTGGTTCGTTTGGGTTTTGTCCGCCGTGGCAGCGGGTATTAATAACGCGTGCTTTTCTTGAAGATTCTAATTGCAATGCAGCATGGGCCATAACCAAAAGAATTACGCAAAGCAGAACAGCTCAGTACTGAAATCGATTTCAAATCGTATATTCGACTGATATCTAGTGCAGAGAACTGGCAACCCTAATCCAGAACCGATTTTTGATCGATTGTCAATGTCAATGTCATTCGCTCTTGATCGTATCGTATTGTGGATATTATTTCGGCTTTAGTGATTTCTGACGACTTGTGATTTCTGCAACAGTGGTAAAATAATGTCTGTAGTATGTCGATAGAGTGTAGATGGCGTGTTGCTTAACTCAAAGTTACAGAATTGGGCCTCTGCTTTGGCGCTTTGTGACGTTGGTAGTGAAGAGCAGTGGGGGCCCAGAGGTAACGACCGCGACTTACAAGTTGTAGGTTGTGAGTTCAAACCCAGGCAGGCGCTTTACATTGTGTAAATTATTTCATCATCACTGCTCTCAAAAAGGGTGAAGAAAAACATCGTGAGGAAACCGGCATGTCTTAGAGCCAAAAATTCGAAGACGTGACATCCACAAACCCGCACTGGGCCCGCGTGGTGGATTACGGCCGACACCCTCTCACAGAGAGGAGGCCTGCGCCCCAGCAGTGGGGACATTAAAAGGCTGATGATGATGACGATGATGTTGGTAAACGTAACAGTATCAAAGTTCGTATATACGCACACCACACACACCCTTTACTCCTAAATCAACATAGAACCAGGACATAAAAGCTAACATAAATACCTACAGAGAATTTTATTAAAATTAAAATGCACACCACACAACTCACAAAATCCTAGCTCACTTTAAACCAAGATAAGACATACTATCAGGTAGTCACGTTCATGTCTTATATTCTTTAAGACAAGAGTAATCTACAGTCTTAAGACGTCAGATTAATTTTGGCTGGAATGCTGTAAAGATTAAGGTACGTGAGTTGAGGCACTGAATTGCCAACATTGGAACCGCGACCCTGACTCGCGCAAGAGTTGGGAAAATGGCGCTTTTGATATAGCATTGTAGTACGTTGGGTTTAAAGAACTTTATTTCTCATAAGAACTTAAAATAACAGTTCGCTTATAATGAGATAAAAAAAATAATTTATAACTAGTAGGTACATTAGTGTCACCTCTAGAGTGTTAGAAACATGGTGCTAGCATAAATTTGATTTTATTACGTTTCTAATGTTGTGACGTATTGTTTTAATCTATGTTTGAATATGTTAACATTGTTACTTGTTTTTATGTCTTCCGGTAAATTATTAAATAGCCGTGCTCCTGCAACCAAAATCGTTTTTTTGACATAATTAGTGCGCGCTCGCGCTTGTTTCAATTGGATTTTGTTTTTATTCCTTACGTTATATGTTATATTTTTCTTTTGTAGTTGTATGTTTGATCGGACAGATTTGGTGATGATTTTTTTAATAAGGACGCAAGTGCAGTATGTGTAAAGCTGATTTATATTGAGTAATTTAATTTTTTTGTATAGTATTCTTGTCGGAGTTAAGCAGTGATAGTGAAATAGTGTTTTTATGATTTTGTTTTGTGTTCTTTGTAGTGGGTCTAGGAATGTTTTCGCGGCTAATTCAACGAAATATTCAAAGTAGTACCTACGTTTATTTTGATTATTGACTTACAACAAGTTTACACTGAGTCTACACTGAGGCGGCTGGCATCGATTCTAAAGATATAAATGCTAAAGAGCCTTTTGAAATACCTACATACTATAAGTAATATTAGATTCGAGGTTGACTCGTAGGTATATTAGTAACTTTCAAAAAAATATTACTTAACTATAGTATATGTACACCATACCGGCCACATCCAATATTTTTTATTCGACGTGTAAAAGTGTTTGGTAAACCTTTTTTAATCTAAATTAATGTAATTTAATTTCATTGATCAATTACCAAGACAGTATCTACTGATTCGTTATAATAGTATATAGAAAGAAAATGAAGAGGATTTTATGGCAAAGTTAAAACGAAAAGCCTGTGAAATACCTGTGTAACAGCTGAAGTTATGCAGCAACATCGTTCGTAGAGCGTCTACGCCGTAGCGCTACGTGGCTACGACGTAGCACATTCACATACACTATAATATGAAAATTTACATTTGCCTGACTATACATTGTGACCTGAATATATTTTCATAAAGAGAAGGATTACCCATCGAGTTTATCCGAGACACGAGCTGTCACAGCAACATTTTAGTAACCCGTTCTTCAAACTGCCAGTTCATCTTCTCAAGAACCCATTGTAGCAAGTTGTGAAACTGAAATTATTATACTTGAAGATTATTCGTCATCTTAGTTTCTACACAGCTGCTCCACCTACCTAATTAAATCTCGTAAATTGTCGCCAAGTTATGGAGACAAAGACTCATTAATTCACCTGAAACTGACTTTCAAAGTTACGGTAAATGAATGTTTTTACTTTTAAGTGGTTAATTTTACTCTGTTGTTTTGCAGTTTTCTCGGCATTACTTTATACGAGTATATACCCAGAAAACTTACGAGTATCTTAAAAAGTTTGTTACACCTCAATCGACCGAACAAACGTAAAACGAACAGATAACGTTTTTCCACAAACGACGTCAATCTATTTGGAGTTGCCCAAGCGTGTAAATAGCTGTGGTTCTCGGCAGGATGCAGGACATTGTTACGGCCAAACACTTGGATTGAACGCTGGCCTAAAATTGCCTATATTTGTCTGTATAACTTCAAGTTAGGAGTGGTTGGCAGTAGACGGCGCATGTGGCCTAACTCTAAGCGAGTAAAACTAAGCGGTACCTGACTCTTCCTTCGGCAGCCTCGCAGGATCCCGACGAGTGGCCACTCGATTCTCTTCACACCAACACTCCTGGTTATTCTTGTTCACTAGTTACACGGACGCGGTAAATATGGGTTGTTTGTTATTCCCGGAAAATCCCCAACGTTTACGGGATATTACTCGGGATTTTAGTGTATTTGCGGGGACGATGTTAATAAGACATTAATTTAGTCTGCGGTGAGATGCGTTCGGCCTCGCGGCGTACAGCGCACTAACGTCGACTGCTGTAATTTGGATTGCCTATGGTTCCAGTAAAGCCGGCTACACACTTTGCATCACATGCTAGAGCCGGGCACACACACGTCGTGATACCACACCCCATCCAACTTGCAGAGTGGCGGCAACTCGCCACACCACTATTAGTGTTTTCACGTAGAAAAATGATGACACGAAAGCATTTTTATGAAATTCAGGGCTAAAAAACGGCGTAATTAATAATTTGGAGTGTGAAAGCTACCGGTTGAGTGGCTCGCGATGCGGCATGACGCGTCAAGGCACGGCGCGGCGCGGTGACCAATCGCGACCTAGGCAGTTACTGCACTGACTGTTAATTCCAATTCCAGCATTAATTGTACGTATAGATAAGGAGTGGAATTCCCTGCCGGAGTCTGTGTATCCTGACAACTACAACCTGGGCTCTTTAAGATAAGAGTGAATAAGTTATTTCTAGGAAAACATGCTCCATCGTCAACCATCAGGTGAGACAGTGGTCAAGCGCGAGCCGGCCTGTCTAGCCTTTTCCCAACTATCTTGGGGTTGGCTTCCAGTCTAACCGGATGCAGCTGAATACCAATATTTTACATAGAGCGACTGCCTATCAGAGTTAAAAAATAAAGCAGTAAGTTGACGCGTGAAAGCTGCCGGATGAGTGCCTCGCGGCGCGGCATGACACGGCAAGGCGCGGCGCGGCGTGGCGACCAAACGTGACCTTAGCGGTTCCTACACTAACTGTTAATTCCAACTCCAGTATACTCGGCAATTCCTAACTGTGTATCAAATGTAGTGATTATCTCGACCTACACGAACATGTTCTCAAATATGCATGCAGCTGAGATCTGACCTCAAAATTCAGATATGTGTACTGTAGAAATGGATGCAAAGTTTACAGTTCTTGTTTGCGATTTTTGTGTTTGGATATAGAGCGTGAACAAGATATTGCATCTGGTGGAGCGTAAAAAGAATGATTTAAGTTTTTATTATAATCATTCTTTTAACACCTCGTCTTTGTTTATTTATATTTTACAACGGAATTTGCCATAACTGTGAAAATAAGATGGCAGTTGATTAAGCTTTTACTATGCTGTATTTAAGATAGCCTTCTATACATAGAATAATCTCAAAAGAAGTAGTGTACTAGCTTCTTTTGGTAGTGTATTCGTATTTAATCTTACTAGTGGTTGCCCGGTGATCGAAATTCGACCATTATTAATTTAAATTTTAAGTTTGAACGTTATTAAGGTTTTATTGTGTATGTGAGTATACATGTTTGTGAACGCACCCACGATAGAGGATTAATTCCTAGTGTGGGGCAACGTTCTTTTTAATAAAAAAAAAAAGAAAATTGACACAGACCATAAGCAGGACATGACAAGACATGACTGTGAACCATAAACAGACTACACAAAGCCGTTAACTACGCATACTGTGCGTCTAACAAAGTAGCTATGCGTAAAAATTATTGCTGGGAAACGACTTTAGTTTTATGTATGAAAAAAAAACTATTTTTTATTGTTCGCAATGTAACGCGAACCAGGGCGAAAAAAAAAACAGGCAACGCTATAAGGCCGCTCCAACGCTCTAAGCCACGTAGGTACTTGTCAGATACGTTTGATATTAATTGCGTTTTTGAACTGCAAATGCGTCATTTAGAAATGTCGAATAACAATTTGAAAATTCAGGTAATGTTTGTTTGGAAAAAAGTTTAGTAATAACACTTGTAATTCATTTTCGTAAAAAAGTTTAAAAAAAAATGCTACTTTGACCTTCAATATCCAATATACCAGAACTAGTGGATTCCCAGGTATGATCTAGTGGAAAAAAAATGATCCAAATAATGGGTAGAATATCCGAAGCCTAAAACCACAGTTTTAGGCTTCGGAAACTGTCTTTTTACACCCGATAAACAATACGCGTCAAACGCATGTAGTGTATAATGTTTTTTTTTTAGTGATTTAATCTATTTCTGTTACTCATTATATAAAAATATCAGCTTTCTACACTTCTTCTCCATATAAACTTTAACTGTGCCTTTCATACTCCTACGTCCGCGTAATTTTCGTAAAAAGCGGTAGAAAATGTTTCCTATAGATCTCAAAAAACCTTTAAAATTTAATGTAAACTTTCAAATATGTAAACAAATGCCATTGATTTACAATGCCATTTATTTACATGTTTGGCAGACTAGGGGTGGTTTTCATTACATTATACGCTTAGATCGCGAAGAAAATAAGCTTACATTATATATCGAGGAAGTAAATCAGTTTCTTTTTAGATTTATGACTCAGTAACCACTTTGCAACGTGATTTAACAGCGGTTCAGGACCACAGCCTGATTATATGTGAAGTTTACCCGTTAGGCATTCGATATGTGTTGAATGAATACCGTAAGACGTGGGTAGTTCGCCGTCCGATCAGCACCAGGCCCGAGAGTCGACGGCGTGTAGTGTTCCACGCGCGCCTCAAACAGTTGTCAGCAAAACATGACGGTGCCTGTCATGGCCGATGCCTGCCCAGGGGTTGTGAATAAATTCGAAACAGATTTACCGCGCCCCTGGGCACTCAGGGCAGGGAAGGAACAGGGGTGGGTTTTAGTCAGAGTCTGACACGCCCTGCCGCTCCACCCAGAGCGGGAGATGTCATTGGATGATTACCCACGCCCCATAACAAAAAAAGATCACGCATGTAGACCCTGGAGGGATATAGGCAGAGGAGTACATATGGTTTCAAGCTCACATTTGACCGAGTCTTAAGTTATAGGAGACGAGTTTTTTTTCAACTGCACGAATCTAGACTGTTAATGAGATAATTAAATTAATTATACAAAGATGGAGAAACGGTAATATTGTTTGTTTGTTTTTAATTTAATGTATAAGTCACTGGATAATTGTAAGCACCGTAAGATTTGTAATAAATCCAGTGAGAGTGTAAACTCTCGATATAATATGAATAGATAATTTTATAAACAATAAATCTCACCCTATTTGATAATTTACAATCTATCCGAGTCTTATTGAAAATAAAGCCGAGTTTATTTTTGTGATTGTTCATAAAATATCAGTTTTTGCAAGTATCTGGTGAAATCTGGAACAAGAGTGTTCTTAAAAAAAAAAATCGGCCAAGTGCGAGTCGGACTCGCGCACCGAGGGCTCCGTACAAACCTGTAGGTATTTAAGTAAAAAATATTTTTATTATATGATGTAACTAAAAGTTTTTACTTTTCGCAATTTTCCCTTTATCTATGCTATAAGACGTTGTTTCGTACCAAATTTCAAAATTCTGAGTTCACGGGAAGCGTTGTAACCCTGTAGGTTTTGATTCCCTTGCGAGTGTCGAAAATTTGCAGCATAAACGGCTGTATCTGCGTTGGTTTAGAAGTTTGATTTTTTCACAGCTCCAAGGGACAGTAGACTTGAGTATTTGATATGAATTTCAGCTTGATAACTCCACGCGTTCCTGAGAAAAAGGGTCTTGACAGAGACAGACAGATGGACAACAAATTGATCCTATAAGCTCCGTTTTTTCCTTTTTAGATACGGAACCCTAATAAAAAAAAGACTGGCTGACCTAGGAATTGAACGCAAGACCCTTCGCTAACTGCAATTGCGACCACTACTGGGTATAAATCTTTTTATTTTTTCGGGAGGAAACCTTTAAAAGGCGCCTGAGCTTGGGGGTTAAGTCCGGGGAGTGGGGATATTTAACTCACTAAAACCACTCGTTGATTCATACCTACCTACCTACCTATGCCCATCAACGAGGTAGTATCTAATGAATGTTCATTGCATGTTAATATATTATGCCTTTGTCTATGATACATGCCTAATTAATGCACATAATATACATATCTGTAGACAGATAGGCGTTGGGTTGAGTATGTAATTACATAATTCATCTACATAATTCCCTAATAGCATTTATTGCTGGCATTTGGTTGGGCCAACAATAAATGCTAACATTTTATTTTTTGACGAATAGTGGTGGCCCAGTGGTATCGGCCGCGACCTACAAGTTATAGGTCGTGAGTTCAAACCCAGGCAGGCGCTTTACTTTGTGTAAATTATTTCATCACCAATGCTCTCAAAACGGTGAAGGAAAACATCGCGAGAAAACATGTTCTAAAACCAAAACTTCGAAGACATGTGACCACCACCAAACCGAATTGGGCCCCCATGGTGGAATACAGCCCACACTCTCTCACAGAAAAGAAGCCTGTGTCTCAGCAGCTACTGCATAATCGACCTGAAATACCTACTTACGCTTTGCACCATTTTTCGTTGCTGCATAAATACTGCTGACATTTATTGGTGTCGGTAGGTAGCTACCTAAGTCCCAGTGTATATGTAGGTAGATACTTATACATTGGGTGCTCGGCTAGTTCACTAGCGGTTCACAAAATAAACTAATGGCGGTCATAAGCCTGAAATAGCAGCTTTCACGTTATCAATACCGCGCCGTTACCAGAGTCGATCGACTGTAACTTTATACACACAAATCTGTTTGCGTCTAAACTTTACAAAAAAAACAAATGTTGTTCGTAGCTAGCAAAGGTCTGTTTTTGTTTGAAAATCACCTTTGCCTTTGAGTTAGAGCTTACCACTCACTGGGTAAAATCTCATGCTGTTGCATAACATCTCATGCTCTCTCACTCTAAAATTTCGGAACCGGTATGTCCTAGAAACAAAAATTCTAAGACATGTGATATCCACCAACCCGCATTGGGCCCGCGTGGTGGATTACGGCCCTCACCCTCTCACAGAGAGGAGGCCTGTGCCCCAGCAGTGGGGAAAGGCTGCTGATATCATGATGAAGGTTGATATTGGGCTGACTGCATCTAGGTAAGCCAGAGTCAACTAAGCCGTTAAGCACAATCGTCATTCATAGGGGACCTTTTTAACAGTTAACGATCTGTAAAAACTAAACGGTTGTGACAATGAAGTCTATAGCGATGACTCGATTCTTATATGAAAGGAAACTACCGACTACCGCACAACAGTTAAGTTGAATGTGTGTCCTGTGCCCCTATCGTGCGAGCTCGTTGAAGCTTATTGTGTTCCGAATGACCATAGGTTTGCATAGTGATTTTTCTTTGAATGAAATCTTTTTAGAAGGGTACATCTGTTGTCAGGTGCGTTGTACGTACAACTGCTGTGCGTTTATGACCAGATGTATGAAGGTCAATGAAGCACAAAAGCGTAACGGATCCCACGTACATAAAATGCATGGAGACAGAGGGAACGGTTGCGCATGTGCTTCTTGACCGCACGGGTGTCGCAAATATACCTACATACATACGCATACGAACCTTAGGATCACCGAATGCCTTCATTGACACCCTGAATAAACTGGGAAGCATAATCTGGTTCTGGAGAGAGGTGAGCTGGTTAAAATAAACACCGCTACGGCCCATGTACAGTGCTCCACCATGGACTAAGTGCGGAAACCAAATTTCCAGAGATAGGTAGGTAGGTCAATGTGAATAAGTATGGCGTGTGTATGTGTGTATGTAGTTTCTGCCTACCCTCATAGAAAAAAAGGTGTGAGTTTATGTATAAATGATAAATCTTTGAATTAAAATACTTCATATCGTCAGGCACACACAGTTTTTGGAGCGAGTAAATTAATTTACAAAAATCTGTGTACCCACGCATTTTGTTTACACAAAACTGTTTAAAAAAATAACCGTTGATATTACAGCATCGACGTCTCTTTGATTTTCTTATATAGCCATTTTATGCTTCACTTTGGCAAGTGTTGGTTGCAACTCTGGGAGGTAATTAACTCCGCCAATTAAGCAAATTCAGGTCGAGTTTTTTTTTTATGTGAGAATTTATTTGGGTTTCCACCAACCCTTTTAGAAATGCAAATGGCTGTTTGTTTGTTTATATATTGTTGCTAATTAATTATTTATTAATTAAAGCGAGGAACGATTCTGAAACTGGAGTTAGGTCAACAGAATTACAAATGGAAAATTAGTTTTACTAAAACGGTTTAGGAAATACACGGGTTTAGAGATTCTCTCTCTAAACCCTTGTATTTCTTAAACCATTTTAACTAACTTGAATTTTAATTTGCATAAGGACTTATAGCAGTTAAATATTCCAAAAACCAAGTTATTTAGGTAAATGCTTCATTCTATGGATTTTATAAAGGAGATGGATAAGCTTTCGTACAATTTTGGGCATGGATGTAATAAGATGATAGTGGTGTCAATTTATAGTTTATACATTTGAACCAATCTCTGAAAACCCTGTGGATTTTATCAATCTGAGAGAGTCTTAAGATATTTAAAATAACGCTTTTTAGGGTTCCGTAGTCCTAACTAGAACATGGAACCCTTACAGTTTCGGTTTGTCCGTCTGCCCGTCAGAGGTGAAGAGCCGTAGAGATCGTTAGTACCTACTAGAAAGCTGCAATTTTGCATAGTTATATTATACTAATTATGTCAAGAAGACGAAAAAATAAATTTAAAAAATATTTTTATTTTATGGTAGCTCCCGTACATATAAGGTGGGAATGACTTTTTTCCCACCTTTCCCACTAAAAGCAAAATCTGAAAAACATCGTGATGATAGTTTATATAACGAACTTTGAACGAAAACTATCACGGCTATGTTAACTCTATTAGTTTAAGGGTCTACTACCGGCCAAGTGGCGCCCTCATTGAATAAAAAATCGTAGCATAGCATAGAAAATAAATATAAAAGAATCCAACGTCACATTTGTTACGAAGGATAAAGTATTTTTACGTTGTTAAAACAGGTCTCAGAATGTTTCGTATTCAAAGTAGTAGGCAAAAGTACCAAAAATAGCCGTTTCTGACACTTTTGACGTTGGATTCTTTAATATTTATTTTCTATGCTATGCTACGATTTTTTATTCAATGAAGGCGCCACTTGGCCGGTAGTAGGGCCTTAAGAGTGATAGTCGCACAACTTGTAAAATGTACCTACTTGGAAAATTTCGTACAAAACACAAAATCCTTAATAAAAGAATATGTGAAGTTGTAACTTGTTTAATATTTAAAATGGGTAAAATTCTCAAAAAATAATACCTCATTTTTCGTTTTTCATTTATACGTTGTTTTACGTAAAACCCTGAACTTAAAGAATATATTATGTTCATAGTAATAAACATAAAACTGCCTTCTAAGTCCGCATGTTATTACGGGCGACTACGGAACTCTACACTGCGCGTGACCCGAAAAGGTTTTTAAAATCATGTCTCAACTTTCCAAACCAGAAATCCCCGTCTCCGTTTCAAATTAGAACGACAGTAAAACGATTGTGAAATATTTTTGACAAGTAAGCAATTCCTACGACAAACCTAACATGAACTTAGTATTATCTACAACCTACGTATTCCAAAATACAATTTGTAGACACAATAAGTCTACAATATTGATGTAAAAAGAATATGAAAAATAGATTATTGGAAAAATATGTGAGGATGAGAGCTAGCCCGCGCTGCCTCCGGGCTCGTCCCAACGCAATATCATGCTGATGGCATTCCGTAGACACCTGACTACTGACCTCTTTGCTTTTATCACCATTCTTCAGATAACACCACATTATAACGGTTATTATGTGCAAAGTACGTGAAAATTCTAGACTACAAACTTAGAAATAATTGTTCCAGAGTCACAAATTCCTTTTATAATTTTAGTAATCATTAAAAAAAAAGTTTATGCTCAATGAGTTCTCATAGCTATAATAGACAAACCTTTATTGGAAAACGTGACATAGAACACCAAAGAATCTTGGCTTTGTGATTTAATGAACAAAAAATAAAAATAGATCCTATTAACTCTTTACTTTGCAACCCGAAATTCGAAACGCGATCATCGTAAAGATCGTAACATTTACAGTCTTATTCTTTATTTATATAAATAGAGAAAATCAGTGTGATTTCTGCTGTTTCAAAATTTCTTGATTTTTAATATTTTTTGCACTGGCGTGCCCGAATTATTATGCAGCGTGCCACCGCTGCTGGCACGCATGCCATAGGTTCGCCATCCCAATATGGTTTGATATTCACCTGTATAACGTAACGTGATTTCAGGTCCCGCAAATTCTAACGCATAGAAACGAAAACATATTGCACACATTCTTCTATAATTAACCAAAGTTATAGAAAATGAGTTAACGTAGTATTGAGCTCTTTTTCTTTACTTTATCTTTAGGGAGTAGCCATTTGTAGCAGTCGTAAGTCTTCTACAATTTGAATGATATAAGCATATATACAGCTATACCAACCATCATTATCCTTTCCAATTTCTCGGGACCCTGGGGTCCCGGACTTTGAAAGGCGTACGAGGGGCCGAAGCCAACTTTTTATGAAATGAGGCACCAACCAACGATTATCTCTATAAACACTATATAAGTGCACCCAAGGACAACTGGTTGGCTGGTGGGAAACTATTACAAGATATGAAAAATAATTATATTTATTTATTTATGCACACACAAAAACACTAAACCCAACAACAACAACAAACAACAACAACAACTCAACTCAATTATATTGTATTATTGAAAGGCAAAAGTGGACTGTCACCAAGAAATATGTAAAGACTGTGGCCCCTGTATAAAAATTGTTTTAAAATACATCGCTATTAGAGTCAGGGGGTCACGGAGTGACGTAGCAACTTGGGGGCAACATATTCTGAGGAGCTTGAGAAGTGGAGAGGTATGCCACGACATTCAAGATAATCCTGGATGTACGGTCAAGATCCCTAACAGCATCTTAATGTATTATACAATCTTCTGCCTAGCACGTTTGCCCTTGCGAATATCCACTTAAATGGAGCTTTGTTCCTCGTTAGAGTTCACTACGGCCAATCATCATTGTTAATAGTTTTGTTCTGCCCACTTTCTTTTAGTTTCGGTGGTACATTATTTATACATATCTATATTTATATTTACAACAATTATACTATTTGTGCCCAATAGGTGGCCACGTTTATTGCTTCGCTGGAAGCTTTACTCAGGTCTTCCAGGGTACAGGTGAATGGACATTTTGGGCACTCCAGTAATTTGGTCATAGTCTGGGCAGGATCACCACACTCGCACCGGGTATTTTAGGAATCAATTAACCCCCATTTAGCCAAATTATACTTGCAACGGCCTACTTGGGTACGCAATCGATTCAGTGCTTTCCAAATAGGCCACTGCAAATCACGACCGGGAGGCAGGCCTCTCCAGGGCTCGTGGATAAATTCGAAACAGAGTTACTGAGCCCCTGGGCACTCAGGGCAGGTAAGGAACAGGGGTGGGTCGTAGTCAGTAAGAGTCTGACACACCCTCCCGCTCCACCCAGAGCGGGAGAAGTCATAGTATGATTTCCCACCCCCCAAAAAGAAAAGGTGCTCCATGGGCCCATGAAAGTCACGTGGTGGCGGGCAACGCTCTTGCCACCGCTTATTCCTCTCCTTAGGTGCGAACGACAAAAGCAATCCAGGACAGCACGTCCTGGATGGCTTTAGTCGTTCTCATAAAACTCTTGCGACTTTTTAATCTACCCGTAATTGTCGAGAGGTCGTAGAGGGGATGCCGGGAATCTGATTCTTGGTTCTTTTTTTTCAGCGTGCATGCGACATCCTTTCGTACGGCAGGTGGTGTGATACCAGCTAGCGAGTAGATTTTGTTGAGTGGAGTCGGTTGGTGATAAGCAGCCCGATATTATCCGACAAATATCATTTAAGGCAGTATCTACATACTTGGCGTGAGCGGATCGGTGCCACACTAGACACGTAAATTTGCCAGCAGAGAGACATAGAGTAGAGATATACCAGTTGTAAGGAGAACATCAGGTGCCGCACCCCAGTTGGTGGAAATGAGGCGTCGAAGCAAGTTATTCCGGGTTCCAACCTTCTGCTGTGTCTTGAAATAGCGTAGTTTGACTTAAACGTTAAGGCCCTATCTAACGACACACCTAGATATTTTGGGTTTTTGCTGTGTTCGTCCTTAATTCCTTGCCACGTGACGTTGAGTGCCCTATTCGCTTGCATGTTGCGAAGATGGAACGCGCATGACTGCGTTTTGGACGCGTTGGGCCGTAGAGAATTTTGTTCGTAATATCATTCTCCTGCCCTTATCCCAATTTATTTGGGGTCGGCGCAACATGTCTTTTTCTTCCATACTCCTCTATTAGTCGTCATCTCTGTAGTCACCCCTTTTTTACCCATATCCTCTTTCACACAGTCCAACCATCGTTTCTTTGGCCTTCCCCTACTCTTATAGCCATCCACATCCATACACAAGACTTTCCTCACGACATTCTCTTCATTCCTCCACATCACATGCCCATACCACGACAACCGATTTCCACACAACTTTTCAGTCAGCGGTGCCACTTTCAGACTTCCTCTTATATACTCATTCCTAATTCTATCCATGCGCGTAACACCACACATCGCTCTTAGCATTCTCATCTCAGCTACATGCAATTGCTTTTCATTCATCCCTTTTGTGGCCCAACATTCTGAACCATACAAGACAGCAGGTCTGACCATTGTTTTATAAATCTTCCCCTTAAGTTTTAGGGGAATGCGGGAATCACAGATAGTCCCGGTGACCTGCCGCCATTTCATCCATCCAGTGTTAATTCTGTGCTTAACAGTCCGATCTATTTCGCCATCGCTTTGCACGAGTGAACCGAGATACCGAAAAATCGGAGCAGACTGGGAGAAGCGCGCCATCTAGCACTACAGCTTCAGAACTGGAGAGACCGCCGAAATCGCAGAACATGTATTCAGTTTTGGTTCTGCTGATTTTCAAGCCAACTTTCTCCAGCTTCTGTTGCCATTTCTCCAATCTGCTCTGGATCTCAGGTCCATCTTCACCGACCAGAACAATGTCGTCGGCAAACAGCATGCACCAGGGTGCCTCTTCCTGTATTTCCGACGTAAGAGCGTCCATAATCAACAGGAAGAGGTAAGGACTTAAAGCCGACCCTTGATGCAAGCCTACAGCCACACTGAACTTATCGGTGTTGCCAGCAGCCGACCGGACGTAGGTACTAGATTGTCTGTACATAGCACGAATCAACTCAACATACTTCCCAGGCAAACCTTTCTCTTTTAAGGCCCACCACAACACATCCCGAGGTACCCTATCATACGCTTTCTCAAGATCAATGAACACCATGTGCAAGTTCTTGTGCACACGTCTGTACTTCTCGCACAATTGACGGAGAGCGAAGGTGGCGTCCATTGTCCCTCGACCTGGCATAAACCCAAACTGGTTCGGGGTAATCTCACTCTCCTCTCGCAATCTTTTCTCTATCACTTTCTCCCATACTTTCATAGTATGTGACATGAGCTTTATCCCTCGATAGTTGTTGCAGTCCTGTACATCCCCTTTATTCTTGAAGATGGGCACTAGCGAACTATTGCACCATTCTTGTGGGATCACTTCTTCATACAACAACTTATTGAAGAATAAAGTCAGCCACATACATCCATCCTCTTTTAAACACTTCCATACTTCCACTGGTATGTCATCAGGGCCCATGGCCTTTCCATTTTTCATACATTGAACTGCCTGTCTTACTTCATCCATGCTAATTTCTCTCAACAAACCCATATTTACTTGTACCTCTTTGAGCACACCACTCCATTCATTCTCTTCGTTCATCAACTTTTCAAAATAAACCTTCCATCGCTCTTTTATTTCGTCATCTTTCGACAAGACTTTACCGAGTTCATCTTTCATACATTTTATATGCATTATATCCCTCGTTCTCCTTTCTCTTAATTTTGTAATCCGGTAGAGCTCCTTCTGGCCTCTAGGGCTGTCCAGTAAATTATATAACTTTTCCTGCGCCTTAGCCCTGGAAACTGCAACCGCCTTTTTTGCCTTCCTCTTCCATTCTTTATAAATTTTCTTTTTCTCTTCTTTCAAATTATCATTTCCGGTTTCTACATTCTGCCATACTTTAAACGAAATTTTCTTTTCTTTTAGCATCTTTTGCACATCTTCATTCCACCACCATGTATCCTTTTCTATCATGCCTTTACCTTGCGATTCTCCAAACACATCTTTTGCTACTCGCCTTATACAATCCGCCATCTCTTTCCAACATTCATCCACAGATTTTCCTTCCATATCCTTCATTTCTATCATTTTATCTACCACTTGACTCTTAAACATACTTGCACACTCCTCATTTTCTATCATACGCCATCTGATTTTGGGTGGGGGCCGTTCTTTGTTCCTACTGGACGAGACACTGACTGTTACGTCCATCAATATGAGCCTGTGTTGAGAGACTAAGCATTCACCTGGCAACACTTTACAGTTTTTGACTGTTTTGAGACTGTTTCGTCTCACCAAGAAAAAGTCAATTTGGGTCGCGTGCTGGCCACTTTTGTAAGTGATCAGGTGTTCGTCTTTCTTTTTGAACCAGGTGTTAGTTATTGCCAGGTCAAAAGCCGAAGCAGCTTGCAGCAATGTCTCGCCATCAGTATTACGGTCTCCGTACCCCCAACCACCATGCACTCTCTCATAACCGTACTTCAGACTTCCTACATGCCCATTAAAATCACCCCCCACAAACACATCTTCAATCTCCTGTACATTCATCATCACACAATCGAAGTCCTTCCAAAACTTTTCTTTTACACTATCCTCACATCCTGATTGGGGTGCATACGCACTAATAACATTTACTATCATACTCTCCACAACCACTTTAATAGCTATCACTCTATCACTTACTCTTTTAACATCCACCACACATTCTTTTAACTCACTATCCAAAACTATGCCCACACCATTCCGTTTGCCATCACTTCCACAGTAATAAAACTTATATCCTTCTCCTAATTCTCTTGCTTTTGCACCCTTCCATTTCGTTTCTTGCAAACACGCTATATTTATCCGTCGCCTTTTTAAAACATCTGCTAACTCTCTTCCTTTTCCAGTCATAGTACCTAAATTCCAGCTCGCACACCTCAATCTTAATTCTCTCACTCTCCGAGCTTGCGTCTTACGTCGCACCCGCCCGTCCTGGTGCGACAACCCTTGTCCATTTCCCACAGGAGCCGGGTGCTGCCCCTGCGCGTCGCCTGTGGGGTACGCCCTAGCCCTATCGCACATCACATTTTTCCAGACCATGATGCAAAAAGGTTTTGGCAAAAGTTTTAT
Organism: Polia nebulosa; assembly: GCA_951329385.1. Classification (NCBI taxonomy): domain Eukaryota; kingdom Metazoa; phylum Arthropoda; class Insecta; order Lepidoptera; family Noctuidae; genus Polia; species Polia nebulosa. Next base: position 14,965,294 of record OX589605.1, on the reverse strand, counting down.
AGCCGGCCGCCTGCCTGACGCCAACCCTCCTTGGGAATGCTGTTGTTGGTGGTTTACCCGCCACCGCGCGGGTGGCCCAAGGTGCTTTAGTAGTATGCACTAGGGCTCAAGCTCCCTTAGTCGCCTCTTACGACACCCACGGGAAGTGATGGGATGGTACTATTCTTTTACGTCCGACACCATACGGTACGGGTGGATGCAAAAATGCCAATGAATCGAGTGCCACTGTTAGTTCGTGCTCCACGTGGTTAAAATTCGGTGCTTGTGTCGCTAGGGCCAAGTGATCTGCGTAAAGGAATCGCTCTGTATGTTGGGCAAAAGGCTGGTCGTTGGTGTAGATGTTAAAAAGCGTCGGCGCCAGCACACTGCCTTGAGGGAGACCGTTCTTTTGGCGACGCCATCTGCTCTTGGTAAATTGGAAGTATATCTGGAAGACGAGGTTGTGTAGGAGTTCATTCAATATGCGCACAAAACCCTGATTGTTTGTAAGGGTGCTAACTTTGCCAAGTAGTCTTTTGATGTTAATGGTGTCATAAGCTGCGGAGAGGTCAACATATACAAAACAAGACATTTGATTAGCCTCATACCCGTCCTCTATATACTCTTATCTCTATATCTTATCTCTATATTTTCTGGCCACTGCTAAGTATAGGCGTCCTTCCTTCTTTGCCACGCTTCCCTGTTCTTTGCGAGTCTCAAAGTTCTCCCTCGTGACCATAAACAGGTCGTGAGCAGGTCGTCCATCATCATAATGTGACCTTCCATACTTAGTTAATTTACTACAGAATGTAATATCCTAGCCTGAGTTTGACTTCCACAAAAGTTTGAAAGTTAATAACAATTTAATCTCCCGTAAGCCATGATCCAACCTTAGCTTAAATGTTTAAAACCGAAAGTTAGTACCATAATTAACTCTGAAATAATCTAGCTGGGCTGAAAAGGGTGCAGTAAAACAGCCTTTATATAGGTAGTAAACTAAGTTACTTTTACATTGAAGAATACATAAATCTGCTATCAATGCCCAAGTAGATATGAAAAACTCCATGGAAGTTTTTTATTTAGACCATATGTCCCACTTTTGAGCAAAGGCCTCTCCCAAACCCTTCCAGGTATTCTTTTCACGAGCCATGTCGAACCAGGCCGTCCTTACGGTATGCATTTAAGTCGTCTCGCCACCCCTTCCTAAGCCGGCCTTGGCGGCGCCATCCAACGTCAGGCACCCACCATGGAAGTTAATATTCCTAATTTTTTCCTTATCTAATATTAAGATTTTGACATGAATATTAATCCCTAACACTCAACTTATAAGCCACCACTAAGTTACGACTAATAGGTCCCCAAAAAGATCATCTATCACATAAAATCCACGCAACAGGTGGTCATTACAGGCTGAAATACGAACATTAGGATTCCACGAAAAAAGAGCCCGTTTATGTATGTATAGTTCTTGGTTTAATATGTGTTATGTATTCATGTAAGTAATTTTGAATATATTCAACAGTTCGTTGTAAAATAAAAAGAAATATAAGAATAGAATTGAACTTACTTAGTTGTATTGGTTCGACGTAGCAAGTGAAAAGAATACCTAGAAGGATTTGGGGAAAGGCAAAGGCATTTCCCCAAATCCTTTTAGGTATTAATTTTCTGATACTGTCTCACTGCTGGGCAGGTCAGGTCTGGCTGGGACAGTATCAGCTAAATTTAAAAAAAAAGTTTAGTGCAGCCCCTTAGCCACTCATCACAAAAGAAAGCTTAGCTAAACTTGAGCGAGTTTCCATACACATTCTATCTACAAATTATATCAAACTTAATTTTTCGGTCACCCAACATCATAAAAAGGCCACAAATTTTCTTAGACGCGAAATTCTATGTAGCCCGAGCTGCGTATGTACGAAGTACGATATTCCGAACAAAAGTTGATAGAGATGATTCGAAGCTTCATATTCCATTACCAGCGCCGAATATTGCCATAAATGGCCTTAGACCGCTCATCCGACATAATCACGTTTGATATGTGGCAGGCAATTTCTTTGAATTTGGGTCCAAGGCATTATTTATATCTGAATACAATATTACCTTCCCCGTTTTGTATTAACATAATATAGTTTCGGGTTGACTTATTTCTTACAAATCCGGGGACGTCTTTTGGCTTATTATTGTCTGTGATGTCGAGACAGTTCGCAAAAAGTCTACCTAAATCTCGTCTTTTTTTATTCACCAATGCTCGATTTGTCGCTCGTCATACAAACGTGTTTCAACAATACGCAACGCATACAATTGGTCCTGTGAAACATTCGTAGAGTAGTTCAAAGTAGTTGGGTGTTCAATGATTCCTACTTGTTCTCAGAATCGCACTATTTAAACTTGGTTTGCCGGCCCGCATATTCCTCCCTCTGTTTTGGCAAAGCAAATAATTACATGCTGGTGAAGCTGCAAGTTTGCATTATGTCATGATAGAGGCAACACTTCCTTCTGCTTTTGATGTGTCGGTTCTAGTTCCTCTCTTAACCTACCTAATGGAATGTATCAACTATTTATATTAAGACATAGTAAGTTAGTAAAGCAATGGTATCATATTTGTGATTACAACTTAATATTTTATGGTTGGTATTGTGTACTAAACTCCTTGTTATAGGACCTATCAGAAACTTGATTTTGTCAATATTTCTACATAGTTTCGTAAATATTCAAGTCTTAGAGTTACAGTAAATTGACGACTGTGCTCTTCATCATTACTTTTGCTAAGCTGTAAGACGAACCTCCTAAATGATGAAAGATTACTACAGGATTCCATTTCTAATTGCTGTTAACAATAAAATCAAAATCCCAGTTCAAATTTCTATCGTATTGTTGCATTTTCAGTAAGGATCTTACTAATAATTCGTCTGTATTATTGGTTGAAAGGTTTCGCCCGGCGTCATCCGAAAGGGTTCGTTTATAAGCCGTACTGGTGTATACTTATAGTGTACTATAGGCGTATTGTAGCTCGATCTATTGTGGCACTAATGAGCAATCACCGCGACTCACTTCACGCAACTCCGCCCTTTCAATAGACTTATAGACAACATTGAATAGATGTTTTATGGGAGGGTTGTGAGTTTCATTGATACCGATGCTGTGTGCGTGGGTGGATACTATTGAATGAAATGTAGCTAAATATAAATATCAAAAAGATGGAAATTCAACTTATTACGAACTAGATTTTCTAGATCTCCTTGAACAAACAATTCATTTTACCTCTTAAGAGGGCCCGTCCCGGTCCGTGTATCGTCAACGCGAGCAAGGTCGAAAAACTTGTTGTTTCGCTTGATATTGGTACTTTCCTACCTATCTACACAAATACGCGATAACAATAATTTCTTGGGTAGTTGGTAGGTACTTATCTAGGTACCTATATATACCTATTAACAAAATTTCATAAAAATAGTATTCGAAAATTTCATAAAATTTGTTCCAGGAAATACATTTTTTTGAACCTTACAAGTTTGTGAAATAAATATTTGTTATTTAGAATCTTTTTTACGTGAAATGTTTTCTTTACTTTTACAATTTATAGGTAAAAGTGCAAAACAGCCAATTTTTGGAGTCTTATACTGAACTTGTTTCTCCAAATTTTATTCTTTGACATATCATAGAAACCTAGACATAGTTCACAAGATACCTATTGGTTCAAAAAAATCATAGATCGATATGTTAAAACGGCATAATCACGTACGAGCGTTTGTATGAAAAGTATGATGGGTTGGACGCGCCTAATTAATTTACATTGATCTTAGACGGACCTTAAACAGGAGCCAAATTTTCTCAAGCCGATATTTATATACCTAACAAATTTCAGCTGTACCCATACCTAATGGTTCAATCAAGCCTGTTAGCATGGTATTCACGCCATGAGCCACCACACAATGATCAGATATTAACCTAATTGAAAATCAATCGCTGTGATAAATTCTTGTTATACGAGTACACCTGCAACATGAAAGCAGTACCTACCTATATACATTATATCGCTTCGCGTACCTAGCAAACATATAAGTACACAAAGAACGTGTGATTTTCCCACGATTTTCTTTGAAACGATAACGAAAACACATTAATCAGTTACCGAATTCGGAGAAATAAATCGAAAACCCACGTTTCGCATTAAAAGATATCAAAGTGAGCGTTCCCAGCAAATTGATATCATAAATCTATAAACAAAATATAATGTAATTTCGTAAAAGGAAACGGAAACGTGATATGATACGTTATGAGGAGCGTAAGTCCTCTTTAGCGTTATCCTCAATCAAGTGATGTGTTTCTGACATCCGGTTTCTGGAATGACATTATTTGGTGTTACAAATAATGCCAGTTAAATGAGAAAATTATTGTATTGTAATATGATGAAAGTTTTCATTCAAATACAAATTAAAATACATAATTTTCACATAACGTTTACCTAACTTGCAAAGTACGTAAGTTTAAAATTTGCTAACCATTTCTCGACTACTTGTCGATTTCCGATAGAGCTGACAGGTGATGGCCGATAATCATAGGGGCATGTGCTCCAGAAGTGAGTGTGTACAGAAATAAAATCCATGTCATTCAATAGTACTGATCTTCTATAAAAAGAATTAGTAAGTTGCATTTACCTGTGCAGTCGTGGGTTAAAATTATAACGGTTTAAAAATATTGATTTTGTCACTAAGTTTCTATCATGATTTTACACTGTATTTACCAAAAAAAAAATATTTTCTTCTTAGGTTAAAGTATATTAATTATATGCTATGCTAATGTGTATGTGTAATGTGTGTGTGTGTGTGTCTCAAGCGATGGGGACACGATCATATTTTTAACCGACGAAAAAAAGGAGGAGGTTCTCAATTCGACCGTATATATATTTTTTTTTTTTTTTTTTTTTTTTTTTTTTGTGTATGTTCAGCCTTCACTCCGTCATTTATGAACCGATTTTGATTATTCTTTTTTTATTAGATAGGGTATACCTCAAGGGTGGTCCCATGTCAAGGAAGTCAGGATCTGACAGTGGAAACCTGATAAAATTAAGAGAAAACCATGAAAATTATGGGCACGTTTAGCGTTTCTGTATGTATGTTCGGCCTTCAACTCCGTTATTTATGAACCGATTTTGATTATTCTTTTTTTGTTAGATAGGGTATACCTCAAGGATGGTCCCATAATAAGGAAATCAGGATGTGACAGTGGAATCCTGATAAAATTGAGAGAAAACCTCGACAATTGTGGATACGTTTAGCGTTTCTGTATGTATGTTCGGCCCTCACTCCGTTATTTATGAACCGATTTTGATGATTCTTCTTTTCTTGGATAGGGTATACTTCAAGGGTGGTACCATGTCAAGGACATCAAGATCTGATCATGGGATTCTGAAAAAATTGAGAGAGAACCTCGAAAATTGGGCACGAATATTGTTTCTGTTTACTTTTCATAACTTAATCAGGTATTTGCATTTAGGAACCATCACATCATGAAACTGAGCTGATGATGGAAACCATAGCTTTCCTAAACAATAGAAGTTAGATATAAAAACTAGTTTTAGTGACAAATACCACTTGATATGGTTTGGAGAAAAGACGTCTTTACAGTATTGGAGGTGACCTCAACTGGTCAATATCCTGGGAACTTCATGGAAGGATGGTTATTTCATCAGCTCAGTGGCAAGAGGAATGATGAAGAATTAGAAATTAGCCTCAGAGTGTTACAAGGTGATGCGAGCCACAAAAAATCATAAAATAAAAAACTTTTTAACAAAAAAATTAACCGACGAAAAAGAACTAAAAAGCAAAAAATAAATAAAACTTTTAAGTCTTGAGTAATGAGCATATTTACCTACATAAAATATCAAATTTTATATAAACTAATTTTGAGTCGGCGCCAATTAATAAAATGATTAATTACCTACTTACAGCCTTCTTCATTTGTAAGTACTTATAAAATTTAGATATTTTTAATAATCAGATTGTTGTTTGGCGCCGACTCAAAATTAGTTTATATAAAATTTGATATTTTATGTAGGTAAATATGCTCATTACTCAAGACTTAAAAGTTTTATTTATTTTTTGCTTTTTAGTTCTTTTTCGTCGGTTAATTTTTACCTTAAAAACTGTTACCCATAGGAAAATTTTTATTCACACTAAAAATATATTTTTTGTACGAGTAGAGTGACAATTGATAGTTTGATACTTGACGGATTGAGTGTGGCCAGTACATAGGACAATAATTATTTCTCTCATTATTGTAATTCTTCAGATAAACATAATTTTTGTATTTAATTAATAAATAAAATACTATTTGCAAGGGTCCTCGGATTTCCGTTTTAATTAATAATAATTCTCTTAATATAATTATTAAGTTTGTGCTAGTTTTTCTTTATACTTAGATAATAAATGGCAACATTAAAGAAATTAAATGTCTGATTTAATTTCTCTGATGTTGCCCTTTATTGGAAATCGTTTTAAATTATTTTAATTTAAGGTTTTTTTCAAATGTTAAGAAATATATTTAGTTATGTAACACACGTACTTAAAGTTAATATTAACACAGCCTGTCAAGTGGTATAACTTTAGATCATCGATGTCATAATAGTCCCGCCGGACGCTACGAGATGGCGCTGTACGACTACGTCACGATTCTAGATCGCGGTGTTAAGATTCTCCGTGAATCAGTGACCCCGACAGATTAATTATGGCTCCTCGACGCTAGATGGAGTTGTACAAATACGTCACGATTCTGAATCGCGGTGTTATGACTCTCCGTAACCTAATGACCCCCTAAGGGAATTGTAAGTAAAATAAAGCTATTTCTCCTGCTATCAGCGAGGTGCATCGGCGGATCTAGTCCTTGTGGGAAAGGTCACGCGGGACACCCATGATAGTTTGGTGGAGTAGCCGAGCCAGTATACTTTTTGGTTTAGAGGACTAAGTCCCCAGCTCTCGTCCGAGCGGACTCGGCTGTGTGGACCTGCGCCTATATTTTATGTAAAGTTTTAACGTCAAAACATCATTATAAAAAACACTGTAATCCTGCTGTTAAATTAAACGACTCACGTCACCATCGAGTTTCCTTCACATCGGTGAAGACATCGACCGCCTACAAGCTGGCGCCCAACGTGGGGCACGAAGAAAAACCGAAGTACGTCACACGATCCGGAAGAATCACGACAACAATTGCAAGAGGGAAAGCAGACATGTCGGTGACCTTGACTGACGCTCAGTTCGAGGCGCTGCTGTCGAGACTTTCACCAGGAAGACACGGTTCTTTCACCACCTGCAAAGCGGAATTCAACGGAACGAGGGATACCGAAGTGACAGAGGCATTTTTGGCGGCAGCGACTGTTTTCAAACAAGTTGAAAATATAAGTGATGCAGAAGCGCTCACTGGATTACCACTGCTCCTCAAAGGTGAAGCTGCGGTGTGGTGGCAGGGAGTAAAAAAACATGTCTCCACATGGGCAGATTTTAAAGAACGTCTGTGCCATACTTTTGCTCCAAGGAAACCTGCCTACGTGTTGTTTCAAGAAATCGTTCATGAAACACAAGACGACCACACGACCACGGAAAGTTTCGTGGCACATAAGCGAATGCTGTTCGCTCAACTTCCGGAACCTGAAATACCGGAATCCCATCAACTTCACATGGTATACGGTCAGCTGAAACACGGAATACGTGACAAGATTCCACGCAACTCCGTTAAAAGTTACGACGAATTACTAGAAGCTGCTCGGGGCGTCGAACAAATGTGGAATGACAGGTTGGATGACGGAGACAAACGCAGAGATGAGAAGCCCAAAACTAACTCAAAAATGAAAGTGAAGTGCGAGTTCTGTCATTTCTTAGGCCATGCTACCGAACAGTGTAGAAAGCTGAAAAAGAAGCAACAGGAGTTAGAAGCATCTGAATCGGATAAGGTTCCTGAGGTCCCATCCAAGGCTGAAGCTCCTACCAAATCTACGCAGGATCCATCTCCGTTCGCACCCAGAGTGTCATGTTACGGCTGTGGTACACCTGGCGTAGTTCGCAGTAGTTGCCCAACATGCTGCACAAATAAACAACGTTCAACACAATCGGCAAACTTAAGCTTTTGCCCGGTTAATGTCCAATCGGTTGTAAGAAACACGCTTAAGACTCGGTTAACAACCGCCCCGGTATTACGGCAAGCCGATAAAACAAAGCCCTACACCCTCAAGACCGATGCCAGTAGCTACGCGCTTGGAGCAGTTCTGGTCCTGGGGGAGAAGGAAGATGATCACCCGGTTGAAAATACGGAAGCCATGAAACCCCTGCGAAGAAGAGGACGACTTAAAAAGGAGAGAGTTGTCAGCACGCCTCTCCCTGGATCCAAACGAGGACTTGGACGTCCTAAGAAACAATAGTGACCCATTATCCAGTCCTTCTCGCCGGGACGTCTTCGAGGACTGAGGGGGAGATTGTAACACACGTACTTAAAGTTAATATTAACACAGCCTGTCAAGTGGTATAACTTTAGATCATCGATGTCATAATAGTCCCGCCGGACGCTACGAGATGGCGCTGTACGACTACGTCACGATTCTAGATCGCGGTGTTAAGATTCTCCGTGAATCAGTGACCCCGACAGATTAATTATGGCTCCTCGACGCTAGATGGAGTTGTACAAATACGTCACGATTCTGAATCGCGGTGTTATGACTCTCCGTAACCTAATGACCCCCTAAGGGAATTGTAAGTAAAATCAAGCTATTTCTCCTGCTATCAGCGAGGTGCATCGGCGGATCTAGTCCTTGTGGGAAAGGTCACGCGGGACACCCATGATAGTTTGGCGGAGTAGCCGAGCCATAGTATTTTTTTGGATTAGAGGACTAAGTCCCCAGCCCTCGTCCGAGCGGACTCGGTTGTGTGGACCAGCGCCTATATTATATAAAGTTTAAAGTCAAGTATTATCATTGTAAACACTGTAATCCTGCTGCTAAAATATACGTCTTAAGTCATCTCCGAGTTTCCTTCACATCTGTGACGACATCGACCAAAACCTCCTACAGTTATTAAATTTTATATCAATTAAACTCAGTTTAATTTTTGTACAAATTGGGACAGATTTCGGCCATTACCTTTATGCAAGGCATTCTTATGTAAGTCCGGTGACAATGCAATATTATGATACCAGCCCAGCTGATCTGATCATGGCGTCGGGATGTAAGGACTGGGATTTCCTGACGGCAAATGGTAGGACAGTTGAATTTGGGCTAATATGTTTTTCCATTACACATGATGACGAGGTTCTAAAAATTTGTACTTTTAATTTACTGTGGTTAAATTATTATAAATAAAAATAAATAAATAATAGTTAATTAACTAATAATAAACTTTATTTACAATTTAATTATTGTAAATAAAGTTTTAGTGGAAGTACATTAGTTTAGCCGATAAGAAATCCCATCGAGCACATGGCTTGCACCTCAGTTAAAATTTCATGATAATGCAAAAAAAAATCGTGCCTACATTTATACGCTGCAAATCAAAAATGTTTCGTTACTGTCAAATGCGAGGATTATAAGAGCTTATGTGGAGAATCACAACGAGCTGAAATGTTGAATGGGGGCAATCAGCCCTGCCAGTTGCCGCTGAAGGGATGAAGTATACAGCGCTCCTACAGTTTTATACAGCGCCATATTTACAATGCACTATTTCGTGTTTTGAACAGCATGGGGCGTTTTAGCCTGCATTAACTTCAGTTTCATAAGAACAGCGCTCATGTTGTATGGACGAAAAACCTCAAAATAAATCAGCGTACATCACAACGATATCTATGCCAATTTATGACTTATAATAAGTTATTAAATGAGTGAAAGTAGCATTGCCTAAATCCATGAGGTATAAGAGATATTCATCATCATTTCTGCCGAAAGACGTCCACTGCTGGACATAAGCCCCAAGTGTCGCCACAAAGACAGGTCCTGTGCGACTCGTATCTATCAGCTACCCGCGACCCTCACCAGGGGGTCGGTCCAGCTTGTGGGAGGCCTTCCAATGCTGTGTCATCCGGTACGCGGTCGCCACTCCAGAACTTTTCAGCCCCATCGACCATCTGTTCTGAGAGCAATGTACCCCACCTACTGCCACTTAAGTAAGGCGATTCTTCTGGCTATGTCGGTAACCTTGACTCTCCTGCGGTTCTTCATTTCTAGAAAAATATTTTTACATCTTAATAAAATGCAAGTAGCCCACATTTACAGTTTACTTTTACCAAACAATTAAGTCTGTGCATGAAAAGTGCTCAAGACATTTTAATCAAAGCTCTTAACGAGACACGACTGAATTAAAACTCACCACAAACGAACCAAAACCAAAGCTTTTAAGAGTCGTTGAATAAAGATGATCAACATAGTATCTGAACAAATTATCTCCTGAACCGATAAAGCGCTACAGTTGGACTGTTCGCTTTATTCCGCTTTACGCAGCACTGCACTAAGTAACTAGTAACTACAGTTTAGCTGCATTCAAAGTGCTCATGTAAGCTAAGATATACGAAGCTATTAACTTGCTTAAATAATCCTACACACAAACATAGTAAATGCTTTTAGAAATTACGACTAAGTTAGGTTGTAATTAAGCATATGAGTTCAACTTGCACGTTTTCATAACTACCTGAAAGGGTATGGCAACATCACATGATAGAGTAATTCTTAGAAAACAAAATGTGCATATATACATGGCATTCATTCATTTGTGGTTGTAGTGTACAAGAATGTTAGATAAGACCTACTACTATGTAAGTACCTACTACTTATGTATTTTGTTTTGTATTTTCTTCTGAACGGACATAATTCTGCTATGAGCCATTACAAGGTCATCAATTACTGGACACCCTGTTTCACGAAATCACTTCCACAGATTGCAGCGAGAGGAAAGATGTTACACGTCAAAACATAATCTTTATTATACTCATGACATTGTTACGGTGAAGTGTAACTTGATGTCACACTATGCCACTTACGCCAATATGATGCAACTTGAATCCAATGGAGTGTGAACTTTTAAATGAATAGCATAGGACCATTAAAAATAACTCATATTTTCAGTTTTCCTAATTAAATACGCGTTATAGATTTAGGGTGCATAACTGACCCGGCCTGCGGACAGCGAGCAGTGGGTAGCTCGCCGTCCGATCAGCACCAGGCCCGTGAGTCGACGGCGCGTAGTGTTCCACGCGCGTGTCAACGGGGCCCATCGTGCCCATCGTGGCCGGTGCCTGCATGCCTAGGGGTAGCCGATACATTCTTAACAGAGTTACCGCACCCCTGGGCACTCAGGCAGGGAAGGAACAGAGGTGGGTTTTAGTCAATAAGAGTCTGACGCACCCTCTCGCTCTGGGTGGAGGATTTGCTATCCCTCCAAAAAAAAAAAAAGGGCGCATAACTCGAGATGGATGTGCTTTAGAACTATTGTTTGTATAAACAATAGTTACCATGGCAGCTCAGCTGGAGTACTCTACACATCTAACAAGGTGGTGTAAGTGTGCCATCGAAAAAAAAGGTACCAGTTGTCCATACATTTCAGGCAAAGCCCTTTCTTACAAAAGACAAAATCCTTAGAAAAAAAATACTTTGGTGAAGTTGTTACTTATTTAAATTTAAAACGGGTTATAAAATGTAAAATTTTAGAAAAATAAAGTCGTTCTTTTTTCGTTTCGTAAAACCGTGACTGCCAATTCATAATTAATATATTTATAGTAATAAACATAAAGCCCCCTTCTAAGTTCGCATGTTATAACGGGCGACTACGGAACCCTATACTGCGCGTGACCCGACACGTACCTGGCCGGTTTTTAAGTTTGTCAGTTACGAAAGTATTATATACTACCCATAATATTACCAGACTTTTCCCTTCAATTTACGTGAAAACATAACGAAAGCCGTAATCGCAGACGGATGGCAACCTCAGTTGAGTATTTTACGAGTTTTAAAAGGAAGAAAAGTGACGGTCGGCCCCATCTAGCCCATTCGTCGCTGCAGTGAATTAAGGTATTCAGCTATAACTGCAGTCTTAAAGCGCTTCATCGCTGAACGATCGTCTCTCGTAAGGCGCCGAAATGCGACAACGATACGACAAAACAACCAATTGATTTAAAATTGCGTTTACAAATGAAACGATTTGTATGACAACAGCTTTGTTGCATAATCACGTCGCAACTGTTTTCATGGTGTGACAATTATGCGACAATGCGTTTCCAGTAGTGTCGACCGAAGGTTCGTTTTAGGCCGGTTTCGGCCAACTTATATTAAGGCTGGATTTTCAATTTCGGCTAAAAAGTGGCCGAATATTAGGCTTCACCGAAACTAGCGTTCTTGAGCTAAAGGTTATAGATACTTAAAAACTGATTGTCTCGTTCGTTTATGTGTGTAATCATCATTTCACTAAATTTACTTATTTTTTCATGAAATTTAGGGCTGATTTTTCAATGGTCTGATTTTTAAAACATTTTTTTTTATTTTGGGCCGTTTTCCCCCACCACGTGAGTTTCAGTTTCGGCCGAAAAATTGATTACAATTTCGGTTTCGGCTAATAATCGTGTTTCGGTCGGACACTAGTTTTCAGACTGGTGCGACGCGATACGCGAATGCGACGACTAGGTTTATGACAAAACAAGCAATTGTTCTAAAATTGCATTCACAAATGAAACAATTTTATGACAACGGCTTGTTGCATGATCACGCACCTGTTTTCGTGATGTAACAACGATGCGACAATGCGTGTTCGTAACCAATGTTCTATAATTGCTCTGATTGAACAATTTCAATGAAACTGTTAGTTACATAGTTGTCACATTGTCGTCGCACACCTGTCTGTCACCTGACTGGGTCAGGTCAGATTGATTGAAGGAGTCATCGCGACCCGGGCACTGGCAACTGTAGAAATACGGTTGGGTTTTAGTCAGTAAGAGTCTGACAGCGGGAGAAATTATTTGATGATTTTACAAACATTAGAAAAAAAAAACACCTATCTGTGAGAGCTTTTACAAACCGTTGTTTTGATAGTTAATGAACATATTTTCAATACTTACTTATAAGTGGTTTCCATTTCACAGCGTTTTTGTATCCTTTGCTTTATTTCAATATTCATTTGCTGTGAGTGATTTATGCGGAAATTGGCTCAACGCATACAATTATCATAATTGTTTGTTGTTTTCTGGGTAGTGGATAATTGTAAATTATCGTCAGATTTTGTACGTATTTCTCGGTGATTAATGATACTATCATTCTTGCTTTATGAATAAAAGATGTGACATGTTTACCAATAACACTTATTCTGACTGTTCGACATAAACAGACCTTTAAACCCCGAGCGGCTCTCATGTGTGCCGCTAGTGTTCCGCTAGTTTTTCTTGCCAAAAAAATTGCTAAAAACCCGATTCACGCGTTTTAAACTACTATTGTCACTATTAGCCAAGGTCTTTAGACCTGTGACAAGGTTTCATACACCCGGAACCTGAAAAAGTCTGTAGTTACACGATGGCCGCCTGTCAACGGGGACTGACAGATGCTGAAACGTGACGCGTCTTCGGGTTTTGGAGGTTAAAACATACCACACATAATAACGGTTCACTTGAATTATCAGCAGTATTTATAGAACTCGCTAACAGTAATTATGCTTGGTTTAAATAGTGATTAGTAGATTCTTAATTTAAATTCGCCATCGAAAATGTTGAATTGAGAACCTCCTAATGAGTGTAAACTAATCACATGATTATTATTTTATTAATAATTCCAAATAAACTTTGGACCCAAAATAATTTTAAAATAGAAAGGATTTTTATTTAGAAGGCTCTTCATAAATGCATGTCATTCCTTTTTCAAAATAAGTTATTCATTTGTTTCTTTGGGTTTTGTACTCTCTGTACTTAATATTTTTTGACTCGGAGACAAACTGAATAAGTTATCACAGTTCTAAGTGTCCAGTTTCATTAAAGAGCAATTTCATAGGTAAAGAACCAATACAAAACATCACGCTTGTATTTCCATAGAGTTAGACAGAGGAGTACTTACCTCTGGAACACCCACATATCGCCAGCTAAGTATATTAAAGTCTCATGTAATAGAAAGGCGATTCTATTGCCGTTACCCGGGCATAAAGCTAGACTCCGGGCTGCTACTGGCAAAATCCAGATACAACAAAATTTTGCTCGACTAGGGAATCAAACCCTGGGCTTCGTGCTCAGCAGTAGCTTTCGCGACCACTAAACCAATTAAGTAGCTAGAAAAAAATCTTATCAGGTTACAGTCATAACGTAGCTTAAGTTCTAACACCACGTTTGTCATTATAATGTGTAACACCTTTCCTCTCGCTATCCTGCAATATGTGGAAGTGATTTCGTGAAATGGGTCGGAAGTGTGTAACAGGAACTCTCAAAGGTCTTTTATTTGACCAATGAGCGCGCGCGGTGCCACAGTTGGCCGTCAGATGGTAGAGCGCGCGCACGATAAGTCTTTTTTTTAAGTCTGCGTTTTAATTTTATTTTTCAGAATAAAATGTTAATATTACTTATTACCAAGATAAGATGACACATGTTACACCTCTATGTAAGTGTTATACAGAAAAGCCACAGCAAAACATATAGCATAGCACCAGCTCTTAACACATTTTTTTTTTAAAATGAGTTACGTAGGTACTGCTTTTTTTTGGGGGGGGGGCTGGGAAATTGTCCAATGACTTCTCTCGCTCTGAGTGGAGCGGGAGGGTGTGTCAGACTCTTACTGACTAAAACCCACCCCTGTTCCTTCCCTGCCTGAGTGCCCAGGGGTGCGGTAACTCATGTTGAGAATTTATCCGCTACCCCTAGGCATAACAGTTTATTTTCTCTCTTGGATGGTTCCAGATTTTGACATATGTGGTGTTAGAACATAAGCGAGGATAGGTGAAGCTTACTACTGCTATCTACCAAACGTAATATTAAATTTAATATAACGAATACCCAACACAAGAAATTGCTTCACGTCCCAAATTTAATTTTAATAGGTAAGTAACTTGAACCTTCAAGAGTTATTAGAACTTAAAGATAATGGAACTAAGTTTCACTGAGAATTTTGCTGGAGCCATTTAAACGCTTTCTGAGTAAATTTATAATATCTATCTACCTGTCGCGCAATTAAACTATTACCGAGGAATAATAATGATGCTGGGTAACTTTGGATTTAAAGAGCCTGACCTGCAGACCAATTAAATTGTAATTCGACTCAAAGGCAATTGTAAAACCTTAAAGGCTAAAAACGACCTTGTAAACCATGAAGTTCTTGGAAATAGGCACACATTTGTCGTTATAATTCTAATAATTTTAATTCAAACAGATTTTTATTTCACATGTCACCAAACAGCCTTAAGCACTACGACTCTTAGATACGGTGAATATTTTTCTTTTTCTATCGCCAAGATCTCCTATCGCATGTATGATGGATTTCTTTAGAAATAAGCATCACCTTTCTACATATTTTTCTGTTCCGTCCTGCGTGTCGGTTTATCGTATGTGTGTACACAAATAAATATAAGAAGAGCTCTATAAATTACATTTTTTTACGTTTCAATAAATAAAAAATATAAAAATAGTGTCACACTGGTATACAACAATAGGGTCCAAGCTCCTGCCCAGGGGTTGTGGATAAATTCAAAACAGAGTAACCGCACCCCTAGGCACTCAGGGCAGGGAAGAAACAGAGGTGGGTTTTAGTCAATAAGAGTCTCACACGCCGTCCCGCTCCACCCAGAGCGGGAGATGTCATTGCATGATTTCCCACACAACAAAAAAAAATAAAAAGGGTCCAAGCTACTGGCCGTCAGGGCTCCAGAGAAGCACCTCCTAACAATACGAGCCGGATCCAGAAGTATCTATCGCTTTCTGAATCAAGCCCATCAAGGGCTTGATTCAGAAAGCGATAGATACTTCTTCTAATCGCCTAACGACAACCTTCTGAGGGGCAGCCTATGACAAAACACATATATATCACCGGAAAATTTCAAACATTGTAAGTTTGTAATAAATCTTGCGAGAGTATACGCTCTCGATAAATACAGACCCACAATTGTTTTTTTTTTCTACTTCAGTGCTGATTTATAGAATTTTGTAACCTCCTTAACACGAATCACGAAATACCTAAGGAAGTAGCAGTATCTGCCTATTATCTATGTAATTAGTTTTAGTACCTAATTATTCTCAAAGGTCAATAAAAATCATGTTGTACCTACATTAACTTTGACTTGGCTAGATCTTCCTGCACTGTCTCTTTAGGTTTGCAATCTTTCTAATTTTACGGCCCTTCCCTGAACTCTTAATAGATGTTCTTAACCAAGATTCAATATCTCAAGATAGAGCACTATGAATAGCAGCTCAATGATTTTAATCTTCGTTCAAACCCTAATAAATTAAGTTCTATCTATTTTATGATGACATTTTATAGTGTGCTTACATTATTCGGCTCCATTGTAAAAGGTGCGCGTGGAACTCTTACAAATCCGATTGCTGATTTATGTGGTTGTCGAACGAAATTATCTACGAAATTGGACGGTGTTTTTGTTAGTAAATCATTTCATCCATTCATGTGAATTTGCAATTTGTTTTGGTTACATCAGATTGAATACCGAGGCTATTTTGGAAGGTAGGTTATAACCAACTTTTAGTACCTACCTAGAGTAATATCTTAATAATATAATATATGATCAGAATCAATAGTATTATAGTCTTTAATCAGAATACAATAACTGTCACTGTCAAAGTTACTTCAATATATCTTTTTTATAGTTATGCACTTGTGACAACCGAGCAACTACTAATGAGACAGAATAAACTATTTTAACCAACTTAAAAAAGAGGAGGTTCTCAATTCGTCCGTATGTATTTTTTTTGTATGTTTGTTACGCGATATCTCCGCCATTTGTGAATAAATTTTGATGATTATTTTTTCGTTTGGTAGGTCATACTTCAGAGGTGGCCCCATATAAATTTTATCGAAATTGATTGTGCAGTTTTTGAAAAAATCAACATAAATAAAAAATATGTATACACAGATGACGTTTTGGTGGTCTCCAAATGTAAAAAAAAATATCACTCTAAAGTTTAATATTTCGGAAACGAATCACTGCATCGAAAAATAGTCTGTACAACCCCGCAATGATTTTGAAAGATATATCCAAGGATACCCCACACGATAGGATAGGCGAGAAAAAAGAAAAAAAAGTCATTCCCACTTTACATGTCAGAGCTATGCTTTGTCTCGTGATTAATATACATATATACCCATGCAAAATTGCAGCTTTCTAGTACTAACAGTCTCCACGTTCTCCTCGGTCCGACGGACAGACAAAAACTACTCGTATAAGGGTTCCTTGTCCTTTCTGGGATTAGGGAACAATTTACTTTCTAAGCTGTAGAGCTTAGCTTTAGAAGAAAGTAGTTTCCTTGCTAATAAGCAAACCTTTTAAGCAAAGAGAACAAATGTTAAAGAATACATTGCAATATGCGTTCAGTTCCGGTCCCTCTGATCTCCGTTATAAATGCCGCAATTAGGAACGGTACACTTTCAATTAATTTGCAATGCAAAAAGTAGTAGTCTGTGAAACTGATTGCGCTTACAAATTGTGGGCACGGAGTGTATAAGATGTTTTTTTTTTCAATTTTTGCATACTTTATTGGGTATCCCACTATCAAAGTAACTGTTTTTAGTGTTCAAGATTGACCACGACACGTCCACGTTATATTGCCCCTCATGCAGAAAAAAATCAGGATCTATCGAATCTATTCATCGAAGGAGTGAGTATAGTCGTCTGTTGATACGTTACCCAATTTTTTTTTTTAATTCACGTTGAAACTTTAAAACACAATTACTGAAGTTAATGCAGTAATGATGGCCTTAAAACTATGCGAAACGAAATTTAAGACTAAAAACTAGATATTATAGAACAGCAAAAGTTTGCCTCAAATTTAAATAAGAGAAAAAAAAAATACGAGACTCCAAATCTGATGATTTGTCCACCCCATACATTCAAAATGCCGTGAAACGCTTTGAATAGAAATTCATAAGCCAAGTCGGCACTCCACTATCAACCCTATAATGTTACAGGTGATTGAAGTAACATCCTTATTGTAAAGTGTCGCAACAGTCAGATGCAGGAGTGTGCAGGCGTGTGCAGGGGTTGAAATAGCTTCGGATGCAGATACGGGCTGTCTGAGCAGCTTCCGTCTATACACATTCAGCTTGTTTGAACGCCGGTTTGTTTGTTGACAGTCTGTTTATTACAGCCGTGTGTGTTTATTGTGCTTTATTTACATTTAATATTGTTAAATGTAGGTATTTTGTATTATTCCATTACCTATGTAAAAGATAGGTACTAAAAACTTTATCGCATTTGAAACGATGTGAAATGATTTTTAATAATCATTTTGAAACAGATTTATAACAGAAGGTTAGCGTAACAAAGACTAGAGCACGGATCTTACTTCAAATATGTGTTCATTCTTTCTAACTATATAAAACACTATGTAGACTAAACCCACACATCCAATCCCAGAAAACATCATAAATCTAAGCTCAGATTATAACCGAAGGATTGTAACAAAAAGTTCTAGACGGATCGTGTTTTTAATATATTATAACCTACATCAATCGTATCTTGCTTCAAAGGTGTATCTATTCTTTCTAATAATATAAAGCACTACGTGGACTAAAACACGCTGCCAATCGCACAAAACATCATAACTAAGCCAAGATACTTCACCCCACTAGTCACCATAAATAAACAAATAAACTCCCGTTCACATTCCCGTCTATAACCGTCCCCTGACGTCTCTATTCGCTTCAGCTCACTCATTATAACACGATTAGTCAACTGCGACGTCAATAGACCTATACCTATATGAAGACAGACAGACAGACAGGCAGGCAGTCGCGGTTGTCGCGAAATTAAACGGAAATCGAACGCTGCGGCTTGTGACCGCGTCTGAGTGGGCCATTGTATACAGGGCCATAGGTAGACTGGTACCATTATGTATCAGGCTGCAGTATCGAGGTTCATCGGTAAAAAGGTTTTATTTCAATGTGTGCTGACGGCAAATAAGTCGGACTGGCTGGTAATACGTTTCAGTGTATTTATATGAAAGTGGATATAACGATAACGATATACCACGGGTGGATGAATGGAATTCAAGGGTTAAAAGTTATATTCTCATCTATTTCAAACTAACAGAATTTCTTACCGTCCCAGGAAAAAGCCTTTCTTCCATTAAGTCAAGGTTTCTTTGCAATATTTCGTTAGACGTAAAATCATTCGTTTCGTCTTAAAAACAAAGAAAAAATAACTGTAGAAAATCTTTAACATTTTCTGATTCCTAGTTCATTACTGATCGTTTTGTCCAAATTAGCTGGAACTTTTTTATTGTACCTATTTTGCTCCACTCGTATTTAAGTACAGTTTAATTGTTGTTAAATATTAATTAAAGTACAGTAAAAGATCACCAAAAGCATATCACAATCGCTTTCAAATTTCAAATACGAGTTTATGTGTGACTAAATTACAAACAAACGAACAAATTGAATGGCCAACCAGCCTGCAATTGATATGTTTCCAAATATCCAATTAATCTGGTAACACTAAACTTTAGTGCACATCGATGTCAAATTACTGAAAACTGCGTGTTCCTGTGTTATGTTTGCACGGAATTCAGTCAGAAACAACACTCGTTTTAGTATGTAAACTGACTGAACTCACTGAAAGCTGAAGCTGTTTGGTTGTATGATATTTCGAGACGTTATTATACCTAATGAAATGTCCAAACTTTCTGTGGTATTCAGGATTCCGCGCACCTAATGAAACGTCCGAACGATGTTTGGACTGGACGTGTCCTCTGAATCTACACAACAAAAAAGTTGTTAGGACTCTCCCGTCACGTCACATTCACCGGGATCCGGCTCGAGGGATCTATTACAATTTTCACATCCCCAAATAAGTGGTCTGTGAGACTACCCACCGCTTTAATGCGAACTTTGGGACCTTATTCTATTAAGGCCGACATGACGTTCCCGCATACTACGTGACAGCGTGCAAACCTGACTTAAGCCCCCATTGTGCTCGCCAAGGAACTAGTTTAAGTTTGCATAGATAAAATCAATAAGTTAAGTGCAAGACTTCTGCTATCAAATGGGACTCGTTTAAGCCAATTTTATCATTTTACAAATGTACTTAACTGAACTGAGGTTAGTTAAACTTGGGCAGTTTATTAAAAGAAACAAATGGAGCGTATTGTAGAGGGTTTTGTTTGTATTGTGAATGTTTTTGCGGTAATTCAAAGTTTACTGTGAGTACTTTTCTTTTGTATAAAGTTTCAATGTCTCGACACTATTTATCTTAACGTTGTAGTTGAAAGGCACCTTGCCTTTTAGGTAGCCCCAAAAGACCTTTTATTTATTTTGCCAACTACACTAGATCTTGTCTTTGACAATATTTCTTTTCTCAAAGCCTCCTAGCACTTTTAGTTTCAAAAAAGAGTGTTCTGGCCAAAAATAAAGCTTTTGTTTTTATTTATTACATTAATTCTAAAAAAGAATTGTGTAACAAATGACGATTTCATAAAATGACATGAAAAAAAGAATGGCAATAAGTGTTCGTTTTCCTTATTAACAACACGAGCATGCAAACAAGGAAAATATAAGACCTTCCGGCGGTGATATTATATACGCCTTTTTGAAGAACAGTTTTTTTTAAATCAAAAAACCGTCTATTTCTTTTCGTGTTGATTGTCTTCTCGGTACTCATTGTCCGATCAGTGTGTCACCTGGACAACACTGTCATTCGCAATCACATAATGAGATCCTTAGAAAATTCTTGATGGCAGCAAAAGCCTTGGCTTTGGTAAAGGTTATAACGTTTTAACTGTAGTCGTCATTTTGGAGGAATACCAAACCTTTCCGTTTAAGTCCTCAGTCCACTCTCCTCTTCTTTCAATTGTTTACTCACTGAGCGATGTCGTGATGTCTCCCAACTAAATCTTTTGATGATATGTGTTGATATTTGACCTGTAAGTTGTAGTGTGTTGGAGATCTTAGTGTCCAGGTGTTGCTGTGCCTCAGTTCTAATGTTACCATTTGCTTCTTGTTACAGCAGTGCGAGCGTCCCCTGAGCCGCGGCGGGCCCCCAGCATCTTGGAACCTCCCCATCACGTGGATTTCACCAACGACACGGGGGCCCTGCTCAGCTGTGCCACCAGGGGAGACTATCAGGTGAGATCATACGGAATGTTGCAGTTCTGAAACTCAAATGTAAACTTAGGACCTCTTTTTTATGACCCGACAGACGTTGTCTTGACGCGCGAACTATCACACTCGCGAAGATTAAATAGTCGTTAAGTTTTCTGAAATTTTCTAACTTTCTTAATTTTTTCTTTCATAAGAACTTTCTCCTGACAATAACAAACACAACAAAAAAAATAGCGAATTCGGTTCACGCGTGATGCCGTGACCAAGGAAATAAGGATTAATTTTTATGTATGTATATAGATAGATAGATAATATCATTGACTAATAGGATGGGTAACTACAAGATATTTAGGAAGACAAATTAATAAATTAATATTTGTCCAAGGTAAATACTTCCCAATCCATTTCAACAAGCAGTATTCAATGTTGGATTGCAATAGAGTATTCCCTAATTATATTGACTGGAGATCGATCCAGTGCTATTGGATTCAAACATCTCATAGCAATCAGCCTATAACATTCTCAATATTAAGATACAGGCTTCCTTTATTACAGAGCATATAGAAGCAGTGTACCTAGTTGTTTAACTACAAAACTTGTTTTAAGAATCACATATTTTCATAAGAACGATATTTAGTCTGTAATTAACATTGACATTAAACATTGACTTCTAGTTTTAACCGACTTCCAAAAAGAGGAGGTTCTCAATTCGTCTGTATGTTTTTTTTTTTTTTTTGTATGTATGGTACCAGATTTCTCCGTCAGTTATGAACCAATTTTCAAAATTCTTTTTTCATCTGAAAGAATATACGCCCGAGATGGTCCCATATAAATTTTATCGAAATTGCTTCAGCGCTTTTTGAGAAACTGAACAAAAACGGAAAATACGTGTACCTGGATGACGTTTTGGTGTTCTCCAAATGTTTAAATTCCACGTTCCATTATATTGGGGTTTTTAGTTCTGTGGTATAACAACTAAAAAGTGAAAAATAAAAAACTTTTTTACAAAAAAAAAACAACCGACTTCCACAAAAAAATACACTAAATATTTATAAATAACTTTAATTTCGGAAGTCGGTGTCAAATAACGAAGAAGTAAAAATACAAACACCGACTTCCGAAATTAAAGTTATTTATAAATTTTTAGTGTATTTTTTTTTTGGAAGCCGGTTGTTTTTTTTTTGTAAAAAAGTTTTTTACATTGATACAACTCATTCAAGAAATAATACAGGGATTCCAACTTTGTTAAACGATGCCGTTGTTATTTTAAACTTAATAACATTATGAATATAAACGAACAAAATTGTCTGTAAAAGCAACATTCTTAGAACGGGTCAACTCTTTTCAAGGGCAGAGAAAATAGCATTAAACCACATAGCTTATCCTATTAAGTAAATTGTATTTTTTCGCTTAAAAAAAAATGACAAAGAGTTTAACAGATAAGGTGGAAAAACAGTATAATTTCCATCGTGGGACCGTAATCACTTATCGCCAGATATGCCCGTTAGTCATCGCTAGCTTTTGCCGATAAAGATAAACGATGTAACATGTAATTGTTTCTCGTTGAACAAAGGAAAACTCGCCAACAGCGTAATACAAATTATCAATTGAAACAAAAAGATCCGAAGTTCGGTTTTCATATTACGTTTTATTGGGCATAAGATTATTTTACCCTAACTTTTGACAGCAGCTTCGCTCGCATCGATGTCGAAAATATATTCATGAGGAATATACCTAAAAATGGGGTGAATAGAAACAAAACTTTAAATTAGGATTTCACTTTGATGATGCCTTAATATTTCTAGCAAAGCATCGATGCAAATGATTTCTAAATAACGTGAAAAAATCTCCTTGAAAGTTTTATTTCACCCTGTTTGACGATAATATTGGGATTAAAAGTAGTATTTATTTCAATTCCACCTATGTACCAATTATTAAGAAACATCCAAACATCTAAACTCATATTTTTTTCATTAGTATACAAACATTCAGACTTTCACATTTATATTATTAAATACGAAGCAGGAGAATATCGTTCCTTTGTACTGTAGGAATCAAACGAGGAACGTGTAACTAATGGAGTGAGGCGCAGTAACAAATTGGAGACAGTGGCCGACTAAACGGAATATTTCCCAATTTCTTTCCCTTCTCGTAATTCTCTGACAAAAGAATAAACAAAATCCTTTTCGGCCGGATATTCTATCGCGTCGTGAGATATTCCTGTCAACTTGACCCATTTACTTATTGTTTGCTTTTATATATTATTACATATTGCTCTATATGGCATATACAAATATGGAGATGTCGTAGTCAAATCATTGAATTGCCCATTTCATGAAGGTCGGTCATTTCACACAGTGGTTGACCACTTCATGAA
The DNA here is from genome assembly GCA_951329385.1 of Polia nebulosa. NCBI lineage: Eukaryota > Metazoa > Arthropoda > Insecta > Lepidoptera > Noctuidae > Polia > Polia nebulosa. The sequence continues at coordinate 14,941,691 of OX589605.1, read as the reverse complement.
ATGAACTCTACGTAATGGTTACAATGGATTTAAGGAGGAGCTCATAGGTGAAAAATAATAACCACACATTTCGACATTCAAGGTAAAGCAACGCATGTGAAAGTAGGTCCGTGGATGGATATCCGACCACTACCTACCGAGATTTCTCCCTCCGTCTCTAGGAAAGCACGTTAAGTTATTTTTCCCACTGCCAGGGTCGCGGGAGTGACCGAAGGGGCCTACTAAACTAACTGAAGGAACACGGGTGCGTTTTAGTCAGTAAGAGTGAGACACGCCCTCCCGCTCCCCCCAAAGCGGGAGAAGTTATTTGAAGATTTCCCACCCAAAAAAAAAAAAACTATTAGTCCCTGCTGTGATTTGTAGAGCTATGACAGTCGTTACGACTCAGACAAAAGCCAGAAAATACCCAGTGACACCAGTCTTGCCAAGGAGTGTCATGTTATCCAGTTACTGGAATATATAGGTCAGATAGGCAGTCGCTTCATTGTAATATACCCAGTGACAACAGTCTTGCCAAGGAGTGTCATGTTATCCAGTTACTGGATTATACAGGTCAGATAGGCAGTCGCTTCATTGTAAAATACCCAGTGACAACAGTCTTGTCAGGAGTATCATGTTATCCAGTTACTGGATTATACAGGTCAGATAGGCAGTCGCTTCATTGTAAAATACCCAGTGACAACAGTCTTGCCAGGAGTATCATGTTATCCAGTTACTGGATTATACAGGTCGGATAGGCAGTCGCTTCATTGTAAAATACCCAGTGACAACAGTCTTACCAGGAGTATCATGTTATCCAGTTACTGAATTATACAGGTCAGATAGGGAGTCGCTTCAGTGTAAAATACCTAGTAACAACAGTCTTGCCAGGAGTATCATGTTATCCAGTTACTGGATTATACAGGTCAGATAAACAGTCGCTTCATTTTAAAATACCCAGTGACAACAGTCTTGCCAAGGAGTGTCATGTTATCCAGTTACTGGATTATACAGGTCGGATAGGCAGTCGCTTCATTGTAAAACAATGGCAGCTGAACTGGAAGCCGACCCCAACATAGTTGGGAAAAAACATATGCAGGTTGAGTTATACGTATATTGTCTCCTATTTTCGTTCGCTTTTTTTCTATACACTCAAAACCCCGATGAAACTTTCCACTTCTAATAAATTGAATTTAGCTCGCAGCTTTACTGCGATGTTTTTGGACAGAATAGCTTTTGTTTGGGATGGATGGTCTCAATAAAATCCGTAGTGCAATATATTTATGAGACGCGTTTAAAAAATATAGTTTAATTGCTACATTTTTTTTTTAATTGTATTATAAACGTGCAGGTACAAGATAACGTTTAACTTTTAACAATACAACTTTCAGCTACATAAAATATTAAATTAAAACATTACTAATCAAGGTACTGATCAATTGAAGATTTGGGGGTAGTATTAGGCTAATCTATAGCCTAATACTACCCCCAAATCTTCAAACATGACCAATTTTTCATTCACCATTTTTATTTCCCGGACATGTAAGCAAATACGTAAACTCCGATGCCAGTGAGGTATTTTGTTTCCACGCAGGTATTTCCAAGAATCGCTTATCATGGGATGAAATATACCGCGCAGCCTCGCATCCTGTACCAATCTGATTTAGTATTCACAAACCAGCTTCCCCAACTCAAATATAAATAAAGTTTTTCCATTCGACAGAGTTCGGAAGTTTACGGTCACAGAACCAACTGGGAAATAAAGATATACGCAATGGGTACGTTTTGTTCGTGTTCGTTTGTGCTTAGTTAACTCATCTCTGCTCATTACCTTAATGAGTTGCGTTCACTGAGATAGGTTGCAGATGCTGCTTAGCATCGAGGCAATATTATGATCCTTTTCATAATATTTCCAGAATAAAAGACAACACATTTTTATTCAGTCCAATATATATGTGCTAATTCTATAATTATGTATAAAGCCTACAGGTCAATATTATTATTACTGCCCCAATTATTCTTATATAGCAAACATTAAATATAACACTCTATTGTTATGGCACGACACTGTGGCTTTCGGTAGTATCAGGTGTTGACATTGATTACCCCATAAAGGAGGAAAACATGGCAACTAAGTGCCCACTGTGGCCACAACGACGTAATCTTAATATTGCTCCTGTTTCGCTTTGTAGTTCCCAACTTAAGCAATAGACGGTCAAGTTTGTAGAAATTTCATTAAAACTACGCGAATTGTTATCAATTCTTCTTAATCAAAGAATCTTTACGGGTCTTTAGTTATACGAATTAAAGCAAAAACTCGTCGGTTGCGAGAATTTCCCGCAAAGTTTTCACATTCAGCTGGAGTTTGGGGGAGTTTGCCGGAATTTGGCTGCGAACGCTCCCCCGGGCTGCTCGCTACCTGTTCAATGTGGAGCCTGACAGAATTCTACAATTAATTCCCTAACTTTTCATTGTAAATATTATTTGACGGCCATTTCGCTAGTGCTGGAAAGCAAAACAGTAAATAAGTCGAATATTTAATTTAATGTGTGAATAGGTAGGTATGTAGATGTATATCTATAAAAATAAAATTTGATAGTTATAGACCTCGGTGACCTTCTTAATTTTTAACTGCCTCTAAAATAGGGCCTTCGAATTGAAACAGGCAGACACTTTTACTGTGGAATATCAATTCAATAATGCGTCATAAAATCTTTTTCACGTTAGGATCACATCATAAAAATCTGAAATGAAAACAGAATCTTACGCTATCTCCGAATGTTCTTTACTTTCAGGTTTCAGCTACATTTATTTCAGTTTTATGTTCTAACACAAAGAGATTTAAAAAATATACGAAATGGTAGCCGTAAAAACGGAATATACAGTTTTGTTAATGAAGAGGGTGTAAAAGCGTGGCAGGCAATGCAGGGCATGAGTCGGGCCAAACAATCGTGAATACGGGTCGCAGATGTCGGCGGCAAACTAATGAAGTACCGCGATGGAGCTTTTAAGAAATTGAACCAGTTCTATTGAAATACTGGAACTGAATGTTCCGATAATACCGGTCGTTTTGAAACAATGGCCAATGCCGATATTCTAGTCACTATTTCGGCAGAATCGATTCGTAATCTCCAAATGTATTGTGAGCTTCCTCACATTGCAATAGCTCGTGCTACATAGGATGATAATTTAATAATTACATCCGAAAGTTTATTTGACACATCAGTTCGAAATAATAGCTAGTCTTTCATCGTGTCGTTCATCGTGTCGATACGAACTTTGGTTAACAATATCAGCCAGCTAACAAGATGGTGAGGCTGATAGCCCAAGGTGCTAAGAGGTTCATTTCAGCACATAGAATCGGATATTTTATTAGATTACCGAACTAGTGCTGGTCACTAGTTAGGTAATCTAAAAAAAAATAAAATAAGGGCTGGCCTTTGCACGGTTTTTCCGTCCTGACAAAATTTCAAGATTGTTAGTTTAATATTAAAGTACTATACCAAAAAACGCGGGTAGGACATGGATGAGACTGGCACAGGAGCGTGAGGATTGGCACGAGAAAGGAGAGGCCTATGCTCAGCAGCGGGCGAAGTCGGGCTGTGGATGATGATGATAATAATGCCAAACATAAGCCTTCAGAAATCAACTCTCTAAATTATAGAAAAAAAAAAACATTTTTGAAATCGGTTGCGTAATTATAACAACGTGATCACTCAGAACGACACGAAAAGCGACCACTCATTTATTATTTTATTTGTTCGCATATATAAATTAAAACACAACCCGAGCATAAAAATACTTCACTGTAATAACAGACATAGCTCTGCATTTCCTTTGTAATTGAAATTGGTACAAAGCTCCAGAGTTCAGACGCTTTTCATATTTCCTTAGCTTCATTACGCAAATGACATTCTCAGCGAAGGCGACGTATGTAGATAATATTACACGAATACACTCAACAAGCCTTGTGTCACGTGCATGGCACTGCATGGCATAGAAAGTGTATTACGTTGTGTATGAGTGGAATAAAAACAATTTATCTACTCTCATATAGGGTGGAAAAAGACATCACATAGCCGTCAACTACGCATACTGTACGTCTAACAAAGTAGCTTTGCGCAAAAGTTATTGCTGGGAAACGACTTTTATTTTTAAGTATGAAAAACAAACTATATTTTATTGTGCGCAATGTAACGCGAACCCATGCAAGTGGAGTTAAACCCCGCCCCTTCGCTCTAAGCCACGTAGGTACTTGTCGGATACGTTTGATATTCATTGCGTTTTTGTAACTGCAAATGCGTAATTTTGAACTTACGAAAAAAAAAATCGTAAATTCTGGTAATGTTTGTTTGAAAAAAGTTAAGTCTCTGTCACCTCTGACCTAGACTAGAATCAAGAGCAAACCCATATAAAAAAAAAACCAAAACGTCATCTGTGTATACATATTTTTTGTTTATGTTCAGTTTTTCAAAAAGTGCTGAATCAATTTCGATAAAATTTATTATTTATTACCTACCAAACAAAAAAGATTCATCAAAATTTATTCATAATTGGCGGAGAAAACGCGTAGCAAACATACAAAAAAAAAATACAGACGAATTGAGAAACTCCTCCTTTTGTAAGTCGATTAAAAAAATAGCATTATTTTGAGTGTAAGCTATTAGTGTTTCGTATTCAAGACTAATAGTGTAAACTATTAGTCTTGAATACGAAATTAAGACTTAACCTACGACTAATAGTTTATTGACAGATGCTACAGAACTTTAGTATATTGGAAAAGACAGTTTCCGAAGCCGAAAGCCACATACGCTACCCATTATTTGGATCCTTTTTTTCCACTAGACCATACCTGGGCATCCACTGGTTCTAGAGATATTGAAGGTCAAAGTCGCAATTTTTTTTTTGTTTTTTTTTTACGAAAATGTATTCCAAGTGTTATTACTAAACTTTTTTCCATACAAACATTACCTGAATTTTCGAATTGTACAAAAACGCAAAGAATATCAAACGTAGACAAGTTCCTACGTGGCTTAGAGCGAAGAGGCGTGGTTTAACTTCACTTGCCTGGGTTCGCTTTACATTGCGCGCAATAAAAAGTTGTTATTGTTTAATACCTAAAAATAAAAGTCGTTTCCCAGCAATAATTTTTGCGATAAGCAACTTTTTTAGACGTACAGTATGCGTAGTTAACGGCTATGTGATGTGTCTTTTTACAACCTGTATGTTCAACTTACCACTATTGTACCTCTATGTTAATAATGATGATGGGTCTATAGTTTATTGTAAAAGAAAAGGGAAACTGGAAGGAAGCTGATATTAAAGAAAGGTGAGTAAATAACAGCGTGATGGTTAACAGGGGAGAATCCTAAGCAATATTATTAAATGCGAAAGTAAGTTTGTTTGTTCGTTTTTACCGTTTTACGCCTTAACCACGGAACTGATCATTATGAAATTTTTTTTTTTGGTTCATTATATCATCCAGAAAAAAATAATTATGTACTTTTCCCGAGAGAAGACTTTCGACGTTCGCAATTACTTTAGGACGCCAAATGGCGCTACCTGTCTTTCAAATCATTTTGCTCCCTTGCGAAGACGGGGCGGGTCGCTAGTGGAATGTAAGAATAAAACATGTAGGGCTGTCCCCAGGCATCCTAGAAATAGAAATGATGAAAACTTACAAAAACCTAGGCAAATGCTCAAGTGGCTGCCAAAAAGTTGGGGATCCTTGCAAAGGTGAGACGGTACTTCACGCCGGAACAGCTTCTCAAACTTTATCAAGCGCAAGTTCGATCGTGTATGGAGTACTGCTCGCATCTTTGGAACGGATCTGCTAGATACCAGCTCGATACCCTTGAGGCAATTGAGAAACGAGCCAAGAGGATCATCGGCAATGATAGGCTCGTCGAGTCGAAGCTCCAATGTCTTGAGCATAGACGCCGAGTTGCTAGCCTCTCGGTTTTCTATCGGTTACATTTTGGGGAGTGTGCGACGGAATTGCATAATTTGATTCCGCCAAGCCCGTTTCATCAACGGACCACAAGTCGTACGGCGATGTGCCACCGGTACATGGTGAACATCCCATCCACACGCACAAAACGTTTTAGGAACACATTCATTGTGCGTACAGCTAGGGAGTGGAATTCCCTGCCGGAGTCTGTGTTTCCTGATAGCTTTAAGTCAAGAGTGAATAGGTTACTTCTAGGCAAGCGTGCTCCATCTTTGACCACATCATCGCTTACCATCAGGTAAGATAGTGGTCAAACGCGTGCCTATCAACAATAAAAAAAACCTATATACACAACATTCAAGGAAAATAAGAATGATTTCAATGGAATCTTTTCTCAAGTAGGTACTTATCTGCGATAAATAATAAGCCCAACTGTTTATAGCACCGTTAACTTATAAAACAGATGATATCACAACTTGAAACAGTCGTACGATATCTTAGTTACTAACTTATTCCCTGCTTCGACGAATACACTGCTTGAGTTTATGTTTACACTTGAGATAGTGTTTTCAGTGAACGTTTCCTGTAAGTCGGATCTAGCAACTTACTTATTTGCTTTAGCAACTTGTTTCGCGATCTCCTTCCTCAGTCTTAGTGCAAATACTATTAATTAACATTGCAAAGACACACACGACTCGTGGAAACTCTAATTGTAAAAACGTTTGGAAACATTTCTCACTGTTGGTAAAGACTTCTCAATGTTGTATTAAACTTTATTGTTTAACTAGAACGACGCGAGACGAGTATAATTGCAAAAGTTTTGGAAGCACGCTGTCTCTCTCCTTAAATTGATCCTATCAATTTTGTTTCCGTACAATTTCTGCTGAAGGCAACCATATGCGTAATTTAAATTATATTTTCTCGTTTCTTAGACTTGTGAGTGGTTCGTTAGACTTCAAAGTGGCGTTAAATGGAAACAAGAATTTGAAATTTCATAAACAAAATACTTTTTACAAAAAAAATACAGCCGACTTCCATAAATAATACTAAAAAATGCAAAATAACTTTAATTTCGGAAGTCGGTGTTTCTAGTTTGGTTTCTTCGTTATTTGACACCGACTTCCGAAATTAAAGTTATTTTGCATTTTTTAGTATTATTTATGGAAGTCGGTTGTATTTTTTTTGTAAAAAGTTTTTATTTTTCACTTTTTAATTTTTGTACCCCATTCTAAAACTAAATTTAAAAAAAAAATACACTCGAATTGAGAACCTCCTTCTTTTTTTGAAGTCGGTTAAAAATAGAACATACCTTCAAAAGGCGTTAAGTCAGATTACGATGTATTCAAGTAACTACAGAGAAAGCTTTGCATTTAATTTCCAAAATTCCAACTATGTTCAGACTCTGTTGGATTCCTTGAAAATGAATAATGAGTTTCAGCGCTACAAAGTTCTTTATTGTGGTACACGTTGTTTTTAACCGACTTTAAAAAAAGAGGAGGTTCTCAATTCATCGGAATCTTTTTTTATTTTTTATGTATGTTGCCTAATTACTCAAACAATTTTCCAAATCGGTTCAGGCGTCTGCCTAAACCGATTTGGAAAATTATTTTTTTGTTTGAAAGGTCCCAGATCTGATCTTCACCAAATTCAAATAAGGCTACCCATTTGCATTTGGTGAAGATCTGATGAAAAAATTCGGAGATAAATAATGGAACAATGACTGCTGACTGCTGCTACAATTGCTGCAGTCTGTTTATTGCTTACACCACTTCATAACATAAAATCATGCTGATACGCTCTGAAGTACACAGATTTTTTTACTTCTTCAGAGCGTACACATATGTGTACCCTTTCAGAGAGTAGTTTGTAGTCGGTGTTAAATAACGAAGAAACAAAACTAGAAACACCGACTTCCGAAATTAAAGTTTTTTTGGAAATCGGTTGTATTTAAAAAAAAAAAAGTTTTTTAGGAAACAGAATGATGGGCTAACCTTACAAAATACTCATTTTCAGCCGTATTTATAAAACTCGCTAACCATATGCTTAGTTTAAATGATGATTAGCCGATTCTAAATTTAAAATCTAAATAGAAAATTTTGAATTAAGAACCCGCTAATCAGTGTTTAATCACATGCTTATTGTTTTTTTATAAACAAGGCCCTTCGTGTGCAATAGTCATTGCTTTTATCATCGTCATCAATGACAGCTTTGTTGCACCCTTAGTAACCGGTCTCCTCTCTTTTGCTATATATTCTTTTGCGATATTACTCTGGTTAGTTACAGGCAAATTATTATCGATATCAGTCTCTTCATAATAAACTATTTATCTTACCCCTCGTTATTGCTTCCGACTGTTCCGTATTTTTCTCGAAATTGGCTGTGTCGTAAACACTTTACTTTTACGAGAAATATAGAGCTGCTGGCGATTGCAGAACCAGGTCGTTACAGGCCAAAGTCACGTGCGACTGTAGCGTACTGCGTTAAAAACTGCAACATTGCACTCAAACTGAAGGGGCGCTGAAATAAATCGCGCGCCATTTTCTTTTATATACTTTTTCTCCTACTAACGTTCTCAAGAGTTTTATCGTCATCTATAACGGTGTGTTTTTGGATTCTTTGGAGCTTTCTGGTATCAATCTTTGTCATCTTAGTTTTCTTCAAGAATTTTCGTCCTCAGCTTTTGCGTTCATCGAAATGTAGTAAAAATACTGCAGGACAACTAATAAGACGCACTTTTTAACACACACTTGCAATGTTAGTTCGCTAATTATCATACCAATAGGCTAGTTTCCTAAAAAAATCTAATTAGTCCGTCTGTTATTAACAAAAAATCTAATTAGTCCGTCTGTTATTACCAAAAAATCTAATTAGTCCGTCTGTTATTACCAAAAAATCTAATTAGTCCGTCTGTTATTACCAAAAAATCTAATTAGTCCGTCTGTTATTACCAAAAAATATTGGACACGTATTTTTTCTTTTGTCACGTAAACAAAAAATGAGGACTACAGTACTTGGGTGGGAAATCATCTAATGGTATCTCCCGCTCTAGGGTGGAGCGGGAGGGCGTGTCAGACTCTTACTGACTAAAACCCACCCCTGTTCCTTCACTGCCCTGAGTGCCCAGGGGCGAGGTAACTCTGTTTCGAATTTATCCTCAACCCCTGGGCAGAGGAAACTACCCTATTGTGGCCTTTGAACTGCCTCCGAAAAACGATTACCTACGAAAGTGATATTACACAGGTTGTATCGGAAATACGTTTTCATAGTTTTTTTTTTTATCGTTACGCCACACTCGGAATTACTCCTGTATCGTGAGTGCGTTCACAAACATTTAAGCTCACATACACAAGACACCCAGACCCGGAACAGCTATCTGTAGGCCATACAAATATTTGTTCCGTGCGGGGATCGAACCCGCGAAACGCAGCGCAGCAGCCGAACGCTCAACCACTACGCCAACTGTGCCGTCATAATAGATAGCTTCTGCTCATGGAAATGAAAAACTTTCTTCGAGTAAGCCATACACAATTCCCAAAACAAAATGGACTTTCCGTACAAAGTTATCATCAGCTGATCAAAATTTGTATGAGAGGTCCAATTTTTTATATGACAATTTTTGATAATAACATTTTTGAAGATCTTTTTTAACCGACCTCCAAAAAGAGGAGGTTCTCAATTCATCTGTTTTTTTTTTTTGTATGTATGTTACGCGATTTCTCCGCCACTTTTGAATAGATTTTGATGATTCTTTTTTGTTTGGTAGGCCACACTTCAGAGATGGTCCCATATAAATTTTATCGAATGAAGCACTTTTTGAAAAATTCAACATAAACAAAAAATATGTATACACAGATGACGTTTTGGTTGTCTCCAATTGTGTTCAAATTTCATGTCATTGGGGTTATCCATTCGGGCATAAATTTATTATTTAGTTTTAGTTCTGGGGTACCTACAACAACCAAAAAGTGAAAATTAAAAAACTTAAAAAAAAAAATACAACAGTCTTCTAAAAATCCCCACACAGATTTGTACGGTTCACCCATGATACACCCTAATTTCACCAATTATGTTCAAATTCCATATTTTCGGGGCTCTCAATTCGGGCCTAACTTTACTATTTAGTTATGTGATACAACAACTAAAAAGTGAAAAATAAAAAAACTTTTTACAAAAAAATACAACCGACTTCCATAATAAAATATTTTTTTACAAAAAAATGCAAAATAACTTTAATTTCGGAAGTCGGTGTCAAATACCTTACGAAGAAACAAAATACAAACACTGACAAAAACACCCTTTTTCTTTTCTATGGGCAGAACCAGTATTTAAAGTATGACCATCCATTGCCGGTATACCCTTTATAGTTGACTATTTGGTTTCTTACAGGCCTGATATTTTAGCAAAGGCAAATACCGCTGCATAAATTTTCATCAAAATCTTAATATAAATAGCACGTCTAAACACTGTTCCTGTTTTAATTCTAAATTCAGTTGTCCAATAAGAATCGTTGTAATTTTTAAACTGGCAACTTTGTTATAATCAAAAGAAAACTTTGAATCCCAACTACCTAAAAGCTTTTTGATTTCTTCAACAAATTACGCGAAAGATTTATGAAAGGAATACTCTTGAAATGTTCCGTATAAGAAGGGAATTCCAATCAATCAATCAAGATCAATGGAGAGAGCATACTTATGTTAAAGTTGTAATTTCATTTTAATTGAAAAGGGCAACACTTTAGATACACCTCCTCCTTCAGTGGTTTGTTCATTGCTAAGCGTGTTGTCCGTAACTTAACCTTTTTTCCTTAGCCTGTTGAAATGAGAGAGTGCCAGAGACCTTCGTGTCCAGGGGTTGCTCAATTTACATACTAATACATAATACACTTCTGGACACATCTATTGGCCCACCTTGTATTTTCAGTTTCGTTTGGTCCTAGCTAAAATTTTATATTAGGTCGAGCAAAAAGTTTTTATGCAGTTTTGAACCTGGCACATTCACAATTTCATTCAATAGTCTTTTTTTGAATTTCGAACACAGAATTTAAAGAAACAAAAGACAATTTGGAGCCTGTTTGTTGATATCAAACAATCGAATACTAAGAAAACTTGGTTTTATTGGTTTACTTGGATTTAATTCTTGAAAAAGTGATTGATATCTTTGGTTTTGCAACAAACATTACTTATTCTTAACATTAAGGTGAGGTTCTATCAATAATCTATGGATACTTCACCTGAAGTCGCCGCCCAAGCTGTGGCACTTATTTAGGCCGGACACAGCCAAAGAAACGTGAGTGCTCAACTTAATTTAAGTCGATCTGCGGTCCGAAATGTTTATCGGAGGTACCTAGAGACTGGCGGCTTTGTTCGTCGCCAAGGAAGGCCACGATCTCGGGTCACAACTGATAGGCAGGATCGATTCATCGTGACGACTAGCTTGAGAAATCGTCACCTTACCTCCATTGAGATACAAAGCCAACTTCGCGACTTCCACGGAGTATCTGTGAGCGCTCGAACTGTTCGGAGAAGGTTAAAAGAACGCGATATGGTACCACACAAGCCAGCTAATGGGCCCAAACTAACGCGAGCCCACCGAACAGCGCGCCTTCATTTCGCACGCAGTCATTTAAATTGGACACAGCAAGATTGGAGCCGTGTACTCTTTTCTGATGAGTCTAAAATTGTGTTACATGGCAATGATGGAAGGAAGAAGGTCTACCGACGTAAGGGAGAGCGTTTCGCACAATGCTGCTTTGAAGAGAGGGTTGCTTATGGCGGTGGCTCATGGACTGTCTGGGGCGGTATATCCGCGAGCGGCAAAACTCAACTTGAGGTTGTTACAGGACCACGGCTGCCAACATTAAATGCTGAAAGGTACATTCGTGAGTGCTTAGAACCTCACGTGATACCATACGCGGACTATGTGGGCCCAAATTTCCTTTTTATGCATGATAATGCAAGAGCCCATGCGGCCGGCATCGTCAGGGAATATCTTCGGGATGTGAACATCACAGTTATGGACTGGCCAGCCAGAAGCCCAGACATGAACCCCATTGAGCACATGTGGGACGAGCTAAAAAGACGTGTTAGGGCTCGTCAGCCAGTTGCCCAGACGATGCAGGAGTTGAAAACTGCCATAGAAGAGGAATGGGAGATGATCCCTCAAAATTTCATAGAGCGGTTGATAAACTCTATGCCTAATCGTATGAGAGCTGTGGTAGATGCCCATGGAGGCAACACGCGTTATTAAATTAAACCTTTATTTGATAAAGCATGTTTTTTATTCAAAAATCAATTGCCTTTAACAAGGCGCATATCCGACTTGTTAGGCGTAGCTCCATGTCGTATGGTATTCTGAATTCAAATTTAAAACAATACGATCGAAAAAAATGGTAAAATGTATCAGGTTTAAAACTGCATCAACAGTTTTTGTTCAATCTAGCAATCATATTTCGGTAGCGGCCATCGAAACCTAAACTCTAAGGTGGGCCAATAGATGTGTCCAGAAGTGTATAAGAAACATCAAAGTACTGTTATTAGGTATAGCACCTCAGCTGAATCATCATCAACAGCGAAAATTACATTTAAAAAAAAAACAACCGACTTTAAAAAAAAAATACACTAAAAATTAAAAAATAACTTTTTTTTCGGAAGTCGGTGTGTTTTTTTGTAAAAAAGTTTTTTATTTTTCACTTTTTAGTTTATATACCCCAGAACTAAAAACACCAATAACATGGAACGTGGAATTGAAACATTAGGAGAACAACAAAACGTCATCGAGGTATGCATATTTTTCGTTTTTGTTCAGTTTCTCAAAAAGTGCTGAAGCAATTTCGATAAAAATTATATGGGACCACCTCGGGAGTATATTCTTTCGGATAAAAAAAATCTTTCATATAATCAATTTTGAAAATTGTTCCACAACTGACGGAGAAACATGCTGACATAAAAAAAAAATAAAAAAACATAGATACAGTCAACATAGAACCTCCTCCTTTTTCGAAAGTCGGTTAAAAAAGTGAAAACCCTATTTATTGTTAAGCTTTCAATTGTAATTTGCTATGGTGTATTACATTCAATAAAGAGTCTATTTAGCTGACTTCATAAAGCGTAATCAATATTACATATATATCTATCTAAGCACAAATCTAAGCACGGACAGCTAAACTTGAAAACATTCTGAAGTAGTGCGTAGTAAAGCAATATTCATTCCATCAGGCAATATACAGGTTGATGTAAAAGAGGTCTTATAGAGGACATCATCGGTCGAGTAGTTTTCTCTACTCCTATTTGCAGAGGGCTCCGTTCGCAATCTCCTAATGCAAATAGAGAACTTATTTCAATTTTTCTTCGACAAATTGTCCAAGAATTTCTACGTAATAATACGGGGTCCATTTCTTTGGTTGATCTTATGAAACATGCTCGTATCGTCTCGCGAAAAATTGTATTCGTTCGCGTAAATTAACAATTTATCAAATTCGTTGGTACGCGTACTTAATATTTGTTAAGTTTTCAGTTGTCTTTATGACTAATATTTAAGGGAGTAAATTAGGTTGGTGTAAACCTTGTTTTTTTTCGCTTTTTCATAATAACAGTAAAGAATTTCGTTGTTCAAGTGGTTGCAAACGCTACTGTAGAGTATGAGGTTCTTTTTTTTTGGATTGGGAAATCATCCTATGACTTCTCCCGCATGAGGCCCTGGGTTCCTCAGGTTGGGCAAACTGTTATTGGGTTTTCTATCCGGAATTTCTCAGTAGCAGCCCGAAGTCTGCATTTGTACATCGTACTTGAACATAACTGGCGAAATGACATTGTATTTACAATAAGTAGGTACCCCTCTGCTTATTATAACCCTTCGGGGTATATAAACCGATTATTGCAGCTTAAAGAATTTGGTCACATGAATGATCAAATTCTTTAAAATTTATTATATATAATCATTTTTTATTATATATAATGGCCAACAATATTTGTAGGACCTAATAAGCAAAAGGTGTTCAAATGACACATCTGTGTAATCCCTTAATACCGTAGGCGTGCCATTATAGTGACAAACTTTTAGTAGGCACATCGCTACGAAAGATTTATGACTACGAAAATACCGTATAGTTAAAGATTTATTTATAGATGTAAATCAGGACCTACACGTGGAAGATGTAATAGAAGGATAAGGGATATAACTAAGGGTCAGTTCATATACGAAGCGATGCGATACGACGATGCACGCACTATTAAAATCAATATCAAACTGTTCAGACTTTCCTAACTTTGCTACCGGATACAACTGAATACTAGCATTTTACATGGAGTGACTGCCTATCCGACTTCCACAACCCAGTAACTGGTTAACACGACGCCCCAAGAAAAGATCGTAACCCGTAACGTCTGTTAAAGATCTACAAATATGCTATCCGAGGCACGGCTCGACCTCAGCAAGTTGCCTTACATTGAAAATCGACCTGTGCGGCTGTTATTATTTAGCCATGAACTCTTCGATAAGGTACATTATGTAGTTTTTAGTTTGAGAATTAAAACAAAAGAAAAAACAACTCTACCTCAAACCACAGCAAAAAATGCAACCAAAACGACCTATGCGCTACCACCGACGATGGTTTGAAAGTGGCAAAGTTTTGGGCCAAAAATTACTGTCGTGTCGTGTAAGAAGAAGAAAGCGTAGTGCGCTTCGGAATTATTTTTACGGCGAAGCAGTTAGCCCTTTCAATCATCGTTGCAGCGTCACATCGCGTCTTATTGTGTGCTGACCCTTACGGATATAGGTATTAAAGGATAATATAATTATTTCTCTATAGTGGGCAGTATGCGTTACAGTAATAATACTACCGTAACACGATCACCGATGCCAAAGGTTATACTAATGCCATTATCGCCCACAGCTGCTCTCGGGCGATCTTTGAAGATCGCCTACGTCCATAGTGGGTGATTTGCTATTTTGTTATGATAGAAGTGTTTAACGGCTGAACGTCTACAAACAGTTAAGCAGTAAGTTCAAAACTAAGTAACTTTGTAATTTAATAGTAGAGTACATAGTTACTTATTTCATCATCATATTAATATACGTTCCTAAATAATTACTATTATAAATATGAGTACAAAAACGAATATTTAGATAGGACGAACAAACAAATATTTCATTTACGCTCGTAAAAAAAAACAAAATAAATTCTAATCTCCATCTCATTAACAAGTCAAAATTTCTTCTTTGCGTACTTTAAAGTCACGCCATAAATCATTCATCCTCATCCCATGCAAACACAAGCCATCACATTCAGCCAGTAATAAGTTCCGTCTCCATTGATATCACAACTTCATTCAGCAAGTCATTTCTTGTTTTGTTATTTAGCTCCATGGAAGGGAAGAAAACCAGCGCCGGCTAATGCCGAGGGCGGGTTTCTTGAACTCTTTACAGCCGGCCAGTACCAAACAAAGCCGAACTTCCATCAAAGCTGGAAGTACAAAGAAAAATATAAAACTTGTAAGTTTCAAAGGATGATCCCTTTATGTTCTTTTTTTGTTACCCGGGAATGGAATACCCATGATGAATTGTGTTGGATGCCTTAAAAGAAAGAAATCTTATTAGGGATTTCGGGTTTGTTCTGTCATGTTAGTAGATGATGAATGTTGATCGAGGGATGTGTCGGAATGAGTCGCTACGATTTGGCAAGCACTTTTATTATTTGTTTGACAAATTTAGTCTATCCGTCTAGTAACACTAGGTCGAATTTCAATAAAAAGACGTAACGTGTGAGTCCAAAACATCACTTCTATTCGCTTGATTAAAGATAAAAGCGTTGGGTACTTATCTACCTTCTATAACTTGTAAACCGTTTACCAAAAATTAATTAAATCCACAGGAAATCTCGTCATTGATCTTACATCACCTACCGTTTGGTACCGTTCCAAGACAATCTCTTTGTTTTTCTTCCTCCTTTTCATCTTGTTATTTCATCATGAAAAGATGTTTTCTACTTGGTAAAAGTATCATAATGAAAGTCAAAGGTAGCTCAATCTTGACCTACACGGTATCAAAAATTATAAGAAAAACATGTAATCCAAAGAAAAACTATTGAGGAAGTTAACATACTTTAATTTTTTTTATACTCTTTTGTGACAAACAAACCTTATTACAGTCCTTTTTCTTATTATATGATGATGTGGTCGAGGACGGAGCATGCTTGCCTGTAAATAAACTGTTCACTTTTGACTTAAAGACAGGTTGTACCTATCATGAAACACTGACTCCGGCAGGGAATTCCACTTCTTAGCTGCACGCACATTAAATGTGTTCACAAAACGTTTTGTGTGTGTGATGTGTCTGATTGTAGGTAAGTACTACCGTTTTTTTTGCAATATTAGATGCATCACTGGTGCTTTACTATCCCAGAGACAAAGTTGTAATGTCTCGTGTGCCTGTAACTACAGCAGCACCCATACCCATCAAATTGGAACAACAACCGTGCTTGGCGGCAAAGATGGGTATGGCAGTAGTAAGTACTTCCTCGGTCGAGCTTCTAAAGAATTTTTTAGATAGAGATACACACGAAAATATACGTAAAACTTTAATGAAACTCAACAAAAGCAATTTTGTCCCGGTTCAATCTTGACCCGGACATGTTCGAACAGACCGTAATGTTACATGAGGAGACAGGCCACAAGGAGTTCGCGCACGCCTCTTACCTGTAAACTCAAGGAGCCAATTATTCACTGAAACTTGTCTGCGCGATTGTACCTCGCTTCCTGAGCGAATGCATTGAGACCACTTCTCTTTGTTCAATAAAATATTGCGTTGCTTTGAAGGATTAGATTTAACGCTTTTATTTATGTAAGTTACCTACTTGAAAAATTGATTCCTAACCCGATTGTTTAGGATGTTGCACCTATTGAAAGATCGGTGTTTGATGATATTTATCGACGTCGATAGGTTTAGTATTTTTTGGTATAATACGAACTGCCAATCGACGCCGACTCATCCATTTTACTATCGCTCGATTGGTTAGGTAATACCCAAACACTGGACATTGGTGCCGAATCTCTTGTTCAATAACTTAACTAAAATTAGAGAATCGCTATCTTTTACTAAAACGCAGTGCGAGAAAAGGACGGGTATAGCTATGAACTAAGTTACAGATGTCAAACTAGTTTACGCCATGCGCTTTACCATGTTTTTAATCAACATGTTTTTACGTGTACACTAAATTTTGTACGGAAATATTAGCTCAACTAAATTTGACAGCTCTAATTTACTTCCGTCTCTTTCTTGTTTTATTAGAGAGAAAAAGATAGGAATAGCCTAAATTAAGTTTAGTTTGTGCACAACAGAATCCGCAACATTGTGATCTTTATTTTCTCTAAACACCGCAACCCGATACCTCGAGTCCATTGCCACTCCCAGCACAATACCCTGACGTGAATAATATTTTTATATGGTTTTTGTGTTCATTTATTATGGTGTCTATTAATATTTTTATTGTAATTTTAGACATTTTTTTTTCATATTGTCAATTTTTGCTTTTTATATTTTTGGTCATTTTTACGTTAATTTATTTTATCTCATTATGTTATTTATCCTAATTTAATCTATGTACTCGTACCTTTAACTTATATGTGTGGGAAAACTGTGAATATACGGGTCAAACTAACAGTTTTTAGAAAATGAAAAACGGAATGATGTAAAAACCTGTTAATATTTTAATTGCTTTTCGAAGTAGTCTCCGTTCGTTTCTAAGTACCGTCGCATGCGATGGAACCATTGAATGTAGCAGTGGGCCCACTTTTCTTTAAGGATCTCTTCCACGCCTTTTTCAAACGCAGCCACGACATCTTCAGGATTCATAAAACGACTTCCTCTAAGTTTATATTTTATTTTTGGAAATAAATAAAAGTCACAAGTTGCCAGGTTGGGACTGTAAGGAGGACGACTCACATACATCAATAGCCATAGTCACCTTCGATATACAAATATTCGATAGTCGGTCTGGTGGAGTGAGCTGGAGCATTGTCGTTATGGAGGAGGATCCTGCTTCTTGGGCGCTGCTGTCTAACATTTTCCAAGACAACTGATAAACAATGACTGACATATCAGTCTGCAGTAACAGTGCTTTTATCTTCTAGTACAATTGTAGTGAAATGACCTGTTCATCCAAAGAATGAGGCAAACAACTTTTTTCCTTGACTTCTGTCCTTCTTTACTTTTGTCGGCAAATCTTTGAAGGGAAACATCCATTTGGCAGATTGTCTTTTGGTTTCGGGTTCGCAACAATATATCCAGCTTTCTGTGCTGTGACGATGTCATATACTACTTTTCATTTTTCAAGCATTGAACAGCACCAATTCAAACGACGGCATTTTTGATCTTCCGTCAAATTAAGAAGTATCCATCTAGTACAAAGTTTTCTGACACCTAAATGTTAATGTAAGACTTTTTGTACTTCACTCATACCGATGCCTAAAGTTGCCCGAATCTGTTGATATGTCACCCTTTTATCATCTTCTATCATTAGCCTCACAGCACTCACGTTATCTTCAGTAGTTGCTGTAGAAGGACGTCCTTCTCGCGAATCATCAGTGAGTTTCCTTCGACCACGTTTAAACTCATTAAACCAGTTGTAAACAGCAGCACAGGAGCTCATCATGAAATACTAATCGAAGTCTATAGTAACATTGTTGTTGAGTAAGACCGCAACGAAAGTCGTAATAAATCATTAGGCAGTTGTCCCATCGCCGGCGAGGAAGCGACTAACTCTGGGCTATTTTGACACTCAAGAAACGTACAATAGATACGCATTCTGTGTAAACAAAAGAGATGCATATATTAATAGTTGATCGCTGACAGTTCACACCGCCGGCGAAGACGCGCTCCCCAAGTTTGTCGCTAAGCGACAAAAGCTATCAAAGCTTACTCGCTCAGCGACTCTCGCTCAGCGATGCTTGCTCGGCGGTCAGAACTCACGCCGAGAGACCAACATGAGTGGTTTTGTCGCTGGGCGTTAAGCGAGTGGTGAGAGTAATCGCCCGACGCCCAGCGACAAAACTATCGGAACTACCACTCTCTACTCGCTGCTCGCCAACTCGTTTTTAGTTTGAAGCTATACTCGCTACTCGCTCATCACCGGGCGGCGGTGGGACAAGTGCCTTAAGCGAAAATTTTCTCTAATAGCATTAATAGATACTTTTTAAATGGGAATGCCGATCTGCCATACAAAAAAATGCCTGGAATGGGCAGAAACTATTAATAGGCCTTAATTCTATTTAGAATAAAACACGTGTAGTGAAATTATTCTTGAGTTTGTTTAACTAGGGTAAAAATATAACGATCACTAAATATATTTAATTTGATAGCCGCTTATATTTTTACGGAAGTCGTGTTTATTTGACATGAGTAAGTGACATTCAGTCAAAAAGGAATCATCAAATAATCCATATGGAACTATTTTATACATTTAGTTATCACAGTTATCATTAATTTAGTATTGTACAATCTATATGTACCGTAAGTCTAATTAAAATAATATTTTTTGTCAATATTAATTCAAATTAATTATTTTTTAAATAGAAAACGTATCTAGGCTGTATGAACCGCATGTCCTTTGCTTTAGTGACAGTTTGACATTACTGCTCATGTCAAATAAACACGACCTCCATATAAATATAAGCGGATATCAAGTGAAATATATTTAGTGATCGTTATATTTTTACTATAGTTAAACAAACTTAAGAATTATTTCAATATACCTATTTTATTCTAAATAGAATTAAGGACTATTAGTAGTTTCTGTCCGTTTCAAGCTTTTTTTGTGCATTCCCCTTTCCGCCATGACAAATGAATTATTGATTGCTATGATTCGAAAATTAAATAAATTTTTCATCAGCTGCTTTTCTTAGTGGGCTATTCTAAGAACTTTCAGTGCGACTCACGTAAGATGGTTATTTTTATTTTTTTATCTTATCTAACCTAATTTAAAGGAGTGCACAGAGAAACACGCCGGTTATAAGAACAAGTCCCATCGTAAATATCGGAGGCGTGTCTATAGCCATTATGTGAACAAAGATCCAGACCCCGAGGGCCTGCTACTGAGAATAACCCTCAATAAGTCACTTGAAAAATGATTGCTAAAAAGTATAATCGATGACTTAATGACTTTCGACATTTGCACAAATTATATTGAAACGAATTTCATTTACCTTTCATGAATATCATCGGCACACATTACCCCTATTAAGTTTCATTGATATTTTCACATTAAGCATTGGACCGATCAATAGACTAATTAGAACCGATATAGAACATTGCAATCATTAATAAATTGCCTAAAGGTTAATTTTGAATAGATATCGATCACTTTTATGCATATCAATGGGAATGGTTGGCGTTTTGAATAAGGTATCGTTTGATTTGGTATTACAAAAACAAATGAATTACTAATTAGAATGCCAAGTTTAACGTACAAAAACAAAAGACTCTCAAAAAAAAAGGTACGCGTACGACTTGATATATTGTGACTTCTATCTACCTTACAAAAAGAGTGCATAATACACGAACGTTCAAACACACAGTCACTGGAAGGAAAGCCCGTGGATATATTTATTTCGGATTTCTTATTGATATAAAAGACTATTTAAAAAAACTCAAAGTCAATGTGTATATTTGAGTGTTTTAGAGAAGAAAAAGATGACAGACAACAAATAGATATGAGTACTATTTCTCCAAAATTAGAAGTCAATCGCTGAAAAACGCGTCTCACGCGTTACCTACTCCCCAATGCCTCTCAATTCTCACATATTCATATATCTCTAAAAATCCTTTGTTAAGCAAGCTTAGAGTATTCGTGCGGAACAGAGCACACGTGTGATGCCACTCTTAGCGAAGTATCGCCTCTTAGACAAATTGAAAAAGGATTCGCAGTAAGTGATGTGTGGAGAGAAAGATCGAGCTACTCGTATCATTGGAATCGAGGAGAGCTGAAAGTAATGAGGTCCTCTTTTACAGTACAAAGACGTACTTATCTATAATTTAAGTTATAAAAAAACAGTTATGAGATGTTCTGAACAAAGTGTATTTCTATTAGCGTATCTTTCTACATGCCAAAGTGATTGATCATGTGACATGTCGATAGCTCTTTTCAATCCCATACATTTTTAACTATTTGCCAATCGCTATCGCTATAGACTTATGTAGTTACTTTTCCCGTCAAACCCCTCATTAGCAGATACAATTAATAACCTATTGTCGCGTCTCCTTAAGGAGACGCGAGGGGCCTGACGGATTAAAACATAATAATTTTATGTAGTTAAAAAAAAAAACTTTATTTTTTATTTTTCGTGTTTTCTCAGCAAACCATTTCATTTGATATCCATATAATAGTCATGCATACAAAACAACTAGTCCGCCATATTGGATTTAGAATGACGTCACTTCACGCCAGCTATGCATTGTCATCTTAACTAAACATGTACGCAAAAATTACAGCTTAACGCGTCAACCCCATGCCTAGGGGTAGCGGATAAATTCTGAAAATGAGTTACCGCACCCCTGGGCACTCAGGCAGGAAAGGAACAGGGGTGGGTTTTAGTTAGTAAGAGTCTGACACGCAGTCTCACTCCACCCAGAGCGAGAGAAGTCATTAGATGATTTCCCACCCCCACAAAAAAAATTTTCATTTTTTTTTGTGGGGTTGGCCCATGGCATTTTTTTTCATCCAATGACTTCTCCCGCTCTGGGTGGAGCAGGAGGGCGTGTCAGTCTCTTACTGACTAAAACCCACCCCTGTTCCTTCCTGCCTCGAGTGCCCAGGGGCGAGGTAACTCTGTATCGAATTTATCCTCAACCCCCGGGCAGGCATCGGCCATGACGGGCCCCGTCTCTTTTGCTGACGACTCTTTGAGGCGCGCGTGGAACACTACGCGCCGTCGACTCTCGGGCCTGGTGCTGATTGGACGGCGAGCTACCCATTACTCGCCGTCCGCAGACCCGGGTCTACGGCGGCCGGAGATCGTCTCGCGGCGCCGGAAGTCCCAGGCGTCTCCTGAGGCGGCTGCTGCTGAGAGCGTGAGGGCGACTCCGTTGTTGATGCTTCCATGCTCCCTCACGCGTCCCGCCTCCGCCTTCGCGAGCATTACTGTTTCGCAGAAAGAGGAGACGGCTTCCCATTCCCTCTCGCTCCGTACCATGGCCTGAACCAGGGCAGGGCGCGAGAGGTCACTGCCGCCTATCGCATCCACGAGGACACGGCGGTGCTCTGCCCAAGCGGGGCAAACCTCCACCGTATGCTCCACCGTGTCCTCTGGGCGATCCTCGCAGTGGAAACACCCGGGGGTCACCTCCCGCTTGATCCGAAACAGGAACCTCCCGAAACAGCCGTGTCCGGTGAGGACCTGCGTCAGGCGGAAGATGAGGGCGCCGTGGGGCCTCTCCAGCCTCTCCTCAAAGAGGGGCACTACCGCCGCAATGGTGGCGTGCCCAGCGCGGGGTTGCGACAATCGCTGTCTCCATGTCGCCATGAGATCTTGCCGGAGCTCTGTCCGCCGAGCCGCGAGTTGTCGCGGCAGCGGAGTTTCGCCCCAGCGTTTCGCCTCCTCGCGCTCCTCATAGAGGTTCGCGAGGAACCCCCCATGGCATGCGGGAGACGAG
Source organism: Polia nebulosa (assembly GCA_951329385.1). Taxonomy (NCBI): domain Eukaryota; kingdom Metazoa; phylum Arthropoda; class Insecta; order Lepidoptera; family Noctuidae; genus Polia; species Polia nebulosa. The sequence continues at coordinate 14,919,121 of OX589605.1, read as the reverse complement.
ACACAATCGATTATCTTTTGTGTCTATTTCTCCGGTAACTGACAGATCGGAAAATGGGAAGTGGATTAAATTTTAACTTCTTGTATTTTTATACAGTTACAGATAAAGCTATTTTAAAAATTATCTCTGTCTGTCGCCTTTTCTTTAATATAAAAACAAAATGGTAGAGTACCTACAGTCTTTTGTTTTTTAAAACTTTTATATTCTTTGATTTAGTTTTATTATCATGAATAAGCTAGAAGTTTTGAAGACTGCTGAAACAATAATAAAATTATTATATTTCTTTCTATACCTGGGAAAATTATAATAGAAAACTCCCGTTGTAATTTATTGCTGCGAATGTATATAAAATAAGGAGCTCGTGACTAAAGTAATGACATCCACACGGGTCGATCCATCAGGTTAAGCTACGCTTGCCGGGGTTGGTCCATGGATGGGTAACCATCTTTACATACCCAGACTCCTCCGTACCTCGGCAAGCACGTTAATCATTTGGTCCCGGCTGACAATCGTGGATTTTTGACAGTCTTTACGAGTCTAGTATTACCCAGTTACCGGGCTGTGGAGGTCAGATAGGCAGTCGCTCTGTATAAAATACTGGTATTCAGCTGCATCCGGTTAGACTGGAAGCCGACCCCAAGATAGCTGGAAAAAGGCTGGCCAGATTGAGTGTATATAAAACAAAAAACTTAACAAAAATTTCAGTACTTGTCGTAAAAATAAAGAGCCATGAAAATTGGACAGCAAAATATAGAAAAAGTTTAGAGAATCATAAAAATACGTTTTTACCTTCGCAATAAAGTCGTCAAAGATAAAAATTCGACGTCAACATGTCAAACACCCTATGTAAAAACCGCCGCGATATTTAAAAAACAAAGAATTTATGGATTTATTTTTACACCCATTAAATAGCACCACCTTTTGTTTGTGGTTTTATAAACTTTTATTTAACCCCCGAATACAATGGCTTGGTAAGCTGGGTGAAAATTAATAGCAGGACAAGTTTGCTTTCAAAATACAGGATATAAACTGAAACCATGATAAAAATAGTAAACGATATCATGACCTGGACTCCTATTTCAAAAACTTTATACTGTACCCACTTGCAGTTCGGATATTATCTAACGGCAACGTTATCCTATGTCCTGATCGGGTGTCTTGTGTATGTGAGTTTTCATCATGTTTGTGTGCAATGTACGGCAACATTAAAAAAAAAGAGTGGCACTCCAGGAGTGCCGACAGAAGTGAAAACTTGAACAAAAATGCCCAACGCGCCTAAAGAAGTTTTCACTTCAATCCGCTACGCGATCCGCTACGAGTGCTACGACGCGTAGCGTCGGTGTTGGTGTCGGCGTCGGTTTCGGTGTCGGTGTCGGTGTCGGTGTTGATGTCGGTGTCGGCGTCGATATCGATGTCGGTGTCGGTGTCGGTGTCGGTTTCGGTGTCGTTGTCGGTGTCGGTGTCGGTGTCGGTGTTGGTGTCGGTTTCGGTGTTGGTGCCGGTGGCGGTGTCGGTGTCGGTGTCGGTGTCGGTGTCGGTGTCGGTGTTGATGTCGGTGTCGGCGTCGATGTCGATGTCGGTGTCGGTTTCGGTGTCGTTGTCGGTGTCGGTGTCTTTTCGGTGTCGGTGTCGGTGTCGGTGTCGGTGTCGGTGTCGGTGTCGGTGTTGGTGTCGGTGTCGGTGTCGGCTTCGGTGTCAGTGTCGGTGTCGATGTCGGTGTCGGTGGCGAGTTCAATTGTTTTTTCCCCATCTCAAAAATACCCAACACGCCTAAAGAAGTTTTCACTTCAAAAAACTAGGTTTTGGATTGTGTCAATTTTCATCCAAATCCGTGCTAAGGTTGAGGTGTGATTCAGTAACAAACACATACACATACTTACAGAATTTCACATTATAACATGATAATCATTACATCACTAAGACGGTGTAGTAGAATTTAAACGGCAAGCTCAAGATAAGACCAAAACCCAAAACCTTAATTCTGGTAAGAGTTTCTCTAACCATTGCTTAAACAGACCTATATCATTAGCAAACCCTACTAAATACCTAAATCCAGTATTAGAATATCTAACAAAATATACTAGTCGGGGCTTTCACGTGTCAGTTAGCAAATGTTGAGCCTCTTAAAATATTCAGAGGCCTCCTCGCCGGTCGACTGCGACCTAGCCAACGACACAACAAAACGTCATTAGTAGAGAAAAACGTAAAAATAAATTCCGCTCTAGAAATTATTTTATTAATTAAGAAGAATTTGTCCTCTACGTAATGAAACGTGCTTTGAATAAAAGCTTTGGTTTTAATTAAATGAGGTTTAAACTTTCTTTTCAGAGAAAGAATCTAATGTTCTGCGTAAATAGGTGACTGTTGTGGAGTGGCTCTTTGATTTATTTTTTAAAGATGTTTATTTTGCGTTGTATTTCAGTTTCTTATTTAGTAGATAAACGATTAAATGTGCGACCTAAATGAACTGAGTTAAAAACCTTTTTCAATTTACTTTCATCAACCTTTCTTTTAGTCTACGAAAAACACCAACATCTTTTTAATAACGCTTGTGTCTAGCCGCAAAATTTCCAGATTTACCTCCTATTTTCTTCTCTCGTGCTTAGTTTTTACCTGCATTTTCCTACAACATGCGCTGTATTATTTTTACAACCATGGCGCTCCAATGTTGCCTTTTCTGCCGCAGGGAATATAAGAAAGTTTGCTGTAAATGACAGAAAAACATCAGAGCTTCGTATCGGCTATTATCCACCCGGCGGAGGTTAGAAGGCTATATGAGTATAGGTAATGGGTAACTGCCTTTGTAGATACGTGAGGTAACTGCTGTACTTTTACAGGCTTTGCCTGAAGGTATCGAGAGAGAAGCCTGAATATACTGTAAAGGTTTTTAAAGCTAATTTAACTTTGCGAAGCTCGTTTTTCGTTGAAAACAAGACCTCAGCATTTTGAAATGCGAAACGCAACAGCTTTGTGGTTCTTGGTTTCGTAGAGATTAGGAGGGATTTGGGTTTCGTGTTGTCTGGAAAGTCTAGGTAACCCAATCTAAATTCATAAGTGTTTTAGTTTGTTCATATTTTCTTCATATTTTTTTTTTTATATTAACCAGATGCATCTGGATATCAGTATTTTACATACTACCTAGATAAAAAACCGGCAAAGTGCGTACCGTTCCGTACCAAATGTGGGAATTATCAAAGAAAAGATCTGATTTATCAAAGTAATGGTACTTGTTAGTAAAATATACGTAATGATAAAAATTATCACCAAATTTCAAATCCATAGGTCAATGGGAAGTTAAAAAATTCTTCGGAACAAAATTTTGTGACAGATGACAGACAGACAGACGGACAAACGGACACGTGAGAGACAGCAATAGGACTCCGTTTGGACCCTTTGGGTACTGAACCCTAAAAAGATAAAGTAAAATACGAGATCACACTATTCTATTACTGAACTTTTGGCACATTACCACTGAATCTACCTCCACTCCATCAAAAGGAATGACAACCATTTTTCAAAAACCAAGTAAACCAATTTCATACTGCTCCTCACAATCGCTGTTCATGTCAGCATGAAATCAGTGAATTATATTGAAATAGCAGTGAATTAGACAACGGGCGTTCGCCGACGGGCCGGCCGACAGTTGGTTCGGCGAGCCACGTTAAATGGCACGGAAAAATGCAAATTTGCTCGAAACGCACCGCAAACTATCGCGGTACATATTTTATGCCTTCACTCGTCGGTAGATTAGACCGCTCAGATTGTTTAAGAATGGCAAACAACTTGATGCTTTGAAAAATGGCCGTTATTTTTTGCAAGTATTTTTAAATAATTGTTTGAGTTATTTAGAAAATAGTCTTGATAGTATGAGCCTTATTAATAAAAACATAACCATGTGATTACTTTTAACACTAATTAGCAGGTTTTCAACAATTTCTAGCCGCAAGAAATAGATGTGGATGGTAAAGTGATAATCATTTAAAAGCTAATCGTTTTGACTTAGACACAGTTGAATTTTTTGGATGAGAGGTATGGTAACTTAATTTTAGAATCCGCTTATCAATGTTTAAACTAAGCATATTATGGTTATTGAGTTTTATAAATAATGCTGAATTCTTCTATACGTATTAAACAATGCCCGGTAAAGTACCAGAATCATTTACGTATGTCAAATCCACAAACGAACTGAAAACACGACAACGTGAAAAATGCGTAAGTAAGTCCCGTAAGTTAACTTTCTCAAATCAAGATGACTTAACTAAATCCTCTTCCTCGACCTTGAGAAAGAAAATTCTGCGGGCCCAAAACTATATTTCCCAAAAAAAAAACATTTACAGTTTGAGCACGGAAAATACAGCATCTAAGGATCATACATACATATTTACCTAAAAAACCCGGCTGGGGATGCAAAAACTGTGCGATACGTGAAAGACACTCAAGGGATGTGAATTCGTATCTTATAGCTAACCCGAACATGCCCCCGAGAGGTATAAATATCACGCTGTATCGTATTAACTGTCATGAAAACCGCTACGTCTTAACATTTTTTATACGTGAGAGTTTTTAATTTTAGGACTTGTCCTGATATTAAAGTTATTATTAGAAAGGTATTATTAGAAAAGCCGGCCAAGTGCGTGTCGGACTTCGTACATTTAGGGTTCCGTACCAAATGAGATAATTATCAAAGATAAAATCTGATCTAACAATATATTATAAATAAATAAAATATTGTTAATAAAATATACGTAATAATAAACAATATCACCGAATTTCAAGTTCTTAGGTCAATGGGAAGTTAAAAAATTCTTCGGAGCAAAATTTTGTGACAGACGACGGACAGACAGACAGGACACGTGAGTAATAAATATTTTTTTTTCTATGATAATTCCCTCAGTTGGTACGAAACTCTAATTGTGCGATAGCCGACACGCACTGACCGGTCACCACCGGAATCCAGTAGAAAATCAGTGGCAGGTATAGTACAGTTGTACTATTTCACGACGGCGTTTTGGTCTTGGTTATGTGTGTAGATTCAAGTGTACGTTGTTACTGTGTGCATTAGCACGGATAATATAATACTGTATTAGCTATCTAACAACTAGGTATAAATTTGGCTTGCACATGCTGAGCTGGACTCCCATTTGGTGTAACTTCGAGACACACACGGACATACCGCACGTTGCTTGTTCCTTATGGCTCAATTACACCTTCCGATTTCAAGGGACCCAATTTAGGAAACAGGAAGGTGTAATAGCAGTTAGAGCAGTTAGTGTACGATTTAGTGAGATTGGGACGTCCCGATTTGACTTCCTAAATTGTGTACGATTTAGGATAGTGTAATCGCATCACCCCGATTTAGAGCTAAGTGTTGCCAATTTAGAGACTTTGTCGCTACAAATGGGGTAGTAGTATTTTGGTTTGTGTTTAAAATTAAATTAAATTTCACAAAGTCCCTTTCCCAGAAAAAAAATCTGAGTCCGCTCTTTTTATTTTTAAGTCTGCTCCTGGTAGAATCAGTTTTTAAGAGACTTTAGAGCGACTTTTGATATTCTGTTTAGGGACTCGAATTTGTAAGAGTTGGCAACACTGCCGACTTAGGAGTTCAATTTAGGATAGTGTAATTGCTCGCTTCCTGCTTCCTAGTTAGTTAGTTCCTAAATTGGGTCCCTTGAAATCGGAAGGTGTAATTGAGCCTTTATTTGAATTTATTTTACGTAGTCACTTGTGCCATAGACACAGCATAGCGTTAACTTTTTCTTATTAATGTGGTTTTTTTTGTAGCTACGCACTGTTTTCTTTTCATTACTTACTTGAAATTGTTTTTATGTTTAAAGTTATTGCGCTATTGTGCTTTGCGTCTTTTCTTGTCGAATAATTATTTTATCTATATGTATGGAAATTGTCAGTATTGTCACGGGCCGTTAACTTCTATTAGTGGAACTTATAAACGGTGGCACTCACTGACACGTTTGGTTTGAATGATTATAGTTTATATAGGTTTTTTGAAGTTATACTTCTTTAGGCGCGTTATGAAAAAATGATGAGAGTGAAATTTTAAGATGCGTGCGCATCACTGTCACACAAAATTCACAGGTTGAAGTTAGCTAGAACCGACATCACCCTGAAGTTAGCTATGGTCTGTGGTTCATGAAGTGTTGACGATGATACACAATCCGGCTAACGAAGGACCAAATTGTATACGAAGCTTTTCGCGATAGGCGCGAGGGTTGAAGGATTTGTGTGTGACTGGCGTATTGTAGTCTTGCGACACGCACGTGTGATGAATGGAGCAAGTGGGTCAATAACTTTGATACACAGATTGAATAAAAATGGTATATTGGTACATAAAAAAAGGTAAAATGGTAAAAAGTCACATGAAGCACAGGTATATACACAGAATTACGGTTTAAACACAATTAGAATTACTGCCCCAATAGTGGACAGTAATAACAGTCTGTTCAAGGTGTGGAACTAGACACACAGTCTGTACAAGGTGTGGTACAAGACAATAAACCACCGTACAAGGTTTGGTACAAGGCGATAGGAGCGAAGCCAGAGGCTTTCGAGCTCACTTGAGTCACTGACGCTGAGAGACTAATTTTGACTGCCAGGGGTGCCTATATATATCACCCAAATTCTATGGGGCACGTAGTGTAGCAAATGCAGACCCGGACAGCCAATACAATTTGATAATTCTACAAATTATCTTGGACATTGACATTCGACCAATCACAGGCATTCCAACATTCTGCCGATAACCAATCAGAAAGGTTTCACTAATCTCTTATGTAATGAACACCTGCATATTTACTTTTACATATTTACTGGTCTTACTAACAACAAAACTGACATATATACATACTACAAAGTATGTATTCCAAGGACAAACTGAATCTACATTATATTTTACTATTAGATTCTAAATTCACATTCTCACAAATCTATAAACTACAATAAAAACAAAGCAACTTTACATATGTATTGCAATATGTACATAATTTTACATGGTGGACTTCGAAAACTTTCCACTGTCTGTAGCCAATCCATGAGAAGCATGAATATGAACAACCAATCGCTGACTAGCCAAAATTCCTAACTACGGGCTTTAATACAATTGGTCAATTTTAGCGCTGTGACGTACACTACTTGCGCTATACAAAAAAGTTACCTCAGTAAACTTTAACATTGAACATACTTTTACCTTTATTTTTAAGATATTACTATAATAATAATAATAATATGTGTGGCCCGCCTGTCAAGCCGACTGTCATAATTTTTTCCAAATATTTTTCCTAAACTATTTATATTTATTATCATGTTTACAATAGTGAAAATAAGACCGAAAACGAGAAAAAAAAAATATATTACCAAGTGCAAATCATAGTGAACAACAGTGAGATGAGAACTACAAAAATAAAACGGAACTTATGACAACGTGAAAATGCTAACTAGGAACCGGGCCAAATTGCTGACCACACACCCAACATCTTCGGGTTCGTCGCTCAGCTCCGCCGACGACACCACCACCTGCGCGTCGACGGGGAAGAGGCCGACCACCAGCCAGCTTGGAACCTCGAGGCCCACCGGCCTCTGATAGGGTTCCCGCTACCGGTGGAAGTGTGCAGCGCATGCGATGGACACAATCCATTAACGAAAACGTCATGCGCTCATACTATGGGGCTACAGAGGGGGGAATTAACCTGACTGCGTACCGTGGTCGGATGCTCTCTCTGTTTCAGGTGCTTGAGCCAGCTGTCAACGTATCGGCCCAACGACTGTCGGATCAGGTGCGGGTCATCCAGCGTAACCGTATGCTGGATGATGCCACACTTGATAGACTACGCCTCGAATCACGGAGTAGCCGTGTCTCACCTGCTTCGCCACCAGCCGCGGTGCAACTGCAACCTAATGCACCACCGCGACCTGACCACGTTGGTGAAGATGATGATGACGTGGCTATATCCGTGAGTACCCAGTGTAACGAACGATTGAGGAGCGCTTTGGAGGATGCATTCCGAGAGCACCGCTCCACACCGCCTGGGCGTAGACCTCGTCTACCTCGTTTGCCCATGCATAAGAAAAATAAGGCGCTGGTGTGTGCTCTAGATTCGCAGCTATCAAATTTTTTTGATAGCAGCAAAGACCTTGCTGATACCCACTCAATCTTGTACTGCGCGGCTGCAGCGGCATGTCGTGTAGCTCACGTCAAGTTCCCCAACAGTGACAGAGCTGCACGACCAGCTGTACCAGCTTGGCAGTGCAGGATCGAGCGTCGTATCGGTGAGGCTAGAGCACTCATTGGCAAGCTTATCTGCTTCAGGGAGGGCAACACTCGCCCTAGGGTGATGCGCTTTGTGAGGCGGGCATTCTCGGGGACTGATATAAGTTCCCGAGATTATCTGACCCGCGTCACAGAGCGTGTCGACTTCCTGAAGCAGAAGATCTATGCATGGGAAAACCGTATTCGTCGGTACAAGCGGCGAGTGGAGCGGTACACTCAGAATCGCACATTCGAATGCAACGAAAGGTGGGTTTATAGGGCTTGGGAGCGACCGGACCAAGGTGTGTCCGATACGCACCTACCTGATGACGACGCCATGAGCTCATTCTGGCGCGGCATCTGGTCGGTGCCGGTCAGGCACACCGAGGGTGATTGGACTCGAGAGGTCGAGCGCGCGTGCGATCTTATACCAGAAATGGGGGCTATTACCATCAGCCCCCAAGATGTAGCTCGTGCAGTCCGTCCGTTGCCTAACTGGAAATCTCCAGGGCCGGACGGTCTGCACAATTTTTGGATAAAATGGTTTCAAAGATCGCACGCTCGCTTGGCAGCTCAGTTCCAGTCTGCCCTAGAGTCAGGGTCGCTGCCACAGTTCCTTACGACACGAGTAACCCACCTGCTCCATAAATCAGGTAGTACTGCGGAACCCAAAAATTATAGGCCGATCACGTGTTTACCGACGGTCTATAAAGTTTTTACATCCATCCTGAGAGCCAAAATTAACAATCATATTGACACAAATTTTATCATGTCTGCCTCTCAGAATGGATGTAGGAACGGGTCCCGTGGTACTAAGGAGCTGCTCCTCATTGATGTTGCCATTAGCCAACAGGTTCGTCATTCTCGAAAAGATCTGTCGACATGTTGGATAGATTATAAGAAGGCCTATGACTCGGTGCCACATGCATGGCTCATGAGTGTGCTGGAGCTGTACAAAGTGGATGCAACTTTGCGCACCTTCCTGATGTCGTGTATGGGGCAGTGGAGGACGGTTCTTCACTATCCAGGATGTCGACAAATCCGGGAGAACAGCGAACCGATAAGGATCGAGCGTGGCATATTTCAGGGCGACAGAATGAGTCCACTGTGGTTTTGTCTGGCCCTAAACCCTCTCAGTACTCTACTGGAGGGTTCGGGCCAAGGCTACCGGTTGAGAAGAGGTGGTCAGGTCATATCACACCTCCTTTACATGGATGATCTGAAACTCTTTGCCCCCAACAACTTGCAACTGATGAAGCTACTGAATGTAACAGAAACCTTCAGTAGCGCCATCAGGATGGAATTTGGTGTGGACAAATGTGCAGTCATGCATGTAAAGCGAGGGGAGATTATGGAATCCGTGGGAACTCAACTCTCGGATTCCGTACACCTTAGATCCCTCTGCTCAACCGAAACCTACAAGTATTTGGGTATGTCGGAAGCGTTAGGCATCAGTACTGCTGAAGTGAAACAGTCGTTGAGGGAGCGCTTCTTTGGCCGCCTGAATAAAGTACTGAATAGTCTTTTATCAGGCGGGAACAGGGTGCGCGCCTTCAACGGTTGGGTCATGCCGGTATTGATGTACTCTTTCGGCATACTCAAATGGACTCAGACGGAACTTGACGCCCTGGATAGGAGGGTCCGCACACTGCTGACCACAAATCGGATGCATCACCCACGATCATCGGTGATGAGGCTGTATATCCCGCGGAAGTTTGGGGGTCGTGGGTTCTTAAATGCTAAGACCCTACACAACCGCGAGGTATGCAGCCTTAGGGAGTACTTCCTCAAAGCTGACGTGGGTATGCATCGAGATGTGGTCGCTGTGGACAAGGGCCTCACCCCGCTCTCCTTGGCAAAAGAGAACTGGCGCAAACCTACAGTACTGGATACTAATGACCGCAGGGAAGTATGGCAGAGCAAGGAGCTTCACGGGCGCTTTTACCGGGTCCTACATGGGCCCGATGTAGATCTCTTAGCGTCCGTATCCTGGCTGCGCTTTGGTGACCTCTTCGGGGAAACCGAAGGTTTTGTCTGTGCGATTATGGACGAAGTTATTATGACGAATAACTACCGGAAATATATTGTGAAGGACGGTACGGTTGACATCTGTCGGGCATGCCACCGGCCCGGAGAATCAATACGACACATTATTTCTGGTTGTTCTCGTCTAGCTAACGGAGACTATTTGCATAGACACAACCTTGTAGCCAGGATTATCCACCAGCAACTTGCTCTTAAATACAATCTTGTGGAATCTGAAGTACCCTATTATAGGTATGAGCCCGACCCAGTTCTCGAAAATGGCAATATCACGTTATATTGGGATCGATCTATCATCACTGACAGGACTATTGTTGCCAATAAGCCTGACATAGTGGTGATAGATCGACAAGAGCGTCGCACAATGATTGTTGATATAGCTGTCCCTCATGACGAGAACCTCGTGAAGGCTGAGAGAGATAAAAAAACAAAGTATCTTGATCTGGCTCGCGAGGTTGTCGACATGTGGGAGGTGGATATAGCAGTCATTGTGCCGATAGTCGTGACGGCCAATGGCTTAATTGCCAAGAGCCTCGACCAACATCTCAGGAGGCTCTCGTTAGGCAGTTGGATCAAGGGCTTGATCCAGAAAGCAGTACTCCTGGACACGGCTCGTATTGTTAGGAGATTCCTTTCTCAGGAGCCCTGACCACCGGTAGCTTGGACCCTATTCCCGATACCGGTGGGCTACTACTTTTTATATTTTTAAATGTTTTTGTATTTATTTATGTTGTGACGTAAGGAGCCTTCGTGGGATATAAAAAAGAACAACACGTAACTCGGTCAACGTTAAATAAATATATTTTAAATAGAGAAAGGGTGTGGGAAGGTCTGCAGTCACATGATTCATTGCCCCCTGGGAGATAGCACGCTACTGCCCTGGCTCAGCCTTGGTGTCTCGGGGAAGCCACGTTGCGCTTGCCCCCGGAGGTGTTGGCCGGCAGGCGGCAGCGCCGGCTCGCAGGGTCGACAGGAGCCAGGATGATCGGCCGGCAGGTGGTCTAGCCGGCTCGGAGACGGCCTGCTGAGGCCACGCGGGTAGATATACACCCGGCGTGGAGCGAGCCGCCGTGGTGAGTGGCCTAGTGGCCGCGCCACGAGGCACTGCGGCAGGATGGCCGCGATGGAGGGCGATGCAGGTGCGTGCCCAGAATGCAGGGCTCCAAGTCCTCTCCCTCCATTTTACAATTTGGGAAGCCGGGTCAGGAAATCTGGAGCTGGTAATCCGGATCTAGGACCCTGGGAACAATGTCCAGCGTGTCAGAGGTGGAAGATAAGCTTCTCCGCTGATTTTGACACCTAGGCATGAGCAAAGCGGCTGTACGTGCGCTAACAAGTGTGGTTGTCAAAATCAGACGGAGTTTACATTGGTGAGGAGGAAAAGCATGATGACATTCAAGAGCAGCAGCAGCCACGCGCAAGTCAGCATGTACATAGCTAAGGCTATATGTATGTGCATAGTTAAGCTGATCACGCGGAAGGCGTGATTACAATGTGCGACAGATCTTTTATAGGTTATGAGCCTTGATTATACAATGCTAGGAAATGAAATTAAGGAAGACATGTTCTGGAAAGAATTTATACACAAGATTAGGAACACAGAATGCACAAAGCTACCTGTATGCTGTTCAAACACTCACCCAATTACAGGGGTTGGAATCGCGTAATAAGTTGGCAAATATTTGCCAATGCAAACTGCAGCTGCTAGGACTTGGCGATCGCTTCACGGCTCAAGGGTGTTCGACAGAACAAGGTGAGTATGAGGTCTAACGCCAACAGCTGGATTCAGATGAAAAAGGGACCACGATGTCGTTTATCGGGTTTTTATATCTTCGCCGTCATTGACAGATGTCATTGAATTCATAGACAATAGTGTTGTCAGTCAACTAACATTGTCTATGCCTACCAAATGCATCACAATGGCTTTTGGTCTCTGGATTTATTCCGATGTTTATGTTTTATTAGAATTGTAACGCCACTACGTTACAGTACCCCCCAAAAAAGGTAGGATTTTTACCTGGGTAAAAATCCTTATGGTGTTACACTAGCCACCATCTGAAATACGACCCTTTTATTCATCTTCATTCATTCATCATTAGCTCATTTCATCCTTTCATAAACCTATCATACCAGCAGACCACTTATTAAAGAAGTGAGTCCGCTTCCTAACAAGTATGTAAGAGTAGATCGTCCTTATTTGACTAAATACTCGCGTAAATCAGACTTAGTTAGTGAATGTTTATTACTAAGAACCAATATATATATCAAAGTTAATAAAGAAATAAATAAAATATTGTTTTGGATTAAGGCTTGTTTAAGGAGTCTCCGCCCGCTCCTGCAGAGGCTTATTTTACTGAGTTGCAAACCGCTCAAATAGATATATAAAATCAAGAAGTAAAGTTTTTTTCTAGTTTAGGTTTTGATTAAGGAGTAACTATACCGCCCCTGCAATGGCTTATTTATTGAGTTGCAAACCGCTCAGATAGCAAAATAAATAAAAACTATGGATAAAAAGGACCCATAGTTGTATATAAGGAAAAAAAAAAAACTTGGTTCAAAGCAAAAAGCATTATAGAAAAGGTAGGGCCTTAAAATAAACGGAATCACAAGTCGAACCCACAACGAGTTACGAGACCAATTTCTGAACCACTTTCAAATAAAAAAAAAAATTATGTCGCTGATTATTGAGCGGACAATAATTTCATTGGATTATTGAAGAAACTGTAATGTGTTTAACATATGTAAACAAGTTTAATCAATTGTGATATTAGGTAATATTATGCAAAATGGTGAGTGTTGAAACAGCAATACAAAAGTAATGTGAAGTACTCCGTCTGTTACAACTAATTCTAACTATTGAACGCTATGGTTGAATTCCTAAAGTTATGATTTGTTTTAAGAGAAAAATGTAATATAAGTCAAATTATTTGTTAAGCAACTGGTGCAACTAGTGTGTACACAGGCTAAGTTACCACTTTAAGTTAAATTCTCTAGTGAGTTACTGAGAAAAAAAAAAATTCAAAAAATTTAATTTTGTTTAAAAAGTAACTGGTACAACTGGTGTGTACACTGGCTAAGTTTCTTTGAAATGTTTATTTTCTCTTATGAGTAAATGTTGTAAAAAAAATAAAAAAAATTTTTTTTTCTTTTTCTAAAAAAATTAGATTTTGTTCAAAATCCAAGTGTTAATACTTGTATTCATTATTGTTAAAAGTTATTGACAATATCAATTCTAAAATAAAAACTAAGTTTAAAATTTTAATTTGAACATTCAAGTGTTTCAAGCAAAATTTGTTGCTGACTGTACTTTAAATGATAACCTTACTAAGTTCTATACAAAAATTATGTTTGTTATGATCTTATAGTATTCTAGGTTATTGTACAGGATATATGATACTGAATTATTAAATGTTTGTTCTATTATAACATTATTGTTTATGTGAATTATTAAATTGTTATGAAAAGTTAAGTTATGTATTGTTTGATTTTAAATTTGAAGGTAACATTGAAAATTAAAAAAAAAATAAAATGAAGGTAGGTTGACAATTTATGAGCAAAAATTATAGAAGTTGCTAGAATTTGTCTTCCAAGACTAGATGTTTAGTCTGGTTGTGCCTGTAATTTATACCCGGCACCCAATCTCTTCTACCGGTACACCGCTAGTTGCTAACCGATAGAAATAAGATTGGTGGTAGTACTTCCCCGGGGCGAGCCGTTCACTAATAGCTCTACTACTACGATTTTATCTTAATAGCCGTGAGTACACATCAGTTGCTGTCAACCAAGAGAAAAAAAAACGTTCTACACATGGACAACACACACAATTAAAAAAAAAAAAAAATACCCACCAGGGAACAATAAAAAAATGTGACTACAAAACCACGTTTTTGGGCGCCAGTGTGACGTAAGGAGCCTTCGTGGGATATAAAAAAGAACAACACGTAACTCGGTCAACGTTAAATAAATATATTTTAAATAGAGAAAGGGTGTGGGAAGGTCTGCAGTCACATGATTCATTGCCCCCTGGGAGATAGCACGCTACTGCCCTGGCTCAGCCTTGGTGTCTCGGGGAAGCCACGTTGCGCTTGCCCCCGGAGGTGTTGGCCGGCAGGCGGCAGCGCCGGCTCGCAGGGTCGACAGGAGCCAGGATGATCGGCCGGCAGGTGGTCTAGCCGGCTCGGAGACGGCCTGCTGAGGCCACGCGGGTAGATATACACCCGGCGTGGAGCGAGCCGCCGTGGTGAGTGGCCTAGTGGCCGCGCCACGAGGCACTGCGGCAGGATGGCCGCGATGGAGGGCGATGCAGGTGCGTGCCCAGAATGCAGGGCTCCAAGTCCTCTCCCTCCATTTTACAATTTGGGAAGCCGGGTCAGGAAATCTGGAGCTGGTAATCCGGATCTAGGACCCTGGGAACAATGTCCAGCGTGTCAGAGGTGGAAGATAAGCTTCTCCGCTGATTTTGACACCTAGGCATGAGCAAAGCGGCTGTACGTGCGCTAACAAGTGTGGTTGTCAAAATCAGACGGAGTTTACATTGGTGAGGAGGAAAAGCATGATGACATTCAAGAGCAGCAGCAGCCACGCGCAAGTCAGCATGTACATAGCTAAGGCTATATGTATGTGCATAGTTAAGCTGATCACGCGGAAGGCGTGATTACAATGTGCGACAGATCTTTTATAGGTTATGAGCCTTGATTATACAATGCTAGGAAATGAAATTAAGGAAGACATGTTCTGGAAAGAATTTATACACAAGATTAGGAACACAGAATGCACAAAGCTACCTGTATGCTGTTCAAACACTCACCCAATTACAGGGGTTGGAATCGCGTAATAAGTTGGCAAATATTTGCCAATGCAAACTGCAGCTGCTAGGACTTGGCGATCGCTTCACGGCTCAAGGGTGTTCGACAGAACAAGGTGAGTATGAGGTCTAACGCCAACAGCTGGATTCAGATGAAAAAGGGACCACGATGTCGTTTATCGGGTTTTTATATCTTCGCCGTCATTGACAGATGTCATTGAATTCATAGACAATAGTGTTGTCAGTCAACTAACATTGTCTATGCCTACCAAAGGCATCACAATGGCTTTTGGTCTCTGGATTTATTCCGATGTTTATGTTTTATTAGAATTGTAACGCCACTACGTTACAATGTTTTTATATGTAAGTACCTAAATATTTGAAAATGTAAAGTGTATGTATATAAGATTAAATAAATGGAATAATAATATTATTATTATATTATTACTGAACATAATAAGACATAATTAAAACATAATAAGGCATACTTAAACATTACAAAACAAACTAAACTAGCTATAATTTGCTATGGCCCAGAGTGATGGCGCTTTTTCAACACCGGGGTGATGGTGGATCCTCTACATACCACCCCCCGTGAAAGGCTTCAACCGATCACGCTACCGTCGGTAGGAAGCACAATCACCCTGACCGCAGGTCTACGTAAGACCCCCGAAGTCGTTTCTATGTCGACTACTCTCACTATAGAGTCCATCCCGGGACTTACACTTCTGACTATTCCTTTTACCCACTGGTTACGTGGCCTACTCTCGTCTGTCACCAGCACGACGTCGCCGACCTTGACGTTGGGCACGTCGCTCGTCCACTTCTGTCGCCGCTGCAGAGCCGGAAGAAACTCACGCAGCCACCGACGCCAGAAGAGGTCAGCCAACGCGTTGACACGACGCCACATGCGTCGCGAGTCGACGTCGCCCGGATCAGGGCGCACGTACGGAGCATCTCCCGCGGCTGAGCCCAGCAGGAGATGATTGGGCGTCAATACGACGGGATGGCTCACGTCGTCAGAGACATAACACAAAGGCCGGCTGTTAACGATCAGCTCGGCCTCGGTGAGGAGGGTGTAGAGGACCTCCTCACGTGGGGCGCGCTCTCGCAGCGTCGCCTTGAGGGCGTTCTTTATTCAACGCACTAGACGCTCCCAGCAGCCACCCATGTGTGGGGCCGCGGGAGGGTTGAAGTGCCAGGCTATACTCCGGCCGACGGCTTCTTCTTGGACCCGGGTGTGGTCCAGGTCCCGCAGCGCAGCACGAAGCTCGGAGTTGGCCCCGACAAAGTTGGTACCCTTGTCGGAGTACATGTGAGCGGGCCGGCCCCGGCGCGCCACTAGGCGCCGCAGGGCGAGGATGGCGGAGTCGGTGCTCAGCGAGGCCGCCAACTCAACGTGGACAGCGCGTGTGGTGAGGCACGTGAACAGCGCCCCCCACCTCTTCTCCCGGCGCCTCCCGATGGTGACCTCCATTGGGCCGAAATAATCGACCCCGCAGTGCATGAACGCGCGACGCGTCACCTCCAGCCTTGCGGCCGGCAGGTTACCCATCTTGGGTGCCGCTGTCTTAGCTCGAGACAGCCGGCACACATGACATTGTGATATTACGGCCTTTACTGTGGACCGTATATTAGTGACCCAAAACCTTTCCCTTATGAGGTTCACTATTGCCTCTTGATTGGCATGTAAGGCAGACATATGATACTGAAGAACTAATTTACGGGTTAGCGGATGGCGCCCGTCTAAAATAATGGGATAGCGCTCGTCAAAAGAGAGCGCTTCACAAGCCCCCAGCCTACCCCTCACTCTAATGAGACTTTCATAAAACATAGGGTCAAGAGATTTTAACCTGCTTGTCTGTGGCAGCTGCTTTCCATCTGAGAGTGCTGTCACCTCGGCTGGGTAACTTTCCTTCTGCATCTGGCGCAGGAGACGTATCTCGGCGTCGTGCAGGTCTTCTACGGAGAGTGTGGCAGTCGGTCTCTGCTTGCGGCATCTACTGATAAATGCCAGCACGCGTGCTAGTACTCGCTGTGTGCGTCTCCATGTTGACGCTCTGGTGTGGTCAACTACTGGCTCTTCTGCTACCACCAGGTTGTGGGTGCGCTGGATCCTCTCGGCATCAGTACCTTCCGACCTCAAGTCGGAACACACCGGCCACCGCTCCTGTGAACTCAGAAGAAAAGCGGGACCCGATAGCCACGCACCACTATTTATCGGCCACGACAACCTGGTCGCTACGTCAGCTGGGTTCTCCGCCGATGGAACTCAGCGCCAGTCACATCTCTCAGAACGCGAGTCTATTTCACCTAATCTATGAGACACAAACTTTTGAAAATCTTTGGCATCAGATTTAATCCAATTCAAAACTGTTTTGCTGTCGGTCCACAAGTACTTTCGTGTAATATCTATACCTACTTCCTTGACGACTGTGTCTGCCACTCGACATGCAAGCACAGCCGCCTGTAACTCTAGTCGCGGTATCGATACAACCTTTTGGGGTGCCACTCTTGCCTTGCCTAGTACCATGGCAACATGTTTCTTGCCATCCTTGGTGGTACCTACTAGGTAAGCGACTGCTGCATACGCTAACTCGCTAGCGTCACCAAAAACATGCAGCTCTCCTTTCCCTAAACTTAGCCCATACCACCTAGGTATTTCTAGGTTACCTAGGCACTGCAAATTGTTGAGCCATGTGAACCATGCGTCCACCTCATTTGCAGGCAGCGGCTCGTCCCAGTCTATCCCAGACTTCCACACACGTTGCATCAATATCCGCGACTGAATTACACACGGATACAACAGGCCTAGCGGGTCGAAAATCGACATGATAAAACGTAAGAATTCCCTCTTTGTAGGGATAGACTTACCCGATTTTATCTCGTCAGGCAATCGCTTAAATGAAAGATCGAACGCTAGATGATCGTTGCTAGGCGACCATATCATACCTAGCGTTCTCTCTGTCGCGGACTCACCTTTGTCCAGCGATACTTTTTCAGGCATTTCCAGCTGTAGGCGCTCCCGTAAATCCGATGAATTTGTTATCCACCCCCGTATCATGAAGCCCCCCTGAGCATGTATGTGGGTAACTTGCTCGACCAGCTGACTAGCTTGCTCCACAGACCATACACTGTCTAGATAGTCGTCCATGTAATGACGACTGTGTATGGCCTCCACAGCCTGGGGGTACTCTCCTGAAAACCTATCTGCATTCTTATTAAGAATGAAGATTGCGGTTGCCGGGGAGGACACTGCACCAAATATCATCGAATTCATAACATAAGTGTCGGGTTCATTGACCTTATCTCGGCCTCTCCACAAAAACAGCTGGGCACCCTGATCTTCCTTCCTGATACGAATCCTCATGAACATATCAGCTATGTCCCCGCTGAAGGCTACTGGTCCCAGTCTAAACCTAATTAAAATTCCTAACAAAGAATTTAACATATCTGGGCCAGTTAAAAGGTTGTCATTAAGTGACGTGCCCCCATATGCAGCAGCAGCATCATAAACCAGTCTCAACTTACCTGGTTTATTGGGATTGACCACCCCAAAGTGAGGCAGGTACCAGATAGGGTGACTACTTATGCCACCCTGGACCCTGGAGGCATACCCCTCCTCTAGTAACCTGTCCACCTGATTACAGTATGCTGCTGCATACTCGACATTACGGTGTAGCTTACGCTCCACGCCACCTAATCTTTGCAACGCTTGCCTTCTATTATCAGGAAGTTGCACATTGTCATGCCTCCATAGCAGACCTACTTCCCTCTGCTTGCCATCTGCCGTCATCTTGCTGGTAGATTCCAAGATGGCAGTGGCTCGCTCATCCTACCAATGTTTGCGTGGGGCCTCTCTGACACCGATGGCCTCCAGGTCAAACTGATGTTTGACCATGTCATGCAACATGGGTAGGCTAGACATACAATGAACTTTACATGACCTGTCAGCGGAATACAATTTTCTAATAGGCCCGTGAACTACCCACCCTAGCTTAGTGAGAGAGGCAACTGGCTTACCAGACTTTCCATGGCGTGTCTCCTCACTGGCGAGCAGCTCCCAGTTGTCCTGCCCGATCAGCAGCAGCGGCTTGGCTCCCAACATTTCTTCGCAGCCCAAGTCACGGAGGTGGCGATGCTCCTCCATGATGCCAGCAGGCACCGTCTGCGCCGGCAGGTCCAGGTCCCTTAAAGTACGACACATAATCTTGTAAGTTTTACTATTAGCTCCGCGTACTGACAGTTTTATTTCCTTCGAACTGGAATCATGTAATTCTATGCCACGTGCACTTTGGATTCTTATAGGTTTTTGGACGCCTTTTACATTTCCAATAAGATTACTATCCACCAAAGATACAGTAGCACCGTCGTCCAATAGGGCGTAACAACTCTTAATCTTATTACCAACTTTAATTGTTACTGGCATAATTTTTAGAAGAGCACTGCCTACATTTACTCTCATGTTAGTTACTGACTCATGTTTTTTTTTATCTTGATGATGATGTAACATCACATGATGTGCCGCGTTGCACTTTTCACATCTTTTGCCCCGACAGTGGATACGCGGGTGATCTTTACTTAAACACTTGAAACAAACACGCGTATTTCTAACATGTCCCCACCTTTCTTCACTATTTAATTTCGCGAATCTCTCGCATTGCAGCAATGTGTGCGTTTTCTCACATAAGGAACATTTACTTTTCTCATCAGCTGTTTGTTTTTCAATATCAGCTGTTTTTCCAGTGTCAGCTTCAGCTTGTACGAACAACTTTTCCCTATTGTAATTTTGCTGACCCTTATTAGGTACAACCGTTCTGGATTTTAAATTAACAGCTGGGCCAGGGCTAGGCAAGTCTAATTGTACATAAAATGAAGTAGCCCTGGCTAGGTGCACTAGGAACTCGGACAGCAACTCTAGGCTAGGCGACACCCTGACATCGATGCCTTGCGACGATGCCACCCCCATTGCGAAATCCCCGTACTGAGCACGTTGTATAGGCGTAAGTTTGGAAAGCAATTTACTTACCAGCTGTGGGTTGTTGAGATATCCGTTAGCATTAATGTTCCTTAGCAACGACACACAATTACGTACCGTGGTGGAGAATGTACGTAACTCACGTCCACTGTCGGTGACTCTTGGTAATGCACGCACTTTCTTTATGGCACATTCTAACAACAGGTTCGGATGGCCGAACTCCTCGTCGAGCGCCCTCATGATGTCGGCTGGATTGATGCATGTGCGCAGCAGGTCTTCCACTGCCCGCCGTGCGTCGCCTTGCAACGACGTTCGCAGCCGAGCCAGGTTCTCGAACGATTTAAAATTATATTGGGCCGTCGTCTCCCAAAACATATTCTTATATGCAAGCCAGTCTGCCGGGTTGCCACCAAACATGGGCAGCTCGTAAGCTTGCCTTGGCACCGGGCGTGGCCGAGCTATGCTTGCTATAGCGTCGGCCAACTGGTCAAAGCGGTTGTCCCTCGGTTTGCGCTCCGTGTCCTCGTGCTCGTGCCCCCAGTTCACTCCCCCCCTTGCTGATGCCTGCGGACCAGCAACCTCACGAGTTGGCGCCGCCAACACTGGATCCGCAAACTGCACTGACATTGTGGGTGGTCGTCTCTCTTCACTGGGTTCACGCGCGAACCTTAGCACTGGCGCTTTCGGAGCGCAGGAACTAACAGTCGCCATCGCGGCACTTGGCGTCGCGTCGCGCGTAACGTACGTCGCGGGCGCACCGGTGTATGTAACGGGCGCGGTCGCGGGCGCTCCGCTGTACGAAGCGGGCGCTGACACGGTCACTTCTACGCGCGCGTTACTAGGTGTAGGTACGGCGAGTGTGGACGGTACACGGCACTCCGATGACTCTTGATGTCCATCTTCTTGTGGAGTCGTGTCCATCCACTGTTCAACACGTCGGGTTGTAGTCCCCTCCTCGTCCGTACCTGATGAGTTCTCAGCGTCTATTTCTGCAAGATCGACCTCCAACTTTTTCCTTACCAGCCCCTCTCTGAGGCGCACCAACTCCCTTTGTGCCTCGTACTCCGCCTTTCTCCTTAGGCACGTGGAGTGGCTCTGCCCGCTCCTGGATGAGGCGGCGACACTGGGCTCTTTCGACTCTCCCCTTCCACGGCCTCTTCGTGGCGTTACCTCTGGTGCTTTCACATTACGGTGATCTACTATTCGACCACCCACCAGAGGTATTGCCGGCGTGGGGAATGACGACGTCGTTGGTGCCATTGACGGTGAAGCGGGCGCCCTCTCACTGGGCACGCCCGAGTCTGACTCTGGATGTCTTGTACTGGCCATCTTTCTCGACATACTTCTTGTCGTGACCGCACTATGCTCACTCATAATACCCAGTCACAACACACAATCCGGCTCGAAGGACCAAATTGTTGACGATGATACACAATCCGGCTAACGAAGGACCAAATTGTATACGAAGCTTTTCGCGATAGGCGCGAGGGTTGAAGGATTTGTGTGTGACTGGCGTATTGTAGTCTTGCGACACGCACGTGTGATGAATGGAGCAAGTGGGTCAATAACTTTGATACACGGATTGAATAAAAATGGTATATTGGTACATAAAAAAAGGTAAAATGGTAAAAAGTCACATGAAGCACAGGTATATACACAGAATTACGGTTTAAACACAATTAGAATTACTGCCCCAATAGTGGACAGTAATAACAGTCTGTTCAAGGTGTGGAACTAGACACACAGTCTGTACAAGGTGTGGTACAAGACAATAAACCGCCGTACAAGGTTTGGTACAAGGCGATAGGAGCGAAGCCAGAGGCTTTCGAGCTCACTTGAGTCACTGACGCTGAGAGACTAATTTTGACTGCCAGGGGTGCCTATATATATCACCCAAATTCTATGGGGCACGTAGTGTAGCAAATGCAGACCCGGACAGCCAATACAATTTGATAATTCTACAAATTATCTTGGACATTGACATTCGACCAATCACAGGCATTCCAACATTCTGCCGATAACCAATCAGAAAGGTTTCACTAATCTCTTATGTAATGAACACCTGCATATTTACTTTTACATATTTACTGGTCTTACTAACAACAAAACTGACATATATACATACTACAAAGTATGTATTCCAAGGACAAACTGAATCTACATTATATTTTACTATTAGATTCTAAATTCACATTCTCACAAATCTATAAACTACAATAAAAACAAAGCAACTTTACATATGTATTGCAATATGTACATAATTTTACATGGTGGACTTCGAAAACTTTCCACTGTCTGTAGCCAATCCATGAGAAGCATGAATATGAACAACCAATCGCTGACTAGCCAAAATTCCTAACTACGGGCTTTAATACAATTGGTCAATTTTAGCGCTGTGACATACACTACTTGCGCTATACAAAAAAGTTACCTCAGTAAACTTTAACATTGAACATACTTTTACCTTTATTTTTAAGATATTACTGAACATAATAAGACATAATTAAAACATAATAAGGCATACTTAAACATTACAAAACAAACTAAACTAGCTATAATTTGCTATGGCCCAGAGTGATGGCGCTTTTTCAACACCGGGGTGATGGTAGATCCTCTACATGAAGAATGATTTTTTCCTTTTGTAAACTTTGTGACAGTTTCGTTTTTATCTTGTTACGCCAAAGAAGTATAACTTCTTACGTGCGTACATAAGTACACACACACACTTTTTTCAATTCTTTATCAGTGTCAGCAAAGACATGTCGATACTCTGAGGTGTTAGGTAATAGAAACAAGCTAAAAGATGAAGCAGAGATGAAGTAGGAGTAAATGAACACAAACAGAACAAAAGCCCTTTGAGGTAAAGTGAAGGTCAAAGTGTAATAAGTATATCATAGATAGCTACCTTATCCTCATCCTAGATAGCTACTTTATATCAGTTGAGATCACTTTCTACTTATCAAATGACGATGTCACTTTAAGAGCTTCTTTCATTGCTTTTAATTTAAGCCAGCTGGCAATAAACAACGGTTAACTTTTGTTTATTGCTAGCTGGCTTATTAAGGCGTATATAGCCGCCAAGTGGCGCCCTCATTGAATAAAAAATCTTATCTTAGCATAGAAAATAAAGATTAAAGAATCCTATGTTGCGTTTGTTACAAAGAGGATACCTAAGGTATTTTTACGTTGTTAAAAAGCAAAAACAAAGTGTCAAAAACGGCCGTTTTTGACACTTTTGCTTACTACTTTGGTTACATTTTGAGTCCTGTTTTAATTTGTTTCAATGAGGGCGCCAATTATGCGGAGGTAGGCCCTTAACTTATTAACTGACGTAGTTTGCAAGTAAAGTGTAACTAATACTATGAGCCTTGGAACCTCTTAATGAAGGGTTTTTTATTATTAATCGACTACCTTCTGCTAGCGGCTTCACCCGCGTAAAAGTCAAAGATTATCCCATAGGAACATACTCCCCGGATAAAAGGTGGTCCAATGGTGGTGTCCAGGACATAGTCTACCCATGTGCCAAGTTTCGTTTATATTCGTTTAACCTGGTTTAACCGTTAAGATTTGAAAAGGTAACAAACAGACAGACATACAGAGTTACTTTTGTATTTATTATATTAATTAAGTATGCATAAACTATGCTCATTAAGGCTCCTGAAAGCTTCTTCTTTTTCTTAGCGTGTCGATGGCAAATTTAATATTTAGATATTATGTGTGCCCCGGTATTCAGTGACGGCAAATAGAAACCTGAAAGCTGAATGTCATAAAGATTTATCAAAATATAGGTATACTCCCGTCATCTCAACATTTCACAAAATTAAAACACAAGATTACCATTTTCAAACAATCCTAAAATCCATGTTGCCCTCAAACATGTAGACATGAGATATTTAATCCCCGTATCTCCCCAATCCATGTTCTGTTACGTAAACGAGTGTAAGTCTTATTTGCGATTTATTTGGCGTAACTTTTCATGTAAAGGGTAATATCATGGCTTCTTAAAGCTACCGCTTGTTATTATTGCCCGAGGACGCGAATGTTTTTATTGGTTCCATTTATTCCTTTTCGTATCAGATAGGTATATTTTATAACCCCGTTACGACGCGAGCAAATAATGCGGTGCCTGTGAGGGCAAGACAAACGGATGTAAATTTATTTGTGGATATTGATTTAGAGTGTATTTTTAACCGACTTCAAAAAAAGGAGAAGGTTATCAATTTGACTTTTTATGTGTGTTACTTCAGAATTTTTTTCTAGGTGAACCGATTTTGATGATTCCTTTTTTATTTGAAAGCTGGTGCTTCTCGTGTGGTCCCATTTAAATTTGATCAAGATCTGACTAGTACTTTTTGAGTTGTCCTTAATATTGCGTATTTAATTGACTTGAACTAAAAAACACAAAAAAATACAACCAACTTCCAAATAAAAATCACAAAAAAAATGCATAACTTTAATTTCTGAAATCGGTGTCAAATAACGAAGAAGCAAAACTAGAAATACCAACTTCCGAAATTAAAGTTATTTTGCATTTTTACTGTTTTTTTATTTGGAAGTCAGTTGTATTTATTTTTAGGATTTTTTTTTTATTTTTACAAATGATCTTTTGTGTAATATATAGGAAGATGGTAATTGAGTCCTTCAAATAGAATGATCTAGAGCTAATTTGCAACGATTATGACCTCGATAACTTGGGAGCCAAACTAATTATTTTCTAGTAAACAAACCTTTTATGTTGTTATTGAAATTTTCTACCTCACGACCAAAAATACCAATTACTTCTACTTTGCTGTCTCTTTTTCTACGGTTTTCGTCGGAGACTGACATTTAGAAGATGATTTGCTATGGGTATCTCTTAATTTTTGACAAAATGATTCACATTTGCAATCATTTGTCAACCCTTAAAATTAGTTAGAATCTCTTATTACGATGTTGCAAATTAAACATACAATTAAACATTATTTACTTACGTTACCTCAAAACACAAAAGTTCTCCAACTTTGCATGTTGACGGTACTCGAGTCAAAATTTTGGCGTAAAACAGTATTAACCCGACCGACAACTCGGGCGGTACTTACTGACTGAGTCACAGAGTACATTATAATATATAGAAGACTGAGTTTAGTGTATAATCTATGGTACTGACAGCTCCCGTGCTTACGCACACAGAAACAATGTTCACGTGCGTCTACACATACAACTAAGACCAATCCGCCGTCGTGATACCTATAGTATATCAATACCTACGTTTTAAAGTAAACTAGCTGACCCAGCAAACGTTGTTTTGCGAATAAAAAAATGGAGGGTTGGGGTAGAAGGTTGAAAAATACTTTATAACCTATTCATATACCTACCAAATATACAAAAAAAAAACATGAAAATCGGTCAAGCCGTTTTAGAGGAGTGCAACCACAAACACCGTGACACGAGATTGTTATATATTAGATTTTATTTTGATTAATGAGACAATCCCTTTTTTTTAAATTTCACTCCTCCAGTTCTAAAAGAAAACAATTGGCCGTTTATGTGTCAATGGCTCAGTTACTAACAACATTCTGACACAAAGAAGCAATTTCTTGGCTGATGTTTAAATCCTTCACGAGTTTTCATACATACATTTCACTTACAATGAGATACGGAGCGTTTATATGCAATGAATATATAACATAATATAGTATTTGCATCATATCAGGATTATTTCTAAAACTCTTCCAACTACATGCTTAGCTTAAATACTGATTAGCGGAATCTAAATTAAAATACTCCATAGAAAATTTTGAATGAAGAACCTGCTAATCAGTGTTTAAACTAATCACATACTTAATTATTTTTAGGGTTCCGTACCTCAAAAGGAAAAAAACGGAACCCTTGTAGGATCACTTTGTTGTTCGTCGGTCTGTCAAGACCTTTTTACTCAGGAACGCGTGGAGATATCAAGCTGAAATTCATACCAAATACTCAAATCTACTTTCCTTTGAAGCTGTGAAAAAATCAAACTTCTAAGCCAACGCAATCAAAAGATACAGCCGTTTACGCTGCAAATTTTCGACATTCGCAAGGGAATCAAAACTTACAGGGTACTTCCCGTGAACTCAGAATCTTGAAATTTGATACGAAGCAACGTCCTATAGCACAGATAAAGGAAAAATTGCGAAAAACAAAAATTTTTAGTTACATCATATAATAAAAATATGTTTTACTTATTTACCTACAGGTTTGTACGGAACCCTCGGTGCGCGAGTCCGACTCGCACTTGGCCGGGTTTTTTTTATAAATTATTTCCAACGTGATGGACACGTTGCTTAAAGTTATCTGGTCTATCATACTTGTATAAATAAATAAGTACCCTTCTTCTTTCTCAGCTGGACTGGCTGCTCCCAGACAACAGCGTGGCCAGTTCTCTGGCGGGTCTCCGTCGGGTTCTGGCCAATGGTTCCCTGGAGCTGCCCCCCTTTCCCCCGGAGCGCTTCAGGAGAGACGTACACGCCACCACGTACCGCTGCCGACTGCGACTCAGCAGCGGGTTCGCAGTGCTGTCCAAGAATATTCATGTACATGCTGGTAAGTGAAAAATGTGTGATTTCACTAGACTTTTCTACGGTTTTGCTCCCGTGGGCATGGCAACTAGTAGACGCGTATAATCTTTTACGATGGTACGGAACCCTCCATGCGCGAGTCAGACTCGCACTTAGCCGGTTTTTTTTTTAAATTTTGTCTTCGCACGGTTAGTGCATTTAGCCAGTGTCAAGTTTAGAAAGTATTTAGTTTTAGATATAGAATACTGTCGCGTTTTCCCCATTAGAATACAGTAACACATTCTAATATTCTTGCAGCATTTGGCAGCAAATGAGTCGAGTCAGCCTTCTCGGCAAACTTTGCTGAGGTAGTCAATTCTTCGACAAAATTCTCAGCTTTAATTTACCGAGATCGCGCCTGTTTCAATGATTCCACTTATTGTTCAGTTGTGTAGACACCTGAGACACAAAACTACACCAATTTTACATCACAATATATAGAAATCCGTTTCTTGAATAATTAAAAAGCCACTAAACTTCTCTTGAAAAAAGCCCGCCAACAACTCGATTGACTAGCGTCAGTATTTCCAGAAATTGTAAAAAAATAAAAACAATTCAAACAAATAAAAAATTTACCTATTCATTCTTTTTATAAATTCAATTAAGAGGATTTTCACTTGCAGTAGTAATGATTGTCATAAGATTTATTTTCTCGACTTGCTGCTGCAAGAAAGATCAAAATTAGCGACATTAGATTTATGAAAAAAAAATTAGGTACGTAAAACACTCAAGTTCGCTCGTTATTATTTGCTCAAAGTTACTCAGCACTGATCCTCAACCATATTTTATGTAATAAGTAACTACTAAGTGAACAAAAAAGGCAGTAAACGTCTTAAGAGCTTAGCTACATGAAAATTCTAAATAATAATCTCAAATTCTGTGAAAAGCGAAATGTAACGGAGATACGTTGTATAAAACTTATTACACTCCTCGCAAGTTCGTCTTGCACTTGACCAGAAAATTGGCTCGAGACGAAGCTACAGTTCAATAAGTCTCAAGTTTGCTTCACCAAATAACAGCACTGCACTGTTCGCTATTTTCTGTATAAAATTCGACGAAGTAACAATCTAGAGTAAAGCTAAATACTTGTTTTGCGTCTCGGTAAACCACAACTCGAGTCGAGATAGTAATCACAGCAAGGCATCTCTAACCTCATCTTGAAAGCAGACTAATTAATTGCGGAAATGCAGTGCTGTTTCCTCATAAAATACCTACTCCAACATTATACTTATGATTTGAATGTTACCAGCGCTAATTAATTCACATGACAATTTATATAGCCAGTATCAATTTTGCTACAGAACTAGGCTGCTAATTATAATTATGGTGAATCATCAATTATGAACACTGAAATTAATTTAGAAATTAGAATGCATATTGTTGATGGTTGTTCGTTTCGTTAACCTAATTTTATTCAACGCTAGTTTATTTTGGGTTTTGTAAAACGTATCGATTTTAATTTTGGAATTACGAGTAGGTACTACAAATAAACGAAAATGACTGGCACACTGACACTCAGCCATAGAGCAAGCACAAAATTTTGAAAATAGAATCGAAGTTCATTTAATGTCGGTTTTTTTTGGTGGGATTTTTTTCAGGTGAAGTTCAGTGGCTGTTTTAATTATTCGCTTATTGATTCCTAGTGGATATTGTGATGTAAAATTGGTGTAGTTTTGTGTCTCAAGTTTCTACGCAACTAGACAATATATGGAATCATTGAAACAGGCACGATCTCGGTAAAATGGAGCTGAGAATTGTATTGTAGTATTGACTACCTCAGTGAAGCTTGCCGAGAAGGCTGACTCAACACAATTGTTGCCAAATACTGCAAAAACCATTAGAATATGTTACATCTGCATTCTAATGGGAAAAAAAAATGTATAGGCACGAACTAACTGTGACTCGGCAGCATGGTCTCTGATCTTAGCCTGTTCCATAAAGAACGAAAGGAAAAAAAAGCGTTTTATCATCCGTGTTTTGTTTTATTTAGTAAAAAAAAATGGTTTTTAAAAACAAGCTTTTATCAGGGACAATGAAATAAAAAGTTGAAAATTAATTCTAGTATGTAAGTATTTGGCGAGTAGGTACTTACCTATATTCTTAAAAGCTTGAGACAGTACCCGTTACAGGTTACAGTTTAGGTACTTAGTATACTTCTATGCCTCAAGCAAATAGGTAAGTACCTACACGCCAAATACTTACTAGAATATATTTTTAACTTTTTAGTTCATTGTCCCAGATAAAAGCTTGATTTTGAAAATATTTTTTTACCTCCTCTCGTCCCGCGTGCGTCAAACGTCAACATCTGCGAAGCCCCGTTGACGGTCGGCCATCGTGCAACTACAGACTATATCATGTTCCGAGTGTGTTAACCTTGCCACAGGTCTAAAGACCTTGCGTAATAGTAATAATAGAGGTTTAAAACGCCTGATTCGGCATTTTTGACAATTTTTAGGCAAGGCAAACGGCATTTTCGCACTGGCGACCCGGGTCGCCCACGGGACCTGTAATCATCAGACCCTGGATATCGTCTAGGTGTAAAGTGCTCCTCAAGACGAATCAATCGAGCCCAAACTATCGGTGGGTTATGTTGTTTTATCACAGAGATACCGTGGTCACCTTGCAGCTTCATCATCAGACTCTGGATATCATGTAGGCGTAAAATGCTCCTCAAGACGAATTAATCGAGTCGAGACTCGATGAGTTTATCTTGTTTAGTTCAGAAGTTCCTATGGCCATCTTCCGTCTTCATCATCAGACCAGCATCATGGTACCATATCATTGTATTGCCACCGAAGATACATAAGTACACCTAATTTGAGTCCAATCGGACATCGGGCAGTGGGTCTAATTTGAGTTGCAAGATTCCACCCGAACAAACATAGTTACATACATACATACGTTGCAATAAAATTAAAGCTAGTAAAATGTACCGTGTTCCCAGTAACAAATCATGGGAAATAAACTAAATGAAGCGTAGATGAAAGCGATTTGAAATCCGCAATTAGGACTGTGCGAAGAATTTGCCGTTTGTGTTAAAAGGGATTACTGGGATAAAGCGTCGCCAGCAGTCTTTAATTGTGGCCTACTCTGTGCTGAGTACCTACTGACCTATAATAATTACGGGAAGAAATGGTTCTTGAATCCAATTTTCATAATGTTAATCTGTAATGTAATAAAAGTATGTTCATGATTTTTCACAAATAGTAAAATGTATGAAAAACTGGCCAAGTGCGTATCGGACTTCGCACATTTGGGTTCCGTGCCAAATAAGGGAATTTCAAAGAAAATATGTGATTTATAAATATATTGGTATTTTTTAGTAAAATATACGTAATAATAAACATTATCACCAAATATCAAGTTCATGGGTAGGTCAATGGAAGTTAAAAAATTCCTCTATACAAAATTTTATGACAGACGACGGACAGACGGACGCGTGAGTGACAGCGGAACCCTAAAAACTATTGGCATTAGGTATTAATTGTGACGCTAAGATCATTTTCTGTCTTTAGTAGGATTTCTCAACACGGGGGGGCACTTTGCAGTACATTGCTGCTTTGCTCGGTGAACATCGAGTATAATAGGCACTACGTAGTACATTTTTGTTTTCCTATACGTCAAAGCAGCAATGTGCAGTACATTGCTGCAATGTACTGCATAGTGCCTATCAAATTGATGTCAACTGAGTTAGCTAAAAAAGGAGAAAAGGCTGTTCTATAGGATTCTTTTACAAATACGCCTAGAAAAGCTGCCTTACTTTCACAAAATTAAAGTGAGAAAATTGAAGAAACTGTTGACAAGTTGTCTAGAGTGGCGGATCAGTCTTTTCTTTAACAAGATGAGGGTATCAAGTAGTAGTCAATGTATCTGAGACTCTGTGACACTTTAATTAAACCTTATTTTTTTGTTCTTTAAACGTTTGCTACTAAATTGCCAATAGCAGTTTCACCTTTGAGAAACTCAAATGTTTTTCCTAAGTCGAATTGCATCGAGTCGAGTCTTTCTTTAACGTGCCTATCTCTTTGTCAATCTAATTGAATTTTTAAACGTGCTTTTTACAAGCTTTTAGTTAACTTGCAATGTTCATATGTAGGTTAGTTGTCCGCTTCAAAATTTGCAAACTATTTTTCAACCACTTGTTGATTTTTGTTATAGCTAAAATTTGGCATACGAATTACGAAGGCTGTAGCCGGAGGATTTAAAAAAATACAAAATTTATTTAATAAAGAATTACATTAATTACTCATTAGCTAAAATCGTTGACGGTTGACCGATGCTGTGTCAAAAGTGACGATTCCACGCGGGTCGCGATGTCCGGTGTCGAACTGCACCGCGTTGTGCTGCGTCGGCACTCGTGTTCATAGCTTATGCGCCACGTGATAATGAGGTAAACGCTTGTCAGCGATTTAGGTGCTATGCGAGTATGTAACATACGTAAGTCCGGTAACAATACATTATTATGATACTTACCATCGAGCTGATCTGATGGTGCCGGGATGTAGGACAGTTGAATTTACTTTCCATTACGCATGATGACGAGGATCTAAAGTTTGTTTTCAAAATAATATATTAATTAAAAATATTAAATAGATATTTCTTTTTTTATGTCCTATCAAGAATAAAATTAGTGATGCAAAATAGAATGAAATCAAGAATATAGCTCTGCTCGATTCGTAACAAGTTTTCCGAAAGCGACTTAATATTGTTAACATAAGATTTCATTGAAATTAGAAAAGTTTTAAGTATATAAAAAAACGTTTTTACACAAAATACAACCGACTTCTAAAAATTACAAAAATAACTTTTTTCGAAAGTCGCTGTTTATATTTTATTACTTCGTTATTTGACACCGACTTCCGAAAATAAAGTTATTTTTGTAATTTTTAGAAGTCGGTTGTATTTTTTGTTAAAAAGATTTTATTTTTCACTTTAAGTTGTTGTACGGTGTACACCAGAAGTAAAACTAAATATTAAAGGTATGCCCGAATGGATAACTCCAATAACATGGAATTTGAACATTTGGAGAAAACCAAAACGTCATCTATGTATACATATTTTTTGTTTATGTTGATTTTTTCAAAAAGTGCTGAATCGATTTCGATAAAATTTATATGGGATCGCCTCTGAAGTATGACCTACCAAATAAAACAAATCGTCAAAATCGATTCATAAATGGCGGAGATCTCGCGTAACAAAAACGTACAAAAAAATTTTTTTTTAAAAATAACATACAGACAAATTGAGAACCTCCTCTTTTTTGAAGTCAGTTAAAAAGAGCGAGTCGTTTATTTATGTGATTTCAAAAAATAAAATAATTGGTTTTATTTACGCCTTCTAGCACGACATAGCTCACTCTTTATTACTTAAAATAACTGAATTAGGCCTTTTCTTATCCAGACGGCCATTCTATTTCAATGAAACTTCTTACAGAAATAACCTAACCTTCACTTTTCCCCACAGCACTAAACATACCGTGGGAGATCCACGTGCCAGACGAGTACGTGATGGCGGGAAACGCGGTGGTTCTCCGGTGTGTGGTCCCCCCACACTGCGCCGAACGCGTCAGCAGCACCGACTGGTTCACTGACGACCAGATCAACGTGCCCCGTCATTTAGGTAACACTTTATAAAGATCTTTACCATGGGGGTGATCCCCGCACACTGCACCGATAATTGAATAAAAAAACGTATCTCAGCCTAGATAATAAAGATTAATGAATCCTATGCTGCGTTTGTTACAAATAGGACAAGGTATTGTTACGTAGTTAAAACAGGACTCAAAATGATTCGTATCCAAAGTAGTAAGCAAAAGTGTTAAAAACAGGCGTTTTTAACTCCCATAATTAGGCCACAAAACAAAACTAAGAAATCTCACCAATAACATTTCTGTCTGTATTGAATGTTCACTTGAGCCAATACAATAATCGCAGCCATTGAATAAATAGTCTATAACCGAGCCAATCGTATTTGAAAATGGTATAATATAGAATAGTCCTGCATTAATCAGTGAAATGGTCATAATAAACTGTGCTTTTGTGGTCATCAATGTGATTTACATGTCTCTATAACATAACTATTCTAGATATCGAGTTATGATTTACATTAAATACGTGATATTCATAAGATAAATTATTTGATATAGTCGAATGTACGAATAATTTCGTGATAGTCACGTCTGTACGAGCCATTCAGTCCATTTATACAAGATATGAGATATTCTCTTCTCGCCAAAAAATATTTTTTGAAATGATCTAAGAATTTCGCGCCAAAAGGAAATTGTTGCTTTTCTCATCAAAACACTTGTCAGCCAGCGACACACGCAATTACATTTTCATCCGGAATCTTATTTTCACAAAAAATAAATTGAGGTGTTAAAATGGAAGTCTGAACGTCTCATACATTACAATTTCACTCGTGTAATAGGGGTTCATGATTATTAATAAAAAACTTTTTATCAAAAAAATTTACCGACGAAAAAGAACTAAAAAGAAGCTATACAGGGTGTAACGGAAAGGTGTGGTCATATTTTAAGGACTGCATTTTCCCATCGATATGAACAACTTTCTTCAAGAAAATCTGAAGAAATCCTCAAAAAAAAAGAATTACGTCCCATACAAATATTGATCAGCTGATGATAACTTTGCATGGATAGTCCAATTATTTTTTTGAGAATTTTCATTTTTTTTTTAGACAAAGTTGTTCATTTCCATGGGCCCAGCCGGTTCTTAAAATATGACTACACCTTTCCGTTACAGCATGTATAATACTCAAGACTTTTTTCGTCGATTAAGTTTATTGTTAAAAAGTTTTATATTTTATGATTTTTTGTGGCTCGCGTCATCTTTTAATTATATGTAATACGCAACTCAGCATTAAAATCTGTGAGTGAACAATAAATCACCCCTAGTTTCCCACCCTTAGGGTAGGATTTTTTTTTTTAATTTATATGGGACCAACTTCGGGATACCCTTTCCAATAAAAAAAAATATAAAAATCGTACTACTCTGTAAAAAGTTATGCGTGGACTTGAGAACGTCCTCCGTTTTTTCGTCGGTTAAAAAATGGTTTCATCCGTGTTCCCCAACTCGTTTTTGTTTAATCCTCTTCATATAGTATTTCCTCAAATTTTGGCACCTTATTTTACTGTGACTAAAAAAAATAAATAAAAAAAAATAAAAAAAATATATATACCATAGCTGACTACAATGAGTCAGTGGTTCAGAGTATGAATGAATTCCATTTATTTTAATGTGGTTTTAATTAATTAGTATAGTGAATTCAATTTGTATGACATTATAATGTAACTCAAATGAATGGGTTATATACTCGTACTTTATGGAACAGCAGTTATTTTTGTTCTCTGTTTACCTGGTTGCGAATGTTTTATCACACATGTATGGTCGTATGGCTTCGAACCACTGGAACGCATGAAAAGACGAGTGTATAACATTGCGGCTCCACAGTAACCCACGGCTGAACTACGTAGCAGTTGAAAGTCAAAGTCTTAAAGCGTTTCTAGACAAACCTTACCATTAAATTATCCATCGCAAAGATAAATAACATCATTTTACGTGACGTAAAGGAACATTTCATTTCAGGGAACTTACGGGTTGCTGCCTTGTACGGATTTGCTATTTTATAATAAGGCCTTTAGTACACTATCACGTCCGTTGGTTCGATATCTGGCACATGCGGGCATGGTGATTTCACTTTCAGAGTAAATTTTTCTTGTAGGTATAGATAACAAACGGCCTAAACCCTGATGTACAATATTTTTTCTCGTTACACCTAAATATGTAACGTAGCTTAAATCTCAGTCATTACTTGCTGTAGGGCTAAGTACCAGCGCCTGGACGATGGCGCGGTGTTCATCAGCGGAGTGAGCCCGAGAGACCGACACAACGCGTTCCATTGTCGCATGTGGGACCGCGTCTCCGGGACGTTGTACACTTATCAATATTACTGTATCCCTGCTATGTAACGTAGCGTACAAATTAGTGATTACTTTTTGTAGGGTCTAAGTACCAGCGCCTGGACGACGGCGCGCTGTACATTAGCGGAGTGAGCCCGAGAGACCGACACAACGCGTTCCGGTGCCGCGTGCGGGACCGCGTCACCGGAACGCTGTACACTAGTCAATATTTTGGTGAGTTGCTTTATTTTACTAGTGATTAAGTACCGAAGATCAGATGAAGATTTTAAGACATTAGCTCCCCTGGGTTAAGTAACAACCAGAAGGAATAATCTTCAGCCTAACCATACATATAATTATGTTTCGGTATCTGTAACCAATTTTCAGTATCGACCGGTTCAAGATTTTAAGTTCAAACTTTGCCTACTAATAATTGTATGTACAGATTATGTAAGTACCTATGTAGGTATGTATGTTCATTAATGTGGAACAAAGCCAAATTTAGCATATATAGCTATCTTATAATAGGAAGCTGTAATTTATCCACACAATTAAACGAAATGTTGTATCTACTTAATTCTACAACTTACTCGTAAGCGTGATTAAACTTATTATATTGTTCAATTGCCCATTTGATCTAATAAATTGGTCATCTGGAAGACTTCCTTTAGCGATAAGACGAACATTTTATAACATTCTTAGAAACGATAAACGGTGAACGGTAGGTTACTTCTAGGGAAGCGTGCTCCATCGCCGACCACATCATCGCTTGCCTTCAGCTGAGATAGTGGCTAAGCGCGAGCCTATCAGTAATAAGAAAAAGATAATCCATTTTTTTAATTTTAAGTAAAGTACCTATATCTAACATTGTGTATTATTTATTTTTACTAGGTCACATAATAGTGACAGAACCAAAGGGAGGCGTGCGGCCGCGAGTGGCGATAGAGCCGCGCACGCGTCGGATACAGGCCGGACAAGACGTTCGGCTGCCGTGCGCTGCGCACGCCTGGCCTGTGCCTAGCTACAGGTGAGTTTACATCCTAGAATAGTTAACTGTAGGTTATAAGTGACAGAAACACAGGGTGCGATAGACCCGTGCACGCGCAGGAAACAGGCCGGACAGGACGTCTACCGTGCGCCGCGTACGCCTCGCACGCCTGGCTACAGGTGAGAACCTACAATCCTATAATCCTGGCGGCCATACACGTTACGGTTTACCGGAGCGGTCTACCTGTGCAGGTGTGCGTCTGCGCAGTAAGACCGGAACGTGTATTGGGATACCTATACCTGCCCAGTTTTTTTAACCGACGAAAAAAAATAGGATGAGGTTCTCAATTCGACCGTATATATATATCTTTTTTAACCTAGACAAACAACACGCTCCGGTCTAACTGCGCAGGTTCACCTGCACAGGCAGACCTCTCCGGTAAACCGTAACGTGTATGGCTATAAAGAAGACTGTCGGTCTGACGTCGATTGCTACGTTAGATGTGCACGGAACAGAGGACACGGTGGAGCATGCGGTGGAGGTTTGCCCCGCTTGGGCAGAGCACCGCCGTGTCCTCGTGGATGTGATAGGCGGCAGCGACCTCTCGCGCCCTGCCCTGGTTCAGGCCATGGTACGGAGCGAGAGGAAATGGGAAGCCGTCTCCTCCTTCTGCGAAGCAGTAATGCTCGCGAAGGCGGAGGCGGGACGCGTGAGGGAGCATCAACAACGGAGTCGCCCTTACGCTCTCAGCAGCAGCCGCCTCAGGAGACGCCTGGGACTTCCGGCGCCGCGAGACGATCTCCGGCCACAGTAGACACGGGCCTGCGGACGGCGAGTAATGGGTAGCTCGCCGTCCGATCAGCACCAGGCCCGAGAGTCGACGGCGCGTAGTGTTCCACGCGCGCCTCAAAGAGTTGTCAGCAATAGGGACGGGGCCCGTCATGGCCGATGTTGCCCGGGGGTTGAGGATAAATTCGAAACAGAGTTACCTCGCCCCTGGGCGCTAAGGGCAGGAAGGAACAGGGGTGGGTTTTAGTCAGTAAGGGTCTGACACGCCCTCCCGCTCCACCCAGAGCGAGAGAAGTCATTGGATGACTTCCCACCCGACAAAAAAAAAAAAAAAAAGAGATGTGCACGGAAAAGAGCAAGCATCCGTGCTTAGCGAGGCTGTATGTCGAAAGTCCATCACCTACATTTTCATTCATAGCGAAGCGATAAATACCTATCTATCTATACTATAGTTTATCTAAGGCGCCGCGAATAAAGTGATAATAGTGGTAACAGTGATTTTGGGGTATCCTTTTTTTTTAGGTTACCTATATCATAATAGGATACCTACACTTATAAATAACCAACCTACATAAAACGCAGGAAATTTCTCAGAATAATGTTTTTGACAGGAACGTAGCGCATAAAGCACAAAATACAACGTATCCATCATACTCAGCTTATTCTGAAATACCATTTCCCGTGTGAGTTTCCTTCAAATCCTTTCACAGTTCCACAGTGATATTCAGGTGAATAATTTTGTAGAAATAAACAATGATATCAATACAGCCTTTGTTGATAATACAGTGCTTTTCGAAACATATTTAAAATAACCTACGGCTGTATTTCTAGTAAAAGCAAAAAAAATATTCAATATGAACTTTCTGTAAACAGTTTTCAAAAAGTAAGCTATTGAATTGGATTGAATATGGCTTTTACTATTATACTTTAGTAAATTTAAAAAAAAACTTTTTTACAAAAAAATAGAACCAACTCCAAAAAAAAGTGCAAAATAACTTTAATTTCGGAAGTCGGTGTTTCTGGTTGTGAGTCTTCGTTTTTTGATAACGACTTCCGAAATTAAAACTTTGCACTTTTTTTTGAAGTCGGTTCTATTTTTTTGTAAAAGAGTTTTTTATTTTTCACTTTTTAGTTGTGGTTCTCCATTAAACTGTGTTAACAATTCATAGACATACTATAGCAGCAATCGCGATTGATTTGCTGTCAATTTTTGAAGAGTTTCGTTGTCTGTCTCCGAACCCATCATCAGATCTATATGAAATTTAAATGGTGGTCCCATTTCGAAACAAACCCCTTTCGAACAAAAAAAGAATTTTGTAAATCCGTCAGTAAGTGACGGAGTCATGCCCGAACATACATAAAAAAAAATACAAACATCCGAATTGATAAACTCCTTCTTTTTGAAGTCGGTTAAAAACATGATACTGAAAGTATAAACAGCCATTTCACAACAAATAAGTTAACAGTAAAAAACGTTTTTTTAAACAAGCTTTTTAATTCATACACAACATTTTAATTCATACACAACATTTTAATTCATACACAACATTTTAATTTATACACAACATTTTAATTCATACACAACATTTCGTGTCTGGGCTGTTGACCGTTGAAAAGTTACTTCATCTGGAGCAAATCAAATTCAGGTCACAGGTCATGCCATCTGCCCAGGGGTTGAGGATAAATTCGAAACAGAGTTACCTCGCCCCTGGGCACTCAGGGCAGGGAAGGAACAGGGGTGGGTTTTAGTCAGTAAGAGTCTGACACGCCCTCCCGCTCCACCGGGAGATATCATTGGATGATTGCCCACCCCACAAAAAAAAAGGTCATGCTTACCATAAAAATGCATTATCATCGGAACTGAACCATCATGTAAAAATTCAACTCTGTGGCATAAGAGGCAGTGATTCTAATTCCAAGATTTGACCTTTTGATAAAAACTTGTAAAAACAGTCAACCTGTACAATACTTTTCGACATATAAAAAGAACACAGCAACATTTTCTGCGGTTGTATCCTCTAGCTAAAAGGTATCGCTTCAGTAAGCAAACAACGGAGCCGCGGAGACTGGCATCACGGCGCAAAGAGGCTAAAGACCTAGTTTTTACCTCAGAAATAAGTCTTGTGAGCGCCTAATGGCCATCGGCTGCTGATTCGTTTAAAAGGTTTCAGGGATAAAGCTTTCGCTGTGCCATAACCCTAAGCTTTACTACCTGGTAATATACCTATATATCCAATATCTCCCTCTAATAATGCTTGTAATTTTCCGGGAAATTCGTTTGTAATTTCATTTACCTATTTTATACATAGTTAACTATTAATTTGAATGTTTGAAAATCCACAATATTCAACTATTGTTACCTGACATTGTGGCGTGTAACATGACCACAAAATTAGCTCAATCAAAATAATGCTACCTATATAATTCATGCTTGCATCTAATATTCGTGGGCTTTCAATTCAATAAAATTGTATTTGCAGAATTTACCTCGTGCGCTCCATTCGAATGAAATTTAATATTTTTGCCATTTCCTGGAAAAGTGCTTGTAGCTTCAATGTATCAATATAATAGCCAAAACAATTTTAATAAATGTGTTCTGTAACATTTCAACGCTATTACTGCAATTACTCAGCTCTTCGTCGTTCTAAAATGAAGGTACTGACAAAAAACGGGGAACGTTTTACTAAACAGATTATGAGAAAAACTTATTTAAAGTTCAGAAGTTATATTGTTTTTCCCCGAAACTCACCGGTGAGTCGGACCAAAAAAAAAAAATTAAAGGGAATAAAAAATAAAAAAAAATCGGCTGTCAACCCGGGTTGTCCTCGGGGTTTAATTTGACAACCCGGATTTTGCCATGGGGCTTCACAGGTTAAGATCAAAGTATGCAGTAAAGTACCTAGTTATAGCGACATATATTATGTTGAGTTTTTGTTAAAACTAATATTGGGAATTAAATTACCTTAAAGATAGATGTGTTACCAGTTCAAAATACAAGAATTGTAATATTCCCTGTTCTTTGGCTGTACCCTTCAAATGAAGCTGACATTTTATAGCTTCCACGTAGCGTAGACAACAAGCGTTTGATCGGAAATCTGTGTGTTAAAATTCACGGTTGAAATCCTTTAAATCTGCCGATACATGCTACGGTCACACTGGCCGTTTTATTTTGTCGTCAACGCGTTTAGATCTCGCGTCGAGGTTTAACCGCAATTTTATAATCCCCATGCGACGTGATTCGTTTTAACTGCCAAGGAGCAATTTAGCCCGCAAAACCCGGTAAATTGCATTATACCCTTGGAAATGTAGCTCTATCTATGTTGCTGTTGTACTTAGCTCGTCTCTGGATAGCAAAATGACATGTAATTTAAATAGATTTTCGTAATGTTATCGTTTAGACCGCTGTTACGTTGCTGTTTAGACCTCAGTGTGTGGGGGACCAATAATAAAGGGTCACTGATTTTAGAGTAGCTTTTAGGCGGTATCTTACTCCCCACAAAACAACCTAATATATGCTGAAACAACATGAATTAATAGCTATCTGTGTGTGTACCTGAAATTTAAGTACACACAAGAAAATGTTGGCAAGTTTCAGCGACCAAACTTGGTCATGTTTAGGCAAATAACCGCACAGACCGAGCTCACGGGTCGATGGTTGGCAGAACTTGCTTCACTTGCTATTTGTCTTTTAAACGTGGTTGCAACTAGTGCCTACATAAACGAAAAGTTTGCTCGTATATAGGTGGATCGCTATTTCTAAATAGTATAAAACTAAGTCGCTGTGTGCGTGTGTATGTTTCTCTGCTTACTTCTTCTAAAC
Organism: Polia nebulosa; assembly: GCA_951329385.1. NCBI lineage: Eukaryota > Metazoa > Arthropoda > Insecta > Lepidoptera > Noctuidae > Polia > Polia nebulosa. The sequence goes on along the minus strand of OX589605.1, from coordinate 14,878,949 downwards.
CACGCAATGGGTTTTGATACGGTTTTGACTAATAGAAAGAGCAATAAACGAGGATGATTTGTGGTTAAAATTTGCACCTGTAAGGAGCAGGAACGGGTCGCTAATTCACTATAAAAACTGATATAGCGCAAGATATTTACGAAACTTCTCAGAAATAGCTATAACAAAACAAACTGGGAAAATGAAGAACTAAACCATACTAAAATCTCAGGTGATTTCAAAACGTCTGAGAGTTATAGAGTTAGAGACTACATAAAAGTTCACAAACTACTTCAGTAAACTGATAACACTTTATGTTTTCAACGAATTACCGTGGCGAGCTGAAAACGCCATAAAGTTTCATATCCAGCCATAGTTCGTGGAACCTTTTAGAATGCAAATGTCTCGGTGCATTTCAACTCCTTTCAAAACTATTTCTAAAAGGGAACCTAACTTGGAGAACATTGAAGATTTCGCACCACATAGTCATTTCATTTCCGTGAATTTGCGCATAGGATATTAGACCGTATTCACAAAGCTTTTGCTGTCGTGTAATAGTCTCCTGAAACGAGTTGAAAGCTGGAAACTATGCGATGGTCTCTTTCGTGTAACATTATCTGGACGGATCCGGAATAAGTTGCTCCACTTCAACCCCCAGGGTGTGTAATTCAATCCCAAACAAATTTCCCCTCATATAAACTATGTCAAGGGTTATTAAGTACTGGAAACGGCATTAGTTACGAATATTTCTCATTACTTCGTCCGATAAAAAGATTGCGCATCTCATAAAGGAGTTACGGTATTTAAAAGACTTTTCTGCCGCGCAATCTTTTATATTGAATATAGGAACCTAAAGGTTGCCCAACTTAAATGGGACTGGGCAGGACATATCTACCGCATGCCTGACGAGCTGTGGGCCCGTAAAACACAGGATTTGTGTCCTGATACAGTGACCCGGGGCCGCGGTAGACCACCAAGGAGGTGGCGGTAGGTGGAGGTCGTCCTTAAGAATTGGAAAGAAGACGCAAAAAATCGTGACCGTTGGAAGAAATGAGGGAGGCCTTTGCCCAGCAGTGGGACAGTACGGGCTAGTAATAATAATAATAGGTACCTAGCTTCTTCGTCTATGCAATTACACGAGTCGGTCATCAAATTTTACTTATAAGTATTAATCATATGAAAGTAGCTATCTAAGGAAATCATGAATATTATTATATAAAGGTACTCTAACTAATTGGTAATGGATAGGTTCTTTGAGGAACAAAACAAAATTTAGGCATACCTACTGATAAACATCATGAAACAACCCAAACTTCGAGGGAATGTTGATATTTATTGAAACGATGCAATATCCTTTAATTCCTATTAGTTCATAACAATAAATAGGCCTAGAATGCTCTACATGTAATTGTACGAAACTTTGACACTGGTACATTAACTCTGGATTGGTATCACGTTTAATGTATTTTGTTCGCCCAGAGGACACGGTGGAGCATACGGTGGAGGTCTGCCCGGCTTGGGCCGGAGCACCGCCATGTCCTCGTGGATGCGATAGGTGGTAGCGACCTCTCGCGCCCGGCCCTGGTTCAGGCCATGGTACGGAGCGAGAGGGAATGAGAAGCAGTCTCCTCCTTCTGCAAAGCAGTAATACTCGCGAAGGCGGAGTCGGGACGGGTGAGGGAAGCTCAACGGAGTGGCTTTCACGCTCCCGGCCGCTACCGCCGCAGGAGACGCATTGGGCGTAGGACGTCGCGAGACGATCTCCGGCCACCGTAGACCTGGGCCTGCGGACGGCGAGCAGTGGGTAGCTCACCGTCCGATCAACACCAGGCCCGTGAGTCGACGACGCGTAGAGTACCACGCGCGCCTCAAAGAGATGATTGTCAGCCACCACTGACGGGGCCCATCGTGGCTGGTGCCTGCATGCCTAGGGGTAGTGGATAAATTCGTAACGGAGTTACCGCTCCCCTGGGCACTCAGGCAGGGAAGGAACAGGGTTGGGTTTTAGTCAGTAAGAGTCTGACACGCCCTCCCGCTCCACCCAGAGCGGGAGATGTCGTTGGATGATTTCCCACCCCAAAAAAAAATTTTAAAAAAAAACAAAAAAAATAGTATTTTGTACTTTGACACAAACAAATGTAAATAATAAGTAGAGAGCTTATTCCTGAAAAGGCACAAACGTTTTTGTGATTACCTACGCTTTCCTTTGAAACTTTCGAAGTGCGAAAAACAAGTTTTTATGAATCTTTACAAGTAAAAGATATTTATCGAAATTTTCCAGTAAAGGTACTCGTAGCATTCATGTTTGTGATAACAGGAAAAGAATCAGTAGCAACAATTTGTATGGGACGATGAATCGATATAATGTTGAAAGGCCGCGCGAAACATGTCATTACGTGTCGAATGACAATGAACTATTTGTCACAACTTCTCTATTGACATTTTCAGCTTGTTGAATGCACCCGTTTACTACAGAATGAGACATTAGGTACTATAAAGACAGGCGAGGTACCTGAATGATAGACGTATTTGCGAGTAGATCTAATATTTGTTCGTATTTTAACAATCTTATTATTTTAAAACTAGAATTAGTGTTTATTTTTGATGTGTAACATCTTTCCTCTCGCTTTCCTGCAATTTGTGGGAGTGATTTCGTGAAATGGGACGGAAGTGTGTAACAGGAAGCCGGGGAAGCGCGCACTATTTGATTTGACCAAAGAGCGCGCGCGCACGCGGATGAAACAGTCTCTATAGTACTAAGCAATAGGCATACACTCATTTTAGTGGTTTAACATTTAGGAACGTAAGTACACGTATCTTTTATGAAACTATTTTGGTACCTAAGCACAACTGAACCTTTGTTTTTATTGTAGTCTAGATTAGGGCTAAGAAAGAAATGAACAATATCTGAATTTCATACCTCGTGTCCGAATTTTATTGTAATGTTTCAATTCTTTTTCATTATAATGTTTACTTTCATGATTTGTGCTTGTTCGTGGTTTAATAAAAACAAGTGTTTTCAGTAAAATAATTTAAACAAAGCTAAAAACCTTAATAATATATGCTTATCCTTTTCTTTTTACATTTCGTACCCAAAGGGTCCAAACTGAGCTCTATTGTGGTCACTCACGTGTCCGTCTGTTCGTCTGTCCGTCTGTCTGTCTGTCGTCTGATCTACTGGACAGTACAAAAGTACCGAAACGTTTCTTTATTTACACAACTTCTGCATTATTTTGTTTTTCATTGTTCTTTTATCTCACAGGTGGTTTCGCGAGCACCACGAAGAGCTAATCCCCATAGAGAAGACATCACTATGGCCTAGAGCACGACTCCTCGGCAGCGGTCTGCTGAGCCTGCAAGCGGTACGGCGTGAGGATGCTGGTCGCTTCGTGTGCTGGCTCAACAATACCGTTGGGGGAGAGTCCGTGCATTTTACGCTTATTGTCACAGGTTAGTTACTGGCTAGACTGGAAAAGAATTTATACATAATACATTTATGCACACTATGCACGTGTCAGTCTTCAAAGCAAGATAGAACAGTATCTTCTGAGCTCGGTCGCTCCATCGCTTACATCATCATCTGCCTAGCCTTTTCCCAACTATCTTGGGGTCGGCTTCTAGTCTAACCAGATGCAGCTGAATACCAGTATTTTACATGGAGCGACTGCCAATCTGATCTCCACAACCCAGTTACTGGATAATACGATACCCCTTGGTAAGACTGGCTATCAGACTTTCGGGATTCTGACGACCCGTAACGACTGTCAAAGATCCACGACTGACAGCCAAGACCAACGGCTTAACGTGCTTTCCGAGGCACGGAGGAGTCTCGGTATGTAAAGATGGTCACCCATTCATGGACCAACCCCGGCAAGCGTAGCTTAACCTGATGAATCGACCCGTGCGTCTGTTATTACTTTAGCCACGAGCTCCTCGCTTCATCGCTTACCATTTGGAGAAATCGAGGTCAAGAGCAGGTTCATTTATCTATGAGTATCCTACTTATATTATAAATGCGAAAGTTTGGATAGATTTTTGTTACTCAATCACGCCGGAGCGGCTGAACGGATCTAGTTAAACTTTTATTGTCATACAGATAGATTACAGTCTGGAATACAGAATAGGCTATAATTTATTATGGAGGAAGTACTAATTCAACGCGGGTGAAGCCGCTGGCAACAGCTAGCCTTCTATATAAATAAAAATAAATGGCTAAATATATTGCTATAAAGCGCAAAACTCGAGAAAGGCTGGACCAATTTGGATGAACTTTCTTTTAAACAGATCTGTCTCAGGAAGTTTCATATGAAGAGAAAAATTGGAAAAATTGCACGGAAAAAAGAATTGGGATTCCGCGCAAAAAAAAAATATGAATTGCCTTTTGTGCGGTTTTGCGAGTTTGACGCAGACCATGGACAAATAAAAAGCGGACGAAGTCATAGACAACGATCAATCTGCCTAGTCTTTTCCCGTCGTAGGCAACTAGCTATTTAGGAATATAAAAAAAGCATAAACTTAACTTAACTTAACTTTAACTTTGAAAGGCGAAAGTTTGCGAGTGTGTGTTTGTACGTTTATACTTCTTCACGCTCAAACGGCTAGACCGGTTTCGATGAAATTTGGTATGTTAGCTGTTAGATAGCTTATACCCTGGATTAATAAATAGGCTAATTTCTACCACAGTCTACGCGGTTGAAAACGAGGGACGCAGTTAGTAATTATATAAAATATCTTGAGTTACCATTATCCGGTGCCGTTCGCTTTTATTGTTCGCAGAATCGGGCGCATTGGAAAGATTAAGCATTTTTCGCTACAACTCAGAAATTCAAATGGCAAAGAACCTAATATTAAATGAACTACTGTATTACTAGACTAACAAAACAAATACAAAAAACTTTTCAAAAAAAATATTTTTTATTTTTCACTTTTTAGTTGTTGTACCCCACAACTAAAACTAAATTAATAGTAAAGTTATGGCCGAATTGATAGCCCCAAAAATATGAAATTTTAACATAATTTGTGAAATTAGGGTGTATCGGGGTGAACTGTACCAATCTGTGTACCCCTTCAGAGCGTATCAGCGTGATGTTATGTTGTTCACAACATGACACAACTTCAGTGGTGTAAACAATAAACAGACATGCGATTGCAGCAATTCTGGAAGGTTAGCTATCATTTATTGAAGAGTTCCATTGTGTATCTCCGAAGTTCTTCATCAGACCTTCACCAATTTGAGAATGAGTTCACTGAATTGAGAACCTCCTCCTTTTTTAGAAGTCGGTTAAAAACGGGAAAAATCACACATATCCAATAACAAAATTGGTGGCTAAAAGCAACAAGCACTAGGTATACATTAATAAAACAAGTTAATCCACCTAAACCCGAAAGCTACAATGCAACTATATTTCAGAAATAAGTACGTAGATACCTAGGTAGTGCGGATGAGACTTCAGTTCAGCATTTGCAGTTAGTGTTATTATACGTTACAATCGGCGTATATTTCAGTGACAATGGTACTCAACGGTTTAGAGCTCGAGATTGCCTCTATTTCAATATTTAAGACCGGCTATAACCATTGTCGTAAACGTACAATAGCTGGTTATGAAATCTGTAATTTCAATACATGCTCTATCTGCCTTGGTATGTAAGCAGTGTATTTGTTACAAATCTCACTTTTATCATTGAACAATAAAATAAATGCTTGCGTATTTTTCAAAGGAGGAAAAAATACGCAACAAAAACACCGTGTACCGAGGCTCTCTCCCCAGCTAGAATACGTGAGAAACACATCCCCTTAATTTATGTAAACAGTTTCCTCTTCCTGAGCACGATTCCTTCCGTATTACCGTCCTAATTGAACTAATCGTAAAATTTTATTACTCACAAAATAACGTATTGCTTCTTCTAACTTATTTTCTCTTTTACAGAACCCATCTCCGTCCGAATAAAACCCGAAGTCATGCGAACGAAAACGAATGCCGACGTCACATTTGAATGCAAAGTGTCGGGCCATCCAATCGAGCTTGTCTACTGGGTGCATGACGCGAAAGTTGTCAAACCGAATGAAAGGCTCAAGATTTCTGAAGACGGCCTAAGACTACATATCAAGAATTCTCAGAAGGACGACCAAGGAGTTTATCAGTGTTTTGTCAGTAATACCAAGGATCAGGCTTATGGAGTTTCCGAGTACTTAATAGATGGTAAGAAATTGCACTATCATACTGCCGGCTTAGTAATAATTTTCATTCCAATCAACTATTCACAATAACTGGAACTCAGCTGTTCTGTCAAAAACATTTTATTACATTACAATAGAATAAAAATCAGCTCACTTTTATAACCCAGTTTCTTCAAGTTTAAAGAGTTGTAATTAAAAAATTGATTGGATAAGTTTCCTCTTGTAAAAATACCTTCAACTTTTTTATTGTTTTAGCAGAAAAGTTTCTAAAGGGCGCTTGAAAGAAAAAGAAAAGTTAGAACATTTAATGGACTGTTATCCATTCATTAGTTATTTATATTTCCTGTAAAGTTATCTCTTAAAAGACTTATAACAACAGGTATAACATCATAAGTAAGGATAACCTTAGACATCGGAAAACCACTTACCTATGCCTTTCTTTCTCCTGCTTTTACACATTTTGATTTCGATCAAACTTAAAGAATAAAGCCAAATAAACGTGGTCAAAACCAAATCAAATAATAAGATTATGTTTGCGCAATAAGTAGGAGGTAAAGTCAAGTCTTAGTCAACAAGCCCAAAATATAAAATAAAACAAAAAAACTTAACATGTGAAGTTATACAGGCACTTTCCTAAAATGTCATTCAAATGTCCAAAAGCTGAGTCCCTCCATGAGTTCAACTTTTGTCGAGAAAACTTATGTATTCTTGAGTAAAAGGCCGTATGTTTGCAGTGTCCGAGGGCCGGCCGCGCTCGCCGGGCAACCGCTCGCGGCGCACGCCGTATGCTCGCAGCACACACACACACGACGCCGACTGGAACTTCACTGGAACTAGAGGTAACTTGGGAAATATTTTAGATATTCCCTTGATTTTAGCGTTCGGGGTTCAGAAGGTGCAGCTTTTCAACTGAATGTTTCCGTCGACTTGTTTCATGCAATCAAGTAAAATTATATTTATTTATTTAACAATTTATGTACACACAGAGACAAGCGATTAGTAAACAACATTATAAATATGAGTACAAAAGTACTGCTTATTTCTAAAGAAATTTCCGCCAGCAGACCTGCGAAAGGAGAAATGAAAAAGAAATGTAGACGATAGTGTGTAAGAAACAGAAAAAAAAGAGTACGAGAGTCTTAACGCGTCAGGTCCCTCCCGTTATTATAAACCTACACATATAATGTTAATATTAATATATACTCACTTTATATATATATATATATAAGTACTTACCAAAGCAGCGTTGTGGGAATGCAGCAATAAGAGTGCATAATAATGAGTCTTCCATTAATCACGTGATGTGTTTTATCAACTTTTTTTAACACCTTCTGGTGATACGTGGTGAGATTTTACACTAACCTCCCACCCTTAGCCAAATCTCGTGTATTATTTTGGTACCTAAAAGGTATCTTTAAAATCAGAAAATAATCTTTAAATACAGGTATAATCTTATTTAGTTCTGGAAAAGAGCACCGTGATAAAATTGTCCAAACATACATTAAACTTGCAGGTGGTTTCTGACTCTCGGTTTAGAAATATATCTGTCTACTAAAGTAAACTTGTTACGCCAGATAAGATGTTTAATAACAGCCATTTTGTCATCATAATCTTGGACTAAGGCACTGAAGTTAGTTAATCTATTATGTAGCTTCAGAATACCTAACTTGCTAGCGCACGTCAACTCGCCAACATACGACCCATTTCTAAACCCTTACGACTCGCGAGGTATGAAGACCATCTCAAACATTTCATGTAACTAAATAATTTGATCCCAGATATTCCTTGGCCGGGATTTCTCTACCAAGTACTCAACGCTACGGCGAAATAAATTCAATTCAAGGAAAAGCTACCTCACAGTGCCGTATTTTTCACTTGTTACATAATAAATGTTGTTGATATTTCCCACTTGGCACCCCAACAATTAATTTAAAAACTTCGTTGAGTTACAACTCGTATTTTATTAAAGCCACGAGGCGAGGTGGTAATTTGCTCAACAAATTATCTAGTGAGGCTCTACAACTATCTGAAATAAACAAGGACTCTATATAACTTTTCCACTTACTGTCGGTGTCAGCCACCAACTGTATCATAAACAGAAGGTAACAAAGTTGAAAGTTTTGACGTGGCCCCGATACAAAGCGCGTTTTTACAAAATGTTTGGACGCCACGCATTTATAATCTTGGAAGGGAAACAAAACAAATATTTACGGCGAAAGTTTGTGGCAGCTCCAATTGGGCAGGTTACACATATTTGAAGGTAGAAACTGGGTCAAAAATATGTCCCTACCGCAATACGTTTAGCACTTGGTAGTACATCTAGGTCTCATCATCGAGAACTTACGGTCGTGGGTACCCAAGCGCCACTTTACTTTGTGTAATTTATTTCATCCACTGCTCTTAAAACGTCGAAGGAAGTCATCGTGAGGAAACCAGCATGTCACAGAACCATTAATTTGAAGACAAACAACATCCACCAACCCGCGTGGTGGCTTTCGGCCAAATCCCTCTCCTAGAGAGAAGGCTTGAGTAGGTACCTGCAGCTGTAGCGGCAGCTATTATGCTTAAACCACATCTAGTTATTTCTTTACAATAGTCACAACTCTTGGGTGTATCTACAGCCGTAGCGGCCCGATTAAATTAATTAAAGGGCTTATAAATTATCCTTCGCTCGTAGAGTCCTTTTAATTTGTTTACGTAACAGTGATTTATCTAACGCTACATTTTTTTCCGACACAGCATTCATTTAATTTCCTACCGTACGTTGTTGTCTATAAAACCGACTCAGAAAATGATTTTCCTCTAAAAATGCGACCCGGTTCGTATAAAAATTGTTGCTATGATACTCATTTATTCGTAAAATGTTTACCTTCATACATTTCAATGATATTCACGTAAATTCAAACGAAATTCCAAAGTTTTCTACGTGAGTTTTTATGAGGGAGACACCTTTTCAGTTACGGAAGTTTCCGCCCGCCGCAATCCCAACGACATAGAATGAACATCTAAATAAAAGGAGCAACTTAGTTCTATATTTACATTGAGTATCCACGTTACTTTCTATACACGGCATGCATACGGTAGATATGTAAATTTTAAACTTTTTATCCATCCGCCCGACTTCTTCATAAAATATTTAAAAGTCCATTTTTAAGCGCAGATCCGGTGCAAGCTATTAGAGTCAGCTCTTCAGCTCAAACAAAGAGCTTCAGTGACGCAGCCGGCTGCCGCGGGCGCATCCAGCCGCCGCACTAAATACTAACCGCGATGCTACCAATTAAGATCGTATCTCGCAGCTCATAAGGTCGGTTTTCCCCGCCCCCGCCGCGAAATATAAGCCGCTTTGTTTCATTATTAATTCGTTCCCCGCTATTTGGTGTCGCTGCTCTTCAGGGTTCAGAATAAGTAGGGCCGTGACGTTACACCCAACCACTTATTTCTATGCCGATTTTTTTTCATTATTTTGTTTTCCTTGTGTAGGAAAATCTCTTTTTCAAGAACTTAATGGATTTGGCTACCCGACACGTAAGGTCAGAGTTGAAATGATATGGATATTATTATGTATTTATGTATTAAAGTGTGGGCGAAGACGTATGGAAAGTAATTTGTTGCTATATAAAATGTAACTTTCCTCGAGAACATCAAATAGAAAGCATTTTTTTCAGCTAGAAGATAAAAAATCCGCTTCATAACAATGTTTCAAAACAAGTTCTGATATCAGTACGTAAATAACCATAAAAGCTTCAAATCCTCCCAAAAACAAACGATAGAAAATAAATCCCAAACAAAATCGTTTTTCTTGACCGTACTTACACAAAAATCGCATTTCTCAAAACTTAGCTCTTTGATCCCATTTAACAAACTTAGAAATAAATAAATTCCCTGCAAAGGACCCTTAAGAATTTGGATACGGCGGCCTTTTCCTTCAATAATGGGTATTAGGAGTCTTAACTCAAAAACAGATCGAAGGAAAAGGAAACTCAAGCAAACATAAGAAGGTATAAAGTCGATGTACCCACAAGTGTGTGGGACTGGATTCCTATAAATTATCCAAGTAGCTGACCTTCTGTTAACAAGCTTCATTTGTAACGGCTCGTAGTAGACCCGACCAGACAGGGAGGAATGACTTCGAACCACTTCCATTGATAAAAAGCTGCATTTTAGAATGGTCTGCAAGTTGAAACACCCGAGTGTATTGGCCTTTTTGTGATAGAATAACCGCAGCAAATACACATTGGTTTTAAAATCAATAATGAAAAAAACGTTCCATACAAAAAACTTTTTAACAAAAAATTCAACCGACGAAAAAGAACTAAAAAGCAAAAAATAAATTAACCTTTTAAGTCTTGAGTATTGAGCTTATTTATCTACATAAAATATCAAATTTTATATAAACAAATTTTGAGTCGGCGCCAAACAATAATCTGATTATTAAATATCTAAATTTTATATGTACGTAGAAATGAAGAAGGCTAGATGTAGGTAATTAATCGTTTTATTATTTGGCGCCGACTCAAAATTAGTTTATATAAAATTTGATATTTTATGTAGGTAAATAAGCTCAATACTCAAGACTTAAAAGGTTAATTTATTTTTTGCTTTTTAGTTCTTTTTCGTCGGTTGAATTTTTTGTTAAAAAGTTTTTTATTTTATGATTTTTTGTGACTCGCATCATCTTTAATAACTCTGAAGCTAATTTCTAATCCTTCATCATTCCTCTTGGCACTGAGCTGATGATGTAACCATCCTTTCATAAGGTTCCCAGGATATTGACCAGTTGAGGTTACCTCCAATATTCCAAAGACGTCTTTTCTTCAAAGTATATTAAGTGGTATCCGTCACTAAAACCAGTTTTTATAACTAACTTCTATTGTTAAGGAAAGGTATGGTTTCCATCATCAGCTCAGTTTCATGATGTGATGATTCCTAAATGCAAATACCTGATAAAGTTATGAAAAGTAAACAGAAACAATATTCGTGCCCAATTTTCGAGGTTTTCTCTCAATTTTATCACGATTCCATAATCAGATTCTTGACATGGGACCATCCTTGAGGTATACCCTACCTATGAAAAAAGAATCGTCAAAATCGGTTCATAAACAACGGAGTGATGGCCGAACATACGTACAGAAACGCTAAACGTGCCCACAAATTTCGAGGTTTTCTCTCAATTTTATCAGGATTCCATGATCAGATCCTAATGTCCTTGACATGGGACCACCCTTAAGGTATACCCTATCTATGAAAAAAAGAATCATCGAAATCGGTTCATAAACAACGGAGTGAAGGCCGAACATACGTACAGAAACGCTAAACGTGCCAACAATTTTCGAGGTTTTCTCTCAATTTTATCAGGATTCCATTATCAGATCCTGATTTCCTTGACATGGGACCACCCTTGAGGTATACCCTATCTAAGAAAAGAATAATCATTAAGATCGGTTCATAAATGACGGAGTGAGGGCTGAACATACACAAAAAAAAAAAAAAAAAAAAACATATATACGGTCGAATTGAGAACCTCCTCCTTTTTTTCGTCGGTTAAAAATGGATGAGAAAATGAATTTCTTCATAATTTTTATTTTCCTAAATTTTTCCGATGTTTTAATAGTTACTCTGCTTTTCGAGTTTCGGGTCTTGGTGTTTGGGGTTCCGTAATCCTAACAAGAACAAGGAACCCTTATTAATAAGTTTCGCGTCTGTCCGTCTGTCCATCCGAGGAATAACTTAGAGACTGTTAGTTCTAGAAAGCTGCAATTTTCCATGGGTATAGAATATAAATAATAATAATATATATATACTAATCTACTAAAGCTAATAAGGCGGGTCTATTTACAAAACTAACAGATGCATCCTTATCCTAACTAATATCATTAAAACTACAACTACACTTTGAAGCCCACTGTTCAATCTAGTTGACTGTCTGTTTCATATAAGAAGACAATGTTCTGGCATCCCTAGAGCCTCTTTAGTGCCTGTGTAGAGAACAAACTTGGTGAAACTCACAAGGTTCGGATTCTTGACAAAGTTTATGCCTATAATCTGGTTTCTCTAAAGCCACAAAACGCCTTACGTAAATACATAAGTATCTCTATCGTAATGTACCTTCATAATATTGTATAGTCATATATACAACGTATGTAGTAGGTAGGTACGTTATATTATTTAACCTACGTAGTCTTAAACCCAGTATCTCAGTAAAAAACTCAAAATATCTTCTTTCAGATCCATCTGAAGCATAGCTTAGAGACTGTTAGTTCTAGAAAGCTGCAATTTTGCATGGGCATATATACCTTTTTTGGGGTATATATACCTAACGGGTGGAAAATAACAATGGGCCCTGAAGGTAAACAAACCACTTTAAATCCATAAGATAGTTTATTTTATTTAAAGGAAACATACCTTTATTTTTAAAAAGAAACAAAACTGCATTCACAGATTTCTCGACAAGCTTACGTAAACCGGGAATCAAACCAGCTAAAAATTATAAAAATAAACACTTCCTATTTTATATCACTAGTCGAATGTTTCTTTTTTGAATTTTTAGCTGTTTCGATTCCCGGTTTAGGTAAGCTTTTAAAGTAGTAAGCAAAAGTACCAAAAACGGCCGTTTTTGGCACTTTTACTTACTACTTTGGATAGGTACGAAACATTTTGAGTCCTGTTTTAAAGACGTAAAAACACTTTATCCTCTTTGTAACAAACGCAAGGTAGGATTCTTTAATCTTTATTTTATATGCTATACTACGTTTATTTATTCTAGGGAGAGAGAGAGGGCACCACTTGGCGGGTAGTAGAGTCTTAATAAATTCGATCTACTATTTAACACTCATGGTACGAGATTCAAAGCGTTCTCTTATCATCGCATAATATAATAGGAATACTATCTAATCTTGCGCCACCATGACTAACACACAATAAATTCGCTATTAACACTCATGGTATGAGATTCAAAGCCGTCTCGTATCTCGCATCTATTGATAGCGTCGGGCAAGTTCACAGACGCGTCTATCGTCAGGTGACTATTGTGCGCTGACTATCATGCCTACGAGTCGTGTCTGCGCCTTTGTGCATCACAGACTAATACAATTTATGCGAATTGTTAGAGACTTCGCTATAATTGGTTTGTTTACTTTATGTACGAGGAAAATACCATCAATAAGGGTGTTTTTACTGTAATTCCTCGAAATAAGGTTACGGAACACGCTAAAAACTTTTATTTAGAAAAGTTTTAGCTGTTATAGCTTCCATGAAGGTACGGGATTCGGAAAATTACGGTCAGTCCTATTATCCTATATCTCACAATGATCACGCAAAGTAACTAATGACGGTTTTAAATTATACGTCCGTTTCATTTCCGGCTTCTATATATATTATAATATGTAATTAAGACCCTATTTTACAGATAACAAAACCCTATAAATAACAACTTCCACATAGTTTATATGTATACAAAATCGAAGTGGTTTTAAAACTAACCATTAAGGCTGGACCCAAAACGGGCAACTAACAGTAACCGAATAAATGTCGCAATTTAATGCGGTCTCTAATGAAGGGACGGAACCCTTCTGCATTATTACATTTTATGCCGAAACGGGAGGTATCGCGAACTACACATAATTTTATTCCACTGTTTATTGGGCCATTTATAAGGGTGCCGCCCACGTTGTGCTGAAACAATTTGAATTTGTATAAGAACAACAGCAGTTTAGTTGGATATTAGTCTAATTATTGTGCAACGGTCTGTGGGAACAGATAGAAGTTTCAATAAAGTCAGCTGTTCATGAAATTATGTAAAAGCAAACAACGTGTCTGCCATTTAGCATTGATTTCATTATCAATTTTAGTTTTTTACAAATCACTGTTCACTATTCGAAATGTACAGAATATTGCGGACTTTACCTACACATTAGATAGCTACCTATTTACTAATGAGGTCATTAAGACCACAGACAAGGATGCACGTCCCAAATGGAACTACAATCCGTACAGCAAAAACAAAGTGTCCGATTCTAAAACCAGCGGAATTAAATACAAAACCATTAAGTTTGGAGCCACTGAATAGCCAGTTTAAACTCCGGAACTAAGTAGACACTTATTGCACTGTATTAGAATACTAACGGACCCGCTTTCCTTTCTACAGTTCTGAATTATGCAAAGAAATGTTATGCATATAAATTATGTAGATTTAATCTAAGCATGTATAAAAGGAACTATGATAATACCAAGATTACAAGACAAGCTTAGCGCACTTTTTCGCCTCTTTTTATATAAAATGGATTAAAGAATTTCGGTTCTCCCTTTAATTATGGAGCACAATCAAAAGAATTAACGAGAGACATGTGTTTGCGAGCGTGAATTTTTGATATAAAGGTCAAAGAGTAATCCGGAGGATACGCCTCACGAAACGTCCAATTCATTTGGGATATTCTCCTTTTTGTTAGACGTCAACTTTTCTGATCCGGTCGTTGTTTTTTTTTTGTGAATTTTAATTAGAAAGGAGAATGTATTTTCGTTACATTCATCATAAATGCATGAATAGATAGAGATTTTATTCAGGATGGCTTGAAAAAAAACTGGCCAAGTACATGTCGGGCCACGCGCTTGGTAGGGTTCCGTAGACCGTACTTCACCAAAGAGCTAACTTAGCGGTGATAGTTTTCCTTTTAGTTTCGTCATATACTGGTGCCGTGAATTTTTTGACCTTGAGTCAAGGTAACTGTTAAAGACGGATCCCGAAATCGAAAAATTGTTTTCACAGAACCGTAATATTTTTGAATGGCCTCCAATGACAGGGACATCATGGGAGAGACGAGAAAAAAAAAACATCCCCACTTTACTTGTACAGAAGGTACCATTATTTTTCCAGTTTATCGGCGTGATTAATATGTAGGTATATCCATGGCAAATTATAGCTGGCTAGTACTAAGAGTCTCTGAGCTAAGCTGCGGGCGGACGGACAGACGAACATGGCGAAACTATGAGAGTTCCTTGTTGACTAACGAACCCTAAAAAGCAATGATTGATGTCAAACAATGGGATCCTAATTGATGACAGTGATCCTTTAACAAAACATGTAAAACAAAACTTTCAATTAATGTTTTACGTTTCAGAAACGCCCTTCACAAACAAACAAATTATCACAAACGCAGAACAACGTACCGATATTGTTTAACAAACCGTTTCCGAAACAAAGTTGAACTTAACAAACAGATCTGAGTATCTATAATCTGATCCAATCGTAAAAGTTTTATATAGCGCAACTGAGCCGCGCCTGCTTTATCATTCGAGGTGGAAAAATTATACCCAAGCGGAGCAGACGTGCCGTATACCCGGCCGGACGGATTTGCCCGTCCGCCCGTCTGTCTGTCTCAGTAATACTGACTTAACTACTTATACAGCTTACTTGATATGGAAACTAGCTGTTTTATACTTTATGTAGAGTAAAATGAAGCTCTGATTGCTTTGATGTCGTAACAAACAAAAGGAACAAGCAAACGAGAGTCAAGCAACAAGAAAATAAAGTTTAAAAGTGTTTAATCGAAACTTTTAACTATTGGGAAATTAATTACGATTTGATTGACAATACAAACAATCGAGTTACTATCAACGAAAGAAGCGCTCGTAAAAATAGATTGGACATAAAAAAAAACCATCACATTCTATACAAACATTAGATAGCGGTAGTCTGGAGTTCCCTGAACGTCTAAAGAGCTGAATATTAATCAGACGGAACCCACTGCACTACTGCACACAGTTTATTCTGACGCAGAGCGAGGGGGTTATTATTCTTCCCCCTACCTCCCCGAGATAATAAGCTACAAAGGTACGAGGGTTACTTGAGGTTTTTAAATACGTAATTTAACTCTTGAAACAAAAAGCTATTGATAAAAGTTCCACCACAACTGTAATATAATAATAATAATATTGTTTATTGTTTTCTCATATTCACAACCACAGAACAAAGTATTTGTAAAACACTTAACAGAGACTGGTGTCTGTTGGAGGTAAAACCTGTATTACAGATCACCAGGCTTATCCTCAACCGGACAACTCACTTATGACTAGTGACTCCATTAAAATAACATACAGGTAGAACATAATAAAATACTATTATATCAAAAAACTAACTATAACATAGATACCTATAGTTTGTCGAAAACTTTTTGAGAAAATATCAATAATATATATTTTTGTTACTAACATTTTATGAGACTCATTGTTACTCGCAATAAATAAATTATTATTATTATATCTTGCTTAGCACAATATGGCCGCCAACCTCGATAAGTTCTCAGTATTTTAAAAGAATAACCCAGTTAGTTTGAAATACAGTTTCCGCTGAACCGAGTGTTCTACAAATAGAGATTTATACATTCGTGGAATCTATGAGATAAATGTTTCTTATTTAATGCAGAATCTAAGCCGGAGCTGGTGTATTGGTTCTCGGAACAAACACTGCAGCCAGGACCGAGCGTCTCGCTGAAGTGTGTGGCTATGGGCCATCCTCCACCGCAGTTCACGTGGCTGCTTGACGGCTTCCCCATTCCTACCAACTCGAGGTAAGTTACTACTTTTGTGGGTTTTACAAATAAGAATAAGTTTTTTTTTAACCGCTAATAAATTCGTGCTTCTGAACATTTTCCTTATAAATATAAATTATAAAGGGTGGATTTTTGACACGTGGCAGTAAGGGGAGGTACCTACCTTACTATTGTAGCAACAGAAAAGCGTTCTTAGGAGGCAGTACTTAACTTATTGAGAAACTAATTTTTCGTGTAAATGGCCCATTTTCTAGCTGACTATGCATTTCTTGATTTCTCTTTATTTTTTAAATCTGTAAATGCAGATAGCAACTCCTCAAAAAGTTAAGGTCTCCTAAGGACGTTTTTTTGTTACTACAACAGTTAAGGTACCTGTCCTAAGTGTTCCGTCTCAGAAATCTACCCAGTATACCTTTTCAAAGTGGACTTTGGTACTATTTATTACAGTTTATACAAATAGTTTTACTTAGACACTATTACTCGTTAAATTAATTGTCTTGAACTGAATACACAACGGAAAATGTTCAGAAGCGCGAATGCGTAGCAATCACGCGATCGTAGCACGGTGCTACGTCGTAGCACATTGCTACGCCGTAGCTCGTAGAATAGTGAAAAGCGTACACCGGCGCCGCTATTGTGAACTATGCGAGTATTTAATAGTGTTTGGAATTTAACAAGGAACTACTAAGAAGGTATAACCATTTATCTTTCTTTTTTTATTGATGTGGAGGCCGCGTTATCAATTGATCAACCAATTTTTCTAAGGTATTTAAATGCGGTAGGGGTATCTAATTTTGGGGTATTTAGTTTTGTCTGAACTTAAAATGGGAATCATTCACTTGATCCTGTCTTAGGATTTGTTCTGTATAATATGGGAAGTAGGCCAACGGGGCCAATAGCCAACGTTGTCAAACTTTTATTTTCCAATTTTATATATCAAAAGTAATCAAAACATGATGTAGCAATAAAATTTCTATTTACTGACAAACTTTTCTCACCCACCGGTGTTAGGTTAGGTTATTTGCTGTTGACGATCCTGTCATAAAAGTTTTTCACGTGTTTTGATCGGATTTTCAGTAGGATTGATACGTTTATCTCTAAAACAAGCAGTTTAATGACAGCTGTAAAACAAAGGGGTCCCATTTTGCGAAAGCAGAACTTTTTATAGTACTAGTTAAGCTATAGCGGACCTCGTAATTGCTTTGCCACTTTTGATGACAATTGCTAGCAAATAGAAAGTTCGCTAAGGTTGAAAGTAACCATATACCAAACTGTCATATAGACAAATAGCCCTTAGGCTGTATACTATTGTTTTCCAACCTTGGGTCAGCGGAAGACATCTTTACACATACAAAATATTCTTCTTGCAAAAATCTTAAAATATCTTAGGTTTTTTGCACCAGGCCCGAGAGTCGACGGCGCGTAGTGTTCCACGCGCGCCTCAAAGAATTGTTAGCAAAAGGACGGCGCCTGCCACGGCCGATGCCTGCCCGGGGGTGGAGGATAAATTCGAAAGAGTTACCTCGCCCTTGGGCACTCAAGGCAGGGAGGAACAGGGGTGGGTTTTAGTCAGTAAGAGTCTGACACGCCCTTCCGCTCTCCACCCTAGAGCGGAAGAAGTCATAGGATGATTTCCCACCACCCCAAAAAAAAAAAAAAATAGGGGTCCCGCTACGATGATCGTTAGCATACCCAAGGGTCTGCCGTGTAAAAAGGTTGGGAAAGGCTGCAGTAGACAAATTGACATTCGATCGTGTTAACTGTTGTCGAAAATTTAAAAAAAATCGGCCAAGTGCGAGTTGGACTCGCACACGAAGGGTTTCGTACCATCAACAGAAAACAAATTTAAAAAAAACACGTTTCTAGAAACGTGTCTTTTTGGGTTTTTTTTTTGGGCTGTTACTCATGACAATTTATTTTTATTATTTTTTGTTACAGCGGCAACAGAAATACACATTCTGTGAAAATTTCAACTGTATAGCTATTACCGATCATGAGATATAGCCCGCTGACAGACAAACGGACAGCGGAGTCTTAGTAATAGGGTCCCGTTGGTTACCCTTTGGGTACGGAACCCTAAAATTAAGGGTTAGGCTTCGATGGCGAATGTCCATCATCATGTCAATTAAAACTATGGACTAATTGACTACCGCTTTCGCTAATAGAATCTAACTTAGTCTAGAACCCCTTGTTATAATATGACGTGTACGTGATATTCAACCTTAGCGTGATAAAGGAATTACGAGGTCGACTATGCAAGGTCATTTATTTTGTCCCTTATTTTCTTATCATTGGCACATAACACATCACTTTTAACAGCACTTGCAAATTTTCTCTCTCCCTATATTCAGACACCAACATAATCTCGCATTTAGGTTCGTAGTCGGGCAGCATGTTACCTTACAAGACGACGTGGTCAGCCATTTGAACATCAGCCGGGTCACGGAGCAAGATGGCGGAGAGTACGCTTGCGTGGCATCCAACACTGCTGGGAAGGCGCTCCACGCAGCCAGGGTCAACGTGTATGGGCTCCCGTACATCCGAGAGATGCCTAAAGTCACAGCTGTTGCCGGCAGTGACCTGAACATCAAGTGCCCGGTCGCTGGCTATCCTATCGAGTCAATCACTTGGGAAAGAGGTAAGTCAAACTCAACTTAAGATATGTTACATAATTGGTCATATGGCAGAACCAGCTTGCTCCATAAAAGAAACTACACGGCCACTCTTTTAAAAACAATGTTTTTTGTATTAATTTGTGGGGCACAACAATAGATTTTTAATTGTGTCTGTTATTCCGGGGCTATTGCCTATTAATCCGTTAGATTAATAGGCAACAACATTATTAATAGTATGAGAGGACAGTGTTGGCCTGTCAGCAAAGTACCTAGTACTTCTTAACAAAAAATACTAATTCAAAATCGTCATCCGTTTGAGAATTACGATGACGGTCTGTGTATCCACAGACAGATACACAGACTAACTTATAACCCAAAAACCTAAATCAAAGTAGTAAAAATGGTCAACAAAACGAAGAATCTGTAGGCTTCTTAGATCTCTGCCTTTTCCCAAGTTATTCACCGCTCGTTTACCTTACAAGATGGGGTTATCGAACGATTTTCCGGACTCCAAGATTGTTAACTTCGCTTGAAAGTTGTGAACTCCGCAGTTTTTTACTAGAGCAAGTTTGGATGTGCAGCGCTTAAGTTTGTGAACCTTACTTTCTTTTTTGCTGCAAAACATTTTTCCCGCCAGTAGCTTCTTTTCTTGCTAATTATAAGAACAGGTGGTTTGAGAATAAATTTTGTAGGAACACTTCATAAAGGTTTTTTTTGTATATTTTCTTAAAGATGTGGGTACAGTCATCCGTACATCGGGGGAACACTTTGATCTTGAGCTGGAATCTAAGTATGGAGTTTCAATAGAATAAGAGTCTGGTTAAACTGGTTTTGTTGTCACTGACGTACGACTGACGATAATGTATCGACGATCTAGGCATCATCATCATCAGCCTTTTAATGTCCCCACTGCTCGCACAGACCTCTGTAAAAGGGTGTAGGCCGTAATCCACCACGCGGGCCCAATGCGGATTGGTGGATGTCACATGTCTTCGAATTTTTGGTTCTAGGACATGCCGATTTCCTTACGATGTTTTCCTTCACCATTTTGTGAGCAGTGGTGATGAAATAATTTACACAAAGTAAAGCGCCTGCTTGGGTTTGAACTCACGACCTACAACTTGTAAGTCGCGGCCGATACCACTGCCACCACTGCTCCAATCTAGGCAATAACAATACAATTAACCCATAACTTCTCAAAATAGGCGAATATCTTACCCAATAGATATGAAAGGAGCATTTATTAGTCAATTCAAGCTTAGTATTAACATGCTTTGCGTCAACTCTTTGCCAAAATCCTCTGATTTAACGCGTGCTTTGGCAACACTCCCGATCTCATTTGAAAGACACCGCATTTTGACGATGATGCGAGTTTTGGATTTACTGTACGGTTACTATTTCCTTATTCTATACTGTTTGCCGTTTATCTCAATGCGTTTTACGAGGGAACGTTCTTCTTCAGTATTCTGTCGTTTATGTTTATTATGCTGACAACCAGAAAAATGCTTATTTAAGAGCGTCCGTCAACTATTTCATGCCAAATTTTATTATGAAGCTGTTCTTGTGGTAACTTGTAAATATAGAGGTGGACAATTTTTTTATGACCTGTGTATAGATACCATGGATACATAGATATTTTGCAGTACCTAAACGAAACCCTAAATAGACTTAGCCAATTTTGCTAACAAAAAATTAAATAATTCTTCTTCTGCTTCTATCTAGACACTTACCCATTATTTGGAATCGGCCCAAAAAAATATAATAAAAAAAATAATTGCTTGAAAATATTAATAAAAAGTACCTATAAGTGTAAGCACGTACTTATTATTTATGAAACTAATATTTCCCTGGAGAACAGTAAATATAGAAAATGAAAAGTACTAAAAAGACATTGTACTTATAAAAGTCTTGTTTGCAACGTCTTAATGATCCAATATTTGTTAGGGTTGTCAAGTTGAAATAGTTTTTTGTTTTTAATAGTAGTAATTAATTAGCACAGACTTTTCTAGCTATCGGACATATACATTTCGCAAAATAGAATTCAATAAGATTCCTCATAATATTACTCAGAACTAATATAATAATATAATTTTGACTCGTGTCTTCGTCATGGTAGAACAAACTATTTCACCTAAGCAGAAAATGCATAAGGCACTTACAAAGCTTCAGGATCTCGAAACCATCTCGGACCTTAAGTCATCACAAATCTCAAAACCAAATTCAATAATGTTTACAATTTCATGCCAGTAACGATAGCCAGTTTTTTAACCGACTTCGAAAAAGGAGGAAGTTATCAATTCGGATGTTTGTATTTTTTTTTTTTTTTTTATGTATGTTCGGGCATAACTCCGTCATATATTGACGGATTTGCAAAATTCTTTTTTTGTTCGAAAGGGGTTTATTCCGAAATGGTCCCATTTAAATTTCAAAAAGATCTGATGATGAGTTTCGGAGACAGACAACGGAACTCTTCAATAATTGACAGCAAATCAACCGCGATTGCTGCTATCGTATGTCTATGAATTGTTAACACAGTTTAATGGGGAACCAACACTAAAAAGTGAAAAATAAAAAACTTTTTTCCAAAAAAATAGAACCGACTTCCAAAAAAAGTGCAAAATAACTTTAATTTCGGAAGTCGGTGTCAAAAAACAAAGACACAAAACAGGAACACCGACTTCCGAAATTAAAGTTATTTTGCACTTTTTTTGGAAGTCGGTTCTATTTTTTTGGAAAAAAGTTTTTTAGTGTTGTGACGATTTCATGACATGTCAATACTGTCATGATTGTGTTGTGAAAGAGGGATAGAACTATTTGCCTTGTATTGCTCCGTCTCTCTCTCTCTCTCACACTGGAACAATGATGGCTTTCGACCCCTGCATTTGGCAAAATTGTTACTAACAAAAGATTTATTTAGTGTGGGAAATCATCAAATAAGTTCTCCCGCTCTGGGTGAAGAGGGATGGCGTGTCAGACTCTTACTGACTAAAACCCACCCACAATCCTTCAGTTGCCTGTGCCAGGGCCGTGGTGACTCTTTCAAACACACTCGCGACCCTGACAGAAAGGTGACAACCCTGACCTCGCTAATGACACGAAATTGACATAATTTTCGTCGTAGTCTCACGCACAGAAATTGAATTGTCGCCCGGGGACTTCTGTGAAATTGATTTTATTTTCTTTTACATTTTATTCTCTAAAATACTTATTAACAAATACCTACACAGTCTAATGTCTGATAACGATTTTCTACGGTGACTATAAAGTGACTAGCAGCACACTACAAAAAGGAAAAAATGTTAATATAAAAAGTCTCATATCTAAGGCTTATTTACCATATTACCTATTGTATCTCGTTAGTATAAATAAGTCTATGAATTAAGTTATAATTTATTTCACCCCAAATTTATTATTAAAATCCACATTCTACTAGGAGATAGAGTAGGAGGTACTAGATAGTTGGTCTTCTCGATAATTTACCGCTTTTAATAAATATATGTAGTTGGGTACATCATAAGTAGTAGATTAATATCTATCTACCTATCGCATTGGAATTCATTGGAGAATATTCTTATTTTTTATTTAAATGTCTTGTTAATACAAAATATTCCAAAAATCAAGTTGAAATGAAGAAATATCATCAGAAAAAGTAAGGTTTCTATGAAATCTAATAAATCAATTTGTTAGAATTGTAAATCAACGTTGTTACCAGAATTTTTATTAATGTTCGCAAATTCGATCAAAATTTTGGGTACCCATGCTTAAGGTCGGTAGGTTGATAGATAATAACAATCACAACCTTGCCCTACGAGTACGGTAAGGTTCATGAATCTGCCTACATGATTCTCTCTCAAGGTGGGTGTACCACCTAATCAAGAACCAAGGAACCAAAAAGAGAGAACCAAGATTACCAAGGTTACCGACATAGCTCGAAGAATTGCCGAACTGAAGTGGCAGTGGGCAGACCACATTGCTCGCAAAAAATGTCGATGGGGCCGAAAAGTTCTGGAGTGGTGACCGCGTAGCGGAAGTTGCAGCGTTGGAAGGTCTCCCACAAGGTGGAGCGATGTCTTGGTGAGGGTCGCGCTAATACGATGCATGCGAGACGCACAGGATCGGTCGCTGTGACGCACTTGGGAGGCCTATGTCCAGCAGTAGACGTCTTCGGGCTGAAATGATAATGATGATACCAACTTATTTATATATCAGTGCTCATGCTTCAACTTCAAAGATCTGTGTACTGTACTACAAATATATCCTTTTATATTTATATAGATGGATACTCTCCATTATGTAGTATTTGCACAGTATATTAATGTGAAACAGTAGGCGCATGGAGTTAATACGTAATAGACATTTATTTCTCCACTCCAATGTTTTGCTGACCATAAGTGCCGTTGATTTTATTTTAGCTACTTTTATTCATAAATAGATTTGAGCACTTTTCTTCTTGGGCACGCCACAATTGCGGCGGTTAGGTCTCTCTTTGAGGAGTGGCTGGAGAGGCGCCACGGCGTCCTCACCTTCCGCCTGACGCAGGTCCTCACCGGACGCGGCTGTTTCGGTAGGTTCCTGTGTCGGATAAGGCGGTAGGAAATGCCCGGGTGTCACCACTGTGTGGATCGCCCAGAGGACACGGTGGAGCATACGGTGGAGTTCTGCCCCGCTTGGGTGGAGCACCGCCGTGTCCTCGTGGAGGCGATCGGCGGCAGCGGCATCTCGCGCCCGTCCCTGGTCCAGGCCATGGTACGGAGCGAGAGGGAGTAGGAAGCAGTCACCTCCTTCTGCGCAGCAGCAGGTAATGCTTATGAAGAAGGAGGCGGAACGCGTGAGGGAGACTCAACAGAGACGCCCTCACGCCCCCAGCAGCTGCCGCAAGAGACCGCCCTGGGCGTCGGGTATCGCAAGCCGATCTCCGGCCACTGTAGACGCGGGCTTGCGGATGGCGAGTAGTAGGTAGCTCGCCGTCCGATAAGGACCAGGCCCGAGAGTCGGCAGCGTATAGTGTTCCACGCGCGCCTCAAAGAGATGTCAGCAGTACCTGACGGGGCCCGTTAGACTCGATGCCCACCTGGGATCGCGGATAAATTCGAAATAGAGTTATCGCGGCCCTTGGCACAGAGGCAACTGAAGGAACAAGGGTCGGTTTTAGTCAGTAAAAGTCTGACACGCCCCACCCAGAGCGGGAAAAGTAATTGAATGATTTCCAACAATCCAAAAAAAAAGCACTTTTGTTCTCCCGTTCACTGCAGAAAAATTTAATCCAAGTTATCCACCATTGATTTGCTTGAACAAGCTCAAGTTTCTAAACCTAAAACAATTAATACCTTAAAAATACTTAAATATATCAAATACAGACAACTCTCAGTGACATGTGTGTGTACTCTCACTATAAGTTATCTCACTAGCTTTATTTCGGTTTACCCACATGCGAAAAAACAAACTGATTGAATGGTGCGGATTCTGTTTTGTACGAACTAAACTTAATTTAAGCTATTCCTATCTTTTTCTCTCTAATAAAACAAGAAAAAGACGGACGTAAATTAGAGCTGTCAAATTTAGTTGAACTAATATTTCCATACAAATTAAGTGTACACGTAAAAACATGTCGATTAAAAACACGGTGATGCGCAAGGCGTAAACTAGTTTGACATCTCTAACTTAGTTCATAGTTGAGCCGTCCTTTTCTCGCACTGCCTTTTAGTAAAAGACAGCGATTCTCTAATTTTAGTTTAGTCATTATTAAGAGAATCGGCACCATTGTCTAACAAACGTAAATTAAGCCCATGACTAACATTTTTTTTTTACTATAAATCGTAGGTTTGCATGCCGTTTCGCTGTTCGTTCCTTGCGAACGTTTATAAATCATACAACTAGTGTTTCTTATTATAAGCGAATACTATAATTCTGTAGTCAGAAATAAGGTCTAAAATCATATAAAACCATACAATATAACTTAGAGACAAAGTTTAGGCTAACATTATTTATCGACATGATCTTGGAACAAAAATAGGCCCTCAATGTCTCCTAAATAAAACAGGACATTTACGACAAAACGAATGACACTTTAGTCAAACAGTATCGAATTAAGGCCCCGGGGAGACTACGGGTATCTTCTATATCTATGTTCCTAGATACGTCTTCTAGCAACAGGTTCTTAGATACGGGCCGAACGAAAGTGAAACGAAATAACTATAAGTTTTAGATTATGTTCGCGAGTACGGACGTGACAAGCGGAGTGGATCACCCAGTTTATTTTGTTATGTTATGATCTGGGTTGAAGCAGTTAACATAGTAACATACGCTTATTGCATTTCACAACGTGCAAAACATTTAGCAGGAACTCGCTATCAGTACATAAATATGGATTTGAAAGTTTAACTAAGAAGTGTGATATCTTGGGACATCTAGTCAGGGTGTGTACTTCTTGTGTATGGTCTTAGGGCTCGGGTGCGTAGAAAAGAAACAGTGCGCAAATACTTGGTAGGTACTCTTAAGACGCTCCCTCACCATTCGCGTGCAATGTAACATATAGATTCGACTTTGACATTACAATACTACCTCCCTGACCGACGAGCGTTCACGTGTAATGTAACATTATAGATTCGACTTTGAGCATTACATTACAATAGTACCTCCCTGACCAACGAGCGTTCGCGTGTAATGTAACATTATAGATTCGACTTTGAGCATTACATTACAATACTACCTCCCTGACTGACGAGCATTCGCGTATAATATAACATTTAGTATAGATTTGAATTTACGAGCAATGCATGAGCATGTTACAAGTTGTATCAAAATATTACACATTGTATCATTAAAAGGTGCGCATTGTAATGCTCGGTTCTCCTCCTTCGCTGATGTAAACTCGTTTTGTATCATTACAGTCTATGCACTGTAATGCTCAGTTCTCCTCCCTCACTGATGTAATGCTCGACTCTGTAACGTTACATTACACGCGAATGCTCCCGGTGAGGGAGCGCCTTTATATTATAAAATCAAACTGTTTCCTACGGCTCAGAATTGACAGCCATTAAAACAAATAAACATTTCTGTTCTACTTTAAATCTTATTCTAAATTTGCACCATCCTTTTGAAGTATATTTGACCGACCAGCCTGTCTGCTGATAAGGTTATATATTTTCTATGCGTCCTCCTTAGATAATAATATCACAGTAGCTATCACAGTTTAGTGTTAAAACAAACTAATTGTTATTTAACTCGCTGTCAATCTTTCAGGGATGATAAAGCTCATAAAGCTGATTTTATTTTAATACTAGCTGTGTCCCGCGGTTTTACCCGCATGTGATTTTCCAATATTCGTATTCATAAAAACCTGCCTGAAACTTCAACGAATAGTTTAAAAAAAGTTCATTCAAATTGCTCTGGACCTTCTTGAGTTTTTCGCTTAGCAACCCATTTAGCCATTCATTTTTATTTACCTTACATAATTTAGAGTAGGTATAATGAAAGTTCTTCATATTCATTAGTGAGGTACTAATTAATTTCATCTCCTGTTATGTAAGGTTGCCAATGAACTCAAAACCGGCAGACTTCGCACATTTGCACATTCGCACATCTGCTATCGGCGTCTCCGTAACCTTGAGGACTCCAGGTTCTCAACTCTTTGGGTCCTAGTGGACACAGGCCTAGATAAAATTGTCTACGCCTGTGTCTACCGTTCGCACAGCGGTGATCTGGGGACACACAACACCTGAGTAAAGCGGCGGATGTGGCTCAGCAACGGTACCCTTCAGCCCAATTGGTGTTACTGGGGGACTTCAACGCCCACCATCAGGAGTGGCTCTTCCCATACCAGTACACAGACCATGCTGGACAAGAGACGTATAAGCTAGCGCTGGCGTTAAATCTTACCCAGCTGGTCCAGGGGGCAACGAGGGTGCCGGATGTTGATTCGCACACAGCCAATTGCTTGGACCTTCTGCTGACAACAGATCCAGACCGTTACTCAGTGTCGATTTCTTCACCATTAGGTACTTCCGACCACTGTCTGGTGAAATCTGTATCCGTCTACTCCCCGCCCGATCCTAGCCCTAGAGGCACCAGGCGGGTTTGGCGATACAGGTCAGCAGATTGGGATGGCATGCGATCTTTCTTCGCATGTTATCCTTGGCGGCCCACTTGCTTTTCTTCGACTGATGTTTCGTCGTGCGCGGACGCCGTGACGGATGTGTTGCGGCGGGGAATGGAGTACTACATTCCATTCTCTGACGTAACAATGTCTGGCAGGGCTCGACCATGGTTTGGTGCCGAGTGCAATCGCGCTGATGCGCTTAAACACGCGGCCTACCTGGCATGGGTCGACGCTCGGACGCGTAAAGCGAGTGACGTGAGTCAGAAGAAGAGAGCCTTCAACAGGGCTGCCAAGTTCTGCAAGAAGGTGTTGCGGAAGGCTCGGTTTGACCACATTGGCCGAATTGGGAACAAACTTGCTTCTTACCCAGCTGGTAGTAAGGCGTTTTGGTCCCTGGCTAAGTCGGTTGAATCGAACTTCTGCCGCCCCTCACTACCTCCACTGCTGAAACCCGACGGGTCGCTGGCCCACTCCGCTGAGGAGAAAGCAAGCTTGTTTGCCTCTCTGTTTGCGGAATCTTCGCGTCTAGATCCTGGTGGCGCGAGGCCCCCTGGTACTCTTGGTGGATGCGAGTCGATTATGTCAGACATTCGCATTCATCAGAAGGATGTCCGGAGGGTACTGCGTAACCTGGACGTGAACAAGGCTAGTGGTCCCGACGGGATACCGGCAATTGTACTGAGGACGTGTGCGCCTGAGTTGTCTCCGATCTTGACACGCCTATATCGCCTTTCGTTTGAGACTGGAAAAGTGCCGATGGCTTGGAAGCAAGCTAACGTGCAACCCGTACCCAAGAAGGGTAGTCGAGCTGACCCAGCAAATTATAGGCCCATCTCAGTAACTTCCGTTCTCTGTAAGAGTATGGAACGTATACTGAATGGTAAGCTCCTAGCATACCTAGAAGCTAACGATATCCTAAGTGACCGACAATACGGCTTCCGCCGAAAT
Organism: Polia nebulosa; assembly: GCA_951329385.1. NCBI lineage: Eukaryota > Metazoa > Arthropoda > Insecta > Lepidoptera > Noctuidae > Polia > Polia nebulosa. The sequence continues at coordinate 14,850,587 of OX589605.1, read as the reverse complement.
CGGTCAACGGGAGATCTTCTAGCGTATGCCATTCACATCTGGAGTGAGGCCATCGACAAACAAGGGGAAGCCCTTGCGGTCTCCCTTGATATCTCGAAGGCCTTCGACCGGGTCTGGCACGACAGCTTAATTGGCAAGCTTCCTTCCTTCGGTGTGCCCGCTGGATTGTGTGATTGGATAGCAGATTTCCTGAGGGATCGGTCTATCCGAGTAGTCATAGATGGCTGCTAATCCGGACTGCTGGCTATTAATGCCGGTGTTCCTCAGGGGTCGGTGCTCTCGGCAACATTGTTTTTGCTGCATATTAACGATCTGCTAAAACCCGGTACCTTTGGGTATGCAGACGACAGCACTGTTGCCGAGAGATACGTGCCAGACGCACGAGTTAGTGGGTCTCAGGTCCGGTCTCTCCGAGAGGCTATGGTTGGGCGCTTGAACTTGTCCTTGCAGGCTGTCTCAGATTGGGGTGATGCCAATCTGGTTAAGTTCAATGCTGCTAAGACCCAGGCGTGTCTTTTTTCTGCTAAAAGGAGCCAATTTCACCCGGCTCCATGTTTCCGAGGTGTAACCGTGCCGATAACCGACCGACTTGATCTTCTTGGTGTTACTTTAACATCTACCCTCAATTTTGGCCCCTTCATAGAGGCTAAGGCTCAAGTGGCTGCCAAAAAGTTGGGGGTCCTCGCAAAGGTGAGACGATACTTCACGCCGGAACAGCTGCTCCAACTCTATCAAGCGCAAGTCCGATCGTGTATGGAGTACTGCTCTCATCTTTGGGACGGATCTGCAAGATACCAGCTTGATGCCCTTGAGTCAATTGAGAAACGAGCCAAGAGGATCATCGGCAATGATGGACTCGTTGAGTCAAAACTCCAAAGTCTTGAACATAGACGCCGAGTTGCTAGCCTGTCGGTTTTCTATCGATTACATTTTGGGGAGTGTGCGACGGAATTGCATGATTTGATTCCGCCAAGCCCGTTTCATCTAAGGACCACAAGACGTACGGCGAAGTGCCACCGGTTCATGGTGGACATCCCATCCATACGCACAAAGCGTTTTGAGAAAACATTCATTGCACGTACGGCTAGAGAGTGGAATTCTCTACCGGAGTCTGTGTTTCCTGTAAGATACAACCTGGGAGTCTTTAAGTCAAGAGTGAATAGGTTACTTCTAGGCAAGCGTGCTCCATCTTCGACCACATCATCGCTTACCATCAGGTGAGATAGTGGTCAAACGCGAGCCTATCAAATATAAAAAAAAAAAAAAATTAGGGTTCCGTACCAAATGAACCATTATCAAAGAAAAAATCTGATTTATCAGTATATTTGTTAGTAAAATATACGTTACATTTAGTTATACCGAACTCCTTAGCCTTATATAAGCCATTAAAGGCTTCTGTGGTTTGTAGCATACTCGTATATATGTAATACTTTGTTATTAATAGTTTGACCACAAATAAAAAAATAAAAACGTAATAATAAACATTATCCCCAAATTTCAAAAATTCTTCGGAACACAATTTTATGACAAACAACAGACAAACAGACAGACCGTCACGTGAGAGACAGCAGTAGGGCTCCGTTTGGACCCTTGGGGTACGGAACCCTAAAAATCACCCTTTATAGGTATATGAATATTAATAAAAACAAATCAACAACAATACTTACTCATTTAATTTCGTCCTCATTAATTCCTTGTTAGACATCCTATCACAACGGAAATAGAACCATCCAGATAAAATGTAAAAATACGCCTTGTGCCATACATTTTCGTTGTTTATTTGCAAACTCTATATAAAACGTCGGCTTGGAAATATGTTCGTTATATCTTCTCTGTTATGTCCCGGCCAGAGAAAATTGCGTCCCGCAATCTTATAGACTAGACACCTTCGCAACATCCAATTAAGGACAAATCTAAGTTATTCTTCTCTTGTTTTTCCTTAGCTACGGCTAACAATAACAACGAATATATTGGAGCAGGATATTGAATACGTTTCTTGAGATAATGCGGAAATTAGGCGAAGTGACTAATTAATATACAGGAGTAACAGAAAGGTGTGGTCATATTTACGAAAAAAAAAATGTGTGCAATTCACACGTGGTAGAAGTGAAACCTTCAAAAATTTTGGCTAAAACAAAACACAAAAACAAAACACTGTATAATGCTTCCTATCTCATTTTAAAACACAAAAACAAAACACTTTATAATGCTTCCCATCTCATTTTAAAACACAAAAACAAAACACTGTATAATGCTTCCTATTTCATTTTCTCCCGCGTTAAATCTTATGAATTTATGTGTCTGTCTCTTTTTACTGTCGCTTTTTCGTTTCATCGACTTTCAAATCACAACGATGCTAAAGAAGTATTTCACTTCAAAAATGCTTCTGTACAACATAATGAACAACTTTCGTCACGGAGGTCATGACAACAGCCAAAAAAAATCCACCTTCCTTACTCATTTTCATCATCTGATGATGACTTTGTAAGATGTGTGGTATTACGCGCATGATAGAATTAGGAATGAGTATATAAGAGGAAGTCTGAAAGTGGCACCGCTGACTGAAAAGTTGTATGGAAATCGGTTGTCGTGGTATGGGCATGTGATGCGGAGGAATGAAGAAAATGTCGAAAGAAAAGTCTTGTGTATGGATGTGAATAAGAGTAGAGGAAGGCCAAAGAAACGTTGGTTGGACTTTGTGAAAGAGGATATGGGTAAAAAGGGGGTGACTACAGAGATGACAACTAATAGAGGAGTATAGAAGAAAAAGACATATTGCGCCGACCCCAAATAAATTGGGATAAGGGCAGGAGAATGATGATGATGATAACTTTGTACGGAAACTCCAAATGCTTTTTTTGAGAATTTTCTTTGACTTCCTTAAATAAAGTTTTTCACACAAAGGCACAAGCAGTTTTTTTTGAGGAACTCTTGGTTAAAGTAATAACAGCCGCATGGGTCGATCCATCAGGTTAAGCTACGCCTACAGCCGGCAAGGCTGGATGGGTGACCATCCATACATACCGAGACTCCTCCGCGCCCCGGAAAGCACGTTAAGTCGTTGGTCCCGGCTGTCAATCGTGGATCTTTGACAGTCATTACGGTTTGTCAGAAGCCCGAAAGCCTGACAACTAGTCTTACCAAGGGGTATTGTATTACCCCGTATATGGGTTGCTATATCCAGTTAGACTGGAAGCCGAGCCAAGATAGTTGGGAAAAGGCGCGGGCAGATTAATTTTTTTTTGGGCACAAGCATTTTTTATGATGTGACCACACATTTCTGTTGCACTCTGTAGAACCTTATGTCATAAACATGATTAATATTATCTTATGTTTATTGTAAGTTCATTGCTAATATTCCATTGTAATTTCCGTTTTCCGACAGATTTACAAAAAACAAAGCAGTCTCCAGATAATTTTTTATTTCTTATTTTAATTTCCCGTCCAAGTTCCAACCAGGATGCTATAAAAAGGTTTTCTCATTCTTTATAGTACCGTCTATGGGAAATAAAGGGCTCTGAATGCTGGGAAAGTAAAATTAAAATAATAAACGCGGAGTATAATCTTTTAAAGCCGTTTTTATTTCAAGGAAAGCTTGTCCAAAAATTTAAATATTAGATGTCTGTACAGTTCACTACATAATTGCAAACGTACTTTCTACTGGTACGTATTATTTCGGGATCAGTACGTTTAAGTTCTTAATAGGCTAGTATTTTATTCAGTAGATAGATGAGTCCGAAACTAGGTGTATACTCGTACTTTTATTTCCCATATATATAAGGCTTCCTTTTTTCTTAAAGGTTCAGGACTAAAATAATAATGTCTGAGTACCTATCTAACACGAACACGCCAAATATATTGGCAGTACCCACTCAGTCTAACACATTCTAGAAGGTAGGTAAAAGTACTCGCAAGGATCGCAATGAATTTCACTTGAAATAAAATTGTTAAGCCCGTAAACCCGCCTCTCGTTTACCATTATTACTAGAAAAGATCAAATTAAGACTCTTCGGTCACTCCCTCGTAATTTCCCCTTTTTGGGACCCTTGTCAACAACGGGCCTTATCTTTTCATAGAGTGGGCACTCTCATTAAGCTGACCTGCGATCTTTGATACTTGCATCGATAGGGTATTCTTCGTGTAGCAAAAGATTACATTCGATCTGATAACCTTGCATGTCGGTACCTTGTAGTTAGGTATATTTGCAAGTTGTAGGTCTTATTCTCTATTTTTTTAACCGACTTCAAAAAGGAGAAGGTTATCAATTCGGATATTTGTATTTTTTTTTTATGTATGTTTTTTTTTTTTATGTTTGATAGGCTCGCGTTTGACCACTATCTCACCTGATGTTAAGCGATGATGCGGTCGAAGATGGAGCACGCTTGCCTAGAAGTAACCTATTCACTCTTGACTTAAAGACTCCCAGGTTGTATCTTACAGGAAACACAGACTCCGGTAGAGAATTCCACTCTCTAGCTGTACGTGCAATGAAATGTTTTCTCAAAACGCTTTGTGCGTATGGATGGGATGTCCACCATGAACCGGTGGCACTTCGCCGTACGTCTTGTGGTCCTTAGATGAAACGGGCTTGGCGGAATCAAATCATGCAATTCCGTCGCACACTCCCCAAAATGTAATCGATAGAAAACCGACAGGCTAGCAACTCGGCGTCTATGTTCAAGACTTTGGAGTTTTGACTCAACGAGTCTATCATTGCCGATGATCCTCTTGGCTCGTTTCTCAATTGACTCAAGGGCATCAAGCTGGTATCTTGCAGATCCGTCCCAAAGATGAGAGCAGTACTCCATACACGATCGGACCTGCGCTTGATAGAGTTGGAGCAGCTGTTCCGGCGTGAAGTATCGTCTCACCTTTGCGAGGACCCCCAACTTTTTGGCAGCCACTTGAGCCTTAGCCTCTATGAAGGGACCAAAATTGAGGGTAGATGTTAAAGTAACACCAAGAAGATCAAGTCGGTCGGTTATCGGCACGGTTACACCTCGGAAAGATGGAGCCGGGTGAAATTGGCTCTTTTTAGCAGAAAAAAGACACGCCTGGGTCTTAGCAGCATTGAACTTAACCAGATTGGCATCGCCCCATTCTGAGACAGCCTGCAAGGACAAGTTCAAGCGCCCAACCATAGCCTCTCGGAGAGACCGGACCTGAGACCCACTAACTCGTGCGTCCGGCACGTATCTCTCGGCAACAGTGCTGTCGTCTGCATACCCAAAGGTACCGGGTTTTAGCAGATCGTTAATATGCAGCAAAAACAATGTTGCCGAGAGCACCGACCCCTGAGGAACACCGGCATTAATAGCCAGCAGTCCGGACGAGCAGCCATCTATGACTACTCGGATAGACCGATCCCTCAGGAAATCAGCTATCCAATCACACAATCCAGCGGGCAGACCGGAGGAAGGAAGCTTGCCAATTAAGCTGTCGTGCCAGACCCGGTCGAAGGCCTTCGAGATATCAAGGGAGACCGCAAGGGCTTCCCCTTGTTTGTCGATGGCCTCACTCCAGATGTGAATGGCATACGCTAGAAGATCTCCTGTTGACCGATTTCGGCGGAAGCCGTATTGTCGGTCACTTAGGATATCGTTAGCTTCTAGGTATGCTAGGAGCTTACCATTCAGTATACGTTCCATACTCTTACAGAGAACGGAAGTTACCGAGATGGGCCTGTAATTTGCTGGGTCAGCTCGACTACCCTTCTTGGGTACGGGTTGCACGTTAGCTTGCTTCCAAGCCATCGGCACTTTTCCAGTCTCAAACGAAAGGCGATATAGGCGTGTCAAGATCGGAGACAACTCAGGCGCACAAGTCCTCAGTACAATTGCCGGTATCCCGTCGGGACCACTAGCCTTGTTCACGTCCAGGTTACGTAGTACCCTCCGGACATCCTTCTGATGAATGCGAATGTCTGACATAATCGACTCGCATCCACCAAGAGTACCAGGGGGCCTCGCGCCACCAGGATCTAGACGCGAAGATTCCGCAAACATAGAGGCAAACAAGGTTGCTTTCTCCTCAGCGGAGTGGGCCAGCGACCCGTCGGGTTTCAGCAGTGGAGGTAGTGAGGGGCGGCAGAAGTTCGATTCAACCGACTTAGCCAGGGACCAAAACGCCTTACTACCAGCTGGGTAAGAAGCAAGTTTGTTCCCAATTCGGCCAATGTGGTCAAACCGAGCCTTCCGAAACACCTTCTTGCAGAACTTGGCAGCCCTGTTGAAGGCTCTCTTCTTCTGACTCACGTCACTCGCTTTACGCGTCCGTGTTTCTAGTTTTGTTTCTTCCTTTTTTGACACCGACTTCCGAAATTAAAGTTATTTTGCACTTTTTGTTTTTTTTGGAAGTCGGTTCTATTTTTTTGTAAAAAAGTTTTTATTTAGATGGTGTTTACTCCACAAGGGAATATAAAAGCATGATAATACAGTCTTACAAATTGCATGAGCACAAAATCTCTTTACGTTCTTACATACACCCCTTGTGTATTCTATCTAAAGTATAAGCCGTCCATTTAGATTTGAAAAGCGCTACATATTTCAAAGGCAGCCACTAAAATTTTAAATAGGTACGCTAAACGTTGACCTACTTCAGAAATCCGATATTTAAATTTAAAATTGGGCATATCCGAAGGCAGTGCACATTTCACTAAACTAGGCTTGCTGCTCCCAGCGACTGTTGAAATTTTATTTGGTGCCGTCACCGTCCAACTTTCAGCCGAGTTCACTAAACCAGATATGGTTTTGCCTTAGCTATTTTAAATTAAAAAAATTTACTACGCACTCTGATTTCGTAGTTACAATTTTGCAACAGAGTTTAATGCTAAAAATCCGGCAGTATTTTTAGGGTTGATTCAAATTACCTACATACTTATTTGGAAGAGCCTTCGTATGTGGGATTGGTAACTCCAACTTATGTGGTTTAGTTTCCCACCCAGTCTTTGATCCAGCAACCATTTTATTCAAGTCTTTACAAATAAACTTAATTGAAAATATGTATCTACACGCAATCTTACAAGAATATAATGATGTAAGACGATATAGCGCAATATTTTAAGATAACCAAGGATTCTCAAATTGTCCCTTCTATAATAGTTCTTGAATAAATAAATAGGTGTAATCCACTTAAAGCCTACCTTTAGCTGGTAATCCCAAACTCTTGACTAACGGAGTGGGTTCCATATCGAAGCCAGGGTTCATTCCTATAAATATCGATTACTAATTATACAAGCAAAAACTTATATAAGTACCGACTGAAAGGCTTTAGTTACGGCCCTGAAACTGGTCAACATATTTGTAAAACTCTTAGAAGTATTATAAATTTAAATTACTTTAAGCAACTTCACGGTAATGACGGTAAGTGGAAGTTGGTTCACAAAACTTGTAATTTCATGTTCCCTGGAATCGCGGAGTAAAAATATGTGTATATTCCTATTTGGTTTTAATTTATACTCTCTTTTTGTGTTGCGATAAATATCGGGTGTAAAAAAACAATTTCCAAAGCCGAAAGCCACATATTCTACCCATTATTTGGATCATTTTTTCCACTAGACCATACTTAGGAATCCACTGGTTCTGAAGATATTGAAGGTCAAAGTCACATTTTTTTTTTACTTTTTTTATGAAAATTAATTCCAAGTGTTATGACTAAACTTTTTTCCAAACAAACATTACCTGAATTTTCGATTTTTTTTTTCGAAATTTCGAAATTACGCATTTGCAGCTACAAAAACGCAATGAATATCAAAAGTACCCGACAAGTACCTACATGGCTTAGAGCGAAGAGGCGTGGTTTAACTCCACTTGCCTGGGTTCGCGTTACATTGCGCGCAATTAAAAATAGTATTTTTTTTCATACCTATCAATAAAATTCGTTTCCTATCAATATTTTTTGCGGAAAGCTACTTTGTTAGAGGTACAATATGCGGTATTAACGGCTATGTGATGTGTCTTTTTACACCCTGTATTGTTGTTCAAGAAATGCTTTAATATTATCCACTGTGGCTGCGTATCACGTGTTAAGACTGTTCGCTTAGCAAACAATAAGTTTTGATAAGTTTACTTGCTTTCTATTTAACGTGTCGCATGCACATAAAATAGGGAGCAAGTACTCGTTTCACTGAAAGGGGACAGATACCTATTTTTCTTCTGTAAGCTAGGATCTACAGTGGAGCTCAGAATGTCTGAATGTAACACTATTTACCATCCTTTATGTTGTTTAGATGTCTCATCATTTGCGCTAAAATGATGTTACAAAGATACAAAATCGAACATGGAACCTTAGAAGTTGCTTACTTTATAAAATAAAAAGGAAATAGATTTAAATAAATCACGACGAAACACTAATTTTCCAACAGATGGCCAAAATCTTCCCCTGAACAGAAGACAGAAGGTGTTTCCTAACGGCACGCTGATCGTAGAACAGACGCAAAGAGGCGAAGATGCGGGCACTTACACCTGTCAAGCAGCCAACAGACAACGACATGCTGCGAGACGTGATGTTGAAGTACAGATATTAGGTGAGTGTGAATTATTTGATGAAGTAAGGCTTCATTAAGTCAAAGAAAAAAAAAACGTTAGTAGGTAAGGGGATATAAAAAGATGCAGAGAAATTGTTAGCTTTAAAAGCCACATACCTAGTCGTCTTAACAGATTGACACACTAAGCGCTATGGTATTGGCACTTCACACGACTGATAAAGAATGACAGTTGTGATATGAATGTAACGAACAATTTCCCTGACTATTAAACAAAGCCAGGACATACCTAAGATACGTCTGATAACGAAATGCAAGCGCGATATAGGTCAGGTTCATTTTATTACAAGTCCCTAACAGCTAGCAGAAGTTTTACCCCACACAGATCTTTGAACTTGATATAGATGCAGATAGACGAGGAAGCTGGCACGTATACGTGTCAGGCAGCCATTACCGCCAACACAGCGACACCGGCAGGCGCCGAAGTGCAAATATTAAGTTAGAGAACTGTCGATACCGGGTACTAGGCGATACAAATAGCGTAATTGAGTGACGCCGCCATTCCAAGTCACTGTAAAAGTTTATATGAAGAATTCATTAAAAAATCTCGTGGAAATGTGTGTTTTACAAGATTTTCGTAAAATTAACTTGCGGTTGTAAATGTGAACTTGGAAATAAACAATACCGTGAAAAATAAATCGACTGCAAAAGAGCTTGGTTCATTTTTCTCAGAAACATGTTGAAATGAATGCTCTTCTTAATCTTTAATTCTCCTTCGACCTTAACACTATTTAGAACAGAAATCAGACCATAAACTTTCTCATTTTCTTTACTAAGATTTAATGCGCTATAAAATCGCGAATTCAAGAGGGGTGGAGTTACTCATCCGTAATTCATTAAAGTTAGCACGTTTACCATTACCGCAGCATCCACGGGGCGTAAACTTCCAGCTTTCCCTGGTTAATAGGGCAATAAAATAAAAAATATTAAAAAAGTGAATGGAAACTTCACAGCCCCTCCGAAATGAGGTCTACAAAATCGAGGCATGAACGTGGCTTTAAGATTTTCATTTTAATTAACAGTTAACCTACGTAAAAAATAAATGACGAAATTAAGTGTCTACGTGGCCAAATTGAGCGTTAAAATTGAAACCTTCATAACTTTGGGTGAATAATGCTCGGGCCTAATTCGCAGGGTTGCCGGTCGGTAGGCTCATGATGTGTCGATTGTATGAGGTAGGCTTTTAGCAAATTCTACCTCACCAAATTGTCAAGAGTTGAGATATTTTTTAGAGTTGACTATCTATCTACCTACGTTTTATGAATGCATTTCATCACATTGGAAAAATAAAACGATGAATTCCCAATAATATTTTTACATAAGTATCTGCAAAAAAAACCGGCCAAGTGCGAGTCGTACTCGCGCATGAAGGGTTCCGTACTATCGTACAAGATTATACGCGTCTACTTGTTGCCATTATTAAGATCGAGCAAAAAAAGCCGAAAAAATCAATTTTCTAGTAGGGGAGTCCTCTTTAATTTTTATTTTATTTTTAATTTTATTTATTTGTTGTTATAGCGGCAACAGAAATACACATTCAAGTGTGTATTTTCAACATTGTGAAAATTTCAACTGTCTACCTATTACGGATCATGAGTTACAGCCCGCGACAGACAGACGGACGGACGGACAGCGCAGGCTTAGTAATAGGGTCCCGTTGGTTACCCTTCGGGTATGGAACCTTAAAAAGTAAACGAGTGCTTTCTGTTTTGCAGTTCAGCCAAAAATCCTGCCCATACCGGCGCTAACGAATTTATTACGGGAAGGTATGAGGGCAGCAATATCCTGCCAGATCTTAGAGGGTGATTTGCCGGTCGCCTTTCGATGGGAGAAGAACGGGCAACCAGTGACGTCATCACCTTACGCGCCTAGTGGTATCATAACACGAAGAATGGATGAATACAGCGCGTCCTTGGTGATAGAGCAGGTTACTTCGCTTCACAGCGGGAATTACACGTGCATTGCTTCCAATGTTGCCGGTTCAGAACGATACACTATACCGCTGACAGTCAATGGTAATTTAACTTTTTTTACTATTTCAATTCTCTGAATAATGCTTCGGATGAAATTATATCTATATGCATTCTTAGTGCCCCCTCGATGGCGGTTGGAACCAAATGATGTGGCGGTAGCAGCAGGCCAGGACGTGACCTTGCAGTGTCAAGCTGATGGGTACCCAAAACCAACAATCACGTGGAAGAAGGCTGTAGGTAAGTTGTACACTACGTTGATAGTTCGTAATCTTGTTATAAAAGGTGCAAACATATTAAAAGTTTATTTTTCGGTATTGGGATTGTATCCAAAAATACTTTGTTTTTCCCTTTCCAATCCAAAAGTTTACCAATTCTCTGAAACTGTCTAAACACGTTTGCTGCTGCAATCTCCATTTTTGCTATCCAAGAAACATTGAAATAACAACTGGGTCAAATTTCAAACAGGTAACACTCCTGGTGAATACAAAGACTTCATGTTTGAAGGGAGCTCAAGGGTCCTGGAGAATGGCTCGCTTGTGTTCGAGCGAGTGGCCAAAGACAGCGAGGGACATTATCTTTGTGAAGCTAGAAATGACATAGGCGCTGGATTAAGCAAGCTCATCTTCTTAAAAGTCAACGGTAAGTACAAGCCAAATAACTTTCTCTCCTTCCTAATAAAAAAAAATCCTCTGTCACTCTAACGCAAAATGTAATATCGGATCTGGGCTTAAATACTCGAACGTTTTAAACCTATTAAAGATTTCCATACCGATACCTAAATTATGTGATCCACAGAACTCCGTGATTCCAATCTTTTTCAAATTCGGTCAGTCAATTTGGCGAAGGAAATAGAATTTTTACCGCGAGGATCATATCCCTAGCTATACGTACAGTGCATAAAAGAAAGGAAGCATCTTTTTGTCGAAGGTCTGTGAAAAGTTGTGGAATGTCTTGATGGAGGATCCGTCGCGATGAGTTTCGCCGGGACAAGCCGGGCCGTACTCAAATGAAAATTCTTTTGCGTCATTATTGTTTTGTTGCGGAGAAATGGAGCTGTCCTTAGTAAAATAAATGTTAAGAACGCATTGTCTCTTAACTGGAAATAATGGGTTTGGAACTTCTTTTTATAAAATTCTACGTCTTTCGCAATATGGAATGGAATGAAATGGCATAGAAAAGCTTTAATAACATTGCCAATTTTAGTAAGAGGGTTGGTAAGAACACAGATTCAAATTAATACACGTTTTAGAGCTATCATAGATCAAAGAGCGCCACTTAGTGGGAAGTAAATGCTTTGAGAAAGCGCAAGAAAACAATCAAATATGGAGCACTCCAATAAATATCGCCTCGAACCATACCTCCGTCACTTTATTCAATTCTATAGAATTCCGCGAGGCGACCCGCCGATAACTCGCTCAAATTGCTGAGCTGCCAGCATTATTGTAGGTACCTATCTACAACTATAGGTATATATAAATTAAAGGAAGTCCATTTTCTTACCACTTTGCTAAGTCTGTGATGTCAGTACTTTAAACTTAATTTAGATCGTTCGGTGGTTGGACTTACATTCTATTGCTAACTTTTATGAAAACTTGAAGTGGTGGCAAAGTTACTTTCTCAATTAGCAGAACTGCAGTAGTTTCAATTCAGTGAATTGAAATACAGGTTTAGACACTTTATTTACTTTGAAGAAATTGCTGGCTATAATATTCAATCCAAGCACTCTTTAGCACCTGCTTCTGTTTCCCCTGATTAAAGAGCGTCCACTTGTCCTTGGTGTGGACACAATAAAGGCGACGATGTATTTGTAGGTTATTCGATTGTCGGCGGGCGGCCGCGCGAGTCGAGCGCGTCTGAGCAGAAAACTCAATGACCGACGTCGCAATACGTCTCCTCTTTATTGGAAAACGAGACAGTTGGCTTCCACTAGAATAAGTCCGCGGTGTACGTGTTTGTATTCGCCGATATTGGCTTTTGTTGAGAAGCAAATATCATAAAATATCGTTCGCCGGCGGAAGCCTACAAAGCTGCCGTTATTTATGATTGTTTAAATCAAACCTTTTCGAGGTGAAAACACAGCACCCTCACCCAACGAAGATGGGTATTTATGTAACCGTTAACAAATCGTAGATTGTACAAACACCAGCAAAACTTTGTTCGATTGTGGCGGACGGCAGCTCCCTAGCCCGTCACGTCCACGAACAGTTTGTAAACAGTTCCGCTTCTAGCCGTAATCGTATTTCCCGCTTGTTTATTTCGGTTTGACACAAGGTTCACCAGGATTTACACATGAACAAAGTTTGCCGACGTTCACTTGAACCTAAACAAATAGATTTAAAACGGTTCCTCGCCCGTGCTCCGAAAAAAATTGAACAGATTTTCTGCATTGCGTCGCAAATGGGGCAGTAATATTTAAAACAAGCGGTAAATCTTAAAAATATGAGGGTTTCGTAAACAAGGTACTCGCCAATAAATAACATTGGGCCTACACAAGCACGATATAACGAGCCTGCCTTTATGAAAATATTTTTTCCTCACTTCTACCGCACTCAAAGGGAATATCGAGTAGAGTGGGGTTAGGCAATCTCTGCCCAGCCGCAACTCTTGATTTCTTGCCAATATGAAAAACGGAACAATAAAGATGTTTCTAACAAAAACAAATGTTGAAGTACGCTGACGAGTTTCTTTGGTAAGATGTATTACTGAAACTCCCTTGATAACTTATTGTTTTAAACCTTATTTCACATTTATCTGATGGCACGAAAAACACAAAAAAAAACTTGTTATAGATAAATTCGCCAGAAACTGTCGTATATAACATAATATGATGTATTGGCTAGAGGTCCGCAGGTATTATCTGCCAAATTCTTATTTTCTCAGTACTTTAGTTAGCGAAACACAGCACGATCGAGGTCGATTAGGTTAGTTGATTGTGTACCTGCTTTGTTTTTCTAATATCCTCAGTTTATTTGGAGGCTATAACTAACCTAGACCTTGCTCTAAAGAACGTTCAGGATTTATTGCTAAGTTATATCAAGGTGACTTTTAATATATTGGCAATCTTTCCGCGGTGAAAGTACTCGTGATTATAAACGACTATAGTATCATAAATATCAAATCGACACAGACGTAACTAGTTGCCCTGGATAGGCGGGTCCATACGCTACTGACTGCATATGAATGCATCACCCAGATATGCAGTCTCAGAGAATATTTCCTATTTTTTGTGGGTATGCATCAAGATGTTGTGCAGGCGGTGGTCAAAGGCCTTACCCCGCTCTCCTTAACTAGTTATAATTAGCAAAAACCAGTAGTGCATGAAACTGACGATCACAGGGAGATATGTGGCAGAGTAAGGGACTTCACGGACGCTTTTTCCGGGCCCTACATGGGCCCGTAAAGACCAACTAGCGTGCTTAGCCTGGCTGCGCTTCGGTGACCTCTTTGGGGAAAACCTTCATTTATTTAGTAATATATTGGTGCGGATTCTCTTGTTTGATAACTAAACTAAAATTAGAGAATTGCTATCTTTTACTAAAAGGCAGTGCGAGAAAAGGACGGCTATAGCTATGAACTAAGTTAGAGATGTCAAACTAGTTTACGCCTTGCGCTTCGCCGTGTTTTTAGACGACATGTTTTTACGTGTACCCTTAATTTGTATGGAAATATTAGTTTAAACTAAATTTGACAGCACTAATTTACGTCCGTCTCTTTCTTGTTTTATTAGAGAGAAAAAGATAGCAATAGCCTAAATTAAGTTTAGTTTGTGCACCACAGAATCAACACCATTGTCATCTCTCTTTTAATTAAACCGACTTCAAAAAAAGGAGGAGGTTCTCAATTCGACTGTATTTTTTTTTTATGTGTGTTACCTCATAACTTTTACGTGAACCGATTTTGAAGATTTTTTTTTATTTGAAAGCTGTTGCTTCACATGTGGTCCCATTTTAATTTGGTGAAGATCTGATTAAGAACTTCGGAGATACACAATGGAACTCTTCAATAATAGATAGCAAACCTTCCAGAATTGCTACAATCGCATGTCTGTATATTGTTTTCACCACTTCACAACATTACATCACGCTGATACGCTCTGAAGGGGTATACAGATTTGTGCAGTTCACCCTGATAGGTACACCCTAATTTCACCAAATATGTTCAAATTTCCTATTTTTGGGGCAATCAATTCGGGCATAATTTTACTATTAATTTAGTTTTAGAATGGGGTACAACAACTAAAAAGTGAAAAATGAAAAACTTTTTACAAAAAAAATACAACCGACTTCCATAAATAATACTAAAAAATGCAAAATAACTTTAATTTCGGAAGTCGGTGTCAAATAACGAAGAAACCAAACTAGAAACACTGACTTCCGAAATTAAAGTTATTTTGCATTTTTTAGTATTATTTATGGAAGTCGGTTGCATTTTTTTTGGATTTTTTTTTTATAATTTGGTGAAGATCTGATAAAGAACTTCGGAGATTCACAATGGAACTCTTCAATAATAGATAGCAAACCTTCCAGAATTGCTGCAATCGCATGTCTGTATATTGTTTTCACCACTTCACAACATTACATCACGCTGATACGCTCTGAAGGGGTATACAGATTTGTACAGTTCACCCTGATACACCCTAATTTCACCAACTATGTTCAAATTCCCTATTTTTGGGGCAATCAATTCGGGCATAATTTTACTATTAATTTAGTTTTAGAATGGGGTACAACAACTAAAAAGTGAAAATTTTTTGTATAATTCTTTGTAGAATTTAGTAGTACCTAGGTTCTTACAAAATACAAAAAACCTATTCTAAATTTGCATCACCCTTTAAAAGTATATTTGCTCAACCAGCTTGTCTACTGTTGAGGTATATAATTCTGTATTTCAAGCGACTTCTTTTTATGTCGTAGTATCAAATACTATGGCCAATAACATCTTTCCTAGTCTTCGTCGCTTCGGAGTTGTTTTCTGTTTTCTAGTTGTGGTGTGAGAGTTCTCTATAAATGTTATGCTCTTTCAGTGCTTCTAAAATAATTCGGATTTCTTGATTACTTGTTCCCGGTTTTTACTATTTTAAGATTTGATTGATTTGATATCTAGTTAGATTGAAAAGTTTAACAAGTTAATTTTTCTTTTTTTTACTTTATTATGTATTAGTTATGTTCGTTTTTTTAAATTTTCTGATTAGGTGATATCCATATCCATCTTCTTTTAGCTTTTTTCTTGAAGAATGTGTTAATGATTGACAATTTGTGTTCAATGTGCGTTCTATTAGTCTTCCGCCGCTTTTATTGCGTTATGCCATAGCCGTAACTACCCATGCGCAAGCTTTTTTCTTTCTAGGGCCACTCTTTTAAAAAAAGTCTGGATTTCATCTTCTTGTGACACCTCTGTTGGTTGGTGCATATGTATTATATTCTTTGATTTCTTTCGAAAATTCCTGTGAAATTAGATATTTTGTTTTAATTTTTTTACTTCACTAAGAATTCTACCACCTAAAAGCTTTTTGTTTGCCCACAATAGCATAAAATGTATATTCTTAAAGTACTCCTTGAGATATTTTCAATAAATAACAAGTCACCCTGAATTTATTTATTTAAAAGTAAATTGAATTTTGTCTTTGCTCGACGTTTCAGCTGTCCATAGATGTAAACAAAAGCACCGGCAACTTTCTTCACTTTTCCACTCCTGTAAAGTGATTTAGTAAGTAAAAGGGGCTGCAGGGAAAGGGACCTTTGTTCGGTGTAACCCGTGTAACGTAATGCAAAATGAGCGTAACGCACCCTCGTTATAAGGCAAATGTCTTATTTTACATGTAGGGTAGTAGGTATAGCTGACTCGTGTGCTGTTGTTGTTCGTAGGCTATGATAGTCTTGTAAGGGGTTTTCATAAAGAGCGCTCGTACTTTGTAAAACAAACAGTTTATTGCCATTTTTTTTGTTTTATTTTAATATGAATTCGATGACATTGTGTGAAATATAATTTCAGGCAAAAGATCGTCGGGATTCCGCTGTAATCACGCATCCCAGTGGAAAAAAAAATTGATGAAAGCTTCGCATAAATGGTCCCAATATCTAGAAGAACGCGAGTTACTCGTATGTTGCCTTCATGGTGGCAATTGTCGGTATTTTTGTCGAAATAGACCAGATATTATAATATGTAGCCTCTTAGAAACAACTAGTCGAGAGCCGTTAAGGGTCTACTACCCGCCAAGTTTGCGCTCTCATTGAATAAAAAATCGTAGCATAGCATAGAAAATAAATATCAAAGAATCCAACGTCACGTTTGTTACAAAGAGGATAAAGTATTTTTACGTTGTTAAAACAGGACTCAATGTTTCGTATCCAAAGTACCAAAAACTTTACTTTGGATATAAAACATTTTGAGTCCTGTTTTAACAACGTAAAAATACTTGTATCCTCTTTGTAACAAACGTGACGTTGGATTCTTTGATATTTATTTTCTATGCTATGTTTTTTTTCTTTTGATTGTGGGGTGGGAAATCATCCAATGACATCTCCCGCTCTAGGGTGGAGCGGGTGGGTGTGTCAGACTCTTACTAACTAAAACCCAACCCTGTTCCTTCCCTGCACTGAGTGCCCAGGGGCGCGAGGTAACTCTTTTTCGAATTTATCCTCAACCCCTGGGCAGTTCTATGCTATGCTACGATCTTTATTTATTTGTTTATTTATTTATGCACACACAAAAACACTTACAGAGAAAAACGAACAAATACAGATAGAAGAGTACAAAGGTGCTGCTTATTTCAAAAGAAATTTCTTCCAGCAGACCTGCGACTGGAAAGTTGGTTGAGAAATGTAGACACAGTGTGTATAAATAGATATAGAAACATAAAATAGACTAGAATACATAAATAATTCATACATAAAATATACCTAACTTTACAAAAAAACAAAGTACATAATTAAATATAAAATAAATATCAAAAATAAATATAATCACGGAATGGTGGAGAGGTAATACTCTTTGACTTGCTTCTTGAATTGGTAGACAGTTTTAGAATCGCGGATATTAGGTGGAAGTGAGTTCCACAATCGTACCGCATGAACAGAGAAGTAGTGGGAATAGAAATGGGTTTTATGGGATGGAAAATTGAGATGATGCTTAAGGTGGGATCTACACGGGTCTACACGGTGGGATCTTTTATTCAATGAGGGCGATACTTGGCCGGTAGTAGGGCCTTAAGTCACACGATCTCGATGGATAGTGAATGGAGGTTTAGAGGAATTAAACGCAGCACACGGAAGGTTAGGCGAACAGATAGAAATGAACACCAATTTTAAAACCAAATTATAATAATTTCAACACGTTGTTGTATCGTTTATTGTTCGGGGTGTCAAATTTAGAGACTAAATAAGTATACTCGTCTAATTTGATAGCTGTAGCTTAACCAAGATAGCCGCTATATACAACGTCAAAGTTCGAGCGGAGACATATCCAAATTACGAAATCATAAATTGCTGATCGGATAAAATTTGAGTTAAAATCGACACGAAAAGATGAATCATAAATTCGTTCACTTACTGACAGGCATTCCACAGCCAAAACCACTGGATCTAGAATCATGTGAATTATTTAGGTACCTATGCATAACGAAGGCGAGCAGTCTGAGCATGTAGAAAGAAGTTTCGAAAATCTAATCCTTAAAGGGGTTAAATAGAACTTCGTTTTGCCCATAGGAAATCCTATCAGGCACACGGCACGGCTCGTAATTGACATAATTAGTAATTACTTATAGTATAGGATCCCGCTATAAAACGACCTTCACCGAGATGTTTATTTATTACTACTTAATTTTAAAACCCCAAAATATTCAAATACCAATTTTAACCGATCATAACACTCTCTGTCACTATATAGCACCAGCCCGGTTTCCAATGAAGAGTAAGACAGTGCAGGTGACAGCTGGCGAGGCGGCTCACCTGCAGTGTGCGGCGTCAGGGGACGCGCCCCTGGAGGTCAGCTGGAGAAGCCCTCATCATCACACTATTGCACATCATTTGGATCAGAGGTAACATCTTCAATAGGACTTTAAATGTAATGCCTAGATTTGCAAAATGTTGAAAGTCTAAAGATAAAACCTCGCAGACTTAGATTTTAACTGATATTTTATTTACAACAAACTTCGCAGCAGAATGAGAGTATCCGAAGGTCGAATTATCTTAATGATGTGGGAGGCCTATCTTCATTTAGCATGGGACATTTAATAGCTGTTTATGATGATATTAGGAAGGTAGGTACTATTTACAATGCAACAGGAAACATTTGAAATATGAAGTGTCCTAAAACTAGATTTCCTACGAAAGATTACGAAGTTTGATAAGGTAGATAGTGATAAAAATATAGTAACACGGCTTTTTTGCTTTTTTGGCATTGGCACCTTTTTTTTACTATTGATAGGCTCGCGTTGACCGCTACCTCATCCGATGGTAAGCAATGATGTGGTTGACGTTTATATACCATGGAGTGGCAAAGAACCAGTCTTCCTGGTAGTTAACAGGTCACCGCCACCTACAGACATAAGCAATAGGTATCCAGAGGAGGGTTGGTACCACAGGTGTGTTGCCTATCGTTTTAAACCAGGACTCCCTTAAATGTTTATTTGCAGGCTGTACGTATCGTACACAGAGAAAGGTGATAAAAAGATATATAAATATCGATAAAAAAGCCTAACAAAAACTTGAACGTGAAGTTCCAATTAAGACATGTTTTCCAGATATACAATTCGAGAACAGGTATTGGACGATGGCTTAGTCTCCGAGTTGAGCATCCTGCAGACATACCGACAAGACACCGGCGCCCTGACGTGTCGAGCGTCCAACGCGTATGGACAGGACGAGATGCTCATACATCTTGTTGTGCAGGAGGTGAGAACGACAAATCTATAGCAAAACTTGAATCAAAAAGATGTAAAATTATTGTTTATATGTTTGTGAAACGGAAAAACTGATCCGATTCCGATACTATCACTGATAGAAAGTTACAGTATCGTTGAGTGCCAATTGCTACTTTAATAACATAAAAATGCATTTCCTGTGGGAAAGGTCACGAGAGCATAACGGTGGGGAGAGCTAATAGGTGGATTTATAAGGAATAAATAGAATTCAACTAGATAGTTTTTCTAAGAGAACGAAATAGTTATTGTGTAGCAAAAATGGTGACGTAACTTTTTTTCAGGTACCCGAAATGCCAAAAAACATAAGGATAATAGACCAACAGTCTCGTTCGATACAAATATCGTGGACCCAACCGTACGCTGGCAATAGTCCCATCATCAACTACATCGTACAATATAAGGAAGCTCCAGGTGAATTTATTTCTCTCTTATTAATTATAGACTAATAAAATTCTTACAGTCAAATAAAATTCTTGCTGACACACAATATGGAGTGGAATTCCCTGCCGGAGTCTGTTTCCTGATAGCTACAACCTAGGAGTCTTTAAGTCAAGGGTGAATAGGTTACTTCTAGGCAAGCGTGCTCCATCTTCGACCACATCATCGCTTACCATGAGGTGAGACGGTGGTCAAACGCGTGCCTAACAAAAAAAAAAATGGATTTCGAGCACGCAAATCCACAGATGAGGCTGTTCACACTTTTTCTGATTTAGTGGTAAGAAACATAGATGAAAACAAGAAATGCCTAACCATTTTTCTCAATCTTGCCAAAGCTTTTGACACAGTCTCTATCGCCACTCTAATTCGTCAATTAAGTAATATGAGAATACGGGGTTATGAACTGATGTTAATCGCTGACTATTTATCCGATCGTACGCAGCGTGTAAGGATCGGGGACTACTTGAGTGATGAACTTCCTATCGAGCGCAGAGTTCCTCAGGGAAGTGTTCTAGGCCTCATTTTGTTTCTTTATTATATAAATGAGCTATGTTAACTTGATCTTGAGAACTGTAAAATAATATCTTACGCAGATGACACAACTCTTACTTTCAAGGGCGATTCTTGGGAAGAAGTATATTCCTTAGCTCAATCAGGTCTTAACAAGGCCTGCCACTGGCTAGCTGCAAACTCGCTCACTCTTAACGCAGATAAAATAAAATACATTCCTTTTGCAATCAGGAGCGTAGAAACCTTCTTACAAGATAAGCCTACCATATTACTTTAAATCAATATAGCTGCTCAACAATACAACCAACACAAAGTATTCGTTACTTGGGTGTAACCATTGATAAAAGATTGTCCTTTGATGAACACATTCACAACTTATGTAAAAGAGTACGGAAACTGACTTATATTTTTAAACAGCTTAGACAGGTAGCAAATGGTGAAACGCCTAAAATGGTATATTTTGCCCTTGCTCAATCTATACTGACATATTGTGTAACAACTTGGGGAGAAGCCGGTAAAACTAAAATGTTAGAAATAGAAAGCCCAAAGGATGATTTTAAAAATTGGCCTTTCAAAACCACGACTCCATCCCACTGACGCACTGTATCAGGAAGCTGAGGTGTGCTGAGGCGGAAAAAAAAATCAGATCCATCCTCTTTCGATCTTTCTAAATTAAACAACGAGGAGGCAGTATGCAATATGTAGCACCATCAAGTTTAAAACAGGTTTTTTCCAATCCCTCTATACACTACACACACAAACACACACACACACACAGACAAACATAAAATACATCACACTCTCACATACATCCCACATGCACAATGAACTCATAAAACAACAACACATTAACACTTCATATAACTAGTAAGTTTTTTTTTTATTATTCTCTTCCAACAAATAGTTTGCCCTAACACAAAAATGTAACGGTATGCATTGTCTATTGTTTTTTTATTTTTTATATATATAATAATATTTTGATGATATTTTTGTCTTTAACCCCCCTTAAAGGCAGGAGGTCCCGGGTGTCCTGAAATACAAGTCACGGCTTAGTTTAGGCACCAGTCTCCCACAAATGAACATTGTCCTACATAATTATTACATTTTTCTATTTTTAAGTTTTAGTTAATAAGTGTTATTTGTGCCTGAAAATAAACATTTTTATTTATTATTTCGTTTATTATTATTATTTACTATTCTTTCTTTAACGTTAAGAGGCTGTTTTCCTTTGGTTATTTTGTTTTAAAGACGACAGCGAAATAAGAAACCACTTTTCTTTTATTTACATCAAAAGTTAATCCCAGTTCTTGGAATTAAAGTTTGCGAAACTAAAATAAAAATAGGTAATCTTCTATATCCTCTACTTTGGCCATTTAACATCATGTATTTATTTACAGATTCTTGGCCAACAACTCCTCAAAAAGTTATAGTCCCAGGAAGTGTGACCTCAGCAAGCGTCCAGAACCTTCAACCAGCAACGTCGTATCACCTCAGAATAATAGCAGAGAACAGACTGGGACAGAGCGAGCCTAGTCAGCTGATACAAGTTACTACGACTGAAGAAGGTATGCTACCATCATCATTGAAAAGTTCTGAACAAATCGGAACTTTTCGGTTTATCTGTGAACAAAGCCACTTTGATAAAACACATTATAGCAAAGCATAATCAGCCTAAACGTATTTTCTTTCTTTTTTTTCTTTTCCTTTTACCGTTCCCACTGCTGGGAAACAGACCTCCTTTCTGAGAGAGAATGGGCCTTAATCTACCACGCGGGCCAAGTGCGGGTTGGTGGATGTCACATGTCTTCGAATTTTTGGTTCTAGGGCAAGTCGGGTACCTAAAACACATTATCTTGCCCTTATCCGAATTTAATTGATTTCAGCGCAACATGTGTCAGACATAGATAGGTAGGGTATATAGGTGTCTTTCATGCAGTCCATCTATCTTTTCTTTGGTCTTCCTTCTCAATTAGCAGTGAATGGAATGGAAAATGTATGTGTATGAAGGATTCCACACATTTTCCTGAGATTTAGCAACCATGAAGGTATACAACAATCAAAATCTAAAATCGAATAGAGTTAGTACTGAGAATACTTTAAGAAAGTGATCAGTATTGTTTTACATAGTTTGCCAAGAACGGTCTACTCTTGTTCTGATAATTGAATTTCGTTTTAATTCCTTAGTGCCAAGCGGACCACCTCTGGACGTGAGAGTAGAAGCGAAAAGTTCAACAGAACTCATCGTGAGCTGGGAACCACCACAAAGAGATTTGTGGAATGGAAACATATTAGGTTACTACGTGGGCTTTCAAGAGGTGAGTTTACATTTTACTCTTGTTAGTTTCTGAGAACTGGTTTTAACTGGAATTTCCTAAGAGCACGAGGTGAAAATTCATTTGGTAATGTTGCTCTTCGACGAAATTTAATTCAGAGCCAGTATAGGCGACATTGTTTTATAAGTGGGTACACATACTCATTACTTTCTAATGGATCCTCCGTTTTCAATGTATCTTTTCGAAGAAAAAAATATTGTTATGATTTTAATGTTCGAAAGTAAATGCGAGCAGTTATTTCTGCATCTTTTCGTAATCATAAATTAAACTCTCAATCGTTAGTCAGACCTTGTACAGTTTTTGGTTCGCAATTCTGAATAACTTTCTAACCCCTTGCAGCTAAACAGCAACAGTACAGTCCTAAGCGCGAGTGGTCCCGGCGGGGCCTCCTACACCGTGCGCACGGTGGAAGGAGCTGGTACTGCTCGCGCGAGGACCACGCTGTCAGGCTTACAGAAACACGCCGCGTATGCTGTGGTCGTGCAGGCTTATAACAGCAGGGGAGCGGGGCCTGCCTCGCCTCCCACTACTGCAACTACTATGGAAGATGGTGAGTAAGCAACTAAATTGAGAGTAAATCTGCAGATACCGGTACTGCCCGCGCGAGGATCACACTGTCAGACTTGCAGAAACAGGCCGCGTATGCTGTGGTCGTGCAGACTTATAACAGTAGGGGAGCGGGGCCTGCCTCGCCTCCCACACCGTCACACCTCACACTATCAGGCTTGCAGAAACACGCTGCGTAATTATGCAGTGGTCGTGCAAGCGTCTAAAACAGGGGATCGGGGCCTGCCTCTCTGCCTACAACAGCTACTACCATGGAAGATCTAGTTTTAGAAAACAGTAAAGATGGTTGAGCCGGTACTAAAATAGACACATTCAGTGCCCTGCATTACCTGATCTCTTAGCAAAAAGAAGAGGTAAAAAGAGAGGCCGGATTGTGCAGGGCACTGACTTTAAAAGTAGGTATACACTACCAGTTATGATATTTTGTAAAAATCGAAAGAATTTCTACACCCGCACTGAAAACACTTTTGGCTGACCTACTGAAACTCAGCTCGTATATTTGTAATATACACTTCGCCAACCTCATTTGCAGCAAGACCAAATAATAACAGTGACCGTCATTGAGTAACCATAGAAGTTGACTAACTAAGCATGAGCCACGCAATCAGAAATTCCTGAATAAAGAAGACCATATCCTACATCATTATTTTTCTACCTTTCACAGTACCAAGCCTACCACCAGGAGCATTACAATGCACAGCACTAAGTTCTCAATCAGTTCGCGTAGCATGGGAGCCACCACCTCTCAGAGGACGAAACGGAGTCTTACAAGGATACAGAGTAACTTACGCACCCGTTACGGATTGGTACGGTAAGCATCATATCATTTTGCTCTTTCTAATAAACAATTCATTGAAGGCTTATCATACTACTCTGAATTTTGAAGCTGGAAAGCTGGTTTGTCAAAAAAACTCCCATCCTGAATAATTAGGATCCCAACCGTTCTATCAACGTCATCATCACACTTTCCTTGCTTCTTGCTTTTTCTTCTTAATCTTAATAAGGATTCCAAAATTTAGAGTCGTGTAATTACTCTGTAGCATAGATGCTTTTACATTTCTTGTTCTTTCCAATTCATCTACTTCAGTTCAGTTTTCTTTACTTCGGAATCCTGAAGTAACTTCGATTTCAGGGAATGAAGAAGCGGTGACAAAGCAAATATCAGGACTGCACACGACGTTGTCAGGACTTCGGAGATACACTAATTATTCGGTGACGGTGTGTGCGTTTACTGCGGCGGGTGATGGAGTCAGGGCAGCTCCGGTATATTGTCATACAGAAGAAGATGGTAAGGAAATGTATTCTATATTTATGGCTTGATTACATCAATTCCCAAAAAGATTATAAAGTTCAACGTTTAATCTATATTTATGGCTTGATTACATCAATTCCCAAAAAGATTATAAAGTTCAACGTTTATAAAACTTCTTGATTAAAGGAGCAATGCCCGGTACACGGACATTTTAATGTGCCTTGGAAAATACGTCTACAGTCATCTTTCTCCTCACAGTTCCTTCTGCACCCGCTGACATCAAAGCAGTTGTCTCATCACGCAACAAGATCTTAGTGTCATGGCTACCACCTGCTGCTCCGAACGGTGTCCTCGTTGGATATACCCTCTACATGAGCGTTATCGAAGATGGACGAGAGGTTCGTTTCCTTACACTCAATATAAAAATAGGACAAATTATCCTTGAACACAATAATTTTCTCCTTACGTTAAGCGCAGTCTGTGTTAGGGTACCACTGGGTTTTCGATAAAGGGTGGGCAATTTAAAACTGGTAAGTCTCTTTTGCCATTCTGGTTCATAGGGTTTTCTGTAAATTAAACCATGCTGCTTTCAACCTTTTTGATCTAATACATAACATGCAACATGCTATTCTCTCATGGAAGTAGGAAAATACAGCAGAACTCATCATGCTACGACCCCTTTTGCTTCTTCCACATTCATTCATCTTTTCATACATGCGAACCGGTTGCGAGTTCTACGTACCTGAACTTTTTTAAGGACACCGCCAATAAGGTTAGTGTGCCCTGCCAGGGCAACTAGTCGTATTAATTGCCCTATAAAATCCTTTTGGTAATCGTCCTCCTTTTGATCTCTCCACATGACCAAAACATTTCAGCACACTTTTATCTGTCACTCCACTTTCTGCCACACTAATTATTATATCTCATTGTCTTACCACACTCTTTTTATCTGTAAGTAATATATACTTGGTGAGCTGAAAAGCTGCCTTTCCCAACATTCACTTTATACAAGGTTCAGCTTTCACAGACAACCAAGGCAAACATGTTCCCCTCAATAGCATGCAGAACACCATCCATTGTATGTCTTCTTTTGAACTTCATCTATTCAAACATCTACTAGGTGCCGAAACCGAACTTTGCCACACTTCAGTTCCAGTTTGCACTATTTCGTAATGCCTGCATATGATTTCGTATCTTTTGTTCTTATAATGCATCTTTCCCATTCCACACCGTCCCTCATGTATTCTCTTATGCTCGTTACAATATCCTAGATAGATTTAGGTTACTCCAAAGTTATAATCATACCAGTTTCTCATTGTCATTTCTATATTTCTTTAGGAGGGTACCCACAAACGCATGCTGTCACCAAGCACGTTATCCCACGAGACGTCGCGATCACCACCACGAGCCACTCATCAGTTCTGGGTATCAGCATCAACAAGGCTTGGAGAAGGAGAGGCTACTCGAGTTGTCACTGTTCTACCATCTGAATCAGGTTAGTCTATAATCTGTCATATTTTCTAGGCATATTCTTTTCCATTCCATTTTCTATGGCCTTTTCTTCCTCTTTTTATTTACCTACGTTTGATGTTGAAATTTAATTTTGAAATTAAACGTACCTACTTCTACGCAGCCTGGAGACTGCAACTTAAACAATTATTTTATTATGAATATAAAACTATCAACTAACTGTTGTAACTATACTGTCTCTTCTACGCCAGATTAGGTTACTGGTGTTCATTTTCTTCTATTCAAAAAAAGCCCGTTTCTTGACAGTGCCAGCTCGGATCACGTCTTTTAGCCGCAGTATCGTCACTCCTTGGAAGGAGAACATTTCCTTACCTTGCAACAAAGTTGGGGTACCCACTCCATCGACCACGTGGAGTATGAACGGGGCTACTTTGGAATCCACGCTGAGGAAAAACGTTACGAATGACGGGACTTTAATCATCAGGTAACTATTTCAGCTGGCATTAGCTCTATGAAAAGCCCATTTAAATACCACATAATCTGTGTATCAATTCCCATAAGATCTCGATATCCTTTCTGATTTAATTTCGTTCTTATCTCACTTTTTTCCTTCATTTCATTTTGTACTTGATTTTCACTATTTCCCTTCACACCATTGACACAGCATGACGCAGTACCTGGACACTGGGAACTACACGTGTTCGGTGGAGAACGTCCACGGAAGAGACGAGGTCACCTACAGTGTGGAAGTGAAGGTGCCTCCGCAACCCCCTGTATTGGCTGTCGTAGACTCTTATGCGGATTCCCTGCATCTTCAATGGAGCGACCAGGGCGATGGCGGCAGCCCAATATTAGGTAATAATAGTATATTCTTTAGCAATAAGGTTATTACCTATAGGGTTCGAGAGTACGTGCCTCCTGAGTCCTATGTTAAGAGGCCGTTTACGAAATTTTGCCGATTTCGCTGATTTACGTGATTTTACAGTTAAAATAATGTATTTCTTTAAGGCACAACATGAAAAATCATTTCAATTATGATCTAATGTATGAGCTAGTTTTTATTTATTATAATTACAATTAATCAGGGGGCATTGATAATAATTAATTATGTTTGTAACCTTCTTCTTGGTCTATTTACAAATGTCTCCGTTACCTTCTAGGATACGTGATTAACTACAAACGGGAACACGGTGACTGGGAAGAATTACAAGTAGAAGCCGGTACATCTGAGCATGTTTTGCCGAACTTGTGGTGTGGGACTCGATATCAGCTGTACATCACAGCTTTCAACCGCATCGGCACGGGTTTGCCTTGTGACATTGTACACGCATACACCAAGGGCACTGGTTAGTAGCATCAATATTTTTTATAAACTTCGATATTCCGCGCAATATTAAATTTTGTGTTTCTACAAAACAATAAAATAGCTGTATTGCGAGTATCACATACCTATCCCTTATCCCCTTAACCAAGAGATATGTCGGTGCAAGATGTGATAATATCGGACACTGATAATATCGGAATTTGTTAAAGACCCCAAACCAAAGATTGATCAGGCAGAATTTAAAAGACTTCAATGACGAACATTATTTTCTGTATTCCAGTTCCAGTGAAACCGAAGCACTCCCAGATGATAACTCTGAACACAACGACAGTAACTGTTTGGCTGGACTCTTGGGGCGACGGAGGCTGCGGGATTCTGTATTTCGTCATAGAATATCGGGAAATCAGTCAATCGCAGGTACGCTTTACATACATTTTCTATATAATTTCTGTCTGGATTCATCCATGATAATGTCGATGAATCTGATATATATTTAATGGTTCTGGAGTAAGTATGCCACTTTGGCGTCTGATTACTGTACTATCCACTTGGCACTTTGCAGAAATCCGTCATACGAATTTAGGCATAATTTGTTGGTACAAACGCATCTTTACTTCAAGCCATAAGCAAAAGTGCTTCTCTTTCTAAAATATGTGTCGTTTTTCCACAGTGGCGATTGGTGTCAAACAGCGTGCAAGCAACAGAGCGAGTGTTCAGCGTACCCGGCCTCACGCCGGCGACACACTACCAGCTGCGCATCACCGCACACAACAATGCAGGACATGCCGTCGCACTTTATAACTTCACCACGCATTCGCTTAGTGGCAGTAAGTAATGCAAACATGTTTTTTAACTAACAAAAATCTGACAGCCTGATCATGTCATATCAGTAGTGTGTGTCTGAGACTCGAAAGAAAATATTCCTGAGAGACACTCAAGACGACATCCAAGACACTTGTAATTGTCCGACATTCGAAACCTTTGTGAGTGTCTGGCATTTTTGAGATACTAACAAACATGAGTAGCAATTCACGAGTGTCTGTAACTTCACACACACTGACACTCGTAAATGTCTGACATTCGAGTCACTCGTGAGTGCGACACCTTTGAGTGGCTGAGACATGAGAGTAGAGACTGTGTATCAGAAATAGTGAGTGATAGCCATTTTATTCTGTTGTGCGATTTATGACATGTATTCTCGTACAGTGGTAGAAGGCGAGGTATCAGGCGCAGCGCCGGGCGGGTCGCGCTCGCTGGGCGGCGCGCGGGTCCTCCTGCCAGCGGCGCTGTCGCTGCTGGTGCTGGGCGCTCTGCTGGCCATCGTGCTACTCGTGCGACGCAACAGTCAGTACACTAGCTTTGGTAGATCCTTTACAGATGTCCTATAATAATCATAATTTCAGCCGTAAGACGACCAGTACTGGTCACAGGCCTGAAAACATAGTCATATCGACCGATCCTGTGTGTCTCCCATTTAGTGGATCCCAGCGACCAGAGGGTCTACTCCTAAGTGTTTTTTACGAAGTATCGGCCGAATTTTCGGACATATTTGTGTGAAGTGTCTTGGTGGATGACAAGGTGAAACGATGACAAAATTAAAACTCATTTAAAAAAAAAATAGCAGTGAATCGGCACTTTTTGAACATCAAAGTTACATAAGACAGTCCCCTTCAACGATCTTATCACTACTTCCTGGTATGTGTGGGAAGAAACGGCTAAACTAATGCCCCAACAACTCTTGACCTGGTGAAGGTCACAGAAATTCGCTAATGTGGGAAGCACAGGACTGGTCGATGTAGCGATGCAAGGGATGCATGAAACAACCCCAATTTTCATGGCCTTTACTGCGCTACCTTTTCTTTTTTTCCGAACATTTTTTCCTATCAATGATTTTAACAAAAACTGCTCCCAAAAATTTCCGTGTCAAACTTACGCACTCACTAAAACGATTTTAGTGAGTGCGTGACACGTGTACATGGAATAGCAACGATGATGCTAAAGTACATCATCACCGCTATTCCATTGTTTTATATTTCCAAAAGTTTTTAGGCCTTCGACCGGGTCTGGCACGACAGCTTAATTGGCAAGCTTCCTTCCTTCGGTCTGCCCGCTGGATTGTGTGATTGGATAGCAGATTTCCTGAGGGATCGGTCTATCCGAGTAGTCATAGATGGCTGCTCGTCCGGACTGCTGGCTATTAATGCCGGTGTTCCTCAGGGGTCGGTGCTTTCGGCAACATTGTTTTTGCTGCATATTAACGATCTGCTAAAACCCGGTACCTTTGGGTATGCAGACGACAGCACTGTTGCCGAGAGATACGTGCCAGACGCACGAGTTAGTGGGTCTCAGGTCCGGTCTCTCCGAGAGGTGATGGTTGGGCGCTTGAACTTGTCCTTGCAGGCTGTCTCAGAATGGGGCGATGCCAATCTGGTTAAGTTCAATGCTGCTAAGACCCAGGCGTGTCTTTTTTCTGTTAAAAGGAGCCAATTTCACCCGGCTCCATCTTTCCGAGGTGTAACCGTGCCGATAACCGACCGACTTGATCTTCTTGGTGTTACTTTAACATCTACCCTCAATTTTGGTCCCTTCATAGAGGCTAAGGCTCAAGTGGCTGCCAAAAAGTTGGGGGTCCTCGCAAAGGTGAGACGATACTTCACGCCGGAACAGCTGCTCCAACTCTATCAAGCGCAAGTCCGATCGTGTATGGAGTACTGCTCTCATCTTTGGGACGGATCTGCAAGATACCAGCTTGATGCCCTTGAGTCAATTGAGAAACGAGCCAAGATGATCATCGGCAATGATAGACTCGTTGAGTCAAAACTCCAAAGTCTTGAACATAGACGCCGAGTTGCTAGCCTGTCGGTTTTCTATCGATTACATTTTGGGGAGTGTGCGACGGAATTGCATGATTTGATTCCGCCAAGCCCGTTTCATCTAAGGACCACAAGACGTACGGCGAAGTGCCACCGGTTCATGGTGGACATCCCATCCATACGCACAAAGCGTTTTGAGAAAACATTCATTGCACGTACAGCTAGAGAGTGGAATTCTCTACCGGAGTCTGTGTTTCCTGTAAGATACAACCTGGGAGTCTTTAAGTCAAGAGTGAATAGGTTACTTCTAGGCAAGCGTGCTCCATCTTCGACCGCATCATCGCTTAACATCAGGTGAGATAGTGGTCAAACGCGAGCCTATCAAACATAAAAAAAAAAGAAAAAAAAGTTTAACCCTAGCAATATATAACAAGAACTCACCCTAAAAATTCCCATGTCAATCTCACTCACTTACCAAAACCGCAAAATCTTCTACTTAAATCTTCACCACAACCTTGTCCATAGAAGCTGGTGCCACGGAGACGGTGGCCACCGAGAGCGGTGTGGGCGAGTCTCCGTCGGTGGCGCAGCTGCAGAACAAAGTCAACCGCGACCAGCAGTACCTGGCCGCCAGGGCGCAGCACCCGCCGCCGCAGCATCATTATAAACATGCTTCTAATGGTGAGGAAACCAGTTTATTCTACTTTTATGACTCCTTCACTAGCAATCACATGAGTTAAACCTGTATTAGTATCGAAATTTTCTTCAGTACCAAGGATTAAGTGGTAAATTATTGTGTCTGCTTCGAGAACAGTGAAAAGTTAAGTCCATATAACTTGGGTGTTCAACCCCAAGGTACTTTAGATACTGGTAGCGGGCAAATATTTTTTATTATGACATGAGCTTTTACCATAAAACTTATGCCGATACGACGATAGAGCCAGCCCTGTATGTCTTGGCCAGATAGATAGTGGCAAACCTTATGAAAAAGGGTACAAAGCTATTCTTCCGTAGTTTCTTCTATAGTCCGTTTTTCCAGTCATAGAAGGTAACGTAAAACTGCTCAGGATTCAATTTTACCAGGAACCATTACAAAAAACTATATTATTGTCTGTTTGTTCTCGACAGAGTACATAGAAGACATCTGTCCGTACGCGACGTTCCAGCTGACGAAGCCCACCGCCTACAGCGAGAGCAGCTACAGCGGCAACGTGTACAGCGGCCCTTACCACTCCGTCAGGGGCTCGTTCGTGTACCACGACCTGAAGCAGAACGACAAGTATAAGGTACGACCACACCGCCTGCACTACAGCGAGAGCAGCTACAGCGGCAACGTGTACAGCGGCCCTTACCACTCCGTCAGGGGCTCGTTCGTGTACCACGACCTGAAGCAGAACGACAAGTATAAGGTACGACCACACCGCCTGCACTACAGCGAGAGCAGCTACAGCGACAACGTGTACAGCGGCCCTTACCACTCCGTGAGGGGCTCGTTCGGGTACCACGACCTGAAGCAGAACGACAAATATAAGATACGTCCACACCGCCTGCACTACAGCGAGAGCAGCTACAGCGGCAACGTGTACAGCGGCCCTTACGACTCCGTCAGGGGCTCGTTCGTGTACCACGACCTGAAGCAGAACGACAAGTATAAGGTACGTCCACACCGCCTGCACTACAGCGAGAGCAGCTACAGCGACAACGTGTACAGCGGCCCTTACCACTCCGTGAGGGGCTCGTTCGGGTACCACGACCTGAAGCAGAACGACAAATATAAGATACGTCCACACCGCCTGCACTACAGCGAGAGCAGCTACAGCGGCAACGTGTACAGCGGCCCTTACGACTCCGTCAGGGGCTCGTTCGTGTACCACGACCTGAAGCAGAACGACAAGTATAAGGTACGTCCACACCGCCTGCACTACAGCGAGAGCATCTACAGCGGCAACGTGTACAGCGGCCCTAACCACTCCGTCAGGGGCTCGTTCGTGTATCACGACCTGAAGCAGAACGACAAGGATAAGGTACGTCCACACCGCCTGCACTACAGCGAGAGCAGCTACAGCAGCAACGTGTATAGCGGCCCTAACCACTCCGTCAGGGGCTCGTCGGTGTACCACGACCTGAAGCAGAACGACAAGTATAAGGTACGTCCACACCACCTGCACTACAGCGAGAGCAGCTACAGCGGCAACGTGTACAGCGGCCCTAACCACTCTGTCAGGGGCTCGTTCGTCTACCACGAGCTGAAGCAGAACGACAAGTATAAGGTACGTCCACACCGCCTGCACTACAGCGAGAGCAGCTACAGCAGCAACGTGTATAGCAGCCCTTACCACTCCGTCAGGGGCTCGTTCGTGTACCACGACCTGAAGCAGAACGACAACTATAAGGTACGTCCACACCCCCTGCACTACAGCGAGAGCAGCTACAGCAGCAACGTGTACAGCGGCCCTTACCACTCCGTCAGGGGCTCGTTCGTGTACCACGACCTGAAGCAGAACGACAACTATAAGGTACGTCCACACCCCCTGCACTACAGCGAGAGCAGCTACAGCAGCAACGTGTACAGCGGCCCTTACCACTCCGTCAGGGGCTCGTTCGTGTACCACGACCTGAAGCAGAACGATAAGTATAAGGTACGTCCACACCGCCTGCACTACAGCGAGAGCAGCTACAGTGGCAACGTGTACAGCGGCCCTAACCACTCTGTCAGAGGCTCGTTCGTCTACCACGATCTGAAGCAGAACGACAAGTATAAGGTACGTCCACACCGCCTGCACTACACCGAGAGCAGCTACAGCGGCAACGTGTACAGCAGCCCTTACCACTCCGTCAGGGGCTCGTTCGTGTACCACGACCTGAAGCAGAACGACATCTATAAGGTACGTCCACACCGCCTGCACTACAGCGAGAGCAGCTACAGCAGCAACGTGTACAGCGGCCCTTACCACTCCGTCAGGGGCTCGTTCTTGTAGCTCTACATGAAGTAGAACGACAAGATTAAGATATCAATATTGTTTTTATTTTAGATGGGTTTGCTCTTGACTCTAGTCTAGGTCAGAGGTGACTGAGACAAAGTCGACGATGGAGCAAGCTTACCCAGAAAACAAAAATATATATTATAAAACAAGTCTCTCTCCGCGTCTGTCTATCTGTTTATCCTCTAAGCCACGCCACGGATTTTTGATGCACTTTTCACCAATAAGAAAGCGATAAACGAGGAAAGTTTAACCATATAGGTTTGCACCCGTGCTGAACCAGTACGAACCGATAGTATGTCTATTACTACCTACTCAACTCTTCATCATAGCAATGTTTTTGGATCAACTTTTTACGATGGTGCATCAAGTCGGAAAATATCAAGTGGTGTAAGCCCTAATATACCTAACTTAGATGATGCCATGATTAATATAGACGGGCAAGGACTTTTTACCTTAATATTTGGCCCGTCAATATATAGTATGGTGGCAGATTAATCGATAGCATTTTAGAGCCTCCACCAGTTGCACATTATTCGCTTCCAAACACCGTTCATTTATCCTATTCCTTAAATTCTGAAATGTTATTTTCTCATTTTAGACCACATAATAATCAACAATTGATTTTACAGGGTAAAGAACCAGAATACACGAAAGTAAGAAGAAAAGGCAACAGACTCCGTGACCCGCACTCAGAGAGCCAAGGTACGACCCTCTCTCCATTCTCCCTACACAGTACAACAGCTTACAAAGTATCTATGACGTAGTTAGCTACATTTTAATTTACGTAGATTGCACCTCTATTAATTAAGTTTACTTTGTCCCATTTAAGTTTAAGTAATTGAATTGTAATTTGACATAATGATCGCCTTTTATGCAACCTTTGGGAGCGTAAATGGTGTTGTAATTTATAAAGGTAAGCATGCACACAGTATGTATTGAGACATACCTTTCGGTTTGTGTAGTCCACTCATTGTCATGACCTAGTGTGAACGTTCCCGCTTCTATGTGTTGGCGACCTGTCCTTAGCGTATGTCGTACGCAGTTCCATTTGTAACCATTAACACATCAACTATGTTTTTATCATGTCATGTGCTTTGCTGTGAGCTACGCCACGAAAACAGAAAAGAATCTATCAAAAATTAAATTTAACTACAGGGTATCTACGAAAGTTACACCATTTCATGCTGGATATTATTTTGTCATTTTCGACTACAGGTACTTGATTGCTATAAGAAAGCAGAAAGAGTTTAAGAGAGCAGTGTCACACATGATGAGTGACAGACGAACTCTACAAAGCTGAACTTATCTCAAACTCCATCTGCTTCCTTTATCGGTTGGGTTCCTACTAATCAGCCTCCCTACTACGACGTTTCATTGCCACCATGATTCCGTTGTGAAAAAGGGATAAGCTATTCATCCTGTATAACTCAGTCTCCTTCTAACAACTGGATCATGATGGCAATGACACGTCATAATAGGGGGGCCGTTCTCAAGAACCAAATCATCCGCACTTTCGTAGCCCCCACGGAATAGAAAAAAACATGTGGAAGTGCCCAAACAGCTATCCAGCGCGTGTCACAATTATGCGAAATAAGTGTAAAATAATAACAACCTTCGTCAGTAATAATAAGTCTTAATTTTGTATGAACAACAAATAACTTTTGGTCAAAATTGAATTTATAGTTCATACAAAATTAAGACTTATTGCAACTGAGGAAGGTTGTTATTATTTTACATATTTTTACGCATAATTGTGACACACGATGTGACATATGATAGCTGCGTGGGCACTTCCACTTGTTTTTTTCTATTCCGTGGTAGCCCCCATTCGTGGCGTGTTCACTGCTACCACATTCCTCTTCTCCAACTGACTGGTGCGTTAACATTGCAGAGTCGGACAACTTGGGCTCGACGGACTCGGAGGTGAAGAAGATACTAACGCTGCACCTGCCCATTACAGAGTATGAAGACGACGCCAGTGACGACGCCAGCGCGCCGCACTCCGACAGCGAGCCGCAGGCGCGCCTCAGGCCCGCGCACCCCACTTCATGTTAGTTTGTGTGACGAACACCTTGCAGCAGATACATCTTGAAAAACCATTCTTGATTACAACTTTCCAAGATTCACGACTCCACAAAAAATGTTCTTAGCTTAATAAGTGCGTTACTAGTCATGAGGTCCTTTTTACCCTGGCCCAACTACATTATAAATCTAGGGGCCTCATGGCCATTTTATAATTCCTCCAACCACAGACACAAAACTACCCTCCACAACTACAAGCCACAATATAGGTTTTCTGAAACTCCCTGTAAAAATCTCACAACCAAACCTTTAAACTGGGTATTTCACCAGGGTATTTCTTTTGCATTTCTGAATACATCGATGTTTTCTACATAAGAAAAGAAATCGATATGTGCTATCTTTTGAAAGCCTAACGTCAGACATTTTTTTTTTTTTAAACGCGTCAAGTCCCTCATTAGCAGACACAATTAAAAACCTGTTGTTGGTGGCGACGCAGGGGCCTGACGCGTTAACCCCTTCCGGGCTACCGGCCCAGCGCATGGCCCGTAAACAATTAAAAATATTTTGTATCTGCTAACTAGACGCGCGACGGGTTAAAAAAAAAGAGTCGGACTCGCGCAAGAAGGGTTTTTTTTTGAGGGGTGGGAAATCATCCA
Organism: Polia nebulosa; assembly: GCA_951329385.1. Lineage (NCBI taxonomy): Eukaryota > Metazoa > Arthropoda > Insecta > Lepidoptera > Noctuidae > Polia > Polia nebulosa. The sequence goes on along the minus strand of OX589605.1, from coordinate 14,814,783 downwards.
ATGACATCTCCCGCTCTAGGGTGTAGCGGGAGGGCGTGTCAGACTCTTACTGACTAAAACCCACCCCTGTTCCTTCCCTGCCCTGAATGCCCAGGTGCGAGGTAAATCTTTCGAATTTATCCTCAACCCCTGCCCGCCCGCTCCACCCTAGAGCGGGCGTTGTCATTGGATGATTTCCCACCCCACAAAAAAAAAACAAAAAAAAACTATCACGGTTCTTGAGATACAGCCTGGTGACAGACGGACAGACAGACAGACAGACGGACGGACGGACAGCGGAGTTTTAGTAATATTGTCCCGTTTTACCCTTTGAGTACGGAACCCTAAAAAAATGCACACAACAAAATAAAAAACAACCAATAAAAAACGTGTATTCATAACATACCCGTCTCCCAGATCCAAGCGTAGAGCGCGAAGAATCGTCGTCATCATCAGAGAACTCAGTAGGCGGCGTGGTGCGCAAGGCCTTTCCCTCCCGCAAGGGCAAGGCGGGTGCGCTGGGCAAGCGACACGTGCGCTCGTCCTCGGGGTACAGCAGCCACAACGACGAGACCACCTTCAGGTACCTGTAGACACTGTGAGCAGTAGATGATGTTTACTTACTTTTTTATTTTAGTTTAAGTGGCAGGAAGGTGGATAAAGCTACTTTTGATCAAAAAAAATATTTTATATACTTAAGTATCAAAATCGTTGTCCTAGTAGATAGGTTGTCTTTCTAATGACCAGATTTAAAAGGAATTGATTGAACAGCTTGCGTTATCTACCTTTCTCTGAGATTCCTCAACCCATTGCTAGATTAAATCTGGAGTGTCTCCTAAATTGAATATTAGTTTATTTTTGGGAACGGTATAACCACTCTTAAGTCTCTCATATTTTGTTACGAACAAAATACCAATGGCTGATTAAAAATTAGTGTGTTAATTAAAAGACATCTTTTACAATTTATTTACTTTATTTATTAGTCATCAAAAATACAAATATTTACATCATTTTACAAACAAAGAAAAAACTATAACCTAAAAGAGTTCATTCTAAACTAACAGGAGTTAATTCTAAACTAAAAGAGAACCTTATTTTACACTTACATTTTTTACTCCGTTCAAAATTCTTATAATATTTTTAGTTATTAGTTGTTTAATCTAGTGTTACCTTAAATAACTATTCCCTGTCGCAGTATATCAAACTACCCGTCTTTCAACGAGCACATTCATCCGCCGTCTCGGTTCTCCGACGACACGGAGTGCGAGGGACACCACCGTCGCAAGCGGGCACCGCACCCGCACCCCTCGCACCCCGCTCACACCGCACACGACCCCAAGGTCACCAGGGAAGCCTTCCAGATCAACGTTTGAAAATAACGAACACACGGAACGGCACTATTAAAGATGGCTGCCGCATCTACGACCAATCAAAATGCGTTAAATTGACAGCAGCTACTGTCATACGCTCTGACCAATCAGGCTAGACGTACGCTAGCGGCGCCATCAGTGACAGCCAAATGTACTGAAAAGACTAAGATTAATGATTTTGAGTCGTATTCTCAAATTCATGAAGTCTTGTTTCTATGTAGATACTTTTTGGGATGTAAGTTTTGTTACTCTATGAGAGTAGGTGATAAGGCATGGTCAATCGGGTTAATTTATTCGACAAATCTGCATTAAATATCAGAAATTGCTGGATTTAATACTTTAATTGTAATACTTTCTACTATAAAAAAGTACTTTAATAAATAACACTGCCATAGACGCATTTTAAGTTTAGATCACTTTAAATCGGAAATATTGTAAGCATCGAGTCAAGTGTCGGATACCAACTTTTCTACAACTCGTCTAGATCAACGCATCTTCCATTTTATAATGTTGCGACTGTATATTGGTTAACATTTTGCATGTAATTTTTTTACAAAAACGTTGCCAAACTCCATAAACTTCCATATTGCTAGACATGTAAATAACGTGTAGATAGATAGGTTTAGCCAATATAATTATATTTATTCTTTAGTGCCACGTCTATTAGTGAAACTCATTAATCCTTTTTGTACTCCAAAATTCCGAGTATTTTAAAACAAACGGCTTTAAATGCTGTTAAAGTTGTAGGTTCTAAAACCACTGGTCGTTGTGTAAATATTAATGTAATTAATGCTAAGTACACATAAATGACTAACGAATATAAAAAATAAGGAGAACAATAATTAAAATAAAAATATATATTTTAAACTTAATGCCTTATTGACCAAAAGTCTTAAAACTAGTTACGGATGTAATTGTATAATTATATCCCATATTTAATTAAATACGAATTGTTTGATTGTTGTAAAGTTTATGAAAACAATAATGTTTTCATTGGCAAATCTTATCATTGTCTATAACATTAAGGTTTTGGAGTGTGTAAATGAATTTTCAAGTAACTATTTATATCTTAAGATTATGATAAGCATTTGTTGAAGTGCCAACAGTAAATCATCGCATAATCTGTTAAATACGCAAGAATATACTTACTAACTATATACAGTACACATTTACACAAACTTGCCAAGGTTACACAGACACCGTAAGACTAAATTATTGACTAAATTCACCCGGACTTCCCAACTTAGCTTAAAACAATCACTTTTCGGAGACTGCTTGAATAATGATACATAGTAATTAATTTCGATTTCCCTCCTTTGTGATTCGAGAATACGTGCTTCTTGTACTGTTGACAACGATGTGGAATCTACATAACACACCTAATGTATTATAATAATACAGAGAACCGCATTGAAATCGCATTGCCCAACAGTTGTGGACGTTCAAAGCGGTCGTTGTTCGCCAATTCGCGCATTATAATCGATGTAAATTAATGAAATGTTAGTATTATACAATCCTCAGTAAACAGTAACACATGACAATACACTTACCTATAGTTTGGTGAATACGGCAGAAAGTTACACTTTGTATGTACATTATTAACTGTATCATGTTGTAGCTATAGTTTACGAGTGTTGACACACAAACTGCGTTCGTATTCGACTATAACAATGTTTTCAAGTGAGTTGTGTGGATTTATAATGATTTACAATTGTTTACGTTGACACTCTTTAGTAATTCCAACGAAGACTGCCCTATATTTAATTGAGATCTATTTTATATAATCTAGACACAATTACCTAATGCTAGTCAATAATACAATGTAGATTTTTTTAGTGATCGTGAAGTAATGATTTTAACCATGTTAATGTTTCAATCATTTATGATCTTCTTTGTTTTGCATCAACGTTATGAATTACAAATATTTGGGAATGGTGAAAATTTATAACAAGTGGTCAACAAAAAAATATAATTATAAAATATATAAAATACTTTTGATGTCACTTTTGGTCAAGTACTCACAAAGAATGGACGATATTGAAGCAAAAGCCCCTAAAAATCCACTTTTGTCCAATATAATTTATTATATTTACTTACATTTGATTATCTCAAGTTTAGGAGCAAAAAATCGTTATCATAACTTAACTCTTAAATTATTCTGAATTCTAGTCAATGTACCATATCATTTTTAAACATTTTGTTAATATAAATAAATACACGATTATAATATAAGGGTTAGTTAATCATGTTGTTACAGATATGTTTTTATAATGCAAACAAATGAGTTATTAGAACAGTATGATGTGAACGAAAATAAAAATTCATTTACTTGAAATTTATCTATTTTATTGACTTACCTTACATTTAGAAAAATAATATTGTACATAAAATTGCACAATTAGCAAGTTCTCTAGACACATTTATATATACAACAATATTGCTTAATAATAGAGGTTGAAACAACGCGGGCCGCCCGCGGCCCGATCGGGCCTTACACCTGACGATTAATTCATGTTTGCGGGCCGATCGGGCCTTACGGGAGCTGACGGGTTAAAACATTATATTGATATGTGAAACTGCTAAATACGACATCGAGAGTTAAAAAATATTATTGCTATGGGACAATAAATTAACTAGTGTGTTACAAGATAAATAAATGTCCAATATTTTAAAATGTCTGTTCGCATCTAGTAAATAGTGTCTTGTCAGTCTAACGTAACACACGTAAGCACTTTTCACACGCTCCGACTGTAGGATTGGGTTCGACTAAGTACACGGCGGTAAATACGGAAACACCTTTCTGTCACTGACACTGGTTTTGTAGTACACAAAAGCTCACTATTGTACTCACACTATCCCCATATATTCTAAGTGGGATCCATTGCTCCACTCAACTCAGCCTCCCTCAATCAAATTGACAGTTGTAACTTCATATTTATAAACAGTTTTAGAGACAGATTCTTAAGTTTTGTTTCCTTTGTCATGGCGTCTGAGTCGAGTAGAGTGAAGGAAGTTTCCTTCAAAATTACTAAGAATAAAGTAAGCAATGTTTAACTGACGCAAACAGCACGGTTTTGATGAGCATGTACCGTACCGTGCTACAAAAATGTGGTGATATCACGCAACCGATGTCTTAAATTGAACACGGATGTACACAAACGGCAAAATACGCACTTAGACGTTGAGATGCGGAAAACTAGTCTGATACAAGCGAAATACGCGGTCACGAGTAACTGAATATTTTTAAATAAACCGGCTCCATGTACTAGACCTGCGCCTACGCCTGCGCTTACATTCGCTACCGTACAGCCAGCAGCCGAGAACATGGCGTCTCATAGGCAGTCGGACAGCGTGGTAAGCGACCAACTCGTCAACTCGACGTCAATCACTGTCACTATCCGCCTCGGCTGTGAAGTCGAATGGCCGGAACTTCTCTCTGAAGTTGTTCACGTGTTCCACTTCTTCTTCGCGGGAAAGTTGGCACTGCCGCCAGTCGGCTTTGTCCTCGCAGTTCAGGATAGGTGGACATGATAATACATCCCTGAAAGGAAATTGGTGGTTAGACACATTGATGGAAGACACTGTCAAGCTGAAATAAGTAGGTGGAAAATTAATTTAAAAAATGATCAAAACCAGATTTGAGGATGCTGTTTACATTTTCATTTGTTACTCGCCCAGCAAAACCATTATAAAAAATTCAAGAGTTGCGGCAATGTGAATAAACGATTTCATTTTATTCGTTTCTCTTGATCGCAAACGCTAAGCTACTGAGCATCAGATTGTGGGTTCCACTCCCAGGTCAGATTAAGTATTTTTTGGTGTCCCATTTAGAATTTCTCAGTATCAGCCCGAAGTCTGGATGAATACAAGAATAGAATGCATTTATTTGTCAGAATATCGTACAAAGCTGTTATGTGCATTAATATCCGATCATAATATTCTGCCGTTGCCGGCGTACAAATATGGTTTATAAATTTGGGTCATCATTACATTAAAATTAAATTTATTAATCATTAGAATTAAAATAATTTAAATTAATTTAACAAGAGTTAGAGGAGAGATTAATTATATATGTCAAAATTCAATTAAGTCAAGGAGGTTAAATATGATTTATAGGCAATAGTGTCAAATATTTATGTGTGCCCGGTTGATGATTATAGGCTGGCCTCATTTTACAGTGGACTTAAAACATAACGAAACATGGCGAAATATGGGTCTACTATGTGTGCAGGATGCCGACGTTTTTTTTAGGGTGGGAACTCATCAAATAACTTCTCCCGCTCTGGGCGGAGCGGGAGGGCGTGTCACCACCCGTTTTCCTTCAGTTGCCTGTGCCAGGCTTGCGGTAACTCTTTCAAACATTCCCGCGACCCTGGAAAAGGATTCCAGCGCTGCACGATTAGCCGTTCAGGTATCTTCGCCACTAACGTTGGACAGCCCTCGGCTACATTCGGAATTAATCCCGATCGCCACTTATGTAACCAACACATCTAAATAACCTTTCGAGGATGATGTCATGTAGTATTAATATTTTAGTAACTATGGTTTGTAGTTACCTTCCAAAGTGCAGCGGGAAGTGCTGCTTGGTCTTGGCGTATATCTGGTCTCCGGAGGGCAGCTCGGCGTGGAAGTACGGCGCGCCCGGCAGCGCCACCTGCCGCATGTCCGCGTACGGAGGGAGCACCTCCATCTGTACGCTGTTTATACCAGCTTCATCCTACAGAGAAAGAAAATCTACTTTATAAAAATCTGAAATTCAGTAAATGTTGGGTTTAGAAGTATGAAACTTTGTTCAAAATCTGTTTTTATTGCAAAAGTGAGCACTACGGCAGGATTTTTTATAATTCAGTCCCTATAGGGGTTTAATAGGAGATGATAAGTTGGAATTTTAGAAGTTAGAAACGCGAAAATGGGTAGCTAGTGAAGTGTTTGTTTACACCATCGTTTTTTAGTTGAACATTGCATAAGGGGGAGCCTGAAGTTGCCTTTGGGGAATCCCTTCGGGCACATGGCTTGTAACGGCATAAGATTTATTTTAAAGCATAAAATGCTTTTTACATTATGTCACAAGATAATTGCAAAATCTTGCGATACTGTAAATAAAATAAATCTCAACCAAATTTGATAATTTACAATGTATCTGAGTCTTATTGAAAATAAAGTAGAAGAAGTTTACATTTTCACATGATTTTTCATAACTAACAGTGTTTACAATTATATGGTGACATAAACAAGTCATCATCATCATCATCATTCTCCTGCCCTTATCCTATTTATTTGGTGACATAAACAAGTCATCATCATCATCATTCTCCTGCCCTGATCCCAATTTATTTGGTGACATAAACAAGTCATCATCATCATCATCATTATCCTGCCCTTATCCCAATTTATTTGGTGACATAAACAGTCATCATCATCATCATCATCATTCTCCTGCTTTTATCCCAATTTATTTGGTGACACAAACAAGTCATCATCATCATCATCATCATCATTCTCCTGCCCTTATCCCAATTTATTTGGTGACACAAACAAGTCATCATCATCATCATTCTCCTGCCCTTATCCCAATTTATTTGGTGACATAAACAAGTCATCATCATCATTCTCCTGCCCTTATCCCAATTTATTTGGTGGCATAAACAGTCATCATCATCATCATCATCATCATTCTCCTGCACTTATCCCAATTTATTTGGTGACACAAACAAGTCATCATCATCATTATCATCATTCTCCTGCCCTTATCCCAATTTATTTGGTGACATAAACAAGTCATCATCATCATCATCATTCTCCTGCCCTTATCCCAATTTATTTGGTGACATAAACAGTCATCATCATCATCATCATCATTCTCCTGCCCTTATCCCAATTTATTTGGTGACACAAACAAGTCAATCATCATCATCATTCTCCTGCCCTTATCCCAATTTATTTGGTGACATAAACAAGTCATCATCATCATCATCATCATTCTCCTGCCCTTATCCCAATTTATTTGGTGACACAAACAAGTCATCATCATCATCATCATCATCATTCTCCTGCTCTTATCCCAATTTATTTGGTGGCATAAACAGTCATCATCACCATCATCATCATTCTCCTGCCCTTATCCCAATTTATTTGGTGACACAAACAAGTCATCATCATCATCATCATCATCATTCTCCTGCCCTTATCCCAATTTATTTGGTGACATAAACAAGTCATCATCATCATCATCAACATAATTCTCCTGCCCTTATCCCAATTTATTTGGTGACACAAACAAGTCATCATCGTCATCATTCTCCTGCCCTTATCCCAATTTATTTGGTGACATAAACAAGTCATCATCATCATCATTCTCCTGCCCTTATCCCAATTTATTTGGTGGCATAAACAGTCATCATCATCATCATCATCATCATCATCATCATCATTCTCCTGCACTTATCCCAATTTATTTGGTGACACAAACAAGTCATCATCATCATCATCATCATTCTCCTGCCCTTATCCCAATTTATTTGGTGACATAAACAAGTCATCATCATCATCATCATCATCATCATTCTCCTGCCCTTATCCCAATTTATTTGGTGACATAAACAGTCATCATCATCATCATTCTCCTGCCCTTATCCCAATTTATTTGGTGACACAAACAAGTCATCATCATCATCATTCTCCTGCCCTTACCCCAATTTATTTGGAGACATAAACAGTCATCATCATCATTCTCCTGCCCTTATCCCAATTTATTTGGTGACATAAACAAGTCATCATCATTCTCCTGCCCTTATCCCAATTTATTTGGTGACATAAACAAGTCATCATCATCATCATTCTCCTGCCCTTATCCCAATTTATTTGGAGACATAAACAGTCATCATCATCATTCTCCTGCCCTTATCCCAATTTATTTGGTGACATAAACAAGTCATCATCATCATCATTCTCCTGCCCTTATCCTAAATTATTTGGTGACATAAACAAGTCATCATCATCATTCTCCTGCCCTTATCCCAATTTATTTGGTGACATAAACAAGGCTTACCTGAAAAACCTCTAACAGCTGCGACTCACAATCGCGCGGCACCGGCACACTCTGTATCTGCATGTGAGACGTCTTGTAGTTACGCTCAAAGAACACCACGTACTTGTCCATCGAGGCGTAGAACTTCTTCAACGCTTCCTTAAATTTCTTTATCTCATCTAATATTTCGTCAGGTAACTGAAAAGAGGAAGACATAAGAATAAGGAATTAAAAGGCGGCTAAGTGCTAGCCGGACTCGCTTACGAAGGGTTAAACCGAAAAAAAATACTTTTACTCGTGGGGCCTCTTTTAATTTAATTTTTATAATTTTTTGGTATAGCGGCAATAGAAATACACAATTAATCTGCCTATATAACCTTTTCTCAACTATCTTGGGGTCGGCTTCCAGTCTAAGCGGATACAGCTGAATACCAGTATTTTACATGAAGCGACTGCCTATTTGACTTCCATAACCCTGTTACTGGGTAATATGATACCCCTTGGTAAGACTAGATGTCAGACTTTCGGGCTTCTGACGACCCGTATCGACTGTCAAAGATCCACGATTGACAGCCGCGACCAACGGCTTAACGTGCTTTTCGAGGCATGAGGAGTCTTGCTATGTAAAGATGGTCACCCATCCTTGGACCAACCGCGGCAAGCGTAGCTTAACCTGATGGATCGACCCGTGCGGCTGTTATTACTTTAGCCAGGAGCTACTCTGTGAAAATTTCAACTATCTACCTATTACGGTTAATGAGATACAGCCCGCTGACGGACAGACGGACAGCCAGCCGAGGCTTAGTAATAGGATTATTCCGTTGGTTACAGAACCCTAAATATAAGCTGTATTATCTTTTTTATAAAGTGCAAATTCGTTTACAAACATCGAAGCCTTTGGGCGTGTTCGAGCGTGCAGTCAAGATCACGTTTGCTTTGTTTTTCGTATCATGCTACTCTTGAGCAAAAAAAGAGAACTCTATATATCACAAAGTGCTAAGAATGGTAAATCACTGCAAACATTAGACACATCAAAATTATATGACTCAAGCAAATCTGAAAACAATTCATATTAATCCATAAATAGGTAAGCGTGAAAAAAAATTGTAATAAATAAAATATGTATTCAACTCACTCTTGTGCTGGCCTGGTGATGCGTGATAGGTAAAATAAGTACATGGTAAGGAGTCAGTGGTCCCTTAGCTAATGCTAGGTAGCAGTGGGAACCGACACTTATTACTAAATGCTTCTCCACACTTGGGGAAGACAGGCAGAACCAGCAGGATTCTGAAATTAAAAAGAAACACGTCCTGTATACTGGGTCGAGATTTAGGGCCGATTTCACCATTCGCTCTATAAACTAAGTTTTACTGAACTAAGCTTAGCGTAAAAAATAAAAACCATAAAAAAGATTATAGTGAGTTAACCTTAAAAGACAGACATATGCTTTTGCGGCCTTTTTTTTAGAACTTTAAAAAAAGAGAACAATTCCGTCATATATAATTTTTGCGTAACTTTATTCGTTTACGCAGCCCACGCAACTGAAGCTCTGAAAAGGATTTTTTTCCCCCGTTTTTGCCACATTTTTCATTGATGCTTCGCTCCTGTTGGTCGCAGCGTGATGATATATACCCTATAGCCTTCCTCGATAAATGGACAAAAATATTTTTTTTCATTTCGATACAGTAGTTCCTGAGATTAGCAAACAAACAATAAACTCTTCAGCTTTATGACAGCGGCTAAACGCGTTTAAGCGAGCTTAAACTTGCGAGCGAGCTTTAACTTGGCGTTTAGAATTGGTGAAATTGGTCCTTAGTGTCCAAACATGTAAACAAATTGTAGATTAGCTAAACCGCGTTTAGCAAGACGCTAATGAAGGGCGATCTACGAGCCTATCACTACATAGTATAAAACAAAGTCGCTTTCTCTGTCCCTATATCCCTATGTATGCTTAAATCTTTAAAACTACGCAACGGATTTTGATGCGGTTTTTTTTAATAGATAGAGTGATTGAAGAGGAAGGTTTATATGTATAATTTGTACCCGAGCGAAGCTGGGGCGGGTCTCTAGTTAATGATAAAAAAGAGAGTAATACAAGAGTGCTGCTGGCCTTCCTTGAGGAGCAGGGCTGGATCGAATAACAAACTAGTCCTACCTGTACGCACAATACGCGCAATGGACGTGGACTTGCGGACACCAGCCCGACAGCCCGACATACAATACAAGCATCAAGCAGCCCAGATGCAGTTTTTTCTATATTCTTGATAGGCACGCATTTGACCACTATCTCACCTGATGGTAAGCGATGATGTGGTCGAAGATGGAGCACGCTTGCCTAGAAGTAACCTATCCACTCTTGACTTAAAGACTCCCAGGTTAGTTATTGGATATTCACAAACCACAAAAACAAAAAACAAAAAGGTTACTTATTGTCATAATATATAATGCGTAAGTATATATCTACAGTACAACTATTTTCTTAATGTCCCTCGGCAATCATCGCATTTCCGAATACAAACGAATGCTAATTTCTATGTCCATTAATTATTAGATTTATCGTGTTTAATAATTTGAATTCAGAACTAAATAATTTATTGTTGTTTTGTTTTGATTTCGGTGTGAACTAAGTACCTACTTAGTTCTGAATTCAAATTATTATACACGATAAAGGTCACACAGCACACATATCCAAAGAGTATATAATTTTACGTATCAACTCGGAAAGGGATCATCACCGTATTCGCCTTTCATCTCGTTGTCAAACAGGCGTTAACCTAACGTAACCACGTAACCAAAGCGGATCAGCAGGTCCAGTGCGTCGACTCGGCTACGGCTAGGCGACGCCGCGCTTACGGCTCACCGACCGCTGGTTGATCTGGCTAGCACACAGTGTGAACCTGTTTCGTTAGTTTGTTTGAAATCTAACCTACAAATTCAATAAAACACGCGCGCAATATGACTGGAAGTTGCCTTGTGAATGACATGACACCACGTTTGGCAACAGTAGTGTGCTGGCAGGCAAGCCGCGGGAGGGGTGAGACTGAGAGGGCACGGAGAGACGTAAGCGCGGGGACGACGAGCCGTAAGCGCGGGGACGACGAGCCGTAAGCGCGGGGACGACAAGCCGTAAACGTGGGTACCGCAAGTTAACCACGCACCGCACCGGTTCGTGAGCTTGTTCAGAGGCGAGGTGATTACGTTACAATTTCGATTAGTGTGCGTTGCAGTAAGGAGTTTCATACAAAGAATACTGCACGGCTTGAGTTGATACGGCGACGATCCCTTTCCGAGTTGATATGTGTACTGTGACCTTAAATCTAATAATTGATGGACATGGAAATTAGCATTCGTTTGTATTCGGAAAGCCGATGATTGCCGAGGGACATTAAGAAAATAGTGGTACTGTACTATACTATCGCTTTGCTGTCTAAAATACAACTACCTGGATCAAATTCTCTCTTTTTCCTCTCAGAGTTATCATCTCTGCCTCTTCTTTTCCTCTTGCCTTGATCGTCTTCTGGTGCATCCATGTTGAAGAAGTACTGTCCATTGCCACTGAACTGAAAAATATAATTTACCAAAAATTTTTTACCAGGCTTCTTCTGGGTAGGCTCGCTCCATCATCGACTGTCTCTGTCACCTCTGACCTAGACTAGAGTCAAGAGCAAACCCATCCCTAATAAAAAAAAATAACAGTTAAAATAAACTGGTTTCAGTATAATTGCAAACCTTTTAATAAAAAAAAACAAGCAACATAAATTGTTCTAGACAACTTTGTTATAAACAGGGTTATTTATAGAACTCAAATTCTCTATAGAACATTTTGAATTAAGAACCTGCTTATCAGTGTTCAAACTAATCACAAGGTTTTTTTTTTAAATTAGGCTCTCTCTGCCTGAATAAGGCCTGTATTTGTCGGAGCTGTTCAAGACAAACCATGATAACCACAGTAACCAGATACCAATTAAATTAAAAAAACCACCAACGATTAAAAGAAAAGCGAACATTTAAAAAATACTAATTAGCTGTCGACCTGGAAAGGGCTGAACCGGTTTTGATAAAACATGTCTAAGAACCATCGCTAGAAAACCAACTTTCAAATAAAAAAATTGCATTCAAATCGGTTCACCCGTTTAAGAGCTACGGTGCCACAGACAGACAGTGGTCAAACTTATAACACCACTCTTTTTGCGTCGGGGGTTAACAAAAAATGGTTTTAGATTTTACCTTGACCACCTTGCCAGGTTGATGTTGCTTCATCAGCTCAGGATCATACGGACACAGAGTCTCATCAGTAGTACCTTGCAGCAGATCTGTGACTCTCATCTTCGAGATTGGTTGCAAGGAACAAGCATAGATCCATTTCTCTTTTGCTTTATTACCGACTGGAGCTAGGGCTATGAACCTGGTCGCTCCTTCTCTGTAGTCTTGGTGCACTGAGAGGTTCCTGCAATAAAATTGATATAAGTTTTTTTTATACTATTGTAGGCTCGTGAGCCTTCAATAGTAAAAAAAAGGATTGACCACTATCTCACAAGATGGTAAGTGATAATGTGGTTTTAAAGGAAACCTTAAGGTGTTCCAATATCTGAAAATGCATCACATATGCAGGATCTGATGAAGGAGGAATATTGACAATACCAAATTTTGATTCTAAGTATTATTTATTTGTTGTTGTACACCTACCACAGCGTAGCCTTTTTAACCCGAAGGCTGACTGGTTGATAATGCCTTGTTTCATTAAATCTGCGTATGTACCACTATGTAACAGAATGCATATCAAATTACCAGCTAGAATATTAACCAAATTGGAAATTGGTGAAAAACCCATAAATTAAGAATAGAAAAAGTGTTACTTACCTATAGGGCTGTCTTTCATAATGTTTATCAGGAGACGGCACAACATGATATCTGGGCTTTATATGTATGGCTAGCCATGCCAGCAAGTCTGATAAGTTCTCTTGTTCAATGTCCGCCTGTAACATAAAATACAGATATTAATTAAAATACCATCAAAGTGTTAAGATTCAGTCAAATAGAAGTTCATTGTAAAAATTCTCTATAAAATTATGGTGGCAGTGTTTGTGAAGGACACCCAACAACGGAAAACAAAATTATGTGACGAAAGGATAAAAAAAAAACCGGCCAAGTGTGTGTCAAGCCACTCGCATGTTAGGGTTCCGTAGTCGCCCATTAACATGCGGGCATAGAAGGGGGTTTTATGTTTAGTACTATGAACATTTACAATTAAAAACGAAAAAATAAAGATTTTATTTTTACAAGCTTTACATGTTTACTACCCATTTTTAAATCTATTTTTTATTTATTTTAGAATCGATTCGGATGTTTGGGAATCACAACTAAAAATCTAAAGTTGGTGTCAAAAAACGAAGAAACAAAACCCGACACCCCTAACACTGACTTCCGAAATTAAAGTTATTTTGCACTGCTTTGTTTTTTTTGGAATTGGAAGTCGGTTCTATTTTTAAAGTTATACTTCTTTTGGCGCGTTAGGGAAAAATGATGAGAGTAAATTTTTACGATGCGCGCGCACACCGTTACAAAAAACCTACAGCCTGAAGTTAGTTACAACCGACACCCTGAAGTTAGAAGTTAGCTATGGTATGGTGGTTCATGAAGAATGATTGTTTTCCTTTTGTAAACTTTGTGACAAATTGATTTTTTATCTTGTAATGCCAAAGAAGTACAACTTCTTACTTGCGTACATAAGTAAACACACACTTTTTTTTGTAATTTTTTTTTTTAAATATTAAATAAGTAACCATCCACCTAGGTATTTATTTTTTAAGGATTTTGTGTTTTGTGCGAAATTTTCTAAATTCCAAATATACGTACATTTTATAAGTTGGGTGATAGTTTTCCATCAAAGTTCGTTATATATACAACTGTCACAACTTTTTTCATATTTTTCAAGCCAAAAGTTTAGCTTTTAGTGGGAGGGATGCTAACTCAACCAAAAAAAACTGATTTATCAAAATATTGGAAAAAATATGTAATAATAATAACTAACATTATCACCAAATTTCAAGTGCATAGGTCAATGGGAAGTTAAAAAATTGTTCAGAACAAAATTTTGTGACAGATCACGGACATACAGACACGTGAGTGACAGCAATAGGGCTCCGTTTGGACCCTTCGGGTACGGAACCCTAAAAACCAGCCAAGTGCGAGTTGGACTTCACACATTTAGGGTTCCGTACCATATAAGGAAAATTCGGATCATAATTTTGTGACAGCCTGGACAGACAGACAGACGTACACGTAAGTGACAGCAATAGGTCTCTGTTTGGACCATTTGGGTACAGAACCCTAAAACTATAAAGTTTAACATTTTGCAAAGAAATCATTGAATCAAGAAATAATCTGTACAACCCCGCAATGATTTTGAAAGACCTTTCCAACAATACCCAACACTAAAATGCCGGCTGTACATGCTCGTCTCGTTCGCATCGTGTGGCTCTCGTCACGTAGAGGCTCAACACGAGAGCCACCGAGACGCGATGCGACGCGACGCGACTAGGGCACCATCTAAACACCGTACTTGGCCTGTCTCGTGGTGTCTCGAAGAGCGTGTACAGCTGGCACAAGATAGGCGAGAAAAAACATATTATTCCCATTTTACATGTAGGAGACATATCATATTGTTTCGTTTTCTTGATGTGATTAATATTATATACCCATGCAAAATTGCAGCTTTGTGGTACTAACAGTCTCTACGCTATGCCTCGGAAAGATAGACCGAAACTAGAAGGGTTCCTTGTCCTTGTTAGGACTGCGGAACGCTAAAAATGTAAAAGATTCTGAGAAAAAAAAAGCAGGCTAAATAAATAAAATAAATAAATAAATAAATATTCCACAACTATCACACAACGCCATCTAGTCCCAAGCTAAGCAGAGCTTGTGTTATGGGTACTAGACAACTGATAAACATACTTATATATTTCTAAATACATACATATTATAGATAAATTACACCCAGACACAGAACAAATGATCGTGCTCATCACACAAACATTTGTCCTGGGTGGGAATCGAACCCACGACCTCCGGCATAGCAGTCAGGGTCACTAACCACTAGACCAACAGGCCAGTCAAAAACTAAACTGGAAGGACTTAAGGATTTTAGTATGAACTTAAAAATGTGGACAATATCTGCTGAGCCAGCCAGTAGTAAGTAGTATTTTAATAATTTATAACATTTTATTTACCTTTGTTATTTCATCCTGCTGTATACCAGCAGGCCACAGTGTAGTTATCAATAGATCCACCCCTCTGTACTCACTCTGCCCTCTCAAACAAGCGTCTCTCACCGCACTGCAGTCACTTGGCTCAAATGTACACATCGGAATTTCTTTTCCAAGCTCTCTTCTTGATAGGCCTGTCAGGTAAGCTATCTTAACATCAGCACTGGTCGTAAATATTCCCCTCTTTCCTGTAAAACAAATAAGGGGTAATATTTCTTAGTTACTATAAAAGTTTGCTATTCAAGATATTAAAAAAAAACTTGGAAAAGATGATTTTACCCATGTAAATAACATTTGGAACAATCTCAGATCCTTCTTCACAATAGAGAGGTACATGTTCACTTTTAGATGGCCCAAAGACGTATGTAGTCACTGGCACTGCAACAAAAATGAATTAAAAACTTTTTAGTACATTTGTTTGTTTGAGAAATTAAAATAATTAATCTTTGACACCTAGGTACCTTTCCGTGTGCCCATTTTATACGCATCCAACTGTGAATTGTCATCTCCAAAGAAGTTTCCAGCACAAAGGAGGACATCAAAAGGTCCAGATTTCTTCACTATTGTTTCAACGCGGGAAAACAAAGCTTTGAAGTTTCCATTCACATCTCCACATATTAATCTGAAATAGGACTTCATTAGGTTGCAAGCTAGGCTATTGACCAGAGAAAAGAAGTATCATTGTTAATTTAAAAATAAAATTCTGGTGTTAGGCCATCACAACAGTTTTCATAGAACGTAAACAATTATAGAGGTTTCCCGCAGTTGACTGAATGGCATTATTTTCACGGGAGAGAGTATTTTTGTTTTAGTGCCGTGATCTGTAAAAGTAGAAAACTTAGAATTACTTACGTTTTTTGTTTATCCATCTTGCAAAAATTTTATTTTGTTTGATTTGAGGTTGTTTTATCATTGATTGAAGCGAAGAAACGCAATTCTAATCATAGATGATACACTTTATAAATAAGTAATTCTAATTATTATTGACATTGACACTGACAGCTGCCGACTGCCGCTGCCTATTATTATTATACTCTTTGGCCGCTGCCGGAATGCCGGCTGTTGACAATTGTGTTTATTCTGTAACTATTTCATCTACATTGAGAATAGAATCGAGTTTGCTGTACCTTTTATTGGATTTATAAAGACCAAAGACAAACCCATCAAATTCCTATGTCATTCCACATCCCATCATTAGCCATACTGTATGGGCCATACATGGTTTGACCATGGAAGTGGATTTAAGTAATGAAACAAAGTAAAATTCTTTTCTAATACTTGCACGTTTAGTTGGAGGTTCGGTTGAAAGTAAACCCCAAAGAGTAATATAATATATAGGGTAAAACCCATAATGCAACGCACTGTGTAAATTAAATTCAAGATTCTGAAATGCATAGAAGTAAAGCAGAAAAGCTCATGGACAGGCTTGGTCAACCGACGATCTTTCCTGTCTGAGTGGTAGGTTATGATTTTGTTGGGGCTTGTTTTGTAATTCTTCAAAAGTTGTTGGTGACTACAAGGGAATCATAAAGTTCTAGATCACTTTTGTGGCTAAAAAGACATGACTTCAAACATATATTTATTTAAAAAAAACAGCAGACCAGACCACAGATTAAAAGTAATTAAAACGGGGATTTTTGGGGAGTTTTTGGCGGGATATTCTCGAGTGAACTTCAGTGACTTGTTTATTTATTCGTTTATTGATTCCTAGTGGTTATTGTCATGTAAAATTGGTGTAGTTTTGTGTCTGAAGTGTCTACGCAACTGGACAATAAGTGGAATCATTGAAACAGACGCGATCTCGGTAAAATGGAGCTCAGAATTTTCTTGTAGTATTGACTACCTCAGCAAAGTTTTCCGAGAAGGGTAACAGGAAAGGGTCGACACATTTGTTGCCAAATACTGCAAAGAAAATAAGAATGTGTTACATCTGCATTTTAATGGGAAAAAAACTTTACTGATGACTAGGCAGCATGGTTTCTGACCTTAGCCGGTTTCAAAAGGTACAAAAAAGTAATTAAATAAAACGTCATCGAGACATCGACGTCATTCGCGCTTTTTGTTTATCAAACAGCGTGGAGTTATTGTTTCTATTTTTATTTTGAATGTTTTCATGCAAAAAATCGTGAATTCAGATGGCTTCATCTAGTAAACTGCCCGGTACGGGCTTGGAAGAAGTTGGGGTACCGGGACAGACTTATCTTCGTGATGCACTCACCAGTTGTACGGATCCATTGAAAGCAATTGAAGAGTTTCAACTGGAAAATGGCATATTATTACCCTCCCTGAGACCTATGCTACCTCTGCTCGACCTTCATGGAGTGCGGCGACTTGATTTTCATACTTCAGTATTGGAAGAACTGAGAGATAAACTGATTGCTCACATCAATGAACTAGGTTCAAAAGACGGTAAAGAGCACGACAAGAAACTAAAGGAACTGCTTGCTAAGAGCTTTCCCGTCGTTAGAGTAAAGGCCCTTAGGCCAGTTATTATGAGTATTCTAAAAAACACCCCTCATATTGATGACAAATTTCTCAGAGTTTTAGTAAAAGATCGTGAATTATATAATGACACTGACACAGAAGTAAAGCGGCAAATATGGCAAGATAACCAATCTCTATTTGGTGATGAAGTGTCTCCACTACTTAGTCAATATATCCGAGAGAAGGAAAATGTGTTATTTGATCATGAGAACCTTACCAGCTTATTCTTTTCCCCGTCTCCTAAGGTTAGAAGACAAGGGGCTGTTGTACAAAAACTTGCCCACATGATTGGCAATAGTGTGAAATTGTACGACATGGTCTTACAGTTTCTACGTACATTGTTCCTAAGAACAAGAAATGTTCACTACTGCACATTACGAGCCGAGCTATTGATGGCATTGCATGACTTGGAGATACAGGATATTATATCTGTAGACCCTTGTCACAAGTTTACATGGTGCCTAGATGCCT
Organism: Polia nebulosa; assembly: GCA_951329385.1. Classification (NCBI taxonomy): domain Eukaryota; kingdom Metazoa; phylum Arthropoda; class Insecta; order Lepidoptera; family Noctuidae; genus Polia; species Polia nebulosa. The sequence goes on along the minus strand of OX589605.1, from coordinate 14,796,187 downwards.
GCATTAGAGAAAGAAATGTTGATATAAAAAGATCAAGAGAACTGCAAGGATTTTTGGACAGTATTAAAAGAGGACAGGAACAAGTCCTGGGTGACTTGTCTATGACACTTTGTGACCCCTATGCAATAAACTTCTTAGCAACGTCTGCTACTAAAATATTACAACACTTAATAAACACTGAAGGACTTCCAAGAGATAATACAATATTGATACTATTGTTAAGAATGCTAGCATTGGGCTTGAGTGCCTGGGTGATGATTGATTCTCAAGAGTTTAAAGAGCCAAAGCTTGATAGTCAAGTTGTGACTAAATATTTACCTGCACTGATGTCACTGATGGTTGATGACCAAGTCAGAGCTTTGCATAATAAGTTACCTCCAGATGAGAGAGAATCTGCTATTACAATTATTGAACATTCAGGCCCACCTCCTGATGCTTGTGAAGCATACATGAGAGAAAGTTCAGTGTGTGGTGTCTTAGCAATGTACTACACGCTACATGCAGCTAAATTACGTGACAGGGGCGCTCTACTACGTATCCTAAGCATCCTGGGTAGTTGTAAAGATGGAAGGGCTTATGAAGACCCTTTCTTACATGCACTTGTGGCCCTATTAGTACAACTCCCTGATGAATTCCAAGGAGAAGATTTCAGTACAGTATTGTTTGATGAATTCTTTTTTGCTGGGCTATCTAAGGACAATGTCACAAGACATTTGCTAAAACTGTTGTGGTACATCCACCCTAAACTACCAGAGACAAGAATACAGACTCTTATGAAAGCTTTGCAGCCTGGCACACAGCACAATGAATCTGTGCATAAGTTGTATGAGACCTTACAACAAAAGATGACCATCCAGACTGAGCCAGTACCAAGCACCAGTGAAATGGAATATTTAGATTCTCCCCTGATGAGTGTACCAACACCAGCACCCTATCATATGTAAACATTAACTTTAAGTACTATTAATATTATAATATACTGCATGTTTTCTCAAAACTTTGCTTATAAAATAAAATAAACAGTTTTTTATTAATTTTTTTTCAATAATGAGGGTTGAAAATGCAAAATAGTTGTTTGTAACAGATATGTTACATTGTCTCAAACTATTCCTCACAAACAACCAAAATGAATGAACAACATTTAAGAGCTCTTACGGAATAAATAATATTTTTTGTAATTATGTATGTTTTGCCACAATTCAAAAAAAATTTAGGTTAGATGACGTCATGCTCCCTGGCGGAACCACTTTTACTTTATAAATTCTAGGTTACTTAAAAAAAAATGTATAGAATTTCTATAATTTTCTAGTCATATTAAAAAAAAGCTATATCTCTAGTTTCACGTCATGCCCCTGGCGGAACCACCGTTACAAGTATCGGTTACTTAAAAAAATAGTTTTTTTTTGATAAAATGTATATAAAATTCGATTCATATTTAAAAAAAGTCGTGTCACGTCGTTTCGACGTGAATTATATAAAGTGGTTGCGCTGCGGAGTATCCTTCCCAGCGAAACCACCATGATATAATCTATTACTGTAGTTTAAGCAAATATATAGTATCAAATAATTCTATATTGAACTAGTACACCCAAATTAAAAATGGTCATTGAGCGCCTGATAGCAAAAAAGCAGACTCAAGTTTTCCGTAAATTAATAAGAGGTTGTTTTAGTTCAGGCGTTACTACTTAAATAGACTATTTCATCGAGTTAAATAATAAATATTGAAACACAGATAGGTGTAGGAATCGTAAGAAATTAACCAGTGTAAAGGGGGTGATCTATTTGCGAACCGGCGAGCCAACGGTTTAAACCGTTGGCTCGTTTGCGGTCTGTTAGGACCGATTCCTATATCAGTGCTCAGGGCTTTAATTGATTCTCTTCTTTCTTCTTATAGTCCTTGAAAACCTCTAAAATATTTTGTTTATCCTTGAGAAAACAAATATGGACCATTCTAGTGTGATAGTCAATGAAATGACTTTCTCTTATATACTCATTCCTAATTCTATCCATATCCATGCGCGTAACACCATTACCTTGTGGAGGTATACGGAACAGGGTGTAAAGTCCCGCAAACCTACGTTGAAAAGGGAGGATCCTCCGACCAGACGGGTGTTGTGTCTGGTCCGTGCAACTGCCCGATGGTTGATTTCTGACTGTTGTATATGTTCCAATCGCGCGGAGAACTCTGCTTGCGCGATGTAGGATTTCGCTATTTTAGTTCGTGTGCGGCGTCATAGATGTCGCTACATCACTCCCCTCCGGAGATCGGAGATCGATGGTTCTTGATGAGTCTTCCATACATCTTGTGATGCTTGCCGGGCCAGTGGAAGGTTGGTTCCAGTGAGTCGGAACCGGAAGAGCCGCATAGTTCACGGTGAGTCGGAACTGTCTGCGGTGATGCCCCAGTGAGTGGGGGTGTTGCCCCAGTGAGTCGGGGTGATGATGTCCCAGTGAGTCGGGATGATGCCCCAGTGAGTCGGGGTGATGATGTCCCAGTGAGTCGGGATGATGCTGCAGGCTCCAGTGAGTCGGAGTAATGCTGCGGGCTCCAGTGGGTCGGAGCGGTGCTGTGCGACGTAGTGGCTTGACTGCTGGCGTCGACCAGGAGAGGTTCTTCGACCGGCCGAAGGTGCTGTTCGCTGCGCCAAGATCGCTAATGAGGTTGAAGGTGATGAAAGAGGCTGAGGACGCTGACCAGGAATGTGCGTCCGCTGCATGCCCGCAAACCTCCGTTGAAAAGGGAGGATCCTCCGACCAGACGGGTGTTGTGTCTGGTCCAGGCAACTGCCCGATGGTTGATTTCTGACTTGTATATGTTCCAATCGCGCGGAGAACTCTGCTTGCGCGATATAGGATTTTGCTATTTTAGTTCGTCTGCGGCGTCATAGATGTCGCTACAACCTTAGCATTCTCATCTCAGCGGCATGCAATTGCTTTTCATTCATCCCTTTTGTGGCCCAACATTCTGAATCATACAAGACAGCAGGTCTGATTATTGTTTTATTATTTTTCTATAATAATTTAAAAATACATTCATAATACATTTAATAATAATTGTTAAATTATACATTAAAATAATAAATAAAATAAATTGCAGTTATAATTAATTGTGAATTAGTTAATTAGTATATATTTTTCATCATTATTTTATTTTCAATTATTAGGGACCTCTCGACGAGTATAGGCCTCCTCCAATTTTTTCCACTTTTCTCTTTCCTGAGCCAATGTCATCCAGTTACCCCCTACCCCCATATTAAACTTAAAGTTAGATACCACTGATCTCTCTGTTATCCAAGTATACGCACCTACGTCACAGATACCCTTCCAAAAATAAGAATGGTCAAAAACCTTGACCTTAGAAAGCCTTGAGGGACACCTAAATGAACTAGTAGCCCGGCAAACTTAACACCATTGACATCTACACATTGGAACCTATTACAGAAATATGAATCAATTACCTACGTTGACAGCTTCGTTTTGGAGACCATAATGACGTAGCTTACGCAAAAGCGTGTCATGGTGTACGCATCCAAAAGCTTTGGAGAGATCACAGAAAACTCCTATTGCATTTTGCGAGTTCTGCCATGCGTTAAATGTGTTTTCGTTTTCTTGGTGTGATTAATATATTACACACCGTGTAAGACATTTAAACGCACATACGTGTACCAGTGATTTAGTACATGATTCTGGACCCCCTAGCGTTGGAATTTATCGTCGGCTTTTTCTTAAATTTTAATATTTTTTCTGCAGTTTGTTTTACTTTTGACTGATCGTTATTCCTATCCAACCCAATGAGAGTTTTAATTAAAAAGTAATTAAATAGCTAATTACATTAAAATAGCAATGTAAATAAAATACGAAAGTTATAGGCACAGTTTCTGAGGTCACGTCGCCGAGAGTCGACGGCGCGTAGTGTTCCACGCGCGCCTCAAAGAGTTGTCAGCCAAGGGAAGGGGCCTGCCACGGCCGGTGCCTGCCCGGGGGTGGAGGATAAATTCGAAAGAGTTACCTCGCCCCCGGGCACTCGAGGCAGGGAGGAACAGGGGTGGGTTTTAGTCAGTAAGAGTCTGACACACCCTTCCGCTCCACCCTAGAGCGGAAGAAGTCATAGGATGATTTCCCACCCCCCAAAAAAAAAAAAAAAAACCGGCCTAATAATACCTACATCTACTGCGGCTCGTATGTAAGTAGGTAGTAGTGCGGGGCGTTGAGATCGCATTGTTTAAAATACATTGCGCGCTCAAAATTTTTTTTTCTGTAACCGATCATTATCGAGATTTAATGACTATAACAATTTTGTTAGTGGCATTAGGCGACGATTGCCTTTGTCCCTTACAGCCTGTAGCTAGTACCTACGGTCTCTCGTTATTCTTCTTCGCGTTATGTTACTCTTATGCCTCGGACGAACAGACCGAAACTATAAAAGTTTCTTGTCCATGTTAGGAATACGAAACCATAGTACATGCTGTTTAATGCACATGTATGAATTAAACCAAGTTTCGTCAAAACTGATTCAGTGGTTTGGCCAAATGGTTTAACAAACAGACACTCTTTCGGATAGGTACGACTGAACAAAAACTGAACAGCGCGCGACGTTTGTTTATTTTAACGTGCGTCCGTATTAACCGGTTTTTATTGCTCTAAACCATTTAATCCGAAAAACCTTAATGTAAAAAGTACCAAAAATGGCCGTTTTTGACATTTTTGCTTACTACTTTGGATACGAAACACTTTGAGTCCTGTTTTAACAACGTAAAAATGCCTTATCCTATTTGTAACAAACGCAAAATAGGATTCTTTAATCTTTATTTTTTATGCTAAGATACGAATTTTTATTCAATGAGGGCGCCACTTAAGGGCAGGTAGGCCCGTAGGAGGCCGTACACAAAATTTTGCCGATTTTGCCGATTTCGCTGATTTATGTGATTCTAATGACGTGTTTTTGCAGTTAAATTTTTTTTTTTTTTAAGTTTTAATGTACTACAATATGAAAGATCATTTCAATTATGATCTAATGTATGAGCTAGTTTTTTTTTATTTTTTTTTATTATAATTACGATTAATCGACCACAAACCGACGACGGTTTTGTGAATTTTTGCTGTAAGGGGTTTAGAATATCACATAATTACGAATCGTTTTAACGTCTAAATGGTATGAAAAAATTAGAATTTATTGTTGCAAAAGTCGTGTATATAATGTATGAATTACTTTTTACCACTTTTATACAGGGTGTAAGGTACATGAACGCACATACGTGTACTAGTGATTCAGTACATGATTCTGGACCCCCTAGCGTTGGAATTTATCGTCGGCTTTTTCCTAATTTTTGAAAAAAAAATTTTTTTTTTTCACTTTAAACTGTATAAAATCGTTATACTCGTATCTATCTTCCCCAAAGACATTTTAAATGAAAAAATATTTTTTCGATGAAAAAAAAAAATTTTTTTCTCGACGAAAAATTCCAACGCTAGGGGGTCCAGAATCATGTACTGAATCACTAGTACACGTATGTGCGTTCATGTACCTTACACCTTGTATAAAAATTTGGAGTAAAAAAATATTTAACTTTGTCAAATTTTAGAGAAAATGGATAAAGAATTGCTTTTGATTTTTGCTATTTAGAACTCTTGTTCATAAAATTAAAACAGCAAAAAATAAACTTTAGTTCTCCATTAATCCATTTCTTGAGCAAAAAATGTTAATATTACAAAAATTTGGCAATTATAAATCTTTTAGAACATAATTGAAATGATCTTTCATGTTGCGCATTAAAAATTATAGAAATGCATTATTTTAACTGTAAAATCACATCTGTAAAATCACGTAAATTAGTGAAATCGGCCAAAATTTCGTGTACGTCGCGGTACATACATATAATAATATTTCGTGGTCAGTGGTGGAGAGGTCTTCGGTAGAAATAAACTCAATGTTAAGTGTTCTGGGCCTGTAGACAAAGTAACATCGCTTCGTAGCGAAACGATATCTAAATTTGTCATCGTCTCTGAGATATCGATAAACATTTCCTAGCGTTAGCGTTCCTTCGTTATCTTTTTTGGCGATCACGATCGAGGCGAAGCGAAGGCGAACTCTGAAAGCGCTGCTTGTCTACGCATTTGTATGGGATAAACACGATAGCAATTCGTTTCTTTATGGTTTCGTTACGAATTATAACATTGTCTACCAACTTGCGATAACGATGTCCACTGACCACGTGACTTAGCGCGGTTTATGTCAATCTCATACTTTAGTCTTTTCTAACTTCGTTATCGTTTTTAAATTGTTACTTTGTCTAAGCCCCCTGATGTCAGTCGATAACTCTTTTTATTTTCAATAATGCTCTGTTTATATTTACAAATACTATATTACAAGTGGCATGTCCTTATAAATATTTACAACACTCACGCGTGCGCGGTGCGCTGTGCGGAAACGGTGCGCATAGCGCTATTTTGAATACGTCAGCAAACGTTGCGAAAGTATAAATATCAGTTGGCGCGAGGGATCCATCCTCCAATTATGACATACGCTGGCCCTGTCTTCGCACACGCCAAGCCCCGTTTCCTTCATAAAATGCAGACCCTTCAGAACTGCTTTCCTCGTAGAGCAGTGGGAGCCCCCTACTTTGTTCGAAATGAAGAGCTGCATAGAGATCTCAAACTCCCCACTATCCAGCAGTTCTTGAAACGACTCACCAAGCATTTTCTGGATACTGCTGCTAAACATCGAACCACCCTAATCGCATCGGCCACCCGATACGAACCCTCCCGCATTTCCTCCGCCGTCCCCGGCATACCCTCCTCATTCCTGACGACGCTACTACCCTGCTCCAAGAGAGTCGTAGGGAAACTAGCACTTTACAAAAACACAGACCACCGTCTTTCCGCCGTCGCCGACGAGGGCCGTCGCGAAATTCACATCAACGTCCTCCACGTCCCTTGCTCGAGCCAGCACGCGCCGCTGAGCCAGTAATCTTAAATTCCCTAAATAATTTAAACTCGATCCAGCCGTCCCTTGCTGCTTCCTCCCCCACCCCCAGCGGCGCCCTAAGCCGAGGCCCGTACCCCGCAGGGGGTGCCCTTAGCGTGTTGTCGCTTAGTTTTAAGAAAATAATAAGCCCTGCCTGGAGGTTTTAATAAATTAAAGCCGTCACAGGCAAGCCCGGTTAAGCAGCCGACAGCCTCAGAGGTTGACCTGCGAGACGCCAAACAAAAAAAGAAGGGATCCATCCTTTCCCCGTCCGATCACCATGTACGGTTATGTTTTATGTGTACAATAAAGAATAATAATATTAATAATAATATTATTATTAATATATTATCCGCCGGTAGCTTGGACCCTGTTCCCGATACCGGTGGGATACTATTTTTTTATATTTTTAAATGTTTTTTTATCCTTTATATTTAAATATTTAAAAATGTAAATTATATGTGAAAAGATAAATAAACGAAATAATAATACGGCAAGCCGATCCCCTGGGAGAAGCAGGCCAAATACTTAGGCGTGATCCTCGACCAGCACCTCACCTTCGCTGCATGAGCACATAAAGCAAGCTCGCTCGCGCCCCGCTTTTATTCAAAGTAGACTCCACTTCCTTTTGAACGCCCGTAGCAAATTGTCACTCAAGTGCAAATTGCGCACCTATACCTCAGTCATCCGCCTAATCATGACCTATGCTTGCCCAGTCTTCGCACACGCCAAGCCCCGTTACCTCCATAAGACGGAGACTCTGCAGAACCGCTTTCTCCGCAAAGTAGTGGGAGCCTCCTACTTTGTGAGGAATGAGGAGCTGCATGTTGACCTGAAAATCCCCAGGCAGTTCATGAAACGCTCCACCAAGCACTTCATTGAAACTGCTGCCAAACACCACAACCCCCTGATTATATCGGCTACCCGGTACAACCCCTCACAAATATCCAAGATCCGCCGCCCCCGGCATACTACCCTGCTCCAAGAGAGCCGTAGGGAAACTAGCACTATACATAGACATCACAGACCACCGACCTTCCGCCCTCGCCGTCGAGGCCCATCGCGAAGTCCACGTCAACGTCCTCCCCGTCTCTCGCTCGAGCCAGCACGTGCCGCTGAGCCTGTAACTTTAAATTCCCTAATTAATTTAAACTCGATCCAGCCTTCCCTTGCTGCCTTAATAAATTAAAGCCTACACAGGCAAGTCCGGTTGACCTGCGAGATGCCCCACACAAAAAAAAAAGGGATCCATCCTTTTGCCCGAGCGCCGTCGTCGAGTGCTGATCGTCTGCGACTGAAGAGTTGGGTTGCCGCGTGTCCGCGTCTGCTGTCTCCAAGACTCTGTGCATCTTCTTCGGGGCAGCGCTCTTGCAAACAAATCGTTCTTTTCAGAGCGAACTGGTGCGTGCGTCGCCCACATCTTGTTTCTTTCCAATGTCTTTCTCAAGGCATTCCTGTTTCTTTAATAGAGTTGATAACATGCGTCTTTATCAAGACGGTTCATTGTTTCTTTAACTGTATTGTCATAAACGTGGTAATGATGTGGTTTGGTAAAGGTATCTTGTTAACAGGTTTTGGGTAACGTATATGGAGGTACGGTAATTAACGCGTCAGGCCCCGCGCGTCGACATAACGATAGGTTTTTAATTGTGTCTGCTAATGAGGGACTTGACGCGTTAATGTACTTAACTAGGTACTGTGTCACTACAAATATAAAGGGTTAATTGAGTGAAAGTTATAAATAAAGCAAACAAACAATCACTGTAAAATATTTATTAGTAGCAACTTACAGTAAGTTTCAAATTATGTAATAAACATTTAAAAAAAAATGTTAAAACAAAAAACTATTGTAGGTACTTTAATGTTTCATTTTAAGTTTATTTTGGACAGAATAAGTAGTAAGACTGAGCATTTATATAGCATTAAAAATAAATTGCGTGACTGTTGTAAGTTGGGACACATTTAAAAATATTTATTAATTTTCGAGTTAGATATTAATTTATAAAACGTTCGTTAGTGCGTTGACTTGTCGAAGTTACGCGCGGTGGTCACGTCTGTCGGGCTTCATGTCCAGAGAGTGGAGGGAGCGGAGAGACCGGGAGCGCTCGAACAGAGAAGGGTCCGTGTAGATGGGCTCGCTCCCGTCATCGAAGGCACTTGCTAAGCGTCCTGAGGAACCCGCCTCTTCGCCTACCTCGGCAAATGTTCTTCCTAATCCGCTGAAACAGAGACAAACGAGGCACAATTATTTGAATGAACTTGATTGGCATCCCGGGAATTCGCTATGCTTGGTATATTTTCAACTGGTGAATTATGTGATCGACAACTTTTTCCGTCAATATAAATAATATCCTTATCGAACTTGCCTCGTCTAAGTACTTTTTATAACAGTGTTGATTTTCGATTGACGCAATTGCTTGTTGACCTTTAGCTTGAAGATAATAACCTACATGTCTGGTAAATTCTTCTATGTTTAATACGTATAATTATTTAGCGATGTGGATGAATTTTTTGATGCCCAGTGAGTTGTTTTCATACGCATTTGTACATATTAGGTATTATTATTAGTTTGTATATATGTATATCTTTTAAGTTATTTCTATTAAAATTTTACTCGTATAATAGAATAAAATAAACAATTACGTGGGTTATCGGGTACTTAGACTTACCTAATTATACATCTTTCTCTTACGTAACGACTATCTCTCAAACATGGTTTGCAAAAGGTAGCAGGTTAGTAGGTAGGTAGGTACCTATGTCATACGTTTTTTTTTTCCTGAACTGTTTTCAAGAAATGTGTCTGACTACTGATACTGGTGAAATGTGTCAACTTTTGCACAGCTTCTACGCATCCATTCTGAATTCGGTTTCTGCTGGAAAGTACTGCCAGCCTAGTAAGATCGAATTGACCAATCAGTGTTTTACATATTTTTGTAACAAAAAAAAACTTTTTTATTTTTCACTTTTTAGTTGTTATACCCCCGAATTAAAAACCCCAATAACATGGAACGTGGAATTTAAACATTTGGAGAACACCAAAACGTCATCGAGGTATACGTATTTTTCGTTTTTGTTCAGTTTCTCAAAAAGCGCTGAAGCAATTTCGATAAAATTTATGTGAGACCCCCTCGGGAGTATATTCTTTCGGATAAAAAAAATATGTTTGAAAATCGGTCCACAATTGACGGAGACACAGGCGGACAAACATAAAAAAAAACATACATACAGTCGAATATAGAACCTCCTCCTTTTTCGAGAGTCGGTTAAAAAATGGCCAATGTTGAAAAACCACGCGAACCAAACCCAACGCGCCTAAAGAAGTTTTCACTTCAATCCGCTACGAGTGCTACGACGCGTAGCGTTTTTCCCATCTCAAAAATGCCCAACGCGCCTAAAGAAATGTTCATTTCAACCCGCTACGCGACGCACTCGTAGCGCGCTCGTACTCGTAACGAGACGGTGTGGCGCGAGTTCCATAGTTTTTTTCCATCTCAAAAATGCATACAGAAGCATAAAGAAGTTTTCACTTCAAAAATAAAATGCGTTCCTATTGCTGAACAACAAAATCTGTCTTCTACCAAAACAAATTACAAGTTCATTGTGATGTCCTAATAGTTACATTGTTATCATCTTTATTTGAAAGTAATCATCTTATGTTTTGTGTCGATCTATTTGGTTAGCTTTGTCCATATTTTTGTGCTCTTCCTTGTACCTCACTATAAAAAAAAACAAATATTATTAGGTACCTTAAAGAGAAAGGCTTATGCAGATGTGAGGCAGAGAAGAGTGATGGTCTCGTAGGCCTGGGTCCCGGGGTCACTGGCCGGAGCGCCGGCGCAGGCGACGAGGCCTGGATGTTCTTGCGCAGTACCCGCCAATAACGTCTGGTTAAGGAAAAGTTTAATGTAGGCCAATTAGTTGTTTAATAACAAGGATGGTTTGTTATTATTGTTAAATACTACGCGTTAGTGCTATGGAGATATGAGTGCTCTCCTATAGGTACTTACTTCGAGATAGTGGTTATAAATAATCCTTTGCAGTAGACACGATAAGCTGTTCTCAAACCTTTGTTGCGGGATTGTTCGACAGAGCTGAGCAACTAAAGGAACACGAGTGGGTTTTAGTCAGTAAGAGTCTGACACTCCCTCCCGCTTCGCCCAGAGCGGAGAAGTCATCTTATGATTTCTCACCCTCAAAAAATATTCACCCTCTTCATATAATTAATAAAATGATCCTTCTGCAAAGTTTTTAACGTTTTAGAAAACGTTATCGGCAGGTAAAGAAACAACCGTTTTACACAGTCGTAATACCTACCTAACCTTAATTAATTTAAATAAACAATAAAGTTACACGCTCAAAGCACATGTCACAATAGCACATGTGCCCCCTGCATGGACTGACTGCATGTGAACACGATAAATATATGCATTTATAAATAGGTAGGGGTGTTGATGCGTCACATTGCATTTTGTGTAGGTAAATCAGCCGAGAAAAAATTGTAAAGTAAACGGAAGATGCTCATAATATATATGAGAGTTAAATGTCAGGGTAAACGATGTTTAATTATGTAAATAATACTCGTAATTATGGATGCTCCTGTTATTATCTTGACTTGATATGTGTGTGCAAGCAATTCTTTAGGTATGATTTTGATCTAGATACTTCGATTAGGAACAATTACCTAATTAGGATCAAGGTTGCACTTGTATATTATTCTGATGATCACCCGATTGGTGAAGTGACCCTAATCGACTACACAGCCGACTTCCTGCGTCGTAGGTTGTTAACTTTATTGTGGGTTTAGTAGAACACCCAATAAATACCTACTGCTAGCCTCCCAGTGCATTTTTATTTGGGGTTGTGTTATCATCAAACTTCTCCCGCTCTGGGTGGACCGCGAGGGCGTGTCAGACTCTTCCAACTAAAACCCACCTGGGTTCCTTCAGTTGCCTGTGCCAGGGCCTCTTTCGTTCTCTCCTGCAACCTTGGCAGGAGCCTCCCAGCACTAGTACAGAATACCTACTATTATAATCGCCAGCCCCACCGCAGGACAGGCAGATGTCCCCTCCTAACTCAAGCTTTAATCTCAATATCTAAGCCCAATGTAGATAGTTCCAAGGACGTAGTGAGGTACAGGCAGGGGGGCAGCTGCCCTCCTCTACAAAGGTGAATGTTAAGTGGTCGCTGGTAGGCTGGAACGCCACGAACCAGAGTAAATAAATATTAATAACCAAAAACAACGTTGCATCTAAAAATGTATCCGTGTCTTGATTTTAAGCTATGCTGCTATCTACATACGTACCTCTAAGGTACAGGAGACGAAAAGTGCTCCTTCGATGCGACAGCCAAGGTGCGATTCCATAAAATTCTCGCAAGTTGAGAACGAGACGGTCTGGCACACTGAGTTGGTACCCTAATCCTCAAATACGAACATGAGTTTGTTTGTTTCTTACGATTTCAAGCCTTAACGGTTGAATGGATTTGGATGAAATTTGGCAATCGGGTAGAGCATGTTCTGAAATAGGATACTTTTTTATCCCGGAAGTATGTTCCCTTGAGATAGTTTAGTTTTATTTTATACGCGGTTTGTCGAAAGCAGCCCATAGCGAAATGCCAACGAATAAGACGCCCGTAACCACATTACGCTGGGATCCAGCGCTTAGGTGCTCCATGATGCGGTAAACTTTTTGATGCACAAATGTTCGGTCCGAAAACCAACTGCTCGTTGTGAATTAGACTCTTTGCTTAGGTACATAAGCCTATGGTAGATTTTATTGAGAAGATTGAGTAAACTGAGTTGGATGAGGAAGAGTTTAAATACCTTGTTGGTGGTTCAGAACCGGGGGCTTCCTGAAGCTGATGAACCTCGAACCTCATCTGGAGTGACGGGGCAGAGGATCCTTCAGAATCTTCGAAGGGTGGGAGGGACGTTCTACTACTACGTTCGATTTTAGCATTCACAGTGTCGAGGTGAGCTTTGTCTACTGAATGACAGCTGGGTGAACATTGGGAGTCTAGACTGTCTGCTAGGCATTCCGCTTTGTCAGAGTTGTCGAAAACGACACTCTTATCGGGGCGAATGTATAGTCCTACTGCATGTGCAGCGTGAACCTATATATTCTTGGTTTTTGTTCGCCTGTCCCGGTTACGTCCTTGAATAGATCTATACATACAGGATATCCCTCCCTAGTTCGTTGCATGAACTCACCTATAAATATACAAGGCAGCGGTCAGCATGGCCAGTAACAGCGACAGCAGGACACAGAGGGCCACTAGTAGAGCTCTGTAGTGGTATGGAGGTATGCAGATGCCGGCGGCTGAAACCACTGGCGATGAGTCACTCTCACCGTTCTCTTCGAGTAACTCGTTGCGGTTGTCAAACACCTGGAGAAAAATAATTGTTAGTGTTACTTTTATTGATAAGTTTGGAGTTCTTCTTGTAGGAATCTTCATTGATATCTTACATCCGGGTGCAAATAGCGAAGAGGTCTGACAAGCTTCAACAGACTAAACCGTCAAGTGGCTTTGTCTTTATGAACTCTGCGCTAAGTGAACGCTACTCTTTTGGCACGTCCTGGGAAATAACATAAAACCAGGAAGGCCTATCTACCGTCCCGTTGTCAGGTTGTTGTGAAGAGTTTTTATCGTGTCTCTACTTTTTTGAGCAATACTTAATTCGTCATACTTAATACCACCAACTTCCAAACTGACAAATAAGTAGGTACCTTAGACCCCTAAAAATATTCACACAGCTTCCACACAGTTATAAAAATCATTAAATGGCCTAAATTATTGTCGACTTGATTGTACCTGTGCGCAGTAATGTTGCAGTCGCAGCCAACTTCGCACACGCCATTAAGTTTGACGATATACCTATTTATCAGTACTTACATTGTTTTTTTTTTGTAACTTATTAATTTTCCGCTGCCAGTTGTTGCTGCTGGTATTTTATGAAGTCGATTGCAAAAAATATTAAAACTTGGGATGCTATGCTATTGCTATGGTAATGTTACTATGCTGGGTAGTTCGTAGGCACTTATCGTGATTAAGCCCCCACGGAGAGTTTGTATCTTGTATATTAACAAGTGTAAGTAGATAAAAGGTCGTTACTATTAGTTGTTGGAAAATAAGATAAAGCTGATAATGGCTAAATTATTATATTTGAGTGTTATTTTGGGAAAAAAATAACATCATAATATCATATCGTGACAGCACTGTTATGTTAAATATTGTTTTTAATTAAACATGTACCAACAAAAAATAAACCTAGGTACTAACAAAGTTTTCAATTCAAGACAGGTGGTTGTCCACATGTTCCATAATAATTGCATGTGATCTACGAGTATGTCATTGTCAACATACCACTTAACTACCATACCGATAATTTCGATTTCAAGCCCAAATTATCTATCCAAAAATAAAAATCTCAGAGTATAAATCTCATATCTTACCTCAATCATCTTCCGCACATGACTAGGGGTCTCGACCTCATCCTTCAGATACTTGTCGACCTTCGCCTCTTCATACGACACCTTGTACACAGTGCCTGCATTCTTCTCGTCTGGCTTCTCTGTCTTCGTGTCATTGCCTTCGTCGGATTTAACTTCGGCAGTGTCATTGCCTTCCGCTCCAATTGTGGAGTTCACGTCCCTTCGACGTCTGCCAAAGGATGGTTCTGATCGTCCTGTGTGGCTTGGACAGTAGGCCTGGAAATATAAAATATATACCTATATGGTTAAGAATGTGCTATTTGTCTGGGTTTTGATTGGGTGTCTGCGAACAGTGGGAAATTGTATCGATTTTGTTACTTGTTTTAAGGTAACAAGCAAATTCAAGAAGAGTGCCAAAGGAGCCGGTTGTCTCTGTACGATGTCGTAAAGTGTAGTTCCAGTGTACTCTATGTACGTTAATCGATTAGGTATTACATAGGACCTATGTAGTAGCTAATGTTGGTAAATAATGCAGGTGATATCCATCTTATTAAAGTTCACAACAACACACAAGTAGATAATTGTAGTAGTAGTACATGAAAGATTACGGATGATCTAATCCAGTTATTTATCTGTTTCTCTCGAGGCTTAAGTCATAACATCCGCACTAAGCAGAAGATAAGCTGATAAACTTAACGACATGAATTCCCTAAACTGACACTAATTAGCCACTGGACGCCACTGGTGGGTTAATTAGTTATGTTTTTATTTCTTTGTTTCTCTTCTTGATCAAAAGACACCACTGGAATTTCCATGCGTTCGTATTACTAATCGCTTCAGCTCCGGGCCGGTCTACGGCGGTGATACCATTACATAATTTGGATAACAGCAGCTAACACCCTATCTGTTGAAAAACGAACGCATTATGCCATTTGTTATTCACGTGATACACCTAGATAAGCAAGGTCATAAGATCGTAGATACTAGAGCTATATTGCATAAACAGCATCTATTTCATGCATGACCCCAACTCTGAATATACAGTTTATCTTAATACGTGATAACCCGGTAACTAAATGTAGCTTGGTAAAGTATATTTTTATATCGATTGACGTAATTGAAATCGTGTGTTCAGACCGTTAATTAAAGGTTTAATTAGATAATGATGTGCAAAACATGTCTTATCAAGATAATTCAGTTTCACTGTGTTCGCTATATAGCAATGTGTTATGGCTTCAATCAAAATCAAAATCAAGTCATTTATTCAAACTATTTCCGCATAAAGATAGTGCCCCAAAAACGCCCATCTGTCACCACTTCCTAGTGTTTTAGCTGTAAACTGTTTATGATTCAATGGACAGACTGAGAGAGATGAAGATTGCTTGTTACTAAATTGCCACTAAGTCCTACCAACAATGGTACTTTTGAAACATTGCAGTGGTAGTTGTTAAGTAAACTTGCAGATTCTTCTGCCAGTGCAGTTTGGGTGGCCAGACGATCTACTCGTGCAAACTTACCTTCTGACTTGTCCTTCGGAAGAAATAGTCACGTTCGTTAGTCAGCAACAGTACCTACAATAGCCCTTTATTGGAACAAATTGTTCTAATAAAGACTTGTTACTCCGCCCCATGTTCTATTGAAACAATAATGGCAAACTCTCAAACAACATTGCTATTAGTTATGTAACTACTATCAATGTTGATTGAGTGGACTACCTTTTTTTATTTTTTGAGTGTCCTACCTACTACACGTGTCTTTAATTTACTGTCACGTCACTTTCGAAGATTATTTCGTTGTACCATATTGATGTTTATCTGCTTAAGTATTGTTATAGAAAAGCTCTTTATGAAGGAGCTTCTCCTGATAGTAACAACATCGCGGCATCGGCTATCTATTTCTGCTGCCATATTGGAACGAGCAGATTTGCCGATGATTTTGGGATGGCGACACACCAGCAATGTTTTTATTATTGCAGATGCTCAAAGTTTACGGTGGTCCAGAACATCAGGTAGGCGGCCTGCTGAATTCAATAACAAAGTGATATAGGTACTAACCGGCTGGCATCCATCGCGACATGTTCTTACAGTAGCCTCAAAAACTAAGAAGTTAGACTCCGGTATTTTGAACGCGTTGAACCGTGCTTCCAGAGAATCTCCGTTACGACCTTTGTCTAATTCAGGGAACACATCGGGATCGACCGGGCATCTGGAGTATAAGAAAAATATATCAGCCACGTTAATTATACCTATCAAAAAAAAAACAATTAAACTTCTCAGTAATTTTTTATGAAAGAAAAAGCATGTAATGGACAGTAGCCAAGAAACTCATTTCTCTGAAGTAAACTCAGGATGAAACAGGGAAAATGAAAATAACAAAGAAAGAATCATCAAAATCTATTCACAAGTGGCGGAGAAATCACGTAACATACACGCATAAAAAAATACATACAGATAAATTGAGAACCTTCTCTTTTTGGAAGTTGGTTAAGAAGAAGATTCACTCACCCAACTCGATCAATTAGTTGCACTGATCTTCCTGAATAAGGATCTCTGGCGATGACATTTGTAGCAAATATATCCGTTGCATAATTGTATCCATCTTGAGCCTCCAATCTGAACGTGAGAGGATCTCCAACAGCTATGGTAGTAGTCGGTCTGCCTTGGTACAAGATCATCAGACGCACTTTGGAGTTCAAGGAGCTCTCTTCAGGTAGATATTCGATGGGAATCGGACTGCCAGACCTGTCGACAAAATCATACCCGAGACTACGGTTAGATTCGATGAGAAACTTTCTTAGCTGTTATTACTGACTTTGAAGGAATTTATCGAAAAAAGTTGGCAAGTGTAAAGTCGGGCTAAATAGACAGATTCATTCAAAGTCGGCCGTTAGTAGCTGTTAGTGATAACAGCACTCAAAACCAACATTCAGCTAACTAATAAACCAAAGTGTTAATGTCTACATTCCAGTAATTCCAGTAAATCCAACAAAATCATAAAGGAAAATCTGGCAAAAACAAAAACACATCGCTTCGGAAAACCCAGACTAATATAATTCTACAACTCTCCCAAAATACACCACCCATACCTACAAACAACATGTTTCAGCGGAAAGACATTAAAATGTTTAGGAAAACCTCTGGAATAAACAATCATGTAAACTAATGCATAAATAATTATGTAAAGGAAAACTTCAGAAGCGAACTCATGAAAACACGCAAAATCTGTTATAATGTTAATTTTAATGATTTGTGCATATTTGATAAAGATCTTTCCGATAGTAACTTGTGTACTTCAGTAGACGCTCTAATGATGCTAATCAAACCTTCTTTTCATTGGCTTCCAAAAACAATATCCTCTATTATCAAATAGACACAAATTGGCTGTCGATAACACAATTCTCACCCGGCGCCGATATAGTTGGACGTGACTACGGCCTCTGCCGGGCCCCTGAACAGACAGGTCAGGTTGAACCGCTTGTCTCGAGAAGTTTGCACGTTGTCGCTAAATTGGACCACTACGATGTTTGTCATTGTATCTCCGTACTGGAAAAATATATGGACGTTTCATTTAACATTGCAATTGTATAGTTATTTTGTATGCGGTTCCAAACTACATATAAATCATAATCTACAAAGAAATGAGTCATAGGTACTATAAAACCGTGTCCAATGCAATGTTGTTGAACTTCACATTTACGAAAAAATATTTATTTCTCTAAACTGCTAAGCCAAAACGAATTAAGTGGATTCTTACGAAAAATGCATCGGTTTTTATTTGTACTCTTTGTCCTTCCAAATATCGATATGTTGCTCAATTTGAATAGAATCATAATGAGGAATTTGTACAATATAAATAAATATACAAACCCGCTGTGTCCCACATTCAGGATAACCATGTGCTCCAGTGATTCGCAGTACATTGACTGCTCCGCCATTCCCGCGGAAGAAGCAGCGATCATAGAAGCCGTAAGTATACATCCGACCGTAGAACCCTTCGGGGAGCCGGAGAGTAAACTCCATTCCATCTTCGTTGCATACTTGGGACACTGTAAGAAATAGTATAAAATGATCTCAGAATAAAATTAGGTACATCAGACCCGACTATTCCTTCTATAACACAGAGAGTTGTTCCTCTAGAACAACTGAAATTATTCTTAGTCTATTTAATTTTGATTAATTTGATGGTGAAGAAATGATAGCCTCGGTTCGGTAGACGTCTATTTGGTGAACGTAATATGTATTTTTTTTACAAAATAGAGGTGCTGTAGTGCATAATAAATGATAAGTAATTGTATTCTTACCATCCAAGCAATCATCAGCCATCCTGCCAAGAGCTCGCTCATAGAAATCATATTCGTTAGCAGTATTATCAAAATGTGCCGGATTGGCAGCGTCAAGCTCCCGAGTATCTCGATCGCTCAGTTCGCAATTATCTCGAGGTTCCCCAGCATACGCGCCGTCCACGCCCCTGTCGACGAAAAGCGGGTCAGTAAGACTGTCGCTAAATTTAGCATGGTTACAGATTACATCATGGCTTGTTTAGTTACCGATAGTTGAACGACCGGCAGATAAAGTCTCTGGCCTCTATGCATTCGCGTTGGCAATGCGCCAAGGATTGAGCAGTAGTGAATCGACGAACGTATCTCCTTTGCATTCGCTGTCTGCCCACTTGTCTGAAACTGTCGTCTTCACATCGCGATCCTTGCCACGGTCTTTGTCCTACTGTAGGCCTGCCAAGAGGTCCACCGATACCGTTTCCTGCAATTGGTCCACCAATTGGCCCTCCAATTGGGCCACCTATGGGACCACCTACCGGACCGTTTATGGGACCGCCGAGACCATTAATCGGTGGTCCAACTGGTCCTATTGGACCATCAGGCTCATAAACTGCTCCACCGCCATATGAAGGCCTGCCGCCGCCATATACAGGTCCACCTAATCATAAACCACAAATTAGTAAAACTCATACGACGAATGAACAGCTACCTACTACTAAGACTACTTTAAATTTTGCATACTTATGGGTCGTTCTACGGGTCCAGGAGGAGGATATGTTCCACGGTATCCATTAGGCCTCTCAATAGGTCGTCTTACGCCAAAGGTCGGCCTGGGTTCCACCGGATATCTGTCCAATTTATTAAAAAGTTATTTCTGCGGTTTTTATAAATACCAGTGAGAACACAAAGAGGCTGCACTCATTTGCCAAAGAGCGATGGAACGCAGCATCCTGGGAGTATAGAGACAGCTTAGGACAGGATTCGGAACACCACGCTGCGTTCCAAAACGGGCATAATAGACGTACCTAGGCAAGAAGTCTGCCAGACTCAAGTGGGATTGAGCGGGTCACGTCAGCTGCATGCACGACGACCACTGGGCAAAAGTCTCCACGCAATGGGTGCCTGAAAATGGACGGCGTCGCCGATGTCAGCCACGAAAGAGGTGGCGAGACGACCTCGACGCATACCGCGAGGGTTGGTTTGAGGAAGCACGAGAAAAGACTCTAGAAGGACATGGGGGAGGCCTTTGCCCAGCAGTGGGATAATGTAGGCTAGGAAAACAAACAGTAACACACTATGTTTTTCCTATGTTTACCTGTCTGTACCAGGTCGAATTCCTCTGTCTGGGAAGCGCTCAGGTCCTGCGTAATCTGGTCCGTAATAGCCACCACGTCCGTAGCCTGCTGTAAAAAAACCCTTACTCATGTTATCCAGAACTATATTTTTATAATAAACCTAACTACACACGTTAACAATATGGTTATGTGCTCACCAGGATATGATGATCCGGTCGGCGGATATTTGTTATACATATCCGGGTACCGGTCCCCGCCCAGCGGTACCGGATCTCGGTTTACCCCAACCGGGTACCTACTGAACGGGTACCGTCCCCAATCGTTAGTCCCTGGGTATCGGTCCTGGTCGAATCTTTCAGGATAGCGGCTTGGGGTCCACCCCGGTCTGGACGGGTATCGCCCACTGCCTCGTACTGGATATCGTTCTGGGTATCTATCTTGCGGGTATCGCTCAGGGTAAACGTCGATGGGGTAGCGACTAATAGGATATCTGTCAACTGGATATCTTCCGATGTCGTTAGTAGGATAGTCGTAGAGTGGTGGTGGGTATCGTCCGCCGTCAACTGGGAAGCGATCACCACTGGGTGGAGGATATCTTCCACCGCCTGAGGGGTATCTATCAACTGCTGGACCAAGTCCTGGACCAACCCCAGGTGGGTACCGATCTACTGGTTGCGGGTATCGGTCACCGCCAGCGGGATACCGATCGACGCCGGCTGGGTATCGGTCTGCGCCAGCCGGGTATCGGTCTCCACCAACTGGGTAGCGGTTGGGACCAACAGGGTATCGGTCGGAGCCTACTGGATATCGGTCAGGCCCAGATGGGTATTGATCTATACCCGGTGGGTATCTATCAGAGGGGTATCGGTCTGCAACGTCGGGTGGGTATCTATCAGAGGGGTATCGGTCTGCAACGCCGGGGGGGTATCTATCAGAGGGGTATCGGTCTGCAACGCCGGGTGGGTATCTGTCAGACGGGTATCGGTCTGATCCGCCACCGGATGGGTATCGGTCGTCGGGGTA
This sequence comes from Polia nebulosa, assembly GCA_951329385.1. Lineage (NCBI taxonomy): Eukaryota > Metazoa > Arthropoda > Insecta > Lepidoptera > Noctuidae > Polia > Polia nebulosa. Next base: position 14,775,199 of record OX589605.1, on the reverse strand, counting down.
GCGGTCGTCGGAGCCGGCCGGGTATCTGTCGTCGGGGTACCGGTCCGGCCGACGATCGCTGTACCGGTCATCGTCGCCGTACCGGTCGTCATCCGGGTAGCGGTCTACGCCTGGCGGGTATCGGTCCCGGTCGCCTCCATTACTACCACCTTGAAATGAAAAACTGAGATTAGAAAGAGTTTTATTAAAAGCAGGTTGGTACAGCATGCGAACAAACATCTATACTACTGCTAACTACTTGCTAACTAATGTTTATAAATAACTAACTACGATTATCATAGAAGTTCAGCATGCTCATAATAAGTCAATCCTAAAAATAGTAAAACAACATCTACACACTAGTTCACCTACTTACATAATTTACAACAATAACTACTCTACTTCGAACATTCTACTTGTTATACTCACCTTACGTTATAACGTTTTGTCTAAAAACTACACAAAATAATATTCTACCAAAACTACAACAAAACCTACAGTCCCCATACTACACATGGCTCAAGTAACCGATCATATTTCTACTACATTTGATTCCCCCAGTGATTGTTAAATGTTATCAGTCCCAAATTTTGTAAACTGAAGTTGTAAAGACGAGGTAAGGCATAATAGATGAACCGTTACAAGTCTCAACACCAAAATAATGAATTTCTTTTTCTTCGGGACACCGTGTGACTTTTTGCCCCGAACAAAAAAAATAATCCTTCTACACTGCCCTTCTTTTACGAAGATCTCTAAAGGCATGTCGTGTGGCAGGTGTGTAGTGCTTAAGCACCACATAATCATTAATCATGTAACGTTCATCAATCACTGGGACTCAACCCCCCTCCTGTCTATCATGCATCGAACCTGTGGAAGTGGCGGGGCGGCCCCCCCAATTGCCCTGTGAACCAGTCGCTGGACTCCCAGCTTCGGTCTCACCCGCAACTAGCTGATCTGAATACCCAAACCATAGTCGTCAATATTTTGTTTTGCCATAGACTTCTCATACTTACAGAATAGAATAATTTGGAATGTTTTCGTGACACAATATCAAAAAAACATTACCCTCCTTCTGCAGCAATCGGGTAAAAATAAGATTACAATGTGACTAGATAGATTACTAAGCTGCTTTAGTACTAAGTCATGTTATTCAGACAAGTCTGAATGCCCCCCAAAACTTGCGTGGGAACAGGAATTTATGTTTTAACAATGCGTCACATCAGGCCACTCTTGTCGCCATTGTATCGTCAGTTTCTTCTTGCATTTCAACATACTCAAGACGAATACGAGACCCCGAAGTAGGGAGTTACATACTCTATTTACAGAAATTTTATATCTGGCCTGTAATCCACACTAATAAGGTAGATAAAGAAAATCTATTTGTGGACGCAGGAGGGTCAATGTCGGGTGATTCTCAACTGCGTTGTGGAGTCAATTGACGGGCTATTAAAGGTTGTCAAGATATGGGATGAAAACAACTACATTGTGACGCAAATGAATTTGATCAATAAGGAATTCTATAAATTACTAGCTTCTGCCAGCGGCTTCGCCCACGTGAAATTACTACCACCCCCGTAATAAACTTTCAAATCCAATTTCAATCTCTCACAAAAAAAAACAGGGTAGGGTAGGTATAGTAGGTATCCACTAGGCTTTCCTAGTGGATACTTACTCTTCACAAAGAACAGGCCCTCTAAATTTCATATATCTAGGACCAGCGGTTCAGGCTGTCCATTGATATATCAGTCAGTCAGTCAGTCAGGACTTTGAATTCTAAATATACCTACAGATGACTGTTTTATCCTGCTATATGATTTATATCACAAACAGCCTGATATAATAACCTCTGACAATGTTAGCGAAAAATACTTTTTTACGAAAAAAACAACCGACTTCCAAAAAAAAACACTAAAAATTAAAAAATAACTTTAATTTCGGAAGTCGGTGTTTGTATTTTATTTCTTCGTTATTTGACACCGACTTCCGAAATAAAAAGTAAATTAAATTTTTAGTGCTTTTTGTTTTTTTTTTAAAGTCGGTTGTTTTTTTTGTAACAAAGTTTTTTTATTTTTCACTTTTTAGTTGTACCCTAGAACTAAAAACCCCAATAGCATGGAACGTGGAATTTAAACATATAATTGGAGAACACCAAAACATCATCTAGGTGTACGTATTTTTCCTTTAGGATATTTTTTTCAAAAAACGCTGAAGCAATTTCGATAAAAATTTTATGGGACCACCTCGGGAGTATATTCTTTCGGATAAAAAAATAATTTTGAAAATCGGTCCTCAATTGACAGAGAAATCGGTGGACATACATAAAAAAAAACATTCAGTCGAACATGGAACATAATTCAGCTATAAGGGTCCATATATCCGTAGATATAGTTAGGTCTGACAATCAATCTCCTAAAAAAATTTAATACATATTTATATCATATTTGACTATTCAAAAGTTTGTCAAGCCTACTATCGACAGTATCAACCCTAATAGCTCCTAATAATAAACCATACTACGCTGTGCTGAGTTCCATTTAATCCCAATTTGTTCTGATACGTTTATTGGTTTCTTCCTTCCAGTCTTTCACAAGTGCAATACGTCATGCGTCGTCTAAACATTCTCATGTGATGTCCTGTTGTGAATGACCTAGATTGTCTTGGTTCACTATGCAGATTACAGCTAGTTTGGAAGCACTTGACTTGCCTTTGTTATCTGATTGTTTCGAAGGATTATGATAAATAATCATAATGATTGGTCTTGCATTTTCATTAAAATCGGAATATTGACGATGCGTACTGTACATGGCCCAAAAAGACGCTTACTTTACCGTTGTTTGGCATATTAATGTCCGCAAACAATCGCAATACATTCAGAATTGTTTTTTCCTAAATTTTAACGACAACAAAGCGAACCCGAACGATACTCACGCATCAAATTTTCATAATAATCGAAATCGGGATCGTAAAGCAGCCGCATGCCATCCTTCTGATTGTATCTGCTCAGTCGGCATGTCCTGGCGCGGTCGCTGTACACCGCCGACCTGCGACATACAACAATACCCAATGTTGCTGAATGTTGTTGAATTGCCCACACGCACGCAATCGTACAACGAACTTGTCACACCTTATCTTAATATAAAGTATATAGGTACGTACTTGTGACACACAAAGCTAAACAGATAAATGGACTGTTTTTCGGTTTCCGAAGATCAAAATATGTCTTTGTTTTTATAGGTCTGATTTTGATATGATTGGTTATCGTAGCTATATGGGAAGCTTAAACTTGTCAATATTTTGACGTTTTTAGGCTAGATAACAAAGGCTTACTTGAACGTAAGTGCTACCTAATTCATTTTATCTTTTCAGTCAACAGTTGGAATGTTAGGACAATATCGGTTGGAGTTACAAAACGGCCTTTTACGGTCGAGAAGGTATGTAAATATATGGGCGCCTATTGAAAAGAGATGACATGCGCATTTCGAAATCGCGGTCAAACGGCACAGTGACATGATTCGGTACATTACCTGCACTGGAAGCTGGTCTGCCTCAAACATTCGTCCAAACACTCGCTGAGCGATCGGCCAGTGATCTCCGAGTGGAACTCTCCGGTGATCCGGCTGTTCCGGTACCTCTGGAAGGCCGTGTCCGGTCGGCGTCCGGGAGAGAACAGGTGTGACGTCACACTGTTGTCCGGATACTCCGTGCCGCGAGCTGTCACCCGATGAGAGACTGATCATAATCATGAGAAAAACCTTATTGTGGTTTCATGCATCGTTAATTCAGGAATTTTAGAATGTTAATTGTCCAGCATTGAACGCTTGAAAAAAAAACGTGTTTAATAAAGATACTACACACAGCTGTTATCGGAGGCAAACGACGAATCACGATAATACTCACGATTGTCCAGGCAAACAAGGTCGTAGAAATGATGGGTGGGAGATGCGCTGACAGTCACGTCGTCTTTTTGCGAAACCGAGTCTTCTTCGGAGAGAACGCACTGTCGAGTCATAGCGTCATGCTCGATCGAGCGACAGAAGTATCTAGAAAAAAATATCGTATGCACGTGAGATTGTCCAACTTACACCAAGAGAAAGTAAAATAAAACTGCCACTTACTTTTCTGCCCGAACACACATTGCCTGGCATTCATCGAGTGTCATGTTTGAGAAAACATCAGCTTCGAACGGTCCTCCGAGACGCTTGTTTTCTTCTTTGATGAAAACTGCTAACCCATCGCAACGCCGCTCAGCTACAAAAGTGGCTCAGTTAGAGATGACTGATTAGATAGATGTAGGCACAAAAAAAAAAATGGTTGGCCCACTCAGATGGATGGTGGACAACATTTAATAGTTTTATTTCCATAAAAAATTGACCCGATATTTATTCATAATTATATTATTCAGGCTTCGCAATTTTGTATGGACATAATTACATCTGCCAAATCTGCACCTGATTGCTGGCTAAAAATGCGCTAGTTTTTTGTCGTAATTTTCGTAAAATTACGAGTAGGTAGGTTCACCCCACTATCAAAGTTATTATTATGCTTTTAATTTTCAAGATTGAGTATGACACGTCCCTTTAGTCCCTTCCGTCCCTTCCCCCACAAAAATTCAGCCAATTGATTTGTAACACTAAAACAATTTTTGTTAATTTTTTTTTGATTGATGATGAGTTGAAAAACCTTATAATATAATAACTCAAGTTAATACAGTGATTATGGTCTTATCGAAAACAAAATTGAAACTTTTTAACTAAAATAAATAGGCTAATAATATTCCAGGCGACTAACAACTTATAGGGAGACTATTTGCTACTAAAAATCGTAGGCGAGGTACTATAAATAATAACATGGTGACTAATATTAACAGTGGGATAACAAACATTGTGTTATTATCATTTGACACATCAAATTAACCAGAAAGTTTACCATTGCGACGTACGTTATCCAAAAGCGAGCGATGCGAGCTCGGGAACTTAGGGCACCCCGACACGGACAGGTTAGGTTCGAAGGGGATGACGGGGGCTACAGTGAGCGCAGACCCCGTTATCCCCTTCGTGTTAGGTTCCTTTAAACCCTGTAGACAGAAATAGGAGCACAGCGGGACTCCGTCAACCTACCTTACTTGCAACTGTCGTTAGCACATTTCAGTGAAAAAGCATGTTGTTTTTATTTTTTGTTTATGACAGTTACCAAAACAAAAACTCGATGCCTTCGCTGTAGCTGCCAACTTACTGCTTTTAATTATTTTTTAATCCCTAATTCAGATTAATTTGTCGCCACGTTAAATTATTTTTGCCACCTGCTTAAATTATATTTAATCTTAAATTTAGATTAATTTGTCGCCGCGTTAAATACATGCCAATTTATCATAAAACACTAAAAATTTGCCTCAAATCAAAATTGAGCCAAAAAAACTTGTATTTGGCCACCCCATAAAACTCTATTGATAACTGCTTACCGTTCAAGCAAGTATTTTCCAAATAGTCAGCATTATGATCATCCTCTAACAACTCAGGATGTGTCCTTCTAGTAAATCTACTTAGAGAACAAGTTCTCAAAGCAGAGTCATATGTAGCAGAACGGCAAACGAAACTGAACTCTCCCAGGCATTTATCTTCGCATTCCGTCCGGTTTGCAACCATAATTTCCTTGAGATCCGAAGGTGGAAGTTTGAGTCGTTTACGAGCATGACGTTCGAAAACATACCGACGGGATGGACATTCACGTTCCGGACGATTCGCTAAAACAATGACAACAACCATTGTGTATACAGGAACAACTTGTTACAAATAACAAATATTGATAAACGTTTGAGTTACTCACATGTAAGACATATTTCATTGAAGTGCACACTATTCGGTACGATCATAAGAGTTCCTATGCCTTCAGGAGCGGCCTGTTCCCGCGTCAAATAGCAAGTTGACTCCTCATATTCTGGTTCAGGGCTAAAAGCCGCTATGCGGGCTCCAGGTTGGAAGTCTATGGAGTTGCAAGTCCTAACGAGGCTGTTTCCAGAGCGATCACGCAAGCACAAGTCCTGGCATTTCTCCAAGACTCGGAAAGGTGGCGCCGTCTCGCGTACCTATGTTAATGAGGAATGAATAATGCAAACTTAATGATGTTTAGACTGATTTAATTCGTGTCACAAAATTTACTGTGTCGATTTGATAAACAAATGTTACGTATGCAAGCGAACGATCGACTGAGCCAGCCTTGAGGAATTTAAAACAAACAATCCAATACACAAGGCCTTATTAACAACCACGTTTTTTAGTCTTTTGTTGTCTATACTTACAACGTCATCGTCAAATCCATGTAGCTGTTGGTTTGGAAGTCTTTCATACATAACCCGTCCCATTCCTTGGTTGCATGTCGTTTGAGCTGAGGACAATGCGGTTTATTTATAGCGCACGCTTAAACATCATGTGGATTCGTGCGTCAGTTTATAAACAAGGAGTTAATGTTATCTAATGTTAGATAAACACTGAGACATAATCTGATAGAACATTGTGTTTGATCACACAATGTTATCATAATTATGTAGTTTGGTTTAATAACTATTTAAACTGTTGGGGGTTTCTTTTATAACAGAATTTCGGCAATTAAGATTGTGTCTTTGCATTTTCTACTTCAGGGTCATCTCAGAGATGTTTAAAATTATTATACTTACATCTCTTCCCATTCCCTCTCGCTCCCTATCATGGCCTGGACAGACCATGGGGCGGAACGTGAGATGCTTGCCATGTAACGTAAGTTGATTGTTCAGGAGACTTTCAAGTGTCTAATAAAAGTTAAAGCGTTACACGGAAAAGGACATCATTAACAAGTGTAAGTATATTGATGACCATCTTACCATTATCCATGGTGAGCATAGTGAGCGCAGTGGAGGCGTGCATGATACTCGCCACCATGGCTTAATCTTCTATAGCTGCGGTCACTTCGTCACTGACCACAGATATAGTAACCTTCATTAACAAGTGTATATTGACCATCTTACCATTAGCCATGGTGAGCATAGTAAGCGCAGTGAAGGCGTGCATGACACTCGCCCCCCGGGGCTTCATCTTCTATCGCTGTGGTCACCGCGTCACCGACCACACATATGGTCACCTGTAGCAATAACATAATTGGACTCTCTCAATCTCTATCAACTGCTCTATCTACTCTATCTAACTCTCTGTCTATTCTGTAAATATCACACTGTGTAAACTTCGGTGGGATGAACTTGAAATATGATATACCACTTTGATTGGATGTATTGACCCTTCGTTTAAGTTAACTCGGTGAGATTTTTACAGAATAGGACTACAAGTTTATAACTGACGACAATATGTGAGTATCAATAAAAGACACTGTTTTGTTGCCGTTTATAAAAAAATCTTATTGCTCTGCCAGCTACTGAATCAAGGTATCCCTTACCCTCTGCCCAGGGGTTGAGGATAAATTCGAAAGAGTTACCTCGCACCTGGGCATTCAGGGCAGGGAAGGAACAGGGGTGGGTTTTAGTCAGTAAGAGTCTGACACGCCCTCCCGCTCCACCCTAGAGCGGGAGATGTCATTGGATGATTTCCCACCCCACAAAAAAAAAAGGTATCTCTTACCTAAGGAAAAAAAGGAATCCATTCCACACAACTATTTAAAACATATAATGCAGAAAATTATATGGTAACAAAGAACATCAACAAACGTAAGAATGTTGTTTGATGTTTTGTCATAACAATAAGAAGGACCTTATTATTATGACAAAGGATAGTCCTACATAAACATCATACATTTTTTAAATTTTTCAAGTAAATATTCATTTTGTACCTTCAACCATTATTATGACTGTGAACGACGACAACGATGAAGACGTAATCGCATAATTAACAGCTTCATTGTTATGCAAAGAAATTCGCTAATACGTACGACATGAGTTAGCCATTCGGAAACCGATCATCGTTTCGCAAACCAATAATCGCTTGACATGAGACAATCGAGAGCAAGGTTGGACAGAACAAATATTATGTCGACAGCAATAGGTTCATCGTATACTATATAATTACCCTGGCCTTCAGATGGAAAATGATGGTGGTCATCTACATGGGGCCGTGCGTCTGATGATTACAGTGTACATATATTATAGATAGATCTAAATTATGATGTTTCTGCACATAAACGGGGTCTGTGTGTATGGTTGTACATATATAGGTACCTATGTCTATAAATGCAAACGTGCGCCGATTTATTTCAACATTAATTAGAGTTAGTGAGATGAATGAGTCTGTGAAGTATCTTGTTACTGGATTGCTGTGTCCAGAGTAATTTTGGCTGATTTAAACAGTAATTCCATTATTCCAAACATCATTTGTGGATGGGAAACATCTTCTTCTATTATTGTAGCCTATAAGCTCGTGAGAGTGGTTCGGTACACTCTTATCTTCCTCCTTGTCGTTACTATCGCACGCGATACATTTACCCCAAAAACTGTGCTTAAGTAAACATAGCACGTCAATAATAAAGACCTAAATAACAACAAAGACTTGTCTATTTGAGATCTGGATAAAGACGCATAGACAGGTAAACATAAACATGCTATTTGTGGAAACAAAGGCAAAACATTTGCTCAATATCTCAACTGAACAAATATTTTTTCACCATCACAACAACTTGTTTTCAACTTGTATGTCATCAAATGATCCGTCAAATAGTCATCTATGATTCCGACCGCAATTTCTATGGCCACCTTGTGATGATTCTGCGTGCGTCCATATTTATCGCTTTATATGGATCTGACATGATTTCCCAACGGATTTAGTACACATGATGAGGTATGGCAACAACATTTTAACTATAAATCGTCCTCGTTTGAATTCAAGATAGATAAATAGATTACTCTTTATTATGTAGGTACGCCATGCAAATACAGAAAATACAAGATGTTCATCAAATATGTACATTGTGTCTTAATAATTTGTGTCCCTAGAGGTGAGGACTTTGACATTTTACCATTATTTTCTTGCAGGGCTGAGATATGGGAACAGATCATTCGAGAATCTCATTTGTCGCATTTGTACAGTTAGGGAGTGGAATTCCCTACCGGAGTCTGTGTTTCCTGATAGCTACAACTGGGAGTCTTTAAGTCAAGAATGAATAGGTTTTTTTTTTTTTTTTTTGGGGGGTGGGAAATCATCCTATGACTTCTTCCGCTCTAGGGTGGAGCGGAAGGGTGTGTCAGACTCTTACTGACTAAAACCCACCCCTGTTCCTCCCTGCCTCGAGTGCCCGGGGGCGAGGTAACTCTTTCGAATTTATCCTCCACCCCCGGGCAGATCATTTCTTACCATCAGGTGAGATATTGGTCAAACGCGTGCCTATCAACAATAAAAAAAAAAACTGAATTTGCGATCACCAGCTCATAAAACTCAGCCATATATTTCCTGGTTATCAACAGCCCTAACAAACATAAACCCAATACAGTTACCGAACAAAGCCTTATTTATAACATTCGCAACTATCGGAGCACGAAGTGTTGGACTATAACTAGTCATATACAAAACCCATGCATCACTACTCCTGTCTCTTTGTCCTATAGCAGTACAGTTGGCTTTATCGATGGCATCCATACTGAAATGGATGCTGACATCGACACCGTTATTTTGCGCACACCCGTGAAATAGATGCAATTAATTGTATTCATATAAATGTTGCGAAATGTTTCAATTGTATTTTTGTTCGACCAGTTTTTAGGACGCTTTTAAGGGTTCCGTAGCCGAAGGGTCCAAACGGAGACCTATTGCTGTCACTCACGTGTCCGTCTGTCAGTCTGTCCGTCGTCTGTCACATAGGTTTTACAGCCAAACGATTGGAGCAACAGTCTTCAAATTTTTAGAGTATAAGCATCTTGTTGACCCAAAACCAGACAAATAGTCAAAAATATATTTGGTACAGAAACCTAAATGTGTAAAAGTCCGACACGTACTGGCCAGATTTATACCCTTGTCGAGTTAATGTCAGTCTCGGCCAAATAGACGTCTGTATCGCTTTCAATACGATAGTAGTTACCTAGTACTCTCTATCGATATCAATATTCTCATCTATCTAGTACCTAACAACATACTAATCAATAAATCAATCAAATATCTTTATTTGTGCACACTGCACTAAAGATACTTAATCTTCCATGCAATGCAAATTACGTTAACTTTTGAAGATAAGTGTAGTTAATCGTTTTCTAACAAAGGTTCAAAATTATACAAAAAAGTAATTTCCGAGAACAGATTTAAGCTACTATAATGATTAACTGCACGGATACAGAAGTTGAGAGCTTGTGGGTCTTTATACTTTTCTCAGAAGTGAAGAACATTTACTTTTTTTTAATAATTTGTTTATATGATTTTCCTCACATAATGCAGTTATTATTAGAAACATTACGAAATAGTGACACAAAGTATGTAAACATATTAAGTAAGTTCATAATTGTCTAGACATTGAACACATAACATTATTATCATCAATAGGCACAATTGTGTTGCTTGCATTTAATTGGAACAAGAATATCAGTTTCCTACACTTTTTCCTTCCTGTACCAGAGGTAATTAAGGAGTACTAATTTAATGTGGTATATCATATGCGAAAATGAAAACAATGTTATCAATACCACATCCATTAGTTTTGAGCAAAAACAAGATAAGCAATGTGTTTCAACTGCGCAGTAGCTCTACATCATCATCATAGATGTATTTCCAAACGAAATAACTAGATGTCCAAATCCAGTACAGAAGTGTGGACCTATGATTCTCCGTCTGTCAGAGATATTTAGAATTTCGACAGAAAAATAATGCGGAAGTTTAGTGCTGAGATCACTAAACTTCCGAAAAATTAAGAGACGTAAATTGTGGTATGTAAAGTGTGGTGCTTAACGGACACCCGACGCTCTCTCGCACATCTGCGTATAACCACCCCTCAGTGAAACAAAATTCGCAAGTAGGAGGTAGTTTATGTACCGTCAGCCAGTTAGTACTAGCAACATAATGAACCTCGAATCTACATGACAATGCCAGCCCAAAGGTTTGGACTATGAAAATTTTGGTGTTTCCAAAAAATTGTGCCGATGGAAAGCGGATGCTTGCGTCCGGTTCATTGTGTTCCGACCGATGTCCTCGGCAGGCCAATTGGCCAAATGACGTAGCATCCAAATTTTGATACAGTTATCTTTACCATGAAATCACTGTCTGACTGTTTGCAGAATGGGATCGATGGATTCTGAATAGCTCTGTCCTTTTGTTCGTGTTATTAGGCGTAATTTTGTACTTTTACCGATAGGTTCATGTGTGTTGGTGAATCACACATAGGTCACTGTTTTGGGCAGCATAACTGACGAAATGACTACGTGTAGAAACAATACTCGTCTCGCAAAATTACATTTTTGCAAAGTTCACTAACTTATTGCACGAAGGGCATAAACCTATACCCTGAGGCACTCAACTAATCTAGTAAATTGAACTTAAAATGTTGTTAACAGAAAAAGCAATAGAATGATAAAGGTAAGTACGAGTGCTACGTGGAATTTCCATGTGCAGTAAGCAGAGTAGGTTTTACTACGGAAGTAACATACTTATTATTCATGGAGTCGAACGTCTTAGAAAAAACGATAAAATACAGAAAAAGTTTTTGAACTAAGATAGCGTTATGTACTTGCACAAGTTTTGGTATGTGATGTCATATATATTATATCCCTTTACATTTAATACGCCCTAAAAACCTCAACCAGTCTCGCCTGTGTAAAAAATATAATAGGTAGATAAGCAATTAACCTATTTTAGTGAAAGTCCAATGCTTTGTTCGTAAACGATTCCTCAAATTCAAAGCACACAATGTATTGATCAAACAGTAGGTCCCTACACTTTTCACGGAAACCAATCATGCGCATCGAAATGGTGTGAAAAATGTCCGAGTTACCATTGAAGGGCTTGGGATGGGCTAGGCTGGGTTAGGATGGGCCCGTGGGAAACTGTGACGCAAGGGCTTGCAACATGGAGATAGTTTCCTGGATTATAAATCCCACATTTAGAATAGGATTTTAGGGACCTATCAAAACTTATATAAAAGTACAGAACACCTAGCCACAACTATTTGGCGTTTTTTCGTGGGAAAAATTCCGTTCTTTGTCTGCTTTCAAGGCTGGAAAGGATGACATCAAAACGTTTTTAACAAAAAAAAAGACCGACTGCCGCATTGCTGTGTATCACGTTTGCTATCTACCTGTATTTCAGTTGTGCACGTATGTTTATTCTCAAGTATTTTGCTAGTTTTGTACAATAACTAGATATGGCCTGAATTGTCACACTTTAGTTTCGGGTTTTCCCCTGGACATATTTACGTTAACTTGATACTTTCTGATTAGTTACTATCAGTTAGTTAGTTTGCCTAGTTACTTTCGTCATTTAGTACCTAGATATGTTGATATTTGGCTAAAAGCATGAAAGTCTTTTTATGGTTTTACGATAACACATGACTTGCATTTCTCCTTTTAACTAAATATAATGGAATGACATTTAACTCAGTTTATTAAGGGCCTACCTCCGCATAAGTGGGTTATTGAATAAAAAATCGTATCTTAGCACAGAAAATAAAGATTAAAGAATCCTATGTTGCGTTTGTTACAAAGAGGATAAGGTATTTTTACATTGTTAAAACAGGTTTCAAAATGTTTCGTATCTAAAGTAGTAAGCAAAAGTACCAAAAACAGCCGTTTTTGGCAGACATAGCATCGGCGTACCTACATAAATGTAACAACAGCTGTTAGACGAGACGACAAACCAATCGATCTAGTTCTTCTGGTTTTCGGACACACGACAGATACCAAAAACTTAAATGTTGTTCGATACAGTTACATATTCTATGGATATTTTCAATTTAATGCATAAGAAACAATAAAAACATTGATTTTGATTTTATTATTTGATTTTGATTTTGAATCAATGTACCAGTTGCACAGTTTTGTAAATGTGAATAGTGAACAGCTCATAGTTACAGTTTTAAATAAAGGTGAAACCTTTCAGTATACACAATATATTTTGACGGTGTGGTTGGTGTAGTGGTTGAGCAATTGGCTGCTGCGCCGCGTGTCGCGGGTTCGATCCCCGCACGGAACAAATATTTGTATGGCCTACAGTAATTGTTCCGTGTCTGGGTGTCTTGTGTATAGGTGTATATAGGTGTATTTCCTAGTGAGGGGCAAAGTTTTTAAATAACAAAAAAAAGAAGAATAATAATCCCTAGATCTTATGTATAACGAAAGCAAGACATATTATGTACTATAATTATGACGCTATATTTATAGACTTGTAGACGATTACGTCGGTTTTAGCTAGTTGTCCTTGTACAGTTGTTGACCTGACTAATCGTCTAGCCACAGATGTCTTGACTACAAGTTTAGTATCTATACTTAAATAGATACCTATGGTATACCTATTGGCTCACGTGTCTCACCACGCCTTGGCAAGTCCCATCTACTTAATTAGGTAGGAAAAAAATTGGACGATGTTTATATAGGGACGTAGTCTATCGAGCTTGGATGATAATAAATTGTGAATAAAAAAAACTTAAATCAGAACTTACAAAATATTAGGTACCTACTTGGATTTAGTTATTAACAATGGGCCATATTTTAAATAAGTTTATAAGTAAAAAAAAAATATGTTTTTAACAACCTTTTATACCGGCTATCTCACTTAAATGTGTACACATAATTTCGTGTCCGAGCTGTTCAGCATTGAAGAGTTTCTTTATCTGGAGCTTATCCTGGATGTCGATTCAGATTATGCTTACCATAAAAATGCATTGTCATCGGAACTGAACCACCACGTAAAAATTGAACTACTTAAGCTGAGGCGCAGTTATACGACTTTTAATGGTTTTTAATTGAACATCACGTCAACGACTAGTCCTATTTCTTTAAAAAAAATATATGTTACTCTAAACAATTTTCGTCGTAATTTGATATGAGAATATTTAAAATTATATTTTTATAGTATAGTGTGATTAATTTGTAAAGTTAGGTCTAACGTGGATAAAAAATCGCGATCCACGCAAAAACTATAAAGAGTATTTTTATGAAATCTTCACCATTTTAAAGAACATTTCATTATTTATAATTTAGTACCTGTTGTTTTATGTGTAATAAATTAATAATGCGTCTAATTTCGGACAGCGCTTCTTGATGGGCGAGTCCTATTACTGGGTGGATGTACGAGTAAGACGCGTTACGTGAGCTCAGTACAGAACACGCAAGCTAACCACTCAAGGTCATTGGCAGTTAATAGCGCCTTAAGATATAATTTGATTGTCCTGCTCTGACTCGATGAAGAATATCAATCTGATTGATATTCTTCATCGAGTCAGTATCAGTTGGTGTGATTGATTCAATCAAACTATACTTTATCTACAGGGTTTAACGGGAAGGTATGGTCCTATTTTAAAACCGGTTCTGCCCATAGTAATGAACAACTTTCTCTAAGAAAAAATAGAAAATTCCCAAAAAAAAATTGGTGTTTCCATACAAAGTTATCATCAGCTGATCAATATTTGTGTACGGAGTAAACATTTTTTTTGAGAATTCCCTCAGGTTTTCTTGAATAAAGTTGTACTTGATGGGAATCAGATGCCGTTTTTAAAATATGACCACACCTTTCCGTTACACCCTGTATAGTTCGCTACCTTCTATCAGCGGCTGCTTCTGAAAGTCGGAAACTATCCCAAAGGAACGTATTCACGAATATAGTATCCTATGTTCTTCTAAAAAGTCCAATCCATCGGCACCGTTTACCAAAATTAATCGAAATTGGTTCAGTGTTTTAGGCGTGAAAACTTTACAGACAGACAGAGTCACTTTCGCATTTGTAATATAAGTATGGATTATTTATAATAAAAATATACAATTTCCTTAGCTAGACAAAGAATCCTTGAGCTTGTAATGAATGCCATGGCAACATAATTATTATACTTTATTTTTTCCGTTGTTACTTAATAATTTAATCAACATAATAACAGACATACTTGTTGCCAATGAGTTTAGACTAAATATGGATTGATACGGCTTTTAAACAAGATCAATATCTATAAATTTTATCTTTCAATATATTGTAAAACAAAGTCGGGCTAATTACACCATTTATAACTCGAGAATTGCTGGACCGATTTTCATGATCTTTGACTTGGTGGATTTGTCTTTGTCCCAAATATCAGAATAACAATTAAAACATCGCAAGATTTTACGAAAAAAAAAGTATGAAGACAATTCATTTTCTCTTAGATTCTTAATGGAGCGGCTTTTTTATGATATCTCGAGAACATATTGACTGATTTTGACTCAACATTTATTGATTCTGAGGCGGTGAGAAGTTTGCCGGGTCAGCTAGATTGTAACATAATTATATTATTTAATGAAGTAATATTATCAAGGATCTACCATTTAATAGACACGCAATAGATAGGTGCCTATACATATAAAGGTGGACTTGATACCTTAGGCATTTTCAAAGAGTTCACTATTCATAAATAGCACATAGTCTAAAAAATCAATAAGATGTTTGTACGTATTATTTTATGTTCTTAAAGAAGCTACAATGAATCCTACTGCTGGCGATCAATAAAATGTTATGATTTCAAAATCCTTTCCCATTCCACGTGATTTCGGTGACCCACTGAGGTACAGGCTTTCCTTAATCAGGTTACACGAGCATTTTGGAAGGGGTTAACATGAAAATCGATCCTCTGTGTTCAAAGAAGGGTTGGAGAAATGAGTAAATCCCTAATGGAAAACACCCTGAACTCTACTATGCAACTGGACAGGATGTAGGCGTAAGACATAGTATTAGGAATATATTTTAAATTTATTATTTATTTATTTACACTTCATGCAACTAAAGTACAAAGGCGGACTTAATGCCTTAGGCATTCTCTACCAGTCAACCAAGGGCGGTGGAGAGATTATAAGGCAGGTGCATAAAAAAAAACAAACAAGGTAAAACATGGAAACAAAGAAAGAAAGAGAGAAAAACATTTATTTAGCGACAGTCACCGGACACACAAAAGAAAAAAAGTGTTAGTGTATTTTCTTTTTTGGAAGTCGCTTGTTTTTTTTTTGTAAAAAAGTTTTTTACTTTTTAGTTATTATACCCCAGAACCCCAATAAAATGGAACGTGGAATTTAAACATACTCGTAATTGGAGAAAACCAAAACGTCATCGACGTATACGTATTTTTCTTTTTTGTTCAGTTTTTCAAAAAGCGCTAAAGCAATTTCGATAAAATTTATATGGGACCACCTCGGGAGTATATTCTTTCGGATAAAAAAAGAATTTTGAAAATCGGCACACAACTGATGAAGAAATCGGTGGACATACATAAAAAAATACATACAGTCGAACATAGAACCTCCTCCTTTTTCGAAGTCGGTTAAAAATAAAACAAAAGTGACAATCAAAATAAAATAAAATTGCGTGTGCCTCACGGCTGTGCTAAAAAGGTGGCAACTTCTACTTAGGGTTCCGTAGTCAAGAAACCCTTACAGTTTCGGTCTGTCCTTCTTTTCCACGGAATTAGAAAAACCAACTTGTTTTTTCCATTCCGTGGTCTGTCCGTTCGAGGCATAGCGTAGAGACTATTAGTACTTGAAAGCTGTACTGTACATTGGGTTTACCAGAGGGTCACTTTAGTAGGTTTCTGAACAGGGGGCTTAGACAAAGTAACAATTTAAAAACGATAACGAAGTTACAAAAGACTAAAATGTATGAGATTGACATAAACCGCGCTAAGTCACGTGGTCAGTCGACTGTCGACATCATTATCGCAAGTTGGTAGACAATGTTATAATTCGTAACGAAACCATAAAGAAACGAATTGCTATCGTGTTTATCCCATACAAATGCGTAGACAAGCAGCGCTTTCAGAGTTCGCCTTCGCCTCGATCGTGATCGCCAAAAAAGATAACGAAGGAACGCTAACGCTAGGAAATGTTTATCGATATCTCAGAGACGATGACGAATTTAGATATCGTTTCGCTACGAAGCGATGTTACTTTGTCTACAGGGCCTGAAAATCTAAGTAAAGAACTCACCAAACCCTACTCACATGTATGCTAAAGTTTGTCAGGTTCTCGCGTTAAAGTAGAAGGTACGTTCCAAATCCTCTTTTGTTATATTAACCGTTGTTAAAAAAATTGTTTCAGAATCATGAATTCATGATATAAGCGCATACGGCACAGCGAGGTTCAGGGGAGACCTTTTTACAAGCCACTCAGAAGTGTACCCTTTGTTTTTTTTTTTTGTGGTGTGGGAAATCATCCAATGACATCTCCCGCTCTAGGAGGGTGTGTCAGACTCTTACTGACTAAAACCCACCCCTGTTCCTTCCCTGCCCTGAATGCCCAGGGGCGACGTAACTCTTTCGAATTTATCCTCAACCCCAGGCATCCGGCAGGCATCGGCCATGACGGGCTCCGTCTTGTTTTGCTGACAACTCTTTGAGGCGCGAGTCAATCACTACGTGCCGTCGACTCTCGGGCCTGCCCCCCAAGCCATATTACATTTCTATTATCGTTTACGCTAACGCTTAGAACAAAATGTATGGCAATGACATTACCTGCGATAATTCACGTGACACTTATCTACGCAGGTAATGTCATTGCCATACATTTTGTTCTAAGCGTTAGCGTAAACGATACTAGAAATGTAATATGACTAGGGGAGCTGGTGATGATCGGAAGGCGAGTTCACTACTCGCCGTACGCAGGCCCGGATCAGGGATGTCCCCTTACAGGCGTTGTGCACAGAGGGTGTTCCCGGGTAATCTTTTAAGTGTCCCTTCCATGTGTTGAAACCTCAACAATAACCAGGGTGATTTACGTGAGGTAAAAATCCCATAAGTACTCCCTGGACTTATCTCAAAATCTCTGGCGCCTTTAGCACAAAAAAAGTCCTACGCCGTCTATCTATCCACATGACGACAATGGTGCACACCTACGTACTCGTACCTACAAATGTAACCAATGTTTGCTTTATCTTATGCCACTACACACCACCCTAAGCCCACTTCATGTGTATCACGCGTGGATCATTCATACCACGGACTGCTATCATCATACTACCACACTAGTAACCTTTAACTATTTGTAGTACTTTTATAAAGATAACGTAGAATATCTGATTATATTTACAACTGAAGATATCGAAACAATAATATAATCGTCAAGGGAACTGTCTTTTTGAAAATAAATACGTATCTTTACCTCTACCCAGGTATAAGGACGCGAATCGACTAATCGTTATACTTTTGAAAATGTGTTCAAAAATAGATACTGGTGCCGATTCCCTTGTTTAATAACTAAACTAAAATTAGAGAATCGCTATCTTTTACTAAAAGGTAGTGCGAGAAAAGGATGGCTATAGCTATGAACTAAGTTAGAGATGTCAAACTAGTTTACGCCTTGCGCTTCACCGTGTTTTTAATCGACATGTTTTTACGTGTACCCTTAATTTGTATGGAAATATTAGTTCAACTAAATTTGACAGCTCTAATTTACGTCTATCTCTTTCTTGTTATATTAGAGAGAAAAAGATAGGAATAGCCTAAATTAAGTTTGGTTTGTGCAGAACAGAATCCGCACCACTATCTTATTTTACCTTAGAACCTAAGTATAATTTTTAGTGCTGTTTGTAGATTTGTTGAGGCCCTACAGTCACATTGTATTTCAAAGAGATCCTAGGGATGAACTGTATTGCAGCAGTTGTGGTGCAATACTTTTTCAGGTCACTAAGTATGTTTGACTGATTTTCCCTTGTAGAAACTTCTCACTTGGCGTGAAGATGCACAGCTCAGAGAGAAGTGGAAGAAATGCCTTTGCCCAGGAGTGAGAAAGTTCAGGTTTGCTAAAATAAAAATAAAATAAAGACATCTCATTTTACGTTCAAAAATTTCGTGATCGTAATAAGTAAGTACGTAATTTAGCAGTGGACAAAGGCATATTTGGGTAACTTTAATTTTTGTATTTTAATCAAGTTATTATTAAAATTTCATGTGGTCGTTCTATAACGTCGCTATTTTGGCATGAGCCAACACCAAAACCTACCTCATTTCAATTATGAAAACTTAACTTTCATAGTTTATCAAACAGTCAGGAATTAAAACATAGCATAGTTTTGTTTGTAACGATTGTCCCTTTCAATGCACGTGCGTTGTGCGGGACACGCTCGGTGTTGCATAATACGGTCACACAACGCTGCGCCGGCGCCGCCCTAAGCATAGTTTTTGTTATATTCATTAAAAATCCGAAGCTACAGGTTTTATTGAATTTTATTTAAAATATTGTGAATTTAAGTAGTGAAGTAGTTTTTTTACGAATTTTTCGATGCCCAATGAGCTGTACTCCTCCCTATGCCGCTTGTACATATTTTATTTATTAAGGTAGAATATGTATATTGTAATCAAGTAGTGAAGTGATTGAATGATATTGAGAAAAATATAAGATTAAACATAGTTCTGATTAAAATAAGAAATTGGAAAAAAAGTGAGTATTAAAAAGTTTTCAGTATAAATCATGAAACCATAGATAATATATTTCACGATAAATCTAAATGGTTATCCTTAGCAATATATTAACAAACAAGTAGGTACATTATCAAGTACGTAAACTCTGTGGCAATTTAGTTTACATTACCGATAAAATAAATGTACCAAATACTAATAGACTCAGATATAATAATCCAAAGAGTAAACGAGATTTGTTTAAACTTGAAATTATGCGGAGTTTACTTTGCTTTCTATACACATACCTAATCCAGTAATTTAATCCTTGAGGATACAGTAGACGAAATTGTCTATAGAACATCTACAACACAAAAAAACTTGTCTACGAAGCCGAAGTTACGAGTCGTAGCGCTACGCCGAGGAAACTTACTTGAGCTTTTCCGTTAAGGTGCCCTCTACGATCCGTAGCACCGCGTAGCACTTGAGTCTTCACTCACTAAGTCCAATCACGCCACACTAGCTTGCAAAGTCTCCCCAACACACAGGATCACACGGGCTAACCACTGGACAGCCAAAACCAAATTGTGGACATTTCTACTCCATAATTCAGTTAAATCACATTAAGGGGGGGACGACAATGGGAGAGCATCGATGTGAGCGAATCACACCATCGCTACGCATCGCTAATTTTCCATAAAGATCCGTGTTTACTGATGCTGCTGGCCGAACGAATATCATTATACTTTGTGGACGTGCGTGGACCATTGTTACACTAACAAATTCAGTGCGAGCGACCTGTGTGGTCATTATAACCTATACCTATGCACGAAGGTGTGCACGTCTAGCAGCCAACATTACACATTTCAGGCTAATAATATACTCTGAAAACTGCAAAGGATGTTTCTCTAAGAAATGCACACCAGAAGTCTTAATCTCCCCACTGTTGTACTCTTCTTAGATGTGTATAGCGTAGACCTCGTAGGCTCCATAGCACCTCGTAGCAAATCATCCACGCTTTTCTGTCAATTTGGGAAATGTATGTTCGTATGAGATCTCATTAAACTTAACAAGCATTCAGTGACCCCACAGAGTGCGCTTTTCCGGAAGCCACATACAATAGCATGAGTCGCTGGCGCGGGCTGCGCGTGCGCTCGCCATCCAATATGGTGACAGTTCGCGCCATCCGCCATTACGCGTTAGCCATCGCATGCCCGTCATGTAGATTTTAATCTGTAACAAAATACATTAAAGAATGTCTGTCTGTGATTACTACAACTTATACGCAGAACATGCGAGTATGCATTTTTGTTACCAAAGTCCATAATGATATCACTCGAAAGGGATACTCGTTCTATAGTTTATTTTAAGCATTTACCACAAGATTGTCACCTAGCCATGGGACTCTATAGACCGCCGATATGAACTCTTGAACAATCCTAAACCCATTCACCACGCTCAGCACAGGTACCTCCTAGTCACATACATATGTAGGTACTCTTTGCGTTCAAATATTATTGAGCTAATTAAATAAGGGCTCACGTGAGTATATAGTAATCTAAGAATTGTTTCGCATAGTGCTAATAGAGTAGTGAGTGTTATGGCTCATTTTCACGACAAATTTGCTAAGCGGCGACTGCTTTCGGCTTGCCAGCATCCGTGCTGCTTGACCAAATCAGGCTATCTGCTGAAGTCGTCCTATCGACCTTTTATAAGAGAGCCATTGTTATAGAAACTTTCTTAGAGCATATTTTTTTTTAAACAATAAAGTAGCAGTAAACCAGCTCAAGTTCCGATTCAGCAGAAGGCGCATCCAATCGATCGAAGTACGAGAAGCATTTTACTTGTTGAGTGAATGAATTGATGGGCTTATTTTAAAGATTGTATTTTTTTATTTAGTGTAGGCAGGCACTGTGTATCGGCCATCTTCATCTTCCTGCCCTTATCCCATGTTACTTGAGGTAGTCGCAACACGTTTTTTTTCTTCCATCCTGTCAGCCGTCACGCTATCACTAACTCCCTTTTCTTTCATATCACTCCTCACACAATCCATCCACTTTTTCTTTGGCCTCCCGGGATCTCCCTCTACATCCATCCACATTTATATTCATAACTCTTTTGGTAACATGTGTTTCATCCCTGCTCTTCACATGACCATACCAGGACAAGCGGTTCCCTTTCAACTTTTCTGTGACTGGCGCCACTTTTAAACTATAACTACACTACCTACCACCTACCTTCTACTATAACTATTACTATGTATGTGTGTGTGTGTGTATCGGCCATATATTTATTTTATAATTATTATTCCGGTTCATCACAATGTCAGTACCTAACGGTATTTCGAAATGCTTTCAGATCAATCTGCCGATACCGGTTCGTTATTGTCGATTCCGTTATTACCAAGTGACAGATACAGCTAAATCTAGATCCTATGAACAATAATCTTTGTTTTAATTTGAAGCTACATAGTCTTAACTTTGCAAGGTTTTAAATTAAGGTAAGAAAATTTTATCTCTGTCTCTCAACTTCTATCCCTTAACTCGTGTATCTTTTAAACCATCACATATTCTTCCTCCACATTGGAACATGAACAAAACCGCGCTTCCTCACTAGTCATAGCGAATTAATTACTTGTACAATATTGTTTTACACCATGACCTTGAATGCGGACGCACGGTCATCAGTCATCATCGCTGATCCAAAATGGTGATTACCGGTCGCCATGATGGTTCACAGGATTCACAAAATGGCGACGATAATGGTGGGTGGATTCACCTCCGTGTTAAATATTATCAACAATGCCAATCCTGGGAAAACGTTATCTTAGTTAATCTGTACAAGAACTCGTTGCAATATTTGTTTTGCACATAATCCGATGACGTCATTAAATTCATTTTAGGGTTCTTTCTTTGTACCAAGAGAAAATCCGGCCAAGTGCGTGTCGGGCCACGCGCAGTGTAGGGTTCCACAGTCGCCTGTTACAACATGCGTACTTAGGAGGGGGCTTTATGTTTATTATTATGAACATATTAATTTAGTTCACGGTACGGCCAATAACGTTTAAAACCTGGCCAAGTGCGTGTCGGGCCATGGGCTGTGTAGGGTTCCGTAGTGTTTATTACTATGAACATATTAATAGAGAACGTTAAAATTAAAAACGAAAAAAAGGGTTTATTTTTCTAAAATTTTATGTGTTTACAACCCGTTTTAAATATTATACTTTACCTAAGTATTTTTTTTCTAATTTGTGTTTTGTAGGTACGAAATTTTCCAAGTACCTAGGTACATTTTATAAGCTGGGCAACTATTACTCTTATCTAAACTAACAAAGCCAACTTAGCCGTGATAGGTCGCCGATCACCGGGCTGGAAGCAAGACCTGCGCTCCACCCACCAAGACCAGGGCCAGGGGCAGGCCCTCTACCGCCACCGCGCCACCGTCACCGCCGCAGCCGCCGCCGTCGCCGCTTCCGCCGTTGCCGCCCCCACAGCCGTCGTCGCCGCCGCCAACATCGCGGTGGCGGGACCCTCACAGAGGGCTGGAGAGGAGGAGGCTGTAATGGAATGCCAATAACGGCCCCATTACGCCTCCTCCAGACGAACATCAACCACTGCGCCCCTGCTCAGGACCTGTTGTTCCAGAGCATGGCGCAGTGGTCGATTAACGTCGCCGTGGTCGCTGAGCCGTACTATGTCCCGCCCAGGGATGACTGGGTGGAGGACCTGGACGTCTCAGTGACCATCATTTCGTCGGCCGCCGCCGGTACCCCGACCCTTAAGGATGTCAGGAGGGGTCGGGGTTGCGTAGCAGCACGGTTCGGGGAGATAGTAGTGGTAGGGGTGTACTTCTCCCCGAACCGAACTCTCGTCGAGTTCCACAACTCCCTCGCGGAGTTGAGAGACGTCGTCGTCGGGTACCGTTCCCTCCCTGTGCTCGTCCTCGGGGACTTCAATGCCAAGAACTTGGCTTGGGGTTCCCGGTACACGGACACACGGGGGAGGATGGCGGAGGACTGGGCCCTAGAGACGGGCCTGGTCAACCTGAACCGGGGTTCTGTCCCCACGTGTGTGCGGATGCGGGGTGAATCGGTGGTGGACATCTCGTTCGCCAGCCCCGCTCTGTCACCGCGTGTCGTCGACTGGCGCGTCATGGAGGGGGTGGAGACGTATTCCGATCATCGGTATATCCGGTTTGACGTCTCCGCCCAGACCTCGACCGCGCCGGTCCGACAGACCCCGAGTGGTCCGCGTTGGTCGCTGAAGCAGCTGGACCGGGAGCTACTCCTGGAAGCCTCGATCGTGCAGGCCTGGGTGTCATCACCGGACAGGCCTGCCGACATCAATGACGAGGTGGTGTGGTTCCAGGAGGCCATGTCCGAGATCTGTGACGTGGCAATGCCCCGGGTCCAGCCAGGATGTGCTCGGCGCCAGATGTACTGGTGGTCGCCGGCGCTTACGGCTTTACGCCAAGCGTGTATTGCCGCGCGACGCCGGTACACCAGGTACCGCAGGCGGCTCCGTAACCGCACGCCGGATACGGAAGCCATCGAGGCGGAGCTGTACGAGGGGTACAGAGCTGCGAGATTCGCCCTCCGAGCGGAGATCAAGCGGGCCAAAGAATTGGCCCGCGAGGAGTCGCTGGGGACTCTGAACAGGGACCCGTGGGGGCGCCCATACAAAGTGGTGCGGGATAAACTCCGCCCATGGGCGCCCCCGCTGACGCAGAGTCTCCGGCCGCAGCTCGTGGAGGGCGTGGTGAGCGCTCTGTTCCCTTCGCGAGGGGAACATACTCCCCCGCCTATGGCTCCGCCTCCTCCTGTGGTGTCTGACGCGGACCAACCCGACGACGACGACGATGCAGTGACCGAGGTAGAGCTGAGAGCGGCGGTGCGTAGGCTGAATGCCAAAAGCACCGCCCCAGGACCAGATGGCGTGCACGGTAAAGCCTTGGTCCTGGCATTGCAGGAGGCTCTCGGGCCTCGACCCCAGAGGGCTTTTAAGCGCATGCTTGGAGAGGGGCCAGTTTCCACTCCGTTGGAAGACGGGGAAGCTGGTCCTCATCAAGAAGCCGGGGCGCCCCGCGGACTCTCCGTCCGCTTACCGGCCCATCGTGCTGCTCGACGAGGTGGGCAAGCTCTTTGAAAGAGTAATTGCAGACCGCCTCGTCGGGCAGCTGACGCGGGTGGGGCCGGATCTGGCGGAGAGCCAGTACGGCTTCCGCAGGGGGCGCTCTACGGTGGACGCCATCATGCGCTTACGAGCCCTCACGACGGGGGATGCAGTAGCCCGGGGTAGGGTCGTCTTGGCGGTGTCTCTGGACATCGCCAATGCCTTCAACACCCTGCCCTGGAGTTGCATAGTGGAGGCACTCCGGTATCACCGGGTGCCGCCCTACCTCCGTCGCGTAGTCGAGGCGTATTTGACGGACAGGGCCGTCATCTACCCCGGTCACCAGGGAGAATGGAACCGACGAGAGATGTCGTGCGGTGTTCCACAGGGATCGGTCCTTGGGCCGCCTCTGTGGAACATCGGGTACGACTGGGTGCTGCGCCGACCTCCCTAGCGCCGTCAGCGTAGTATGCTACGCTGACGACACCCTGGTCCTGGCGCAGGGGTGGTCGCACGAGGCGGCGGCCAACATCATGACACGCGGGGTTGCGGTAATCGTGGACAGGATCCGGCAACTGGGACTCGAGGTGGCATTGCACAAGTCCGAGGCCATGTGTTTTCATGGTCCTCGGAATGCGCCACCGGCGGGTTCCCAGATAACGGTAGGAGGGGTTCACATCGGCGTCGAGGGGACGATGAAGTACCTGGGACTCGTCCTCGACAGCCGGTGGAACTTCGTCGAGCATTTCCGACGTTTGGCTCCCAGACTGAACAGGGCCGGGGCTGCTTTGAGGCGGCTCCTGCCCAATCTGAGGGGGCCAAACGCCTCCTGCCGGAGGCTCTACGCGGGGATTGTGCGGTCCATGGCCCTTTACGGAGCACCGGTGTGGGCGCGTTCGCTAAGGAAGCGATCTACTCGCTTTCTGAACGCGTCCCAAAGGGTCATGGCGATCAGAATGATCCGAGGATACCGTACGATCTCCTGCGAGGCGGCGAGCCTCCTTGCCGGATTATCGCCATGGGATCTGGAGGCAAAAATCCTCGCGAACCTCTATGAGGAGCGCGAGGAGGCGAAACGCCGGGGCGAAACTCCGCTGCCGCGACAACTCGCGGCTCGGCGGACAGAGCTCCGGCAGGATCTCATGGCGACATGGAGACAGCGATTGTCACAACCCCGCGCTGGGCACGCCACCATTGCGGCGGTGGTGCCCCTCTTTGAGGCTTGGCTGGAGAGACCTCACGGCGCCCTCACCTTCCGCCTGACGCAGGTCCTCACCGAACACGGTTGTTTCGGGAGGTTCCTGTTTCGGATCAAGCGGGAGGTGACGCCCGGGTGTTTCCATTGCACGGATCGCCCCGAGGACACGGTGGAGCATACGGTGGAGGTCTGCCCCGCTTGGGCGGAGCAACGCCGTGTCCTCGTGGATGCGATAGGCGGCAGCGACCTCTCGCGCCCTGCCCTGGTTCAGGCCATGGTACGGAGCGAGAGGGAATGGGAAGCCGTCTCCTCCTTCTGCGAAGCAGTAATGCTCGCGAAGGCGGAGGCGGGACGCGTGAGAGAGCACCAACAACGGAGTCGCCCTCACGCCCTCAGCAGCAGCCGCCTCAGGAGACGCCGGGGACTTCCGGCGCCGCGAGACGATCTCCGGCCACCGTAGACCCGGGCCTGCGGACGGCGAGTAGTGGGTAACTCGCCGTCCGATCAGCACCAGGCCCGAGAGTCGACGGCGCGTAGTGTTCCACGCGCGCCTCAAAGAGTTGTCAGCAAGAGACGGGGCCCGTCATGGCCGATGCCTGCCCGGGGGTTGAGGATAAATTCGAAACAGAGTTACCTCGCCCCTGGGCACTCAAAGGCAGGAAGGAACAGGGGTGGGTTTTAGTCAGTAAGAGTCTGACACGCCCTCCCGCTCCGCCCAGAGCGGGAGAAGTCATAGGATGATTTCCCACCCCACAAAAAAAAAAAAAAAAAAGCCGTGATAGGTCACTATTTTCAGATTTTCAAGCCAACAGTTTAGCTTTAAAGCTATGCTTTGGACGGACAGACAGACACACCGAAACTATAAGGGTTCGTTGTCCTTGTTGGGATTACTTGTGGGCCCGTTTTAAGGGTTCCCCCTTAAAACGGGCCCACATATGACGATGGTAACTGAAAAAGGAGTTATGAAATACGACTTTATTGCATTGTAGCTTTCAATATTTGGAACACGCAGAAATAAAAGGTACCACAAAAAAAAACATTTTCAAGATTTTATTATTTCGTTTTCTTGGCGTGATTAATATAAATACCGATATAAAATTCTCTAAGCTACGCCTCAGACGGACAGACGGAAAGATCGAAACTATGTTATGAGTTCCTTGTTCTTGGGACTACGGAATAGTACTGCACCCTAAAAAACGGTAACCTTATAGGATAATTTTGCTTTACTTTTCTCCCTTAATAGTAGGTATGCCATAAAGTTGCCTAACCGGGAATGCTTTCTTAATAGTTGTTGTACAGCATTGTAGATGGATGGAGTGGGAGAGGGAGGCCAAAGAAAAGATGGATGGATTGTGTGAGGAGTGATATGAAAGAAAAGGGAGTTAGTGATAACGTGACGGCTGACAGGACAGAATGGAAGAAAAAAACGTGTTGCGCCGACCCCAAGTAACATGAGATAAGGGCAGGATGATGATGAGTTGTTGTACCATAACTAAAACTAAATAGTAAAGTGAGGCCCGAATTGATAGCCCCGAAAAGGAATTTGAACATAACTATTTTGGTGAAATTAGGGTGTATCAGGGTAAACTGTACAAATCTGTGTACCCCTTCAGAGCGTATCACCGTGATGTTATGTTATGAAGTGATGTAAACAAAAAACTTTTCAACAAATAATACTACCGACTTCTGAAAAAGAAAATACACTAAAAATTGTGAAAAGTTATTTTACAATTCAATTTTTTGACGCCAAATTTCAAGTTTTATTTAGTTAGGAGTTTTTGTTTAAATTAAGTTAGTTAATTATTATATAAAGATGTAAAATATGTAAATTGATAAATAAACGGAATAATATTTAAGATACATTTTAAGTGAAAAAACAGAAAAGAAAGAAAATACCGAAGGTGGTTGTATTTTTTATAAAAAAGATTTTAATTTTTAATCTTTTACTTGTTGCACCACAGAGTTAAAACTAAATACATATTAAAGTTATGTCCGAAATGATAACCACAATAACATTTGAACATAATTGTCACAGGAATTTGAACATAATTGGAGGAAACCAAAAAGTCATCTGTGTATCATATTTTTGTTTTTGTTGATTTTTTCAAAAAGTATTGAATCAATTTCGATAAAATTTATATGGGACCACCTCAGGTGTCGAATAAAAAAGAATTTTGAAAATCGGTCCACAATTTACTGTCTTGAAATCGGTGGACATACATAAAAAAACATACAGTCGAACATAGAACCTCCACCTTTTTTCGAAGTCGGTTAATAAACAGATTTGCGATTGCATCAATTCCGAAAGGTTTACTATCATTTATTGAAGAGTTCCATTGACTATCTCCGAAGTTGTTCATCGGATCTAAATGGGACCATTTTTTTTTTTTTTGGGGAACGTTTACAAACTAAAAAAGATTTTTTCAAATCGATCTAGGCGTCTTCGAGTAATCGGGGACGGGGAACATACATAAAAAATAAAATCTTCCGACGAATTGTGGACCTCCTTCTTTTTAAAGTTCGGTTATAAAAAATAAAACTTCTTTGTGGACCCGGGACTATGCAATCCACTTTAAAAATAACATTGCTTTGTACGGAGATAAATTAGTAATGCACCAATAAACATAAAGCAGTTCAAAATAGGCTATTACAAATAACATAATAGTCCTAGCTTCAGTTGTAATATAAATGATAAGAAGTTAAACATTTACGAGTTATGTTTATTTAAACAACGTGAAAGGGGAAAACAGTTTTATATGTTATAAGTATCTACCTAAGAAGTCATAATATTTAATTTTAAAACAATATGATACTCTTTTACGTCCGTTATGTTTTCAGGCATTTATTTTATATAACAGCGTTTGCCTGAGACGTAACCGGGTGTAAGATTAAATTTAGATACTCATCGGAAACGATTCTATCCATCGGTGTGTATAATAAGTTGGTAACCTAATCCATACCATTGTCTACCTTTGTTTTCATCCAAATACGTGCAGCCGTTGAGGTGTGACCGTGTGATTGATCAAGAAACATACTAACATGTAGTTTTTTTTTATTCATAATAATATTAGTACCTGGATGACCGACCGAGCTGTGATCGGTGTTTTTTTTGGATAAAATGACGTTTCCTAAAAATGAAACCTAGCTAGATCGATTTATCGCCCCAGAAATCCCCTGCAAACTAAATTTCATGAAAATCGTTGGAGCCGTTTCCGAAATTCAGATTATAATACCTACATATATACAAAAATTGCCCGGTTAAAGGTATTATTATTAGATAGATTGATTAGATTAGATAGATTATATTTATTTATTTAGAAGTTACTCATACAAGTTTTTTAATTGTCTGTAAAAGGTAATCTCAGGCTCCTCCGTGCATCGGAAAGTACGTTAAGCCCCGGCTGTCAATCGTGGATCTTTGACAGTCGTTACGGGTCGTCAGAAGCCCGAAAGTCTGGCAACCAGTCTTACAAAGGGGTATCGTACTACCCTGTTACTGGGTTGTGGAGGTCAGATAGGCAGTCGCTCCATGTAAAATACTGGTATTCAGCTACATCCGGTTATACTGGAAGCCGACCCCAAGACAGTTGGGAAAAGGCTAGGCAGATTCGAAAAGGTAATCTCTGGAAGTACCTACTGACTGATTTTATTGCTAAAATAACTATATTGTCCGACCTAAGGTTCTGTTTAAGTTTCGGTTTCGTCCAGTTTCGGCCAAAAAGTGGCCGAAAATTCTGCTACAGCGAAACTAGCGTCTATAAACTGAAGGTTGTGATAGAGACATAAAACTGACTGTCTCTTTCGTCTATGTGTGTAATCAATATGACCATGAAAGCCATATCTATTTAAAAAAAAGACAAAATAAATTGATTGTTTACTTCCTCGACTCCTAAAAGTTGCCATGCACTAATTTATTGATTATTATAATAAATTAATTCATTGAGAGGTGGAGAAATGTGAGGAATCATGTTCAAATATTTGCCGGAATGATGTGCCTACGGAGCTGTGAGGAATGAACATGACTCAGGAATTGAACCCAGATATTGTCACAATAGAAAATTATTTTAAGTCGTTGATTAGAACTGCATTCAAAGATTAGGTACCCTGAGTCTGTTTGGTGATTCACTTCATGACTAGAGTGAAAGGAATTTTTACTAAAGCTAATGAATCGTTAGTTACAATGATTAAAATTCAATTTAAAAATTAAATTTCATTAGCCTAAGAATCATTAGTTATAAATATAACTTTTACGTCTTTATTTTAATGTTACATTCTTATAAAATACTTAACCAATTAGATGTAGTTAATATACCTATACTATACCCAAATAATAAAACGTCTTAATCTTTTTTTTTGTAGGGTCGGGAAATCATCCAATGACTTCACAGGGCGTGTCAGACTTTTACTGTCTAAAACCCACCCCTGTTCCTTCAGTTGCCTGAATGCCAAGGGCCCCGGGAACCCTATTTTGAATTTATCCACGACCCAAGGCAGGCATCGGCCCTGACGGGCCCCGTCAGGTATTGCTGACATCTTTTTGATAACCTAATGATAAATATGTTATAATGACATTTTTAATTGGTATTAGTTAAAAAAAAATGTTTTTCTCTTATTGGTAACTATGTTCCTACACAATAATAATACTAATAACCAACACCTCAGGAGGCTCTCGTTAGGCGGCTGGATCAAGGGCTTGATTCAGAAAGCAGTACTTCTGGACACGGCTCGCATTGTCAGGCGGTTCCTCTCTCTGGAGCCCTGACCGCCGGTAGCTTGGACCCTGTTCCCGATACCAGTGGGATACTATTTTTTATATTTTTAAATGTTTTTTTTTATCCTTTATATTTAAATATTTAAAAATGTAAATAATATGTCTATAAAAATAAATAAACGGAATAATAATAATACCTAATCAGTACATTGTACAGGTAGACCTTGGAGTTTGGATGGAATGTCACCATTTTCATCCTCCGTTTTACATAATACGTCGAGGTGATCATTAGTCATGGACTCATGTGTTTGCCCTTCCTTATTGTATGATGTCATACAAACCAAATACATAATACCCATTTGGGAAACGGGAAGTAGGAAAGAGAACTATATTATCTGCATAATATAATATAGATGGTACATACTCGTAATTGTGATTTTTTACAAAGGTATCAATTACTTAGGTATGTACTACCAAATCTTCTGTATCAATACGCTCAAAATCTCAAGTTAGACATTTGCCGTCGCCGTGCCTAGCAGATAAAATTAAAAAGCCGATGAACAAAATAGTCGCGACAAAGTCTTTTAAGCGTTGGCCTACAGATGTTAATAGGGGCAGATACATAAGTTTCGATTCGCAATCACTGTAATAAGATGTGTAGAAATGCTACTCGCCAACACATTCATAACTCCGTCTTAAATAGGGATGCATCCAAAGTCTGGAATTTTCTAAGATCATTGGGGGTCGGCAAAACTCGACAAAAGTTAATTCCTAAAGATTTAGAGATATCGATACAATGAATAATAATTTGACAGCTTTGACAAATTTCGATAGGACACTGAAATGGAATACATTGAACGATCTTTCATCTCTTCCGACTCCCAGTTCAGTTATTCTCAATTTTCCGCTTGTGATGTTAGTAAGAGCATACGATCGCTTACTTTCAATGCAGTAGGAAGTGACTGTTTCAGCCATAAAATTTTAATCCCAGTGCTTGACGTTATCCTTTCCGTAATTTGTCACATCCTAAACTTTTCTATGTCAAGCGGTGTTTTTCCATGTTCATGGAAAGATGCTACATGACGGGGCCCTTCATGGCCGATGCCTGCCCGGGGGTTGAGGATAAATTCGAAAGAGTTACCTCGCCCCTGAGCATTAAGGGCAGGGAAGGAACAGGGGGTGGGTTTTAGTCAGTAAGATTCTGACACGCCCTCCCGCTCCACCCAGAGCGGGAGAAGTCAATGGCTGGTTTCCCAACCCCCCCCCAACAAAAAAATGGAAAGATGCTTAAATAATTCCTTTACCAATTAAGTCCAATCCGAAATCATTTTCTGATTATCGTCTTAGATCAGTTTTACCTTTTCTGTCCAAAGTACTAAATCAGTTAATACACGACCAAATTAGTACTTTCCTGTCCAAAAATAATCTTCTCAACCTCTTCCAGTCTGGCTTCCATCCTGGTCACAGCACCACCACAGCTCTTAATATTACGGATGATATAAGGTCGGCCATGGAAAGTAGTAATCTTACGGTCTTGGCATTGCTCGATTTCAGTAATGCTTTTAATACCGTTGATTTCAATGTTTTACCTGGCTTTTTATGCTCTCTTAGTATATATCTCCATCGATAATTGACTGGTTTTGTTGTTACCTGATCAGTCGCCCAAAGTATTTGCATCGGAGAGACCTGTGTAGTACCTCAGCTCCCCAGCTGAGGTACTACACCAGGAAGACAAGGTCGCCACCCTGTGGGCCTCCCCCCCCACAGGGTGGCGTATTATCCCCTTTACTTTTAGCAGTTTTCATAAACTCCATCTCCAATGATCTAATTTCATCCTGCCATCTTTAGAGCTCCGCTTGGAAATCTGTCTGAGGCTATCATCACCATCAATAGTGATCTGGCGATTGGAGTAAAAGGTTTGGACTTATGGTCAACCGCATAAAGACTCAGGTTGCAGTAGTGGGCAGTCCTAGGACGGTTTCAAGGATGGACTGGAAGACTGTCCCCCAAGTTTTTTTCAATAGGTAACTCAGTTATTCCCTTCTCCGAGAAAGTTAAAAACTTGGGGATATTCATTGACCTTGACCTTTTCTTGGACTGCCCAACTGCAGCAAGTTAGCCGCAAGCTATTTGCATCTACTGCATCATTAAGGAGACTGCGTAATTTTCTTCCAACTGCCACCAAGATTGCGCTTACTTCTTCTGCCCATCCTTGATTATGCTGATGCCAGCTATCTTGACCTTACTCAAGCACAACTCGATAAACTTGAGCGGTTTCAAATATTTTAATATAAGGTTCATTCTCTGTTTTCGAAAATATGATCATGTTTCCGAGTTCCGTATGAATCACAAGTGATTGTCAATTCGCCGGAATGCCAATATTCTTTTCCTTTATTAACCGACTTCGAAAAAGGAGGAGGTTCTATGTTCGACTGTATGTAGGTATGTTTTTTTTTTGTATGTCCACCGATTTCTCTGTCAGTTGACTACCGAATTTCAAAATTTTTGTTTTATCTGAAAGAACTCCCGAGGTGGTCCCATATAAATTTTATCGAAATTGCTTCAGCGCTTTTTGAAAAACTGAACAAAAACCAAAAATACGTATACATAGATGACGGTTTGGTTTTCTCCAATTACGAGTAGGTATGTTTAAATTCCACGTTCCATGTGTGTGGTTCAAGTTTAGAATAAATAAACAAATAAAATCTATCTTGAGGGTTGATTACTTTACCTATGAACAATATAATCGTCAAGCCCTGTTTCACCAAGCTGAGTATAAAATGCGTCTTCCCTAAAATGTGCCATGCTCCTGGTCGCGGTCTTCTCTGTCATCCACCCTGGGCTGGGAAGGTCAATAGTATTTCTTACCCTCTTATCTATTGATTTTAGGACATTTAAAAGGACTATCATATTTTAACGGGTCAGTTAAAAAAGTTTTGGTCAGCTCCAAAATCTATTTTTTCAGCAAACGAAGAGAATTGAGCTTTAAGTGGTCGACAAAAAAATTGAAGGATATTTGACATTAGGCAACCTTTAAAATAAGTTCATTGGAAATTAAATATATCTAGCAGCAATAATAAAAATAGAGCAGCAAATCGTGATTCTGGTTTCTTTATAAATTTTGACTTGAATTTGAATGTTTAGTTAATTTTGATTGCCTAATAAAGTTTATTTTCTTATACGATAAGTCTATTTCTGCCTGCAAGGTTTAAAGGAACCTAAGTGACCTAAGTTCCTGGATTATACCTATAATCTTGCTGAACAAATATTTAAAAAAAAATACTGTTTCTGTCTTCACTTAACCTTTAGATTGTGTTGTTGTTCGTCATCCTGCCAGTTACAATCTAAAAATAGAGATCTATTTTATCTTGGTCTACTTACTAAGATTAAAATTATAAGTAAAAACTACTACCGAACGATTTACCCATGTATTGTTACTGTTTTTACATCTACAACATGCTATTTCTCCTTTGTGCCAGCTACGTGTGTTACTTATTTTTTACTTCTTTTTTACGCTCTATTGTTATCTATCTTTTTGCTGGCAGTATTACCTACCTACCTGTTGCAAGTTTCATGAATTGAGCAATGATCTAGAAGATTCGAAAATAGTTTAAGGTTACTTACTGCAGTCAGTGTTGAAAAGTTATTGCAGTATGATCTAGTCATGGTTTATTTTTCATCTGTAGGCGAATAGGATTTATGTGTCGTCTACTATAGCCTATTACTTTCAGAAATTTGTTTAAATTACTGTTTGCGGCTTGCGCCAAAGAATCCCGTGCATCTAAAGTCCTGACTACTTATACTACGTACCAGAAGAAATATTAACCATGTATTTTGCATAGTTAAAAGTCCGACATAACGTTACCTTCCATTCTCGCCAAACGAAAGGTATTTAGGAAGATTATTCCAAAATAATTATGACATTTTTACGCAAACGTGATTAAAGCGAACATTATAAAAACAAAAACTAAACTAGACTACAAATACACCCGACTTTAAAAAAAAACACTAAAAAATGCAATATAACTTTAATTTCGGAAGTCGGTTTCAAATAACGAAGAAACAAATCTAGAAATAATGACTCCCGAAATTAAAGTTTTTTTTAATTTTTTTGTGTTTTTTTTGGAAGTTAAGTTTGTTAAGTAGTTTTTTGTTTGAAAGAGTTTACTTCTGAGATGGTTCCGTTTAACTTCTGAGATGGTTCCGTTTAAATTTGGTGAAGATCTGATGAAGAACTTCGCAGATGGACAATGGAATTCTTCAATGGAGCAAACCTTTCCGAATAGCTGCAATCACAAGTCTGTTTATTGTATAGGTACAAACATAACATCACGCTGATACCCTCTCAAGAGTTACACAGATTTATACAGTTCATCCTGATACACCCTAATTTCACCAATTATGTTCATATCTATGTTTTTGGTTATGGGGTAACTAAACTATTTAGTTTTAGTTACGCGGGTTATACAACATCTAGAAAGTGAAAAATAAAAACTTTTTTACAAAAAAAAAACCGACTTTACAAAACAATAAATTACTCATGCAAAATAACTTTAATTTCGGCAGTCGGTTTTTCTAGTTTTGTTTCTTCATTATTTGATACACAAAGTTATTTTGCATATTTTAGTGCTTTTTTTTGGAAGTCGATTGTATTTTTTATATGTTTTTAACCGACTTTCGAAAAAGGAGGAGGTTCTATGTTCGACTGTATGTATGTTTTTTTTTTTATGTATGTCCGCCGATTTCTCCGTCAGTTGTTGACCGATTTTCAAAATTCTTTTTTTATCCGTATGAATATACTCCCGAGGTGGTCCCATATAAATTTTAGCGAAATTGCTTCAGCCCTTTTTGAGAAACTGAACATAAACGAAAAACACGCGTACCTCGATGACGTTTTGGTGTTCTCCAAATGTTTAAATTCCACGTTCCATGATATTGGGGTTTTTAGTTCTGGGGTATAACAACTAAAAAGTGAAAAATAAAAAACTTTTTACAAAAAAAACAACCGACTTCCAAAAAAAAGTACCTACTCTAAAAATTAAAAAATAACTTTAATTTCGGAAGTCGGTGTCAAATAACGAAGAAGTAAAATACAAACACCGACTTCCGAAATTAAAGTTATTTTGCATATTTTAGTGCTTTTTTTTGGAAGTCGGTTGTATTTTTTATATGTTTTTAACCGACTTTCGTAAAAGGAGGAGGTTCTATGTTCGACTGTATGTATGTTTTTTATTTTATGTATGTCCGCCGATTTCTCCGTCAGTTGTTGACCGATTTTCAAAATTCTTTTTTTATCCGTATGAATATACTACCGAGGTGGTCCCATATAAATTTTAGCGAAATTGCGTCAGCCCTTTTTGAGAAACTGAACATAAACGAAAAACACGCGTACCTCGATGACGTTTTGGTGTTCTCCAAATGTTTAAATTCCACGTTCCATGTTATTGGGGTTTTTAGTTCTGGGGTGTACAACTAAAAAGTGAAAAATAAAAAACTTTTTACAAAAAAAAACAACCGACTTCCAAAAAAAGTACTCTAAAAATTAAAAAATATGTAACTTTAATTTCGGAAGTCGGTGTCAAATAACGAAGAAGTAAAATACAAACACCGACTTCCGATATTAAAGTTATTTTTTAATTTTTAGAGTAATTTTTTTTTTGGAAGTCGGTTGTTTTTTTTGTAAAAATGTTTTTATTATCTAGGTACCTACTCAAATTAACATCCCGCTGATAAAATTATCATTACAACAAAGCAGATGCCTACGTGCTAATTAAAATGTGTACCAACGAAGTAAACACTAACAATAAATATTTGATGAAAAAGGATTCACTCATCAACCGTGGTACTTAAATCATTATTTAAACTTTGCAAAACACAGCCATACATACTATCATTTTGTACATACCATGAATTTACACGAGGTATGGGTAAATAATTAAATAATTCACAGCCAACGTTCGCGTGTTCGTTGACCGGTTTCAACAAATACGTTCGCAGTAATACATTGTGCTTCGAAACAGTAAACTATCATGTTTATTGCTTCTAAATAAAGCAATGGATTTCAAATCGCTACTGCTCACAAGGCTGGCTATTATAGCATCAGTAAACAATCTTGGTCCTAATTTGGTCTTGAATCATGAACTTGACCTTGAATAATGTTTGCACGTTATTTTATCATGAACCACACAGGTAATCGGAATAAAACTAACCTACGTAGTCACGGATAAATTTGAAATACAGTTACTGCGGTCCTTGGCACAGGCAACAAACAAGGCAGGAACAAGGGTGGGTTTTAGTCAGTAAAAGTCTGACACGCCCTCCCGCTCCACCCAGAGCGGGAGAAGTCATTGGAGGATTTCCCACCTTCCAAAAAAAAAAGACTGCCCATCGTTTCACCCTGTTTATTCTTAAGCTCCTTTTGTGCACTATAAGAATACAATAGTATTCTTACAGAATAAAGAGGAGTATATCTATCTATTATAACCTTCTTTATGCTATTCCCTAATGGGTTTAAAGCAGTACCTATAGTATTTTGGCTAAAAAATTACGCAATTTTCATGATTTTAGCCGTTTAGTAACATGGATAAGGAAGGTAATCTCAAAAAAAAATCTTTACTAATTACGAAGTATGTAGGTACTGTTTGTCCAGGTTTAGTCTTCTTTTTCTAGTGTGTCATTGGCAATCTAATTGTATCAGCCGATAACTTAGGCACGAGTTTAGCAGTATCAGTACCTAGCGATAGCATCCATTAGTTCTTGCAATCGCAAATGTCCGAGCGTTTGCGGTCTTGTTGATGAACACAGATCTTGTACTCCAAGTTTACATCGAACAATCGAGAATCTCTAGTCAAGTGGAGTCAATAACATTGATTTTATGTTTCACTTGTTCTGTTGCACAAAACTTGTGAAAACGCCACCGAAACCGGTTGCAACACCTTCCGTCAATTGAAAAACATTTTGTTATGAAACCAATAAATTTATTTTAGTTTCCCTTTTTTAATTGCTGAAAAGAAATTTAATAAGCCCTTGTCCTTAATTTCTTATCAAGGTGATTGATAAATGGTTTCGTTATTTAATTAATTGATGGCAGTCATTGGCAAATACAATAAGTAATAGCTAAATGAAAACGGATGCAGGTGTACCTAACATTACCAAAACTATGTATAATCGCCATGGTAAATGTGACATAAATAAACGAAACTGAAACAATTATTTGAATGACCAATACCCATCTGATTAAAATATGTGAAACATTGCTAACATAAATAGTACGCTGACTAGGTTCATGTTAATTTATTTATGAATGGACTTTTTTCACCCAAACCAACCATGACTAATGAAATAATTTGCACATCAATCTACATTCGTGCTACGCCATTAATATTATCCTTATACCTAATCTTATACCATTGACCGAGATCTTGACAACATTCTTCCGAAATGTTGATTGATTGCCATATAAAGTTGCAATGGCAATGTAGAAAAGGTGCATTTATCGGAATTATTTTCGACGCCGATCACCTTCTCACTGCATGTCTTAAGTGTACGTGATCCGAAAGCCGTTCTAGAAGTTGTTGTGCATATTTTGGGTCACGGGCGGTACGATGGGTGGTGAGGAGTGGCGCTTAGCCATAAAGTAAACAGCTTCAGAAGCTCTACTAAAAATAATGCGGATCAACTGGCCTGAGCAGAATTAAGAGCAAAATTTGTATACTAGAATACTGCTCATGTGCCATCCACAGCTACAGAAACAGTCTATCCTCAATCTTATCATCGAGCTATGTGTGAGCTTCTTATCGCCCATTGTTGGAAGTAGGCCTTCGGTTCTTGTTGTTTGGTGGGTTATGCACTCCGGTTACCGGGTGCCTACGTGACGCGGCCCGCGTGGCGGAGCTTGGGGCGAGGGGCGCCGGGCCCGTTTGTTTTGTTGCGTGCGCATCGTAGTGATGAACTTTATTATGTTTTTTTTTTACCGACATTGTTTTTATCGAAGATTTTTGTTAAATTTTTTACAGATAAAAATATTGTACTATTGGCTATTAGCGGTATTTAACGTTGAGGCAGTTAGATATAGCCAGAATACGCATGAACCAAATAAAGAAGCAAAAACATTTTTTAATATATCAGGTAAATAGGCAACCTCAAAGAGTAAGTTACAGTATTATGTCCAAGTAAGATAAGTATCACGTCGGCATCACGTGTTCATTAAGTAATTATGATTAGAACGTCGATATCGATAGAACTAATGTAAACATAACGACGTCGCTTGCCTATCACTGGAGCTCGTAAGGAGGCAAAACACAACAAAGAATCAGTCGGTGTTACGAACCCAACGCGAACAGACGCTACAACTATTAATCAAAAAGAAGAATATTTTATTGAATTAAACACTTAAAAAGTATAGACAAAAAATCTCAAAGTCGTAAATATAGTTGAAAGTAGAGAATTCTCCGAGTTTTCAAGATGTTTTCGACGAAGAAAAGTTTGGATAGGATCCTGCAGACCTACAAGAAGGAGATTCGTCGGCAAATCAGCAAGACGACCAGTGTCACCAACTCTGATGCCATGGTCCCAAGGCTCGATCAGGCAGCATCCAAGTCACCTCAGAACGACGAGACTGGTCCCAAGAAGCTGCTGAAGTTGCAAAAATATCACAGGTCAGTGAACTCATTTGAACTCGACGACACAAACTTTGCATAACTGCCGAAGCCGTATCATGTATTAGGTTTACATCATTAATGTGGATACACACGCTAAAAATAACACAAACAAAGCGAGTGTATGGTATTTTTATGATTGTAATAACGAATTTGATCCGGTGATAACTAACATCCGAAAAGAGTGTGATATGGCTGCACGTACGTAACTCACCTACATACATATTTATGTACCTACTTGTAAATTAAAATCAACAGCACAATGCAAGTGTTTACAAGAAATCGTAACATGTGCCCTGAATTAAATAGATCTCTTTGTACCTGACACGTTTACCTACACATAAACAAAAATACTAAAGCAACAAATAACGTTTAATGCTTATCTCCTAACCTTATTATTGAATTTATCAAACCAGTGTGCATATGTATTAATAATTACATCATAGATAACATAATCAATCATAATAATTTATTAGTCACTTAAGAATGCATTTTCTTTACTTTCTAATTGCCGCAGTAAGTCAGTCGATGAAAATTAGTCATCCGTATCTTTTTTGATGTGTAGATACCTGTCGACCCTCACCACCCAAGAAATGCCGATGGCTACCCGAGGACTGGCCGTGTCGAAGGACCAGTCCCGGGAGTTCATGGCTTGCTTCCCGGACATCGTGAGGGACCTCACTGAGACTGGCAAGCACATTGATGTGCCAGAAGCCAGCAAGTGGTTGGCTAAGGTACGTTATATGTCGCTGCGATCAGTCGCAAGTGAAGTGCGTTGAAACCTGTTATAAAAACTGACTAGAAACTTGTCTGTCCATCATATCTGGATGGACTTTAGACCCAGCCATTAATAACCGTGCTTATTACAATGAGTTAATGTTCCATACCTATCTAATTTACTAACAGTTTTTATAGCAGCTAAATGTGTCCATATCTTTCTGAAGTTATTGCTGTTAATTTAAATTTAAACTTTCTATTTCATTATTAGCAGTAATTATAAGGATGCTGATTAGTTAATTACAGTCATGTCTCATTTTGCAACGTTAACAAGATTAATGAGTTTGTCGTCAAACTGTAACACGTAGGTAGCTCTATTTAGGTGCACTAAATCTGCACATTAAGTAAACAATTTAAATCACATGGACGTTATAATAAATGTAGCTAAATTTTACAAAAAATTTATCAAGCGTACCTACGTACTAAGTCTTCCATTTGAATTTAAAATTTTCAGTATTTTCATGTTTATAAATTTGCATTAGCATAGCAAGTTATTAAAACGAAGTATCAAAACTATTTAGTCACGGTATACGGTACCGTATCGACATTATTCAACATTTTTTCACCTCGTCCGTCAGTAAAAAATCTAAATCAACTGCGTTGTATTTTTCAAGGCTGACTTACCTACCAACATCTAGCTAAATTCGACATGGGTGTATATTTAATAATAATCGAAAATATTCATAATTCTTTTTAAGTAGGTACTCTACTCAAATCGATGAATGATATCATCGATCGCCACTTAAACAAAGTTAAAAAAAACTTAACTACGCAGTTCCAACTTTCTTATTTGTCGGTTTTTGTTGCAGCTGTTACAATACAATGTGCCGAACGGTAAAAAGAATCGAGGTCTAGCTACAGTGCTGGCATATAAAATGTTGGAGAAGAAAGAGAATTTGACGCCGGAGAACATTCATCTGGCGAATATGATGGGATGGTCCGTTGAAATGGTAAGTTTGGAAACTCATATATTGTTTCTTATAACACAACATCACAATTGTATTCTCCGAAGAGTTTGATAGAGACTTAGGTAACATTAAACGAGCATAAAATTAGACTCTAGGTTGTTATTGAGAAATTCTACATAGAATAATTCAATATATTTTACCCCACCAGAGTTTCGACATCATGCTCAGCAGTAGGTACTGCTTTAAGCCGGACTTAATGAGTTAATGCCATAACAAAGGCAATTCCTATCAGTTATCTGATAGGCCTTAGTAGTCGCTAAAGAATGTGTAACACTGAACTTAGGAGGTAAATCCACATAAACCTACAGCTAATACCTACTTCTATGTTGATACCTTCATTGATAAAATGATAAAGTCTGTCAATAATAAATATAAAAATATGTTTTACTTTTAGAATTTTTAAACGACAAAACCAAATCCATGTCCGTGGCGTTACATAAATAGGTACTTACTTATAACTATTGAAAAAAAAAACAAGTTTATCAAGTTCCTCTATGGGTTTGGCCTTGGGAATATGTTTTGGCACTCCTATACAGCAGTCACAAAACTGCCAGCCTTATCTTACCATGGACAATCCAGCAATATTATTATTTTCATCGATAGCCGATTATGTCAAATCACGTGTCGCGACATTCGTGCATTATTTACATTCGTTTATTAGTATTCATCACAATCATCACACCACTTCCAAAAGATACCTAGGTACCTACCTAATGATATTCAACATACAAATATTCTTATTATCTCTGTTTGTTTAACGATGATAACTTTATGTCTACTGCATTTTCTCTCTCAGTTCTTGTAACATTAACTTTGGCGCCGTAAACTGTTAAAGGTTGTTCTAAGTACTAGCTTCCGCCAGTGGCTT
Organism: Polia nebulosa; assembly: GCA_951329385.1. NCBI lineage: Eukaryota > Metazoa > Arthropoda > Insecta > Lepidoptera > Noctuidae > Polia > Polia nebulosa. The sequence continues at coordinate 14,733,424 of OX589605.1, read as the reverse complement.
CGCCTGCGTGGAATTGGTTCTTCCCTCATTATAAATTATGGCCTATATGCTATTCCATACTATAATCAATCTCTTTGTGTGCCAAAAATCCAGCAGTTCTGGCGTGATTGAGTAGGATTTACTATGACCATATGGCATCTAAAAGTATGTCCCATTAAAATAGCAACATTCCCACTAAGTACCTACAGGCAGAAAAACTTTAATAGACGCGCAATATTGTAAGATTCTATATTTAGAAAACCTGTAATAGTAAATATCAAGTTGCGAGATCCAACTACCTAGCTACCTACGTATTTAAATGTACTTAGTCGAGAAACGTCTAAATCTATCTAGTTTATGATTAGTAACTACCTGACGCCAGTAAAGCCGTGTAAACTGTACTTGGACGTGTAATCTATTTTATCTAGGCACTATCTATTTACCTAGGTCGGTAAAACGATAGCTTTAGATTAATCTAAAAATAAAACTATAAACTTCACTACTGAAAGCATTTATCACTCTATTTTATTAGCACAAGCTTTGTTTGGTTCGTGGTTAAACGCGAGTATAAACACTGGCCTATAATAAAATACAACTATCCGAAGTGTTGATTTATTTCCTTATTGATATTCCAAATACAAACCAAGCTATGATCCCTACAGCTACTGAGGCATAGCGGACAATCTCTGTGACATACCATCAAGAGGATTTTCACTACTTACGTAAATATTTTCTTTCAAAAAATCACTTGTAACCTAACCTTATTAGCCGGTTGACCCATGTATACCAACTTATATTAACTATAGTTTAACAGCATCTGACAAGATAATTCGAGTAGTACAATAGATACTAAATAGACCTACATCTGCTTCTGACCTACCCTGCAAATTTCAGACATAAAACTCATCGATCACTAATAAAAAACGTTTTTTATTAGTGATCGATGATAAAACTGCATAAAACACTATACATACGAGTATCATCCACCCTACTTCATACCACTTGTCTCTAATCAAACTTCATTGTCCACAGTTCCACACCCACCAATTGCTGCTCAATGACATCATGGAGGGCACGGAGATGCGTCGTGGAGCTCCCTGCTGGTACAAACACCCTGAAGTTGGCCTCACGGGGATCAACGATGCTGCTCTAGTACAAGCAGCCATGTTTTCTACGCTCAAACGTCACTTCAACAACCGAAACTGCTACAAAAGCGTCCTGGAGACGTTCAATGAGGTATGTTTACTGTATAACTAGTTTCTGCCAGCGGTTTCGTCCGCGTGGATAGTTAATACTTCCCCCATTATAAATTATAGCGTAAGTGCTAGTCCAGACTATTACCTATCTCTGTGCCAAATTTCATCCAGATCAGTTCAGACGTTTTGGCGTGAAAGAGTAACAAACATCCATCCATTCATCCAAACTTACGCATTTATAATAAAGTTGGATAGCTGGTTTATGACTTTCCGGTTTCAGCTTTTGAAGTTTATACAATACGAATTTATAGTTTACTTTCCAAAGTCAGTCTGGCTATCTTTTATACCTACTAACTTCCAGTGTTGTAATGTCTAGACTTTAGATAATTCTCAATGCTAAAACGGATGAGACACATATTTTGTTGCCAATGGTACAGTAGGACGTCAAATAACAAATCGATCTATCCGAGCATATGTTTTGATTTCCTACACTTGTAACTTGGTATACGAAACAAAGTAGAAAATAGATAAGAACATCTATTTTCGTCACCAACACGAAACAAACATGTGCTCAAGCGGGCAAGCAATTTAATTGTGCACGAAGCTAACATTATCTCCAATAACTGTAACAATTAAAACATTTTATAGATGTGTCATCATCGCTAACTATTTATCAATGAATTAAACATAGTTTACCTCGTGAATGGTACAAAAACAAAAGACCACCTAATACACTACACTTATGACTTCATATGCGTGACAATATGATTATAAAACAATTGAGCATAGGTACACATGTTATTAGGTATGCGAACTATTATTGTTATTGTTCGCAAGAAAAAATTACTCCTGGGTAGGGAACTAGTATATTCATAAATAATTATTGTTATCGTTTTAATTCAATCGGAGAGTAAGAATGTGCATCTAGAATGACTGATCATAACCTATTCATGTATGAAATATTTTTCTAATTAGTCTCGTTATCTCTGTTCACACGTCCATATTGCACACGCAAATATCTTAATTGCCAAACCTGTTATCACACATTAACTAAGCCTTGCTGTATTTATGAAAACAATCTAAGTATTATCTAATCTTATTTTCGAGTGCTAAGCTACATTCTAACTACGTTGGTGGTAAAATAATAATATTGAGTCTACCGCGACCATAAACTTAACAAAACAGTAGGTATAAATCTGTACCTGTCATACTTACCCAAGCACATGAATGCAAAGCCGAAGCCAAACAGGTTGTGTTGCACCATGAACTTTCTTTTTGCTCCGAACGTCCATGTCGGGATACTTAGGTATTTTATTTACAAGCTGAGATTATGTTCTTAGCACGATTAAAACTAGAAATCTTATAATACATTCCTCAACATTCGTGCCAATTTTAGAGAACGGTCTACGTTATTTTCTTTTTTTCGTCATTGGTCATAAACTTTTTTCCAGCCAGTAGCTTAAAAGTAGTAAGGGGACTCCTTTGGCCGCACTTAGACTCATGGTCGTGGGCGTGGGCATATAACTAATAGTACCTAATAAATTTCAGATGCTGTTAAAGTGCTCGATAGGCCGTTTCCTGGAGAACCAGATGGCTAAGACGGATAAGCCAGACCTTACCCAGTTCACCATGGAGAAGTACGAAGCCATCACAAAGTACAAGACGTCATACCACACGTTCCAGATGCCTGTTACTCTAGCTCTGCTTATGACAGGAGTAGAGGACCCTGAGACCCATAGACAAGCAAAAACTATTCTGCTGAAGATGGGAGAGTTCTTCCAAATTCAAGTGAGTAATGTTTTCTCTTGATTTATCTTTTTGTTTTATTTTCGTGTTTGACGTCAATATACAATTATCGTAAAAGAATACGGTGGTACTTACGGCTATGTGTAAATAGAAACTGTAAGACTGTTTAGTTAAACAGTCAGTTGAATTGAAGCACTTTCATACACTCAAAAAAGAAAATTTGATCGCCGGGTTTTCCATAATTGCAGAACAAATAACTCATGTTTGAATTAGTATTAATAGTAACTGAAGTGTAAACAACAAGAAAGTCACACGACTTTTAATACAATTGCCTTGAAAACGTTACGATTACAATTTTCACTTATCTTTCTCTTGCGCAATTATATTATTATTATTTTATCTTAATATTTTTAATTACGAAAACAAACGTCACGGTTATATAACATCTAACAATTATTTTTGTCTTTCAGGATGACTTCTTAGATTGCTTTGGAGACCCAGCTGTCACCGGCAAAGACGGAACTGATATTCAAGATGGAAAATGCACCTGGCTCTCAGTCGTCGCCTTGCAGAGGGCAACACCTAAACAGAAGCAGTTCATGGAAGAAAACTATGGCAGCTCCGACCCAGAGGCAGTCACTAAAATCAAGCAATTGTATGAGGAACTCCAACTCCCACACACTTACTCAGTCTTCGAAGACGCCACTTATGATCTCCTTAGGACACAAATCCAGCAAGTCACCAGAGGTCTGCCCCATGAACTGTTCTTTAAAATCTTAGATAACATCTTCAGGCGAAGCGTTTAAACTTGAACTTTTGAAAATCGGTTAAGTTAGTGACTTAGTAAGGTGCAAAAACCTAGTAGATGTATATTTGTGTAAGGTATACTGAAGTCCTCAATAAAGTAGGCGCACATTACGAAGAATAAAGTTATCTGAAGTGCCGTCGAATTTTGTGTTTGAGCGCTGGGTGTGAATGCACTGTACCCAATTAATAATTTATAAATGAGGGCTAAAAAACTTGTCTGAGAACTGGAGGGCCCTATTTATGAGAAGAGTCAGGTCGAGGGAGAAAGTTAAACATCGGGAGAACTTGAGGATATAAATCGACCTTATAACCCTAAACTTACAAGCTAAACTTAATAACTTAGATGTACTTTATGAATTTTTTTACGGTACCTAAGCCATCTTAGGTAGCCTGTACGCTTGGACTGTAGAACCTATATTTAAAACTTTTATATAATTTTTCCTACACATATACCTAATGAGCTAATTAATTATACTACACATTATGTTTTAATAAGATTTTTACTGAAAGCCTAATTAAGCATGTATTTCTCTCGATGATGATATTAAAATGTTGATTGCATTTAATAAGTTTTTTTATTTTAGACCTTTATTTAAGTACCTACCTACTTCTGCAGCTACTGACCTAACCTATTATATATAGCCTATTTTAATTGGTGTTTCTAGTTTTGTTTTTTCGCTATTTGACACCGACTTCCGAAATTAAAGTTATTTTGCAAATTTTTTTGAAGTCGGTTATTATAGTTATTTTAAACATAATAATATATTGTAAAAAAGTTTATTAATTTTCTCTTTTTAGTTGTTGAGGAGATTTTATGAGTAATTTTATTTTTCTTTTCCTTCTATTTATTTGTAGGTACTTGGCTGTCAGATCTCCACCAAATTTAAATGAGACTACTTTTTTTTTTGTGTGGTGGGAAACCATCCAATGACATCTCCCGCTCCGGGTGGAGCGGGAGGGCGTGTCAGACTCTTACTGACTAAAACCCACCCCTGTTCCGTCCTTGCCCTGAGTGCCCAGGGGCGCGGTAACTCTATTTCGAATTTACCCACTAACCCCTGGGAAATGGGACTACCTGGGAAGTACATACCCTTTAAAGAAAAAAAGAATTTTTCAGATCGGTTCAGGAGTCTTCAAGTTATCGGGAAACAAACTTAGAAAATAAAGTGAGATTCCGACGAATTGAGAACCTCCTCCTTTTTTTGTTGTAGATTAAAAACAAGCTTCTAACCGGGACAATGAACTAAAAAGTTAAAAATAAATTCTGGGAAGTATTCGACGTGTTACCTACACGTCGAATACTATTAACTATTTTCTTAAAAGCTTGAGGCACTACCTGTTACAGGTTAGGTAGGTACTTACTATAATTACTTCTGTGCCTCAAGCTTTTAAGAATATCTGGGCATGCGGACGGCGAGCAGTGGGTAGCTCGCCGTCCAATCAGCACCAGGCCCGTGAGTCGACGGCGCGTCGTTTTCCACGCGCGCCTCAAAGAGATGTAGTCAGCCACCACTGACGGGGCCCATCGTGGCCGGTGCCTGCATGCCTAGGGGTAGCGGATACATTCTCACAATCTCTAAGGAAATTGGTAAATCATATAATGAGTCGAGGATTCAAAGCCTTTAGATATGGCATTGTCTCATTCATAGTACACGGTTCAGGAGAGAAAAATGCCAGCATAATAAATAATAATTTTCATATCAATCTCTCATGTTCCAAATGTTACGACACCCTCCCCTCTGAGAGAAGGAGAGGGCAGTAATCCACAACGTGGGCCAAGTACGGGTGATGTATGTCATTATTTCTTCGATTTTTTTTTTCTCCTGTGAAGCCCCGCGGCCAAATCCGGGTTGTCAAATTGAACCCCGACGACAACCCGGGTTGACAGCCGATTTTTTTTAAATATTTTTTTCTCTTTAATTTTTTTTTTTTTTGTCCGACTCACCAGTGAGTTGCGGGGCTTCACAGGTTAAGAAATCATTAAGTACATGTATTCTAGAAATAAATGGTTCCGCTTCTTTTACCGTGAACGTCTATTGAGACAATTCTACTAACGAGAAAGTTAATAAAAATGCTAAATTAGTTTCTTCTTTTTATCCTAACTCAAGGTTTTTTTAACAAGGTCTTTACCACTATTTCGCAAGCATGGTTGCTCTCGATTTTGGTTCAACGAAGCCAAGATAAAATTAATTCACCTATCGAAAAGGCGTAGGCTGATACTGAATAATACATTATTTAACTCTCAGTTGTCATGCAGTTGCCTAGGGGTAGCGGATGAATTTGTAACAGAGTTACCGCTCCCCTGGGCACTAAGGCTAGGAAGGAACAGGGGTGGGGTTTAGTCAGTAAAAGTCTGACACGCCCTGCCGCTCCACCCAGAGCGGGAGATATCATTGGATGATTTCCCCCAACAAAAAAAAAAGTGGTCATGCAGTGACCTATCTACAGGGTGTAAAAAGACACATCACAGAGCCGTTAACTACGCATACTGCATACATACCTCTAACAAAGTAGTTTTGTGCAAAAATTATTGCTGGGAAACGACTTTTATTTTTTGGTATGAAAAATAAAACTATTTTTTATTCCGCGCAATGTAAAACGAACACAGGCAAGTGAAGTTAAACCCTGCCCCTTCGCTCTAAGCCACGTAGGTATTTGTCGGATACGTTTGATATTCATTGCGTTTTCGTAACTGAAAACTCGTTATTTCGAAAAAAAAAACGAAAATTCAGGTAATGTTTATTTGGAAAAAAGTTTAGTAATGCACTTAGAATTATTTTTTGTAAAAAAGTAAAAGAAAAATATTGCGACTTTGATCTTCAATATCTCCAGAAGCAGTGGTTTCCCAGGTATGGTCTAGTGGAAAAAAAATATCCAAATAATGGGTAGAATATGTGGCTTTCGACTTCGGAAACTGTCTTTTTACACCCGATATAAGGGCTTTTAGGGCCGATAACTGCCAGGCTTGCGGGAGTGTTTGATAGAGTCACCGCCCAGACCAGAGCGGGAGAAGTCGTCTGACGATCTCCCTAACTCACAAAAAAAGGCTGCAGCCCAGAGCCCCAGCGGATAGTGAGCCCACATAATGTTGACAGTGTCGGCAATCAGCACAAGATTTTTAATGTCACCTGTGCTCAACATTATTTGAACCAGGGCTCCGACTACGATCATTAACCTGTTGGTGAAGTCCGGCCAACTTGTCTTCGAAGTCTATTGAAAGACTTTCAGGGCTAACCTGAGAGTCTGGATTTTTGTAACAAATCCTGCTGCTGCTGATAGTCACATATTGAAACAACCCAACTTTGCACAATCTGGAGATCAAAACCAGCACCTCGGGCTCAACAGCCGTGCTTACGACCGCTGCACATGGGGTGCAACGGGTCATTGTAAATTGTCGGAACTGTGTCTTTCTCTTTCCGAATTTCTAATCGAATGCCGCACAAAGGCATAATGACGTTGGTTCTTCGGGCCTAAATAGAATATTTTGTCATGCAAAACTCTATTACAATAATAAAGGCACTCGTCTATTTTCTTCATGATAACAAAAGCAGTTACAATAAGATAAAATCTTACATCCGCCTATTATAAACGGTCTAGTTGACTGCCGGGAGTATTCCTGTGACAATCCTCGTTGAGTTTGCTAGTGAAATTATTTAGTGATGGATCTTTGTAGGAGAATGGTAACGTCCAACAGTTTAGTGGCTGGGAAAAGTAAAGCGACTGTGATGACAAAGGAGTTATTTGAAAGGTAGGTCGCAGTTTGTAGTTAGCTACGCTATCTTCGGTGTTAGTTTTTCGACTAAGATTACGGCTTAGGTACCTGCCTATTCCTACTGTGCCAGTCGTGCCAGTCATGCCAGTCACTGGCACACTGTGACCCTGGGCCTTTGTTGAACATACTGTGAATACCTAAGTACGGTATTTATTAGGAAGCTAGTTTAAAAACCAGGTTATTAGAATACATACTATCTGCTTTTAGCAAAAACTGCTAAGCAAGGAAGCATAGACAGCGGCATTATTGCTGCTTTAGTGTCCCCCTTTTTTTTAAGTGACAGACTCTTTCTGACTAAAACTCAGCAGTAACCGTGTTCCTTGAGTTGTCTTTTGAGAACCAGGGCGGTGGTGATTCCTTTAAACACGCCCGTGACCTCTATTGTCCCTCTGAATTCTTTCCGAGACCTCCGCCATCAAACCAGTTTAATATCACATCGCCTTGTTAAAAACCAAATGCATTGCGACTTGGCGAGACTGTTAAAATGCTGCAGGCGCTAAATCATTTGTTTACGCATTACTTCCAGCGCTATCCAGAGGTTTTACAGTTCCGTCTCAAATAAGTTCGATTTGAAGAAGGAAAGGGAGGAACTCCATAATGCTCTACCGGGAGTCATTGATGTCCTTGCTAAGCATGAGAAGTTTCAAGAAGTTCCAGCAGCAGACAAGTGGATGCGAAACGTGAGTGTAGAAAATAGACTAAATGTTATCTGGTTTAGTCGGTATTGGTGTACCTACTCAGGGTTCACCATTTAGAAGGGCCAACCGGACGTCAAAAAGCAGGTTCAGATCTAGTCATCTGTCATTGTGAATCTTCTGAGGTAGCTTTCAATGTGACGGCAGTGGAATATTACATACTTAGATAACATTTATTATGTCATGTATGTGCAAATACATCGTATAAATATACACGCCCCCTAACAAATAGGATATGGCAAAAATACTTCGGAAACTTTTGTGTAGAGTGCTAATTTCTTCAATATCATTATAACTTTTCAGCACACGAAAAATTAGCACCTGACACACCCGCGCACTTGATGTGGTAAATGTTCTAATTGAATTTACGTCACGAAGTATGTTCTTGTTATTAAAATACTTATGTGATATGCGTAGATTGGTATTGTTCTCTTACGCTATCTGACGAGATAGTTGGACCCCCAAGCAACTGCGCCATAAGTACGGCCGCGCTATCTCTGACGGTTGAGAGTACCACTAATCTGCTTGGTACCTTGTCCGAACACCAAAACAATGCTCTGAAGAGAAGCCTATGTCCATTCAGCAGATGTGTACGAATCACATTGACGTTCGTCCATAATTTCTACGGCATATTTTTAGGGTTCCGAACATTTTAATGTAAGAACGGAACCCTTATATCACTCATGCGTCTTTATATGCGTCTGTCACATCACATTTGCTGCGAATCTACTAGACCGATTCAGTTGTTTGGTACACACATATGGACGTGTAACGTGTATAAATAAATTTTAATTATATGGTCAGTTTTAGGGCACAAACCAAAAAAGTTAAAAAAGTTTTTGAAACTGTACTGTGCTAGGAAGGTAGGTAGTACGAGTACATATCAAGTGAAAGGGCTTATTGTAAGAGTCTCCAATATTTTTTTAATAATTTTATTAGGAGTTTTTAAGCACGGTACCTAATTTAAGAAAATAAATGAAAAATTAGCAGTGACCCCATAACTCCGAAATTAATGAACCTAAACATTTTGAAAAAAATACAGAAAGTAGTTTCGCAACCCTTTAGGCGCGAGTCCGACTCGCACTTGGCCGGTATTTTTTTTTATTCGTCTTTCTGCAATCAGTTTACCACATCATCGCTTACCATCAGGTGAGATACCTAGTGGTCAAACGCAAGAATTAAAAAAAAGAGTTTCACCATTTGGAGAAGCTTTGGAATTCGTGGCAGAATGAGCGTACCCAAATAATCTGTAAACCGATTTTGTTAATGTGGCCTTTATGATGCTCATGATACTTAATTCCAGGTTTTAAATGGCAATATAATTGGCGGAAAGAACATGAGGGGACTGACCACGGTAATGACGTACAAAATTATTGAGAAGCCAGAGAATATCACGGAAGAAACGATGCGCCTGGCGAGAACTTTGGGATGGTGTGCTGAAATTGTAAGACTGCTTTTTGTGCTTATTCTTTTTTGGAAACAAATCAGATTTTAGGATATCCTAGGAAATTAACAAAGACTGATTGGTGGGATGACATGAAGTTCTACAATTCTTACTTGATATTCATAAATATGAGACGATCTTCTTTAGCTAGACAAAGAAATAATGAAAATTTGGACAAATGAAACCCCGCCCGGACTCTCCCCGGACGCCCTCTAAACTAGGACAAATCTGGGGAAACCCGGACTGATGGCAAACCTAATTCCATTTAATAAGTTTGCATTCCTGATGGGGACAACTTTCTCGCCTAATTGTTTGGAATGTTGAGTTTTGCAAAACTTACTCATACCTTCATCACCTATTGATGGATTGTGTTCAATTTCAATCTCAAGACCTCAAACAGAAATTATCTCTTTGAGGTCTTGAGATTGAACAGACTTGATGTGGGCACACTCATAGAATTCCGTCATTTCCGTCTCAACTAAATGGTGATGTTGCGAGGAGGCTTTTCAAGTTCATGGCCCAAATGTAATCGACTGAAAGAAATTGTATTTATTTAGGTTATGATGGGATTGTCATACGTATTAGGTATATAAAAAACCTAATTAAAAGAAGAATAAAAAAAACAATCTAAAGCTCAGCTCAACATTAATGTTATACGGCAACGCTAGGTACTATCATCCGATGGTAGTTCTATAGATCCTGTTGTGATATTATATTTTCTTGTTGTATTATTTTATTAACCGTGTTAACTACAGTTACAGGCATACTGCTTAGTGCTGGATGACATAGCCGACGGATCCATCACTCGACGAGGCATGCCATGCTGGTACCGACGGGAAGACGTCGGCATCGCCAACGCAGTCAATGATGCTACGCTCATCCATTATTCTCTACTGCAAATATTAAGAGCTAACTTCGAGAAATCGCAAAATTATGTGGACATTTTCCATAACTTTAATGAGGTATGTTTTACATGCATATTCGTCAATATGGCGAAATAAGGGAGGGGAAAGGGTGTACCTACTTCTACCTAACTCTTCGGGTAAGGTCTACTTCTGCCTAACTCTTCGGGAAATACAGAAGTGATAATTATTATGAGGTTATGTTAGTTATTATTCTAGTCAAACCATCTCTAAACGGATTTAGACATATATTACGAGCATTGAATATAAATACTAGGTATACTTACGTTGGAAAGGGATTGCAGGGTGGCAATTAAGCGCCTGATTCGAAAATCGCGAAGCTATAGGTACTCAGTTACTCATGTTGTGTGTTGGACTATGTGTCCCTCGGGCACTGGGTGTTTGCTATCTATATTTTTGCTAGTGTAACCATATATCTTATGCAAGCTCCGTTGATTTTACAGACGCTCTTCTACACAAGCCTTGGACAATATCTAGATATAATTACGGGATTAAATAAAAAGAATTATGATTTGTTTACTATGGAGCACTATAATGCTATTGTGAAGCATAAATCAGCTTATTACACGTTCAAACTGCCCATAACTCTTGGATTGATGTTGGCCAACAAATTTAACGAAGACACCCACAAGAATGCCGATGATATTTCTATGCAACTAGGAAGACTGTTCCAAATGCAGGTGAGCTGACTGAAAGGAAAAATAATTTCTCAATTTAAGCGATTTCTATCGAATTCCTGTTCACTCCATTTTCTTTTTATAACAGGACGACTACATCGACTGTTTTGGAGACGAAAATATGACCGGAAAAATGGGCACCGATATCCAGGAAGGCAAATGCTCGTGGTTAGCGGTAAAAGCGCTGCAGGAGTGTAAACCCAACCATCGCGCTGTATTCACTGTTTGTTACGGCAGTAAGGAACCGGCACATGTAGAGCGCATCAAGCAGCTTTACGCGCAGCTCAAGCTTCCACAGCTTTATAAAGAAGAGGAAAACGATTACTACAACAAGATAATCCAAAGAATAAAGGCTGTATCTTCAAATGCAGAACGCAACTTGTACCTACAAGTTTTAGATAGCCAGTATGGTAGAATACATTAATTTATAGTTTTGTCGTAGAATAAATTTTCCTTTTTAGGAACTCGGAGGGTTAAACAAATAAAAATATTTCAACAAGATATTGTTTTATTTATTTCAGACTTGGAAATTGGAGCTCATATATTTTTAAATATTTCCTCTACCCATTGAAAAACACAACTTTCAATAACAATTCCGAAAAAAAACAATCCTCACATATTGTTAATTTTGATCAGCTGATGAAAACTTTGTATGAAAGGTGTAATAAACTTTTTTTCGGGCATTTAATAGAACCACCTTGAAGATTCATTTCCATGGGCAGTATCTGAAATATCATGCACTTTTTCATTAAATAAATAAAATCAGCCTTTATTGCTGTTCTACAAATTTACAATACACACATTTTCCTTATCAATAATAATAATGATATTCATTTATTAACACATCGACTACCTACACGATCGGTTTCACTTCACAGCTTGTCTTTCGACAAAGGCCTCCTCTAAAGCTTTCCATTTCTGCCTGTCTCTCGCTGTTCTCGTCCACTCTGGACCCGCTACCTTTCTGAGGTCATCTTCCCATCTTTTTGTTTGACGCCCTTTACTTCTTTTCCCATTCCTGGGATACCACTCTGTGATGGTTTTTGTTCATTTTCCTTTCGTATCTCTAAGCATAATATGTCCCGTCCATCGCCATTTTAAAGTTTTACATGTTTTCTTTGCATCTTAGATTTAGTGTACTTTTAATTTTTTCTAATCTTATTCTATCTTTCCTTTTGATGCCCATTACGCTTCTATCCATTCCGTTTTGACATATCTTTATTTTATTTATTAAGTTATCTGTCAATGCCCATGATTGGCAACCATAAGTTAAGCATGGTAAAATGCACATATTTTATACTTTTCTTTTCTCTTTGATAGGAATGCCCTTGTTTTTCATGACTTCACTGAGTGACCAATATCTCTTCCATATATTGGCTATACGTCTTTCAATCTCTTTATGCATGGCGTCTTCAGCAGCTATGAGTTGTCCTAGGTATACGTATTCTTCGACATATTCTATCATCTCTGAATTGACTATGATGGTATGCGTCTGTGAAGAGTTACTCATAATCTTTGTCTTTGCCGTGTTCAAGTGTGTGTGTAAGTGGTTTAGTTTTTCACCGTTTATGTTCAGGCCTTCGTGATCTCTAGAGCCGCCGAAAACAACTTAGGAGAAATTGGGTCTCCTTGCCGGACGCCTCTCTCTATAGGAAATTCTTCACCCGTAGTTTCAAGCCTGATTTGGGCTGTGCTTTTGGAGTATAGTTCCGGAGTATACGTATGTACTTTCCATGTATTCCCTGTTTAGGTAGTGCTTCCCAGATATACTCATGTTCCAAGGAGTCAAAGGCCTTATTATAATCAACAAATCCCAAATAGTATTTCATATTGTACTCTTTATATTTTTGTAGAACCTGCCTTAGAACATGTATATGGTCTATTGTTGAATATTTACTGCGGCAACCCGCCTGCTTTCTTGATTGGTTTTCATTGAGGGTAGAAGTGATTCGTGACAGAATTATTTTTGAAAAGACTTTATAGACGTTGGTTTTTTCCATTACACTCTGTTTAAATTTTAATTAATTATTGTAAATCATCCCAAAAAACTAGTTGCCATTCTGTTTTGACCAAAAACCAAAAAATAAAACTGTCAGTGTCAACCATTTGTCATTGCTGTCACTGTGACGCTTTTTGTGGCGGGATGTTTTTCGAGTGAAGTTCAATGGCTGTTTTAATTATTCGCTTATTGATTCCTAGTGGATATTGTGAAGTAAAATTGGTGAAGTTTTGTGTCTCAAGTGCTGAAAAGTATGTGGAATTATTGAAACAGGCGCGATCTCGGTAAAATAGAGCTGAGAATTTTATTGTAGTATTAAGTACCTCAGCGAAGCTAGCCGAGGAGGACTCGACACATTTGTTGCCAAAAACTGAAAAAAAAACAAAAATTTTCCATTAGAATGCGTTACATCTGGATCTGCATTACAATGGAAAAAAAAACAAAAAAAAATAGAAATACACTACTGATGACTAGGCAGCATGGTCTCTGACTAAAAGGAAAAAAAAAGTGTGAAGCGTCACTTGCTCACTTGTCTTGTGAGCTCTTGTCCCGGGCTGCCAGATTGTATAATTGGATACAAAAACTGTATAATTTGGTTACTGATTGCATCCTCTTTAAATCCTGGACCCTCATGTATAATTGGATAAGGAGAGCCTAAATTGTATTATCTGAGTTTAGCACAAAGATTTTGTTTTTTCGGAGTAAAACCTTATATTGTAGTAAACATTATTATTTACCACAGTATAAGGTGGTATTGGTGACATTTTTTGAGTTGCCATAGGGATTGCGCGTTAGGCTTGTGAGTACCATAATAAATAAATAAAATACTGTAGGATTTGTAGGTAAGTTCACGTGATTAATCATTATTGTGTATGTTTCAAAAAATTAAGCACTGTTTGTATCCTGACATTTAATTAATTATATAAAATTTCAGAAACATTGCTCAATAATTTAAAGATATCTACTGGCAGCCCTGCTCTTGTCACTTGTCGTTGTCACTTTGTCAGTAGCACTGTCAGTGTCAAAGAATCTTCAACTAGTGGACGTTGCGTACGGCCGTCAGTTCCTGTTTTATATAAATAACGTGTGCATTTACTTTTTGTTTTTAGTGTTATTATGACGAGAACGAGTAATAAAACATAAACATTCTATTAATTTAGGGGTCTGTTTAAAAGTCTCCCTTAATTTTGCTTAAAGTATATTCGCCAGGAATTCGGTCAGAGAAAGTGGGCTTGTTCACGTTTGTAGGTATTATTTTTTTAAAAGATGAATAACTTAAAATTCCTTCATCTTGTAAGTAGAACGCGAACATTATGCGCCGGCTATGTCAATCATCCGGGGTAAGTTGACTTAATATAATTAACACATAATTTTTAAAAACTATAGTAAATCAAATGTTAAAGATTAGCATTCCCCGTAGAATCCTAAGTAAACAAACTTTTTGTGAAACAGAAAATGTATGTGGAATTTCGTTAATATTACTAATGGCCACAAATCTATGAATACCACAGCCCATTATAAAATAAAAAAGTGCTGTGCTTCCGTATCAATGCTTTATCTTAAATTATCACTCAAGTAGTTAAGAGTTTACTGAGTACAGTTATCTTTGTCACTAAAGCATCATAAAAGCACTTTGTATTCTTTGAGTGGTTCTTTATTATCAATTAGTCAGACCAACATTAGAAAGTCAGTAAAAGTGTGACAACTGACCCCGAAATGAGTTTGAAAGGTCACTAAGCTGATTTTAGGGTCGAGTAATGATAATATTTTTGGCTGACCCTCCTCCATAGGTTTAGATTGAGCAACAATATAAGTTTCCTCAAATAAATCATAGTATTTTATTTTTATTTTACAGTTTTCTACAGCAGTCGGTCAAGAGAGCCATGTCAACCAGTGTGTCTATATCTCAAATTATGAAGGAAAAGGAGGTGTTTCATGATGTGCTGCCTGGGATCATAGACAACCTGCAGGCAAGCCCCAAAATATCTCAACTGCCCGAAGTAGGAAGCTGGGTCAGAAAGGTATGTCATATTTGTAGACTCACTTTATAGTACTGGTGCTGGGGTTAAAGAAAAAACATTCATTGTGCGTACAGCTAGGGAGTGGAATTCCCTACCGGAGTCTGTGTTTCCTGATAGCTACAACCTGGGAGTCTTCAAGTCAAGAGTGAATAGGTTACTTCTAGGCAAGCATGCTCCATCTTCAACCACATCATCGCTTACCATCAGGTGAGATAGTGGTCAAACGCGTGCCTATCAACAAAAAAAAAAAAGAAAATAAATATTCTAACAATCGACAAGGCAGTGAGGTAGGCCTCATAAGACTTTGAGGTCGTCTTAGGTTGTTAAATGTCTGGGGTTGCGGATAAATTCGAAAGAGATTTACACAGAGCGGGAGAAGTCATTGTATGATTTCCCACAGTTCAAAAAGAAAAGGGTAGTTAACGGTCACTTTAGTATGTAAAAATCATCTGTTTCTTTTTTATATAAAGATTATCCTGTCCGGTCAACAGGCAATTACAGTTTTTTAATAAATATTTTGACTGTAAACTACCTCATTTATAAAAGTAAGTTTGCCATAGCCTACCTTGTCCGAAATTTTCGGCAAACCCCCTTGAATGTGGTTAAAAAATACCCTTAAACTACCTTATAACATAATCCTATGGGACCTAAAAGATACAAAGTCGAGATCAGAAATCAAACTATTTTATTATTCATTCACCCTCATTACAAAAATGTTACACTTGACAACTAATACAAACAATCAACCAGGTTCAAACATAACATACCTTTCTCTCCTAATGATTGGTAAAGACAATAATAAATTAAACAGTAGATAACAAAATCTTTTTAACATAATGTCTACTTCTAACATAGCAATCAGTTAAGTCATTCATTAGGAATTCCTATAATATCTAACCATAATTCAGGCGGCGGAATCACAATTGGTGGATCCTGTGATAATTCAGATTCCGCATCATTGGCTGGCTGACTGTCAATGACAGGTGACCCAATAGAAAATGTGTCCGGCAGTCTGGCCAGTATTTGGTCTGTGTGTCGTCGATGCAGCTGTCCATCTTCCTTCCTGACCACATAAGTGGCCGGCCCCTCCACTGTCTCCACAATGGCCCGACGCTACCTGTTCCCGACCCCGTACATGCGTATGAGCACATGTAACAGCGTAAAAGTCCGCCCGGTCGGGCGCTACGCCGCCGCATCCAGTTGCTGCTCGGCGCAGCTCGGCGTCGAGTCGGGGTGTAAACTCGACACTGCAGTCCTGTATCTTCGTCCATTCAGTAACTCAGCATGTGTCTTGTTTTTTTTTTTTTGTGGGGTTGGAAATCATCCAATGATTCTCCCGCTCTAGGGTGGAGCGGCGTGTCAGACTCTGTCTAAAACCCACCCATGTTCCTTCCTGCCCTGAGTGCCCAGGGGCGAGGTAACTCTGTTTCGAATTTATCCTCAACCTCTAGGCAGGCATCAGCCATGACGGGCCCCGTCGTTATTGCTGACAACTCTTTGAGGCGCGCGTAGAACACTACGCGCCGTCGACTCTCGGGCCTGGTGCTGATCGGACGGCGAGCTACCCATTACTCGCCGTCCGCAGGCCCGGGTCGACGGTGGCCGAAGATCGTCTCGCGGCGCCGGAAGCCCCAGGCGTCTCCTGAGGCGGCTGCAGCTGAGGGCGTGAGGGTGACTGTTGTTGAGTCTCCCTCACCCATGCCGCCTCCCTCTTCTCGAGCATTACTGCTTCGCAGAAGGAGGAGACAGCTTCCCACTCCCTCTCGCCCCGTACTATGGCCTGAACCAAGGCAGGGCGCGAGAGGTCGCAGCCGCCTATCGCATTCACGAAGACACGGCGGGGCTCCGCTCAAGCGGGGCAGACTTCGACTGTATGCTCCACCGTGTCCTCGGGACGGTCCGCGCAGTGGAAACACACGGAGGTTTTCGGATCGGGCGGGAGGAGACACTCCTCCCGCCCGATCCGAAACAGGAGCCTCCCGAAAGCATGTGTCTTTTTAGTTAAGCTATTGGGCACAGTCCGCAAATAGTATAGAACTTTGCAAAGTTTCTCCTGCCATTGCATGTTCAGGTTCTCTAGTTTCTTTATTTTATTCTTAAATGTTTGAATCGTGCGTTCAATCTGCCCGTTGGTCTCTGGGTGATAGGCGGTGAATACAAATGTTTAATTTTATTCTTTTTAAGAAAATTATTATTAAATTCATCCGAGGTGAACGCACGTCCATTATCGGACACCAACACGTCGGGCAGCCCTTGTGAAGTGATTTTTTTTCTCATAACAGCTAGGTATCACCGTACCTCTGTTCATTGCTGGTATGATTTCAACCTCAAACTATTTGCTGTAACTGTCAACTAGGACTGGAAACGTTTTTCCCTGAAAGGGTCCTGCAAAATCAACATGCACACGGCTCCACGGCTTCTCTGGAACAATCCAAGTCTTCGGGTCCTTTGGTGGGTTGTTTCTCACTAGCTGACATTGCTGACATGCGGCCACCACACTTTCAATCTGCCGATCCATGTCGACCCACCACGGACGTAAGGACGAAGGTATTATGACTCTGTTGCTCCACAATAAACAACCTTTATTATGTGAAAGAGCTTCTCTCAGCGTCCAATAAGCTTGTAGGTCTGGGTCTTTGTTGGTCTCCGCGGCTATCTTAGCGGCGTCTAGCTCCCAGCCACTCGGCTGCTCCTCCAACAGCAGCACGTCGCGCAGCACGTCCTCCTGCACACTCGACGTGTCCGGAGCGGTCCATCTGCTCAACGCGTCCGCGTTGCCGATTAATTTACCAGGCCTGTACTGTATACTGTAATTATAACTGGAAAGTTTCAATGACCAGCGCAACATCCTCGGTGATATCTGGTCTGGAGTTGGTTTTGCGGGATTGAAAAAACCAACCAACGGCTTATGTTCTGTCACAATACAAAATTTACGACCAGCCAAGAATTCGTGAAACTTTGTCAATCCAAATATGATAGCCAGGGCCTCCTTATCAATCTGCCTATATCGTCTCTCGTGTGAGGTCATCATCACCGCCCGTTCTGAGTCGTCCTCCATGACGTGAGCAATAATCGCTCCAAGACCGTATTCCGATGAATCACAAGTGAGAAGTAGTTCTTTCTGCAAGTCATAGCCCACCAATGTTCGATCTGATAACAGTAATCGCTTCGCCTCCAAAAACGCATCCTGTTCCTTCTCACCCCAGGTCCAAGGTCTTTTTGATTCTAAAAGTCGATACAGTAGTTCCAATACAGTGCTCTTGTCAGGCAAGAATTTTTCATAGAAATTATATAAGCCTAGGAAGGCACGCAGGGTCTCTCTGTTGGTCCGCGATGACTTTTCCTGAATCTGTTTAACTTTCGCAAGTGCTGGGTGAAGTCCCTCTGCATTAATCATGTGCCCTAAGAATGATGTTGTTCGCAGCGAACACGCATTTCTTTACGTTGAGGCAGAGTCCCATGTGTTGCAGTTTCCTCAGTACTTCTCTAAGTCTCCGGTTGTGTTCTTCAATCGTGGTTCCAGTGACAGCAATATCATCTAACAGACATGCCACTCCGTCCATACCCGCTAACGCCGTCGACATAAGACGTTGAAAAATCGCTGGCGCCGCGCTGTCACCGAATGGCAGGCATTCACTTTCATTAGACCGATAGGAGTGTTCAGCGTGAGCAGCATAGCTGTCGCGTCGTCTACCTTCAGTTGTGGGTACGCGTTTTTAAAGTCCAACTTACTAAATATTCTGCCGCCACTAAGTCTCACAAACGCTTCCACAGACGTTGGCAGAGGATAGATGCCCGTATCTATAGCGGCGTTCACCGTGACACGATAATCACCACACATTTGTACTGTTCCATCTTCTTTCATCACCGGCGTCACTGGTGTTCCCACTCAGAATAACGAACACGTACACCCACCTCCACCATCTCGTTCAACTGCCTAATGACTTTTTCCTTAAGGTGAAAGCTCCACTCTAGCCCGCGAAATTCAAATTTTCTTACGTTTTTTGCAATTTGCAGGTCAGTGTCAGGTTGTATCTTGGTCAAAATTTGATTCGCGGCCGTAGCAAGTATGTATTTCTACAATTACGAGTATAATCATTAAAATCATCAATATAACTCTCTCAGTTAGTATTAGTGCTAAATGTAGTATTTTATGAAATCATGACATTTGGTACTAATACTAATTAAATATTGATAATTTTAATGATTACAGTTCTATAAATACATACTTGCTACGGCTGCGAATCAAATTTTGACCAAGATACAACCTGACACTGACCCGCAAATTGCAAAAAATGTAAGAAAATTTGAATTTCGCGGGCTACCCTGGAGCATCCACCTTAAGAGGGTAGGGCACAGCACGCGCCTTTAAGAAGCGGGGCGTAGCATCCGGCCGCACGTGAAGTGACACCTCAGGACCTTTGTACTCGCCGAGTCCTTCTTTGAATAGTTCAGGAAATTCTTTCTTATATTGTTCTATTCCCTCTTCAGACCAGCGCAATCCTGATACTTGAAGGCCTAGTGTGTGGAACCAGTTCCTGCATAGCAGATTTGGTCTGTTCCCCGACACCACGACCAGTTCACATTGCGCTTCCTTATTACCTAGCAAAACACGTACCTCTGCTAGTCCTGACACTTTCAAAGGGTCTTGCGTCCATGTCACGAGCTTTAAATTGGTAGCTCGTAGGGGTTTTTTTTTTTTGGGGGGGTGGGAAATCATCTTGACTTCTTCCGCTCTAGGGTGGAGTGGAAGGGCGTGTCAGACTCTTACTGACTAAAACCCACCCCTATTCCTCCCTGCCCTACGTGCCCAGGGGCGAGGTAACTCTTTTGAATTTATCCTCAACCCCCGGGCAGGCATTGGCCGTGGCAGGCCCCGTCCTTTGCTGACAACTCTTTGAGGCGCGCGTGGAACACTACGCGCCGTCGACTCTCGGGCCTGGTGCTGATCGTACGGCGAGTTACCCACTACTCGCCGTCCGCAGGCCCGGGTCTACGGTGGCCGGAGATCGTCTCGCAGCCCCTGGCGTCTCCTGCGGCGGCTGCGGCTGAGGGCGCTAAGGCGACTCTGCCGCTGTTGAGTCTCCCTAACGTGTGCCGCCTCCCTCTTCGCGAGCATTACTGCTTCGCAGAAGGAGGAGACGGCCCCCTATTCCCTCTCGCTCCGTACCATGGCCTGTACCAGGGCACGGCGCGAGAGGTCGCTGCCGCCTATCGCATCCACGAGGACACGGCGGTGCTCTGCCCAAGCGGGGCAAACCTCCACCGTATGCTCCACCGTGTCCTCTGGGCGATCCTCGCAGTGGAAACACCTAGGGGTCACCTCCGCCTTGATCCGACACAGGTACCTCCCTAGCTCGTAGGGGTGGAAGCGTCGACCATAGCTTCTTGTATGTCTCTTCCGACATAATGGTACGCGAAGCACCCGAGTCCACTTCCATAGATAAATGAACACCGTCTATCATAACGTCTGTGGTAATAGGTGGTAAGTAATTATCGACGCAAACGTATACGCCCATCATCTTCTCAGCTAAAGAGTCCACACTCGTGTTGGCTTCCCTCGTGTCGTCGACCTGGTGTACACGACCTGGCTTCTTGGCACAGGCCGCCGCAATGTGCCCAAGCTTTTTGCAGTAGAAGCACTTTGCTATAACAAATGGGCAGCGCTCGCCCGGCCTGTGTGCGCGTGGACACCGTCCACACTCGTTCGATTTAACATTACCAATGTCCATAGGTTCAGTCTCCGTGACATTGAATGGAGTTTGCTTAGACTCACTAGCCACACACTCAGGGTGCAAATCAGGGAACGTCACTTGATAGTCCAGACACATCTGTAACGCGACCTCATACGTCAAGTCTTTCTTTTTCAGTAAGTCGCGTCGCAAGCGATATAGTTGGTCTCTCAACTGGCATTTCAAGTCCACGAAATTGCACTTTGCACCAAGCAGACTTATAGCCGCCACAAAGTCTTGCATGCTTTCACCTTGCACTTGTTGACGTTTGTAAAATTTTCCCGCTTGCAAAATTTCGCTAACCTCGGGTTTATAAAACTTATCCAAAACACTAAAGATGTCCACTAAAGGCACTTCCGTAGGACGTTTTAGAACTAATAGTGATGCAATTAACGCGAAAGTGTCTCTGCCGCACTGAGACAGAAACAGCGATCGTCCCTTGTCGAGGTTATGTTTGTCGTAACCCGCTGCATCAAGCGCGCACAGCGCGTCTTTGGGTTAAATTGTCCGGGAAACACTGTATTTGTTACATTTGCCGTCATTTTGCCGAAATCCAAATTATTTTCCGCAGTCGCCAATAAAAGATACAACCAAGTCGAGATCAGAAAGCAAACTATTTTATTATTCGTTCACCCTCATTACAAAAATGTTACACTTGACGACTAATACAAACAATCAACTGGTTGATTGTTTGTAGATTGTGTATTGACTAATACAAACATAACAGGACCAGCATCAAATAGTTGCTTAGATACTACTCATAACACATTAAAAGGTCTGTCATTTCTTAATCCTGTCTGAACTTAGTTTTTAGCTCTGTTTGTATAACCTACTAATTATCCGTTTATTTAGAAATGTTTTACATTATGCAAAAAAAATGTATAAACATACTGGTCATAGCATAGCTCTACCGAATGTCAAGTTTGATCGAAATTCATTCAGCTATTGAGGTATGATCGATTAACAAACATCAAACTTAGTCACCCCTTTCTTCCCCAGAGACTTCTTCTTTGGCAGGAGGCCACAAAATATTTTCCCATATCCAATGTAGTATCCTCAATAATCATCATCATCCTTCTGCCCTCTCCCAATCTATTTGGGGTTGGTACAGCTATCTTCCTTTACCAGATATCTCTATTTGCCATCATTTCAATTTTCACCTTGGTTCTAGCCATATCAGTTTTCACCTTGTTTCTAACCATATGATTTTTCACCTTGTTTCTAGCCATAACATTTTTCACCTTATTTCTAGCCATATAATTATTGACCTTATTTCTAGCCATATCATTTTTCATCTTGTTTCTACCCATATCATTTTTCACTTTGTTTCTAGCTATATTATTTTTCACCTTGTTTCTAGCCATATCGTTTTTCACCTTGTTTCTAGCCATATCATTTTTCACCTTGTTTCTAGCCATGTCATTGTCCACCTTGTTTCTAGCTATGTCATTTTCCACCTTGTTTCTAGCTATATCATTTTTAACATTGTTTCTAGCCATATCATTTTTCACCTTGTTTCTAGCCATATCATTTTTCACCTTGTTTCTAGCCATATCATTTTCCACCTGGTTTCTAGTCATATAATTTTTCACAGAAACCATCCATTGTTTTCCTGTCCTCAGTAATATACTCCCAGATTTTTTAAACTCGACTCGCCGAGGCCATCAATTTATGGGTTTCGGGTTTTGGACATGGAAACCCATAAATTGATGGCCTTAAGTTACATAACAGAAAAATCTGTAATTTGAAATCCAAAAAAAGGACCTTGTGATATAATTAAACGGTATTTCATACAAAAGATAATGCAGCCTTGACCAATAATAATATTCGACTACACATATGAATAAGTATTCCCTTGAACACTAAAAAAACCTCAAATATTTTGATCAAATGGTTATAATATATGCTTAAGTAAGTACTTATCAAAGTGCACTTCATTACTATAATATTTTTAGAGTTCCTCCGAGCAGCCTTGACCAAAATATTACATAAACAGCTGTATATCTTATTCTTATAATATTCGACTACACATGATATGAATAAGTATTCCCTTGAACACTACAAAAAACCTTTAATATAAGCATATTATTATTATACCATTTGATGGTATAATAATAATATGCTTATGTACTGTATGTAGTACTTATCAAAGTGCAACTTAAGTTTATTACTTATCTAATTAAATTAAGTTGCACTATATACCTATTACTCCGCTGTCCGTCCGTCCGTCTGTCTATCAGCGGGCTGTATCTCATGGTCCGTAATAGGAAGACAGTAAAAAAAAAATCACAGAATGTATATTTCGGTTGCCGCTATAACAACAATCAATCTGCCTAGCCTGTTCCCAACTATCTTGGGGGTTCGGCTTCCAGTCTAACCGGATGCAGCTGAATACCAGTATTTTATAATACACAACAAATAATAAAAATAAAAATAAATTAAAGATTAAAAAGGGGCTCTCCTACTAGAAACGTGTTTTTTTTTTGCTCGATCTTAATAATGGCAACAAGTAGACGCGTATAATCTTGTAAGATGGTACAGAACCCCTCATGCGCGAGTCCGACTCGCACTTGGCCGGTTTTTATTTCTTTTGCTTAGAGAATATGAAATATTCACTATTTATGTAAATTCCTACTTTACAATAGTTTAAAAGGAATAAAGGTTATAGCTTTTTTTTTTTTTGGGGGGATGGGAAATCATCCAATGACTTCTCCCGCTCTGGGTGGAGCGGGAGGGCGTGTCAGACTCTTACTGACTAAAACCCACCCCTGTTCCTTCCTGCCCTTAGTGCCCGGGGGCGAGGTAACTCTGTTTCGAATTTATCCTCAACCCCCGGGCAGGCATCGGCCATGACGGGCCCCGTCCTTATTGCTGACAACTCTTTAAGGCGCGCGTGGAACACTACGCGCCGTCGACTCTCGGGCCTGGTGCTGATAGGACGTCGAGCTACCCATTACTTGCCGTCCGCAAGCCCGGGTAAAGGTTATGGCTTACAAGATTGTTTTTCTGTTAAACAGAATTTCTGTGCTGTTTACTACTACTGTGAAATAAATAATACTTCTCGGTCGCTCGGGCGTAAGATACGTCTGTACATATCTTACGCCCAAAGACGACCAGCATAATTACAGAGTTATGTTCCTTTTAAAAGCCCGCTGTTTGAATGGTTTTTTTTCTATGTTTTCAGGTACTAGAACACAATTTGGCCGGTGGCAAACATTCAAGAGGCTTGATCACAATGTTGTCATACGAAATGCTTGAGAATCCTGACAAAATAACTGACGAGAAACTCAAACTGTCCAGGGTTCTTGGATGGTGTGTAGAAATGGTAACTATAGTTTTATGTCTGATTACCTTTTTCCCGCGGCTTCGTTCTCGTGAACTATCGTATAGGAACCGGGATTTTTCTCGCATCTAAGCTACTATACAAAGTAGCTTGTGGCACTCAGCGATCATGTAGCTCAGTATTTTCAACCTGTACCGACCCCCAGGGGTTCCCGAAGTCCTGCTTGGGGGGTCGCGTTCGTAAGCTAGGTAAAGTAAAATGCGAGGGTTACTGGTCCTACACTACGATATACAATTATAAAAATTTAAGCAAGGAGGCCGATGCCTGTTTATTCTGCAATATTTTTTCAAATCTTGGGTCTTGTTTTTGACACGCAAATTGTGTGTAAAAGTATGCGACTTACACGTACATATTCAAAATTTAAATACAAGAGCACATTGCGCCCGCCCACTCTCCGCATTATTACTGTACTCGGGGGTCGCCACGTTTATCATCATCATCGTTTATCGTTGGAGCTCGTGGCTAAAGTAATAACATCCGCACGGATCGATTCATCAGGCTAAGCTACGCTTGCCGGGGTTGGTCCATGGATGGGTTACCATCTTTACATATCGAGACTCCTCCGTGCCTCGGAAAGCTCGTTAAGCTGTTGGTCCCGGCTGTCAATCATGGATCTTTGATAGTCGTTACGGGTCGTCAGAAGCCCGAAACTTTGACAACCAGTCTTACCAAGGGGTATCGTATTACCCAGTCGCTTCATGTAAAATACTGGTATTCAGCTGCATCCGGTTAGACTTTAAGCCGACCCCAAGATAGTTGGGAAAAGGCTAGGCAGATTGATTGGGGGTCGCCACGCTTATTTTTACAAAAAAAGGGGTAGGTACTGTTGTGATTATGAACTTTCGAAATCAGATTTTTGGAGTACTGCCAGATATGACCTCCTATAAACCAAAAGTACCTCAAACATACACTAAAACATAACTGACTAAACGCGGTAAAGTATACTTATACAACGGGCAGTGTCTATGGTGTTAGAAAATTAACCCGCGAAACTTTAGACCATCAAACTGAATAACTTTTACTGTGGGACCAACTTTGAAATCTCGAAAAGATAATCAGATGTACCCTACATTTTGACGAGTTGTGCGAACATAAATATTTAATATAAAATATAAATTTTATAAGAATTGCTTCAGCGGTTTTTGAAAAACTGAACAAAAACGAAAAATATGTATACCTAGATGACGTTTTGGTTTTCTCCAATTACGAGTATGTTTAAATTCCACGTTCCATGGGGTTTAAAAGAAAATAAGTACCTACACTAAAAATTTAAAAATAACTTTAGTTTCGGGAGTCAGTGACTGCCGAAATTAAAGTTTTTTTAATTTTTTGTGTATTTTTTTTGGAAGTTGGTTGTTTTTTTTGTAAAAATGTTTTTTATCTTGATAGTTTGCAGCACACCACAGAAAGGAGAACTACTGCTGACGTTAAACAAACATTTCGTTTATTTATAACTGCTTATTTATAATACCTACAGTAGGTAAACTTAAGATCTAGCAGACTGTGAAATTAATACTTGCAATGGAATGTGTCTAAACAGTTTCATTGCTATTTTAACCGACTTTTTTCCTTATGAATTTTATATCAGGGCCTGCAGTCTCGACATAGTTATCGATCGCGTAACGACCGAATTCGTTCGCTAAGAAATTAATGTTGCAAGGAAGCAAACTGTTATGTCCTATATATTTTGCCAAGTTAATTTAATTGTAACAAGCTGTAAAAGTTATTCATTAAAATTTAAATAAATTATAAGTTTTCATGAAAAATAGTGCTTGCAAGTTAAAATTTACGCCGTCACTGGTACATATTTCAAGAAAGTCAATTATTTTTTCAGGTTTTTTATGGGCTAGTAATTTAGCGATCTGTAGCTAACGTAAGTTTCGCTATCAATGTCGAGACTGCAGGCCCTGCTTAACACACTGACCACTTCCTTTATGGGGTTTTCTTTTTTTTTTTTAATGACGAATGCATCTATTTGCATAAGGCACTGGAACGCATATTGAGCAACTTCCACTGTTGTTAAGGAGCATAGTATAGCATATCAGCCTTTTAACGTTCTCACTGCTGGGACATAGGCCTTCTCTCTGTGCGGATTGGTGGATGTCACATGTCTTCGAATTTTTGCTTCTAGGACATGTCGATTTCCTGACGATGTCTTCCGTCCTCGTTTTGTTAAGGACACCATGGTATATTTTTCGATGCGGCATCCATTTTGGTCGTTAAAGCATCTCTCAGGGCTTTGCATGAAAATACATACAGACATAAACTTGTTCCTTGTATGCAGAAACAGAACTACACATGCTATGATTCTTACATACTTACTCCTTTTACTTCGTTTACATAGGTACCTATATAAAAATAGTAAAGTATGTAGGTATACCGAAATAATAATGGTAATATATGTAGAAGCTGTTCTGCTATATGCATGCTCCGACCTAAAGACGCCACATTATTACTGACTTCCCTTCAGCCTATTCTAAATGCAGCCAGTAGTGTTACTAATACAATATTTTATTCAAATCTGCCATAATTTAACCCATTTCAATAGACGTGTGTATAGGTACTGATATTATGATAATGTGATTACCTACGTTAGCCACGCCATTAAGACCGCCATAGATGCCAACCATTGTGTTGTGCGATTGTGCATAGTATGTATAGTACTTAGTACGAAATTATTAAATGAATCACACACGTCAAATCTGGGGGCACTGTAGTGCCCGCGCCAAGACGAGCCAATCGAAGCACAAGGGCACTACTTACCTTTTCTCGCTTCGTCGTTTTTTTGAACCCTCATAACTTGGGTTTGGATTATACCAGATAAACAACATTTTCGGGATATGTTATCAATAGTAGACTTATTAAACATATAAAGTTTCAATGGCATAGCTCGTACTTTAGATTTTATTGATATCTAAAACCCCCGATTTCGTCACTGACTCACTCACTGATGATCATCAAAATTCTTAAGTACTTTCAGAAGTCCTATAACGCTGAAATTTGGTATGTGAACTAGTATTAGTACGCAAACAACAAAAACATTCTAAAACTTGTAACTTTTACCCTCCAACTCCTAAAACAAGGGGATGGAAATTTGTATGAGACTTCAGCAAATTTTGATGCTAGAGATCTGAAAATTGGTATAGGGACTCCTTGTTATAAATAATAAAATACATATTTCAGGATTTTTAGTAAATCACCCCAAAAAAGAAATAAAAACTGAACAAAATAAAAAATATTGTCATAAGCAACTTACAAAAAGAAGTGAAATCCCACCAAAAACATTTTCATGTAAAATGTTGCCAAAGACGAGACCATATGGCTCGCACTGTCCAAAAGTTATCAGATCTCATGTAGAGTCAAGCTTCTAACTCTACACGCCCTAACTGTACAAGTCCTAACTTCACAAACTCTACCCCTTATTCAAAATATGTGGCTTGGCCGTTTCTGTTTATCATTTGTAAATCAGTTCGGATTCAACTGCTGAGCTGGAAGCTCCTCTATGTCATTGTAATTTTCTTCAGCAACAGACAGTTACCAGTTGAAAGAGTTTTCTAGAACAGTGAAGTGCAGCTTTTTTAACTAGGCAGATTCAGGCATGTGTCCTGGCAATAATACAATTTAAATATAGGAAATAATAAAGCTTCCGAAAAACAAATTAGCTTCATGTAAATTCAAGTCAATATGTTGTGCTACAAAAGTTAGTGACAGAAACGAATCGCTGCAAAACCGACTCCACGTAGTCTTGTCTGCCCTACCTCTATAGTGTAATTTAAGCCCGCGTGGGACCGCCGGAGCCGTGACAGAAACCATGCCTGCTGCATGTTGCATGCTCGCTTGCATGCTGCATGCTTGCTTGCATGCTGCATGCTTGCTTGTATGCTGCATACTTGCTTGCATGTTGTACGCTTGCTTGCACGCTGGATGTTGAATGCTCGCTTGAAAGGTGCATGGTTGCCTGCACGCTGCATGCATGTGTAAGGTTGATTCTAAATTTATAATAGGTAAGTTACGATAAAAATGACTACCTGTAGGTTTCGGTAAAACGCAATTTAAGCTGGTGAAAAAATATTACGTCAGCAAATATTGTATTAATTTTTCGGAATTTTCATTATTTTATTCGGTCGTTTCTTTATTTGTATTCGCTTATAAGTTGTTGGAAAGTTAGTATTTAAAGCAGTAAATTTCATATTTTGAGTATACTCATATTTTAATTTTTTTTTTCGGAGCTTTTATTACTACACTGCCTTGTTACAAGTGTTTACCTAGTATACACCTGCACTTCGCTTGTTATGCACTCCCCATGTCATAAGAGACGAGCCAATTAGCCATGGGCCTCTTGTCTTCAGGAACAGCGAGTGTTAAATGATTTATTACAAACACAACCCCCCAATGCAGGTATACTGTAGAACATGAAACAAAAAGCAGTCTGATGCAGTTGGTGGTATTTGTTTTAGTTCAATTGCAGATTTAATAAAATAAAATTCATTTATTAATTCAGGTGATTACACACCCATTGCTGCTTGAAAAGTAACTTCTTTGGAACTTTTTAGTTGTTTTTGCGGTCGGGTTTTTTGTTTTTTTTTTATATCCTACATATTTGTGAGTTATATTTTTGAAATTGCCCTCACAAGCCCGTTTTTTTTTTTTTCAAAATTCATATACCTTGTCACTTTCGCGGTCAATACTAATCTAATGATACCTCATTTGTTGAAATCCATCCAGCCGTTTAGGCTGCAGGACTTGCCAAAGAAATAGACATACCCACATACAATATATCAACATACATACTCTCGAAAAACATTACCCGCCTTCTGGGGCAGTCAGGTAAAAATATTGGACTATGCGTTTGAGTGACTACAGGCGACTCAGGACTAAGTAACCCTCGCGGGAGTGTTTTAAAGAGTCACTGCGGCCCCTGGAACGCACAGGCTGCCGAAAGAACACGGGTGGTTTTTAGTCAGTAAGAGTCTGACACGCCCTCCCGCTCCACCCAGAGCGGGAGGAGTTATTTGATGATGTCCTACCCCAAAAAAAACAATAGAACTAGTAACCTTAACTTTCTTAGGATTAAGGTCCCATATTTTTTTTTTTTTTTGGTATGGGAAATTATCCTATGACACCCACCCCTGTTCCTTTCTTGCCTGAGTGCCCAGGGGAGCGGTAACTCTGTCACGAATTTATCCGCTACAGGTCAATGTTATTTTTACTACCCACAGCTCCAAGCCTACTTCATAGTAGTCGATGATATAATGGACGGGTCGACGACTCGCCGCGGGGTGCCGTGCTGGTATCGGATGCCGAACATCGGCCTCGGCGCCATCAACGACTCCATCCTCATCCACTGCGCTGTTATGGAAACCCTGGAGACCTACTTCGGCAAGACCGAACACTATGTTGATGTTATTCGGCTTTTCAATGAGGTTTGTGTCTTAATTCATGCTGTTATTGTGTTGATTAGTGTTGTGTACAGTTTTATAATAAGGCGTCATTGTTTGTGTGTCTCTTGGGCACTTTTCGCTTGCTTTGTTTGGGTGACTATTGTTTGATGATGATTGATTCAATATTTGTAAATATTATAACGGTGTGAATAATTAAGATCATGCTTATATATCCGGTAGGAGGTTTGAAACCTAATGGAAACAGTAATATGATTTTTAAATGTCACTTTGTATGACGCAGTGGATACCTACTGTACTGACTTTCTGTACTAACCTTCCAGATACACGCAATATACAAGCATGCTGATCAGCAAATAGTACTTATTTCACTGTATGCATGAATTGTGACCTTATAGCGTTCCCACTTCTGGGACACAGGCCTCCTCCCTGTGAAAGGAAATGGTTCATACATAATCAACGACGCGGACCCAGTGCGACTTGATTTCAAAAAGACAAAAACACCCTTAATTTTTTGTAAATAATCGATTCGGCAGCATTCGACCGCTACCATACTTCATTGTTATCTCCAATTTGAATACCTAAATTAACCACACACCCTCAACTTCCAGGCACTCCTCTACACCTCCATGGGCCAGCACCTAGACTTTACGACGGCACAGCAGCTCAAAGACTACAGTCTGTTCACACTAGACCGCTACGAGTCTATTGTGAAGTACAAGACTAGCTGCTATACCTTCCGGCTGCCTGTGTTGCTGGGATTAACGCTGGTCAATGATGTGAATGAAAGTTTCAATGGTCTGGTTAATGATATTTGTATGAAGTTGGGCAGACTGTTTCAAATGCAGGTGAGATAACTACATTTCTTTTTCTTTAAAAATAACAACATTCCTCCACACTAGCAATTACTCCAGTAGCTATTGTGGGTGCGTTCACAAACATTCAAACTCACATACACAAGGCACGTAGACACGGAAAAACTATATGTAGGTATGTCATACAAATCATTGTCCCGTAGGTATGGGTATCGAATCCACGTCGATGTATTTATTTGCCGGTCAATTTATTTCGCGTTAAGGCCCAATGATGTTGATGGCAGCTTTTTATCACTATCGCTTGATAGACCTTTGCATCTTGTCTGCGGGCTATGTCCTTTTCAATAGTATGCTGCCACCTTTGGACTGCCGGTTAACCTTTCGCACTACGATTTCTTGTGTGACCATCTTTGGGTATCCACAATATAATATTTGAGAGTAAAACGCGTTTCATAACCGTCTGACTCTTATGGGAAGATTCGTCATTGCAATAGAGAAAACCAAATTTTCTAAAGGTCAGCTTATGCAAATGTAATCACAACTTTAAAAGAAAACTGAACATTGAGAACCACTTTAAGTCTTGCGCAATACCGACATGACCTCTTTTTTTATTTCAAACGATACTATGTAACCGTTACAAGCTAATTTATTTCAAGAGATAAAAATACATTCGTGACAAGGCAATCATAACAACAGTTTCTAAATAGATCAATGATCTAACGACAGGCAGCCTTGTTTATAAAACTAGGTAAAAAGAATGCTTCGTTTAACTACTGATTAGCGGACTCTAAATTCAGGATTACATAATATTTCTAATCCATTACAGACAGCTAACTGTCTTTAGGATAAAACCTCCTTTAAATTATTAATACTCAATACTCTACCACCCACATCAATCTTTCTTTCGGGTAGAAAATTTTGAATTAAGAACCTGCTAATCAGTGTTTAAACTAATCACATGCTTATTCAATCTATCTATATATAAAAATGAATCCCTATTTCCCTTAGTCACGGCATCACACATGAACGGTGGGACCGATTTCGCGAATTCTTTTGTTGTTGTGTTTGTTATTGTCAAAAGGTTCTTATGAAAGAAAAAATTAGGAAAGTTACAAAACAAAACCAGAAAACTTAACGACTATTTAAACTTCGCGCGTTTGACTAGTTAGTCTATATCTATGTATATATATAAAAATGAGCCCCTATTTCTCCTGGTCACGCTATAACTTGAGAACGGCTGTACCGATTTCGCAAATTATTTTTTTGTTGTTTGTTTTTGTCAGGAGATGGTTCTTATGAATGAAAAAATTAAGAAAGTTGCGCGGAAAATTTGAAAATTTCAGAAACTTCGCGCGTTTCACAGTTCATAGCTAAGACACGACAACGT
This sequence comes from Polia nebulosa, assembly GCA_951329385.1. Lineage (NCBI taxonomy): Eukaryota > Metazoa > Arthropoda > Insecta > Lepidoptera > Noctuidae > Polia > Polia nebulosa. Next base: position 14,701,489 of record OX589605.1, on the reverse strand, counting down.
CTGTCGGGTCAGCTAGTTATTTATAAACTAGCACTTTGCTCGCGGCTTTGCTCCCGTGATCTATCCCGCGGGAACTGTTATGTTTCCTGGGATTAAAAGCCTATGTTACTCGATAATAATTTAGCTTTCTATTGGTGAAAAAATGGTTAAAATCGGCCCAGTAGTTTCGTAGCTTATTCGGTACAAACAAACAAAATAATCTTTCCTCTTTATAATATTAGTATAGATAAGGTCCTTACCGATTAAAGACTAAAAATATTTAAAAAATATTTCCTACGTTTTTTCAGGATGACTACATAGACTGTTACGGGGACGAATCAGTAACAGGAAAAGCCGGAACAGATATCCAAGAAGGTAAGTGTTCCTGGCTAGCGGTCAGCGCTTTACACCGCAGCAACGAAGCACAGAAGGCTCTCTTCACCCAGTACTACGGCAGCAAGGATCTAGCGCACGTGAAAATTATCAAGCAGCTTTACGATGATTTGCGACTACCAGAAGTGTATAGACAAGAAGAGACAGATGTTTATGATGATATTATGTTAAAGGTGCGCGCGTTACCTTCTGAAACTGCTCCGACGTTCTTCTTTAAACTTATAGATAGGATTTATAAGAGGAATCATTAAATGTGACGTATGTTGTGATTGGGTGGAATAAAATGTTTATTTTTGTGGGAACAAGCTTGAACGATGTTGAGAAAGTTCCAAGGCTGGGTAATAGTCTTGACTGGTTTAAACATTTTAGTGAGAGGTTTTATTACCTGATTCATATGTCAAGTTGAATCATATAAACCATTCTCTCGAAACTCGATCGAAGCTTGATTTCGAAATAATATATCGATTTCTATAAAATGTATTTATTTTGTCTAAGATGAAAAATAATGTAAAATTGTCTTTTAATTCAATCTGCGGACTGATAGCTAGTTTATAATATAATTATCTGTACTCTGTATTAATTAATGTTTCAGGTTTATACCATGACAATAATTAAATATGTTTTTTGACCGGTTACCAGTGCCAAATTTTGGCATTGCCTCTTTATAAGAGATCTTTGCAAAATGTGTTTTGCAAAATGCTGTTTATTATGATTAAGTTAAGTCACAAAATCTATTGAGTTACGTACCTGTTCATTTAGTATTTTATATTTTTTACGACTTTTGTGACAACAATTCTCTGTAAATTGTTACTTCACTAAAGTTTATAAACTCACACAAATCTACCTGTCATATAGACAAATAGATTTGGTCGTTTTTTTAAGGTGGAGACGACATTCAACCTTACGATAATAAACACTTAATTTCTCTGATAAGGCTCGAACTTTGAATGTGTATGGAGCCTATTAATATTATGCCCTAAAACATACGCAGATCTGGTAAACCGCGGATTTCACTGAAAAGATCCGCTAGTCCGCAGGAGTATCAAAGCGGAGGGACATGCGATTAAGTTTATTGATTTTAGATTTTATTTTAACGTACGGAATGTTGAGTTTCCAGCTGAAACCTTGTTCACCAGGCCTTCGCGGACTCTTAGTGTTTAATTTTCATAATTAGTCAACATCAACCAATATTTATATAATAGTTTAAAAATGTTATTTTAAGTTGGGATATTGTGCGTTTGTTTTGTTTTATAAATTGACTGAAATTATAACTATAGCTGTACAAGAATATTTTGGAGCGTGACCAAAATCAGAAGTAATGCCGCCATCTTGTTTTTTTTTTTCAATTTTGTTACACAGATATTACACAATTTTTTACCAACAACGCGGATGACAATGTCATTCAAGCGCCAAACATCCTTGTATTACTAAGTAATTAATCTTACCGTTTCTTTTGTACTTGTTTTATCGTAACTTAAATAATGTAATTTGCAGTCATATCTACACTAGCGCCTCTGTCGTCAATCTAAGAACTAACAACGGGTTGATGGTATTTTTTAAAAGCTTCTATTTAACTGAATTGTTTGTTTGTTCGGGTTATATTTTGTGTATGAATCTATAAGGTTGTTTAAAAAAAGTTTTTTTAAATTATTATGTAAACTAATATTATATCATTGTTGTCTTCCTATAACGCTATATTTTACAAAAAACGTGACATACCTAACTATAATACAAATAGAGCTCAAAAATGTCTTCTTAGATTTTAAACATTACCGTTTTTATATTTAAGTTTAATAATAATTAAACTAACTAGCTTGTCCAAAATATAATGTGCCAACTCCAATACAATAACCTGAGAACCTCGAAACAAACACTCATAGTGTTTCCGCTCTGCTCTTCAATAGTCAGCTCCGAGAGACGAAATGCGTTTGAAATGAACCTAATTTACACTAGATTAAGGTTGGTATTTGTTTAGGTGGAATTATTCAAATGATTTTTGAAAAAAAAAAAAAAACTGTCTGTCGTAGGAGTGCACGTCAGAAGTGAAAACTTCTTAGCTTCATGCAAAGGCGCGACTTCACTACTTCCGTACACACACACATCTGTTTGAGCGTGACGGTCATGCGAATTCAGTGCTTTTTCCCCATCCTAGTTTAGGAGGCAGGGTTTATCAATTATTGGATACAGATTTCTGCAACAATCTATCTCTTGCAATGTTCTATAAAATAGAACCTAAACCAACCCAAGTTATTTAAAAAAATTATACCTTATTTTGAGGTCTCGGTAATAGTTTACCATACCTAATCTGTTAGTTTTGAAGAAATAAATTATTTTTACATGTATCATTTTAATTTTTAAATATTTTTAAAAGAAAACATATTAAAAACATTAAATAAATATTTAAAAAAATAGTAGTCCGCTGGTATCGGGAGCAGGGTCCAAGCTACCGGTGGTTAGGGCTCCAGAGAAACACGTCAACCGTCCCGTCCTTCATAATATGCCTCTGGTAGTTGTTCGTCAAGATAACTTCGTCCATAATTGCACAAACAAAACCTTCAGTTTCCCCGAAGAGGTCACCGAAACGTAGCCAGGCCATGGACGCCAGGAAATCTACATCAGGCCTATGAAGAGCCTGATAAAAGCTCCCGTGAAGCACCTTGCCTTTCTATACCTCTTTGCGATCATCAGTAGTGAGCAATACAGGTTTGCGCCAGTTCTCTTTAATCATGGACAACGGGGTGAGTCCCTTGTCTACTGCGACTACATCTCGGTGCATACCCACGTCGGTTTTAAGAAAGTATTCTCCGAGGCTGCACAGCTCGCGGTTGTGGAGAGTTAGCGTTGAGAAAGCCTCGAACTCCACACTTCCGCGGGATGTACAATCTAATCACCGATGATCGTGGGTGATGTATTCGGTTTACGGTCAGCAGCGTACGGACCCTCCTATCCAGGGCGTCGAGCTCAGTCTGAGTCCATTAGAGTATGCCGAAAGAGTACATCAAAACCGGCATGACCCAACCGTTGAAAACGCGCACCTTATTTCCATCTGACAAAAAGCTATTCAATACCTTTTACAGGCAGCCAAAGAAACGCTCCTTCAGCGATTGTTTCATGTCAGCAACGTTAGTGCCTACTGCTTCCGACAAACTCATATGTTTCGGTCGAGGAGAGGGATCTAAGGTGTATGGAATCCAATAGTTGAATCCATTCGGATTCTATAATCCCCCCTGGCTTTACATGCATGACTGCACATTCGTTCACACCAAATTCTATCCTGATGGCGCTACTGAAAGTTTCAGTTACCTTCAGTACCTCTATCAGTCGCAAATTGTTGGGGGCAAAGAGTTTCAGGTCATCCATGTAAACAAGGTGCGATATGGCCTGACCACCTCTTCTCAACCGATAGCCTAGGCCCGAATCCTCCAGCAATGTGCTTAGAGGATTCAGGGCTAAGCAGAACCAAAATAGACTCAAACTGTCGCCCTGAAATATTCCCCGTTTAATCCATATAGGCTCATCATTCCCCTGGATTGGTCGACATCCTGGATAGCGAAGGACTGTCATCCATTACCCCATACATGACGTAAGGAAGGTGCGCAGAGTTGCATCTATTTTGTACAACTCCAACACCCTCATAAGCCATGTATGTGGAACAGAGTCTTAGGCCTTCTCTATCGTATAATTTATTCAGAATGTCGACAAATCCTTGTGGGATCGACGAACCCGCTGGCTTATGGCCATGTCTATGAGGAGTAGCTTAATACCGCGGAATCCGTTCCTACATCCATTCTGAGAGTCTGCCTCGCAGATAAAATTACTCTCAATATTTGACTGGCCTGTTGGTCTAGTGGTTAGTGACCCTGACTGCTATGCCGGAGGTCGTGGGTTCGATTCCCACCCAGGACAAATGTTTGTGTAATGAGCACGATCATTTGTTCTGTGTCTGGATGTAATTTATCTATAATATGTATATGGGATTAGCTCAATTGTATTCCAATAAAATGGCCGATTGCTTCTTAATTATTATATTTATTTCCTGACAAAAAAATACACGTCTTTTCTTCTTAAAACTTCAAGTTCTCCTCTTTCCCTTTAGTATTCTACATCTTTAACATTCATACGCTATCTCTTTCACTCCTTGACTATTTCATACATTCATCTTTGTCACTTGTTTATGCTTCACATCTGTCATTCATCTTCACATCCCGTTTCACTGTCCGGTCATAACGTTCCATTCCTACATGTATGTATTTAGAAATATATAAGTATGTTTATCAGTTGTCTAGTACCCATAACACAAGCTCTGCTTAGCTTGGGACTAGATGGCGTTGTGTGATAGTTGTGGAATATATTGTGGAATATATATATATATATAATATGCAGATTTATTTTCGCTCTCAGGATAGATTTAAGAAGTTTATATTCAAGTCGACAAACATGTTATCGGTCTATAATTCTTGGATTCCGCGGGACTACCTGTCTATGGAACAGGTGGGTAACACCAGTTGTTAAGAACTTAGGCAGCGACTCAGACTCTTAAGGATGACTGGAATTGAGATGCCAGAAATATAAAAATAAATTATTATTATTATTCAAAAAGTGCCCAATGTGCCTAAAGAAGTTTTCACTTCAAAAAATGGTGACGGTTTGTCTATGTGCAATCAGAGCTTAAACAGCCATCATGGCCGTATGATCTATGAATAGAACCGGCAAAGTTTAGATAAATCTAAAACATTTTGTGCTGGTTACCTATGGTGCTGTAATTAACCATACTATTACAATTTTTAATAGACTCCACAAAAGGAGATTTTATAGAAGGGTGTTATTACAATAATAGATCGACGTCGATCGATTCCGATTGGTGTAGAAGCTTTGGCTGACGGATACCGGTACACAAACAACAGATCGATAGTCGAACGACGATCAATCGATTGGTGTAATAACACCCTAACGCTTAATGAAGGGTGATCTGCCGATCTCCCTGAAGCAAAAACTTTTCGACATGTGTATTCTGCCGGTCCTAACCTACGGTGCTCAGACCTGGTCGCTCACCGATTCCTTGCCTCTGCCTTGGAGTTTGCCAAAGAGCGATGGAAAGCTGCTGCTTTAAAAAAATCTATTTGATGGAGAGTTGTTGCTTTGCTGGCAGCGAAAAGACAGGACAGAATTCGGAACACCACGCTGCGTTACAAAACGGGCATAGTAGACGTAGGCAGGAAGGCTGCCAGGCTCAAGTGGGATTGGGTGAGTCACGTCAGCCTCATGCACGACGACGGCTGGGCAAAAGTCTCCACGCAATGGGTGCCTGAAAATGGAAGGCGCCACCGAGGTTGGCCACGAAAGAGGTGGCGAAACGACCTCGACGCATACCGCGAGAGCTGGTTTGAGGAAACACTGAAGAAGAGTTCCTGGAAGGACTTGGGGAGGCCTTTGCCCAGCGTAGGTTAGATAAAAAAAAAATATAAATTAGGATTTGACAATGAAATGCTTTTTCCGTTTGTTCTGTTATTTTTTTTCTCTAATACTTTCGACGCCTTTTTATTATACGTGTTTTATACGATAAAATATATATTATTATATAATACGAAAAACACTCAAATGCAAGACCTTACTTCATATTTAAACAGATTTAAAAGTCTGTATTGAAATAAAAGGTTTTAAAATATTGTGTATAATGTTTTAAAACGAGATTCGGTCAGATCGGTTATCATTGAGCAGTGGTGGCCCAGTGGTATTGGCTGCAACTTACAAGTTGTAGGTCGTGAGTTCAAATCTAGACAGGTGCTTTACTTTGTGTAATTATCACCACTGCTCTCAAAACGGTGAAGGAAAACATTGTGAGGAAACCGGCATGGCCTAGAACCGAAAATACGAAGACATGGTGCATCCACCAATCCGCATTGGGCCCGCGTGGTGGATTACGCCCCACACCCTCTCATAGAGAGGAGGCCTGTGACCTAGCAGTGGGAACATTAAAAGGCTGATGATGATGATGATGGTGGTTATCATTAAAGAATGTTTCAGGTACACTACTTTTCAATCTTATTGCTAAGACCCAAAAAGGCGAAAATGTTAAATCGGGAACGGTTTTGGGTTACCAACATCAAAAAGCCCTAATTCCTTTAAAATATTTTATACACATTTTCTAAGATAAGTAAAATCTACAATTAATTTTGTTTATTTATATTACGTTAAAGTTAATAAGATTTATGTTGAGAGTGGCAGCTTTTGTATTAATAACTTCATTGTTCACACTCAATGTTATGATGTTATGTAAGAAGTTTTTGTTAAGATGGGAATCCTCAGGTGATTTAAGTCAGGATTTTTTATTTGTCAAAGTAGCTAATATGATTTGTTGCCTATGCCATATTCAAGGACTATTATTTTGACAATAACTAAGTGGTACAAGGGCCAAAGCATTTAAGCTACAGATTTTTTTTCTTAATTACCTACATGAATAATAATAAAGCATTACTGTTTTCAACCAACTTTTTGTTGTTATAAATTTGTTCATAGATTTTATATCATTACTAATATAAGTGCCACGAAGTTGTTAACAGAGAAAAAGTACATTTATTTGCGTATATACAGGGTGTAATGGAAAGGTATGGTCATATTTTAAGGACTGCATCTGCCCATCGATATGAACAACTTTCTTCAAGAAACCCTGAGGAAATTCACAAAAAAAAAAATTACCTACCATACAAATATTGATCAGCTGATGTAACTTTGTATGAAAAGTCCAATTTTTTTTTGGAAATTTTCACGTTTTTTTCTTAGAGAAAGTTGTTCATATCCATGGGCAGAACTGGTTCCTAAAATATGACCACACCTTTCCGTTACTTCCTGTATAGTCATTTGCATATCGAGGGGAATTGTATGAATAAAAGATTTTATTATTTAAATTAGATTTTTATTTTTATCGTCGCAATATATTTAAACATTACCGACCTGCAGCTTAGTGAATGATAGCTAATGAGTTTCGGTTGCATATAATGATGAAGTTTACCATATTGCAGCGAAAATATTAAGTCAATTTGACTTGTCAAACTAATCAAAAAAAGTATGGTACGGGCCCCGAAGTTAGACATGTATCACAGCGAGCATTTCTGATAGTAACGACCGGGGTGTTTTTAGTTTGGTTTAAATACCATTTTCTTTTTTACGCAACAGGTGCTGATTGTTCATGCTTAAATGTGCTTATAAATAATGGTCCATTTACAAGACCAAGATTAACAGACCGCAATATGAGTTAACGGGGTGTTATCTGAATTTTGGCTGTTTTTAAACCAAATCGAAATGGTCAAATTAGTGAATTCAATCCCAGAAAAAAAAAATGTGACATATAGGCACAAAACTGTTGCAAACAGTATGACGTCATTTTACTGAATCCAAAAGCGAAGTCACGGCTAACAGGTATGGCGAAACTTCGAGTAGGTACTATATAATTGAAAACATAAATTATTCCTTTCATTATTTTTCGCATGTGACTGGCCCTGGCAAGTCAGAACAATGGCTGCATTATTTCGTTATAATTCACTGTTTTTCAACAATTTGAGAAAATTTCATAAAAGTCCAGTTGCCTATAGTGTACCAACTTTGGATATGAACAAGGAAAGGAAAGCCTTTTTGGATGTTTTGCCTGAAGTCATTAACTCTGTAGTTACTGATTCTAAGTTAACTGAAATGCCAGGACTTCAAAACTGGATGAAGAAGGTTAGTGACTTCGATATTTTCTTTTTATGTATTATGTCGTAGGAAGAGGTTCGAATCACTTCACAACGACACTGCACCACTCAACACGGCACACACTCACTCACGGCACTCACGCGCACTCGGCGCGGCACTTCTCAATGAGGGGTCTTACCACCGCAATTGTTGCGTGCCCAGCGCTGGGTTGCGACAGTCGCTCTCTCCATGTCGCCATGAGATCCTGTCGGAGCTCTGTCCGCCGAGCCACGATGAGTCGCGGCAGTGGAGTTACGGTCCGGCGTTTTGCCTACTCGTGCCACTCCCAGATGTGCGCTAGGACATTTGCCTCCAGATCCCATGGCGACAGTCCGGCAAGAAGGCTCGCCGCCTCACCGGAGATCGTGCGGTATCCCCGGACCAGCCGGATAGCCTTTCCGTTTGGGTCGCGATCAACTGCGGGCTGGTCCCCGCCTCAGGGAACGCGACCACACCGGTGCCCCGTAAAGGGCCTGGACCGCATGACCCCACTCCCACTTAGAGCCTCCGACAGGACGCGTTTGGACACCCCAGATTTGGTAGGAGCCGCTTCAAGGTAGCCCCGGCCTCCTGTCTGGGAGCCAAACGTCGGAAAAGTTTCACGAAAATCCACCGGTGGTCGAGGACGAGTCCCAGCTACTTCATCAATCAGTTATTTGGGAACCCGACGGTGGCGCGTTTCGAGGACCTTGAAAACACATAGCCTCGGAATTGTGCTGGGTCACCTCGAGACCCAGTTGCCGGATCCTCTCGATGACTGTCGCAACACCAGGTGATTTTACCCCTAAGGTACAGACGCCATAAGTCGACTATTTACTGAATATGTTACAGCTATTAGAATACATGTTGGGAGGAGGCAAACTAGGCAGAGGATTAATGGTTTCCGTCGGATACAAAATGTTTGAAGAACCCGAAAACTTCTCAGAAGATACACAGCATTCTGCTAGCGTTCTAGGCTGGTGTTTAGAAATGGTAAGTATATCAATATTTTAAACTATTAAATTGGATACGGTGAAAGCTCCAGGGTAGCCCGCGAAATTCAAATTTTCTTACGTTTTTTGCAATTTGCAGGTCAGTGTCACACACACAGTGACACTGACCTGCAAATTGTAAACCTTAAGAAAAAATGATAACAGATTCAAATTGCAACTATTTTTGTCCTTTTTTTACGGCCAGCTTCGTAAATGTCCTTTTAACAGTTACAGGCAAAATTTATTATGTTGGATGATATAGCAGATAATGGGCAAACACGGCGTGGCAAGCCGTGCTGGCACCTACAGCCAAATGTCGGTCTATTGGCTGTTAACGACTCTTTGCTTTTGCACCAAGCTATGATGGATGTCCTGAATATATACTTTGGACAAACTCATATCTACGCTGGTTTTTTAAAATATTTTAATGAGGTAATCTATTCTAGTAGTAAGTCCCTTTTAGTACCTTCCTATGACGCAAAACTTGATTAAAAGAACAGAAGTTTTATTTTGCAGTCAGTCTACAGAGCGATAATGGGCCAACATTTAGATTTACACTCAAGTTTCAACAAGGAAAAGAACAATATTGACGTATTCAATATGAACCTAGTCAATACTATTGCTATGAACAAGACAGCATACTACACGTTTAGATTACCGATATTTGTATCCCTGCTTTTAGTAAAGAATGGAAAAGAGAAAGCTACTAAAGAATTACATGAAATTTGTATGGGATTGGGCAAGTTGATGTTATGTCAGGTAAGAATAAGTACCAATTTTATCAACCATACAAATGATAAACTTTAAATAACAATGAAGGCTAATATTTATTTTGTTGTTTTTGTTAAAAGGACGATTACTTGGACATCTATGGCAACGAAAGCGTCACGGGAAAGACAGGCAGAGATATTCAAGAAGGCAAAAGCACCTGGGTGTCCGTCACAGCGCTGCAGCACTGCAATGACGTACAACGTGCCATCTTCAAAGAATATTACGGTAGCAAAAACCTAGAGCATGTGAAGCGAATCAAGCAGCTTTATGACGAACTGCACCTGCCTCATTTGTATGAACAGTGTGAACGTAATATTTATGATGATTTAGTGCGGAGAATACACGCCTTGCCGTCGACAAGAGACAGGAATTTCCTCTTAGAAATATTAAACGCCTACTATAAACGAGTTTATTAAAATGGTCATAAGGAAAATGGTCTTATTTTATTTTTCCTGCAAATAGGAAGTCCACTTATTATGGAGCATATACCTAGTAATCAATACGAACGAACTATGTGCCAGTAATGACTGACAAGACTGGGGACAGAAACTTTGCCATTGTTGTCCAAGGTTCACGAGAAGATAGCAAAAGCGCCTAATAAATGCAAGAGATCAACTTGGATTCCAGACAGGCGCCTAGATGAATATTATGCATTTAGTAACAGCATATTCATTCAACAATAAATGCAATATTACCCAACACTGTAATAATTGACAAAAGAAAATGACATTTATTAACACAGAGCACTAATATTTTATTAACATGTCCTAGGCATTTGACACAGTCTCTGTTCCAATATACATAATTAAAAAACACTATAATATAGATGGGTAGTAGGAATACTTACGTGGTTTATCGTAACACCTTTTACGGGTCTTTTAAATAGATCTCTGTGCATCAAGATTGACGATGTTGTCAGAGCTTATGTATAAATAGAGTGCGGTGTACTCGAGGGAAGTAATGTTGGCCCTTCCTTGTGCCTTGATAACGTCATTGCACCTATTATATCTGATTTTTTTATACATACGCGGAGTAGGTATACCGTGTTTACCTATGCGGACTGGTTAATCCATGTCCTCAGCGTAGTCTCGACTAATGTGACTAATAATTAATCCATTCCATCACATCCCAACACAAGTCCCTAAGAATTTTATTATAAGGAAAAGGCAAAATAATTTCAAGTGAGACTCAAAAGTCAATTATGTGGATCCTACCTAATTGATTTTGAACCTAAGTGGTTTTTTATCCATCTCGCAAAAATAAAATTAAAAATCCACGTTTGGTAAACCACACGGTACATAATGGTAAAACATAAACTAAGAAAACTTTTTTACAAAAAAATAGAACCGACTTCCAAAAAAGTGCAAAATAACTTTAACTTTGGAAGTCGGAGTTTCTGGTTCTGTGTCTTCGTTTTTTGACACCGACTTCCGAAATTAAAGTTATTTTGCACTTTTATTGGAAGTCGGTTCTATTTTTTAACCGACTTCGAAAAAGGAGGAGGTTCTATGTTAGAATGTATGTAGGTATATATATTTTTTTTATGTATGTCCACCGATATCTCTGTCAATTGTGGACCGATTTTCAAAATTCTTTTTTTATCCAAAAGAATATACTCCCGAGGTGGTCCCATATAAATTTTACATATAAATACATATGAAATTGCTTCAGCGTTTTTTTAAAAAACTGAACAAAAACGGAAAAATATGTATACCTAGACGACGTTTTGGTTTGCTCCAATTACTAGTAAGTATGTTTAAATTACACGTTCCATGTTGTTGGGGTTTTGAGTTCTGGGGTATAACAACTATAAAGTAAAAAATTGGAAGTCGGTTGTATTTTTTGTATAAAAGTTTTATTTTGTAAAATAGTTTTTATTTTTCATTTTTTAGATGTGCTTCCCCATTAAACTGTCTTAACAATTTATAGACATACGATCGCAGCAATCGAGGTTGATTTGCTGTCAATTTTTGAAGATTTTCTGTCTGTCTCCGAAACACATCATCAGATCTACTTATATGAAATTGAAATGGGACCATTTCGGAATAAATCCCTTTCGAGCAAAAAAAGGTTTTTGCATATCCGTCATATAAGATGGAGTTATGCCCGAACATACCAACATAAAAAAAAAATTATACATCCGAATTGAAAACCTCCTCCTTTTTAAAGTCGGTTAAAAACCGACGTTATCGCTACGACAAATAAGGTGCAGTGAATGTTACTTTGGTGCAGCTGTTGTACTGTTTATGAATATTCCAAACAAATAAGTATTTATTTATTTATTTATTTAACAATTAATGTACACACACATACAAAAAAAACAGACCAGAAGAAGGAAACAGAGAAATATGTACAAAGGTTATGCTTATTTCTATAGAAATCTCTTACAGCAAACCTGCGAAAGGAGAGATGGAAAAAAAAAGAGAAGTAGACACGGTGTGTAACAGTGCTAGGACACATACAATGTAGAGATATAAAACTAACTAAATAATATAATATATATATATATATATGTATATATATAGATAGGTACTAATACATATAAACTAAATAATAATACATACTTATATGCAACTATCATGAAATGGAAAGATAGTGTTCCTTTACTCTCCTCTTAAAATCTGCAAGAGTTTGGCAGTCCCTAATGTCAGGCGGCAGAGAGTTCCACAACCGTACTGCGTGCACAGTGAAGGAGTAGGAGTAGAAGTCAGTTGTGTGGGGAGGGGATTTTAGGAGATTCCTAAGATGCGACCTGCAAGGCGCATCAAAAGGGCGGGAGTACGAAAAGCGTTCCCGCAGGTAGGCGGGCGTTTTAGGGTTGTGAAGGATATTAAAGAGCAGACATAAAATACGAGAGTTCCTGCGAAGACGGATAGGGAGCCACTTGAGTACCTTGCGAAAGTTGGAGACATGATCATACTTTTTGAGGTTGAAAACAAAACGAATACATATATTTTGCAATCGCTCAAGTTTATTTAAAAGCTCCTCGGTGGCATCCAAATAACACGCGTCGGCGTAGTCGATGATAGGCTGAATGAGAGTTTGGGCAAGGGAAATTTTGGTGTTTAAGGGCAAAAAACGTATGTGTTTTACTCATATTTTATACTGTTTATTACATTTAATTGCTTTGGCTAACCCACTGTTTTGGAATGTAAACACATAAAGGCATTATCCTTATTCCTTACAATATAATAATATCTAACTGCAACACAATGTGTCTGTTTGTATATCAGCTACTGAGCTTTCAATAAATCATTTTCCGGACGTGATAGTGATAAAATACCTACATATTGTTATAATATACCAACTTACGATCTAATGACCAGTGATAGTGATATGTCGCTTAGAATACCTAAACCCGGGCCTTCGGATGGCGAGTAATGGGTAGCTCGCCGTCCGATCAGCACCAGGCCCGAGAGTCGTCGGCGCGTAGTGTTCCACGCGCGCCTCAAAGAGTTGTCAGCAATAACGACGGGGCCCGTCATGGCCGATCCCTGCCCATGGGTTGAAGATAAATTCGAAACAGAGTTACCTCGCCCCTGGGCACTCAGGGCAGGAAGGAACAGGGGTGGGTTTTAGTCAGTAAGAGTCTGACACGCCCTCCCGCTCCACCCAGAGCGGGAGAAGTAATTGGATGATTTCCCACACCACAAAAAAAAAAACTGTTCAAACAAACACCCAATTCTTACAGTATGGAGTCCTTTTCCAAAATCCAGGCGGGCAAAGCCAAGGTCTAAATAGGTATTTAGGTTTTACCCGCGTATTATTAATAATGCACGATCCTAACAAATTCATCTGAGGAAACTCAGTATATATTTCTCAAACATTGAGTATATTCTCATTTTTTGCATGTCACTTACCCAAGGCAGTCAGATCACAATGGCTGGGTCAATTCGCCGGAACAAAGTGCTTTACACTCACCTAAGACAGTTGCATAAAAGTACAAATGGATTTACTGTACCAAGTTTTAACATAAACACCGAAAGAAAAGCCTTTCTAGATGTCCTACCTGAAGTTATTAACTCTGTAGTTACTGGTCCTAAGCTAACTAATCTGCCTGAAGTTGAAACTTGGATTAAAAAGGTATTGTTATAATATATTTTGTTAATGCGTGGGAAAATTGCTTGCGGGGCCGTAATTTTGTTTTCTTTTTAGGGTTCCGTACCCGAAGGGAGCCCTATATTTGTCACTCATGTGTCTGTCTGTCTGTGCGTCCGTTGTCCGTCACAAAATTGTGTTACGAAGAATTTTTTAACTTCCCATTGACCTAGGCACTTGAAATTTGGTGATAATGTTTATTACTTATTACTTATACTTTTTCAACAAATACCAATATTTGGTAGGTTCCCTTAATGTGCGAAATCCGACATGCACTTGGCCAGCTTTGTTTTGTTGTATTTTGTGTCCGGAGTTACTGGTGGTTTCTCTAAAATTCAGGATGGCTGCGATACGTGCCATGCAAACCTGTAGTTATTCTTCTAACCGCATATCCTGCAGGATAAAAAACTATTTTAATACAAAAAAATAGAACTGACTTCCAATTAATAAACAAAAAAAAGTACGAAATAAATTTAATTTCAGAAGTCGGTGTTTCTGGTTTTGTTTCTTCGTTTTTTGACACCGACTTCCGAAAATAAAGTTATTTTGCACTTTTTAGGGTCCCGCACCTCAAAAGGTAAAAACGGAACCCTTATAGAATGACTTTGTTGTCCGTCCGTTCGTCTGTGCGTCTATCAAGACCCTTTATCTCGAGAACGCGTGGAGGTATCGAGTTGAAATTAAAACCATAGACTCAAGTCTGCAGTCCCTTGAAACTTTGAAAAAATCAAACTTCTAACTTAATAAAAAAAAAGATTCGGCCGTTTATGCCGCAGAAAACGTAAATTTCGACACTCTCAAAAGAATCAAAATTTATAGGGTACTTCTCGCTGTCCTACAATCATGAACTTTGGCAAGAAGCAAGGTCTTATAACACAAATAAGGGAAAAGACTGACTATCGTAAATTTTTAAATAACTTACATCACAAAAAATAGGGTCCCCATACAAGGAATTCGGGTCCAAATTTTAAAGTGAGGCGACCGTATCATGTGAGGCATCGTATGAAAGAACCCCTTTAGCACAAGCTCAAACAGATTTTAAATTATTTTAACCACGTCTAATTACCGAAAAATTAAAAAAAGGTTTTCTGGCAAAAAAATTCGAAACTCAATTCCCGAACTCTTTAGAGACCCGCAAGCTTGTACGGAACCCTCGGTGTGCGAGTCCGACTCGCACTTGGCCGGTTTTTATTTCATTTATTTTATACAATTTTTTTTTTCAATTTTTAGGTGTGGTTCCCCATTAAATTGTTTTAACAATACATATAGATAAGCGATCGCAGTAATCGCGAGTTTTTGCTGTTAGTTATTGAAGAGTTCCACTGTCTATCTCAGAAAACCTTCATCAGATCTATATGAAATTTAAATGGCACCAAACCTTTCGGAATAAACACCTTTTGGACAAAAAAAAAATTTTGCAAATGCGTCTATATATGACGGAGTTAAAATATATACTTATATAAATATCAGAATTGATAACCTCCTTCTTTTTTAAGTCGGTTAAAAATGCACCTAAACCCTGTCAAGTTTCTTGATTGGATATTAATTTCTGTTACAGCTATTAGAATACATGTTAGGAGGAGGGAAACTAGGCAGAGGATTAATGGTTTCTGTTGGATACAGAATGTTTGAAGAACCCGAACACTTCTCAGAAGAAACACAGCATTCTGCTCGCGTTCTAGGCTGGTGTTCAGAAATGGTAAATTGTTATTTTATTTAGGGCCGATTTTTAGAGTTCCGTACCGCAAAAGGAAAAAAGGAACCCTTATTTGATCACTTTTTTGTCCGTCCGTCCATCTGCTCGTCTGTAAAGGCTCTGTTTAGGGTTCCGTACCCAAAGGGTAACCAAAGGGACCCTATTACTAAGACGCCGCTGTCTGTCTGTCTGTCAGCGGGCTGTATCTCTTGATCCCTAATAGGTAGACAGTTTAATTTAATTGGTGTGGCGAGTTGCCGCCATTCTGCAAGTTGGGTGGGGTTGGTATCACGTCGCGTGTGTGTCTCGCTTTAATTTGTCAGACAGGCGTGAGTGGCCGGCTTTACGCGAGCTATAGACAATTTAAGATGCAACAATCGACGTCACGTCAGTGTGTGCCTAACGCCGCGAGGCAGAGCGCATCTCACCGCAGACTAAATTAATGTCTTATTAATATCGTCCCCGCAAATACACTAAAATCCCGAGTAATATCCCGTAAACGTTGGGGATCCTCCGGGAATAATAAATAACCCATATTTACCGCGTCCGTTAACTAGCGAACAAGAATAATCAAGAGTGTTGGAGTGAAGAGAACGAGTGGCCACGTCGTCAAGTCGACGTGCAACCATCGAGAACAGCCCGGAAAGTCAGGTAACGCTTGTTCTTGATAGCTTAGAGTAGGGCCACATGCGCCGACTGCTGCCGACCACTCCTAACTTGAAGTTATACAGACAAATATAGGCAATTTTGGGCCAGCATTCAATCCAAGTGTCTGGCAGTAATTAATGTCCTCCATCCGCAGAGTCCCACGGCTATTTACACGCTTGGGCAACTCCATTAATTTTTATTATTCGTTGTTATAGCGCCAACAGAAATACACATTTACTGGAAATTGTGTTGTTATATGTCTATCTATTACGGATCAAGAGATACAGCCCAAAAATAAAACCCAACTTCTTTTTTCAGTTTATGGTACGGAACCCTTCATTTTGATTTGATTTTTTTTCGGCCGGTGTCTTCTTAGGAACGCGATGAGATATCAAGTTAAAATTAAAATCAAATGCTCAGATGTGCAGTCCCTTGGAGCTGTGAAAAAAAATTATAGACAGAATTCGGGTCCAAATTTTAAAGTGAGGCGACGGTATCATGTAGGGTATCGTATGAAAAGCTTTACTAGCGCGAACCAAAACAGAATTTTAATTATTTTTATGTCTAATTATATATAATTTTTGGTCATAAGTATATTATATATACTTATGACCAAAAATTAAAAAAATAATCATTTCGTCTTTTTATCGCTGAAGTTTACAAAACGATAATAAATACGCGCGGTTATGTCGCATATATTTTATTTTAGATTACAAACATAATAATTATGCTGTTAGTAAACTGATAGCGACCTAAGTTGATGTATGGGGGACCACAGATTTCCAACGGCAAAGTTTAGTTTGTTCGAGATTTGAATCCCGTGATTGACGAACTATTTACATACCTACCAGTTTGTACGGAACCCTCTGTGCGCGAGTCCGACTCGCTCTTAACCGGTTTTTACAATACTCGGATAACTTAGCATGAGGAATAAACAAGCTGGTTTGACAGCTTTTGTATAGAAATGTCAATTTAAACTGCCAGATTCATTCGTCAGTTAAAAATAATCAGATCTTTTTTATAAATTACCCCTTAGTTAATTTTAGTTAAATAAAAGTTTTCCTCAAATCTTATTCCACAGATGCAGGCAACATTTTTGATATTGGATGATATTGCAGATAATGCAACTATCCGACGTGGTAAGCCCTGCTGGCACCTACAACCAAATGTAGGTCTCTCCGGTATCAATGACTCTTTACTCCTGCACCAATCTATGTTAGAAGTACTTGATCTATACTTCGGGAAAACGCCTATTTATGCTGACTTGATACGATACTTTAATGAGGTAAGGTATCAACTTTGTTTTAGGTTGACATAATATTGAAATATTTTCTGTTGACCCTAAAAATATACCTAGCTCCTAAACATCGAAGAGTATATTTAAAATCCTAAGTATGTAGTGTAGATGTTACCGTTAGAATATGAGTACGATCCATTGAAGACGCGACAATAGGTTTTTATTTGTATCTGTTATTCCGGGGCCTGACGGATTAAAGTAGCAAATATCTGCACTTTACCTATTTAATCTGCGTAATAACGAATGCTACACCATTGAATCGCGGCAGACAGTAAACGAAACTCTTTTAACTTAACTTGTATCTGTTACCAGCCAATTTATTTTATACAATGTCGGATGTTCAGGCGGGCTTCTATTTCTGTCTGGAACCTAACACGGAGGGAATGACTTCATTCCCTTTGTAGGTACCTAACCTGTCCGAGTCGGGGTGCCCTAAGTTTCCGAGCTCGCTTCGCTCGCTCTTCGACTTATTAGTTACTCAGTTTAGCTAATATATATGTAAATAATTACAATGAATTCAAATGTCTTATTCAAGCAAGGAACCTGTTTTATTAACTTTACCGTATTCTTGGTCGTTAGTCTGCAGATTACCTAGGAAGCCTGCAGATTATCTAATTAATGTAAGAAATGAAAAAAAAATTCCACTTTAGCGGACTCAGCCAGATAATCAGTTTAATCTGCACTCTAACCGATTTACGCACATTAGCGGTAACATAGTTCGCCATGGGATCTGGAGCGCGGGGATCGTGCGGTCCATGGCCCTTTACGGAGCACTGGTGTGGGCGCGTTCGCTAAGGCAGCGATCTACTCGCTGTCTGAACGCGTCCCAAAGGGTCATGGCGATCAGAATGATCCGAGAATACCGTACGATCTCCTGCGAGGCGGCGAGCCTCCTTGCCGGATTATCGCCATGGGATCTGGAGGCAAAAATCCTCGCGAACCTCTATGAGGAGCGCGAGGAGGCGAAACGCCGGGGCGAAACTCCGCTGCCGCGACAACTCGCGGCTCGGCGGACAGAGCTCCGGCAGGATCTCATGGCGACATGGAGACAGCGATTGTCACAACCCCGCGCTGGGCACGCCACCATTGCGGCGGTAGTGCCCCTCTTTGAGGCTTGGCTGGAGAGACCTCACGGCGCCCTCACCTTCCGCCTGACGCAGGTCCTCACCGGACACGGCTGTTTCGGGAGGTTCCTGTTTCGGATCAAGCGGGAGGTGACGCCCGGGTGTTTCCATTGCACGGATCGCCCAGAGGACACGGTGGAGGTCTGCCCCGCTTGGGCGGAGCCACGCCGTGTCCTCGTGGATGCGATAGGCGGCAGCGACCTCTCGCGCCCTGCCCTGGTTCAGGCCATGGTACGGAGCGAGAGGGAATGGGAAGCCGTCTCCTCCTTCTGCGAAGCAGTAATGCTCGCGAAGGCGGAGGCGGGACGCGTGAGAGAGCACCAACAACGGAGTCGCCCTCACGCCCTCAGCAGCAGCCGCCTCAGGAGACGCCTGGGACTTCCGGCGCCGCGAGACGATCTCCGGCCACCGTAGATCCAGGCCTGCGGACGGTGAGTAATGGGTAGCTCGCCGTCCGATCAGCAACAGGCCCGAGAGTCGAAGGCGCATAGTGTTCCACGCGCGCCTCAAAGAGTTGTCAGCAAGAGACGGGGCCAGTCATGGCCGATGCCTGCCCGGGGGTTGAGGATAAATTCGAAACAGAGTTACCTCGCCCCTGGGCACTCAAAGGCAGGAAGGAACAGGGGTGGGTTTTAGTCAGTAAGAGTCTGACACGCCCTCCCGCTCCGCCCAGAGCGGGAGAAGTCATAGGATGATTTCCCACCCCACAAAAAAAAAAAAAAAAAAAAATGGGATCTGGAGGCCAAAGTCCTCGCACTGCTCTGGGAGTGGCGCGAGGAGGCCAAACGCCGGGGCGAAACTCTGCTGCCGCGACGCCTCGCGGCTCGGTGGACGGAGCTCCGGCAGGATCTCATGGCGACATGGAGACAGCGACTGTCGCAACCCAGCGCTGGGCACGCCACCATTGTGGCGGTAATGCCCCACTTTGAGAAGTGGCAGCCTCCGCCTTCTGCGAAGCAGTAATGCTCGCGAAGGCGGAGGCGGGACGCGTGAGGGAAGCTCAACGGAGTGGCCCTCACGGCCGCGGCCGCTACCACCGCAGCAGAGGTACTGGCCGTACTGGGCGTAGGACGTCGCGAGACGATCTCCGGCCACCGTAGACCCGGGCCTGCGGACGGCGAGCAGTGGGTAGCTCGCCGTCCGATCACGATCAGCACCAGGCTCGTGAGTCGACGGCGCGTAGTGTTCCACACGCGCCTCGAATAGATTAGTGTCAGCCACCACTGACGGGGCCCATCGTGGCCGGTGCCTGCACGCCTAGGGGTAGCGGATAAATTCTGAAAATGAGTTATCACACCCCTGGCCACTCAGGCAGGGAAGGAACAGGGTTGGGTTTTAGTCAGAAAGAGTCTGACACGCCCTCCCGCTCCACCCAGAGCGGGAAAAGTCATCAAAAAAGCGGTAACAGATGTGAACAACCCAAAATTCCAATAAAATTAACTTTATGGCTTTCCTTGTTTTGAATAAATCCCTCATACTTATTACTTACCTTCTTATTTTCATGAAATTTCGTATTGAGTTAAGATGTAAAAAAACATTGTACGTTGGTGGATACAAATTAACACACTGCATTGTTTTATTATTTTTAATCTCATGTAGACAATCTTAATGGGACCAAACTATAATCAGCATAATCAGCTAAAGACGTAATAGTTAATTATCATTATTTTACAGTCAGTATACAAAGCGACAATGGGTGAACATTTAGATCTATGGTCAAGCTACAACAAAGAAAAGAACAATCTCGATGTATTCAACATGAACCTAATAAATGCTATCGCTATAAACAAATCAGCTTACTACACCTTCAAATTGCCGATATTTGTACCTTTACTTTTGGTAAAGAATGGAAAAAAGAAAGCTACTGAAGAGTTAAGTAATATTTGTATCGCATTTGGGAGATTGATGCAATGTCAGGTAAGAATCCCTTAATATTTCGCTACCCTCACAGTAGCCTTAAATTTTTAACCGACCTTCGAAAAAGGAGCCTCCTCCTTTTTCGAAAGTATGTATGTTTTTATTTCTATGTTCGACTGTATGTATGTTTTTTTTTATGTATGTCCGCCGATTTCTCCGTCAGTTGTGGACCGATTTTCATTTTTTTTTTATCCGAAAGCATATACTGCCGATGTTTATTTAATTTTTATCGAAACCATATAAATTTTATCGAAATTGCTTTAGCGCTTTTTGAGAAACTGAACAAAAACGAAAAATACGTATACCTAGATGACGTTTTTGTTTTCTCCAATTACGAGTATGTTTAAATTCCACGTTCCATGTCATTGGAGTTTTTGGTTCTGGTTTAATTAAAAAAAAAAAATCCAAAAAAAACAACCGTTTTCCAAAAAAGAAAATACACTAAAAATTTAAAAAATACTTTAATTTCGGAAGTAGGTGTCAAATAATGAAGAAATAAAATAAGTACAAACACCGACTTCCGAAATTAAATTATTTTTTTAATTTTTAGAGTTTTTTTTTTTTTGGAAGTCGGTTGTTTTTGATCACAGAAACCTACTGTTAGATCCAGGGTTAGGGTTCAAACCTAGATTTTCATGTGGATATTATGTGACTTGTTAACTTAAATGCCCTTTTCCTTTCTGTCATAATGGACACAGTGGAAAATTCATATTTGACTTTTTGACTTGACATGACTTTTTGTGTCGTTTATGAATTCAGACATAAATAAAAATTAAATAAAAACCTGAACTTTAATACTGTCTTTGTTGAAAGGATGACTATATGGACGTCTATGGTATCGAAACAATCACGGGGAAGACCGGCAGAGATATTCAAGAAGGCAAATGCACTTGGGTGGCCGTTACAGCGCTGCAGCACTGCAACGATGCGCAACGTGCTATCTTCAAAGAATACTACGGCAGCAAAGACCCAGAGCACGTGAAGCGCATCAAGCAGCTTTATGACGAATTGCACCTACCTCAATTGTATGAACAGTGTGAACGAAATATGTATGGTGATTTAATGCGGCGAATTCACGCCTTACCACATGAAAGGGATAGGATTTTTCTGTTACAAGTTTTAACTACCAACTATAAACGTGTTAGGTAATTGGATTATCTAAAGGACAACAGGTTCACCTGAGATTCTACTATGAAATCGTATTCACAGAAAGTAGGTATTTAAGTAACAAACATGAAGTGATGAGCTAAAAATAACTGCATTTATTTGCTAATTCAATGATAAAATGTGGACTAAAACTTATGAATAAATGTTTTTATTTACATCGAGGCCGTATTTTTATTTACCTATATCTAGATAAAATACTAACATAAACTACCCGCCGTAAATCAGAATTCGAGATAACAACAAACGCTATGTCATACAAGACAAAATTAAAACCTGTAGGGTGAATCAAATTAAATAAAGTTTTGGCGGTTTATGAAACACAATATAATCGTTCATACAATACAAATTACAAAAAAAACTTAGAACCGGGGATTCGAGTGGAACACTGAGACAATTTATTTTTTTATTTATTTTTATTTTTTATTTTTCTGTTTTACATAATGTAAATGTTGTTGTTACATAATGTAAATGTTGATTGTTGCATATAATTATATAGATTCAAGTTCTTAAAACTTAACAGACAGATGTGTTGCTGGGGAGTTTGTTGGCCACTTCTTCTTCACAGCTAAAACACTAGGAAGTGGTGACGGGCGGGCGTTTTTTGGGGGACTGTCTTTATGTAGAACTTTGACGTTCAAAAAGTGCTGGTTCTCAGCCTAGTTTGAATAAATGACTTTTGATTTAGATTTTTTGATTTTGAATGCTTAAAATCGTGGCGTTTGCGAGCGTGATGTGAGCCAGTGAGCCAGACTGGCTGCCACGGAGCGGGGCGCGGCGCGCGGGCGCCGAGCAACGCCAAGGCGCAGGCGCGTGTATGCGCGTGTTCATGTTATTGCCTACTCTTATAAACACATGCCTGTAGCAGGTGGCACCATCTTTAAAAAAGACAAAATATCTTGCTCCAGATACGCGCGATCTGTGCGTGATCTTGCTGTCACGCTTCCCACCCTGTCACGCTTCCCACCCTGTCACGCTTCCCACCCTGTCACGCTTCCCACCCTATGTCACGCTTCCCGCCCTATGTCACGCTTCCCGCCCTATGTCACGCTTTCCGCTCTATGTCACGCTTCCCGCCCTATGTCACGCTTTCCGCCCTATGTCACGCTTTCCGCCCTATGTCACGCTTCCCGCCCTATGTCACGCTTCCCGCCATATGTCACTCTTCCCGCCCTGTCAAAGTCTGACATCTAGTCTTACCAAGGGGTATCGTATTACCCAGTAACTGGGTTGTGGAGGTCAGATCGGCAGTCGTTCCTTGTAAAATAATTCAGCGGCATCCGGTTAGACTGGAAGTCGACCCCAAGATAGTGGGGAAAAGGCGCGGGCAGATTGACGAGACCGAGAGACGCGACGCGACGCGACGAGGGCACCATGTACACTCTCGTACTCGGCCTGTCTCGTGGTGTCTCGAAGAGCATGTAAGCAGGCATCAGGCATCGACTCCATATTTATTAAAACTTCATGTACAAAAAATGTACAAGGGCGGACTTAATGCCTTAGGCATTCTCTACCAGTCAACCAAGGGCGGTGGAGAGATAACATGGCGTGTGCATAAAATAAGAAAATATTATTAAGAGAAATATGGGAACGAAAGTATATTTATATATACGAGTACATAGTTACTCTTATTCATTATTAAGTTGCTGAAAGTGTAGTATATACAACCTCATGGAGAAGAAGCTCTGTTCTAATAACTGTTAATCTTGTGGAGGTATGCGGAACAGGGTGTCCCACAACCTCCATAGAAAAGGGAGGATCCTCCGACCAGACGGGTGTTGTGTCTGGTCCGGGCAACTGCCCGATAGTTGATTTCGGGCTGTTGTATATGTTCAAATCGCGCGGAGAACTCTGCTTGCGCGATGTAGGAATTTTGCTGTTCTAGTTCGTATGTAGCGTCATAGATGTCGCTACATCACTCCCCTCCAGAGATCGGAGATCGACTATGTTATAAAAATACACTTCTGGACACATCTATTGGCCCACCTTGTATATTCAGTTTCGTTTGGTCCTAGCTAAAATTTTATATTAGGTCGAGCAAAAAGTTTTTATGCAGTTTTGAACCTGGCACATTCACAATTTCATTCAATAGTCTTTTTTTGAATTTCGAACACAGAATTTAAAGAAACAAAAGAAAATTTGGAGCCTGTTTGTTGATATCAAACAATCGAATACTAAGTAAACTTGGTTTTATTGGTTTACTTGGATTTAATTCTTGAAAAAGTGATTGATATCTTTGGTTTTGCAACAAACATTACTTATTCTTAACACTAAGGTGAGGTTCTATCAATAATCTATGGATACTTGACCTGAAGTCGCCGCCCAAGCTGTGGCACTTATTCAGGCCGGACACAGCCAAAGAAACGTGAGTGCTCAACTTAATTTAAGTCGATCTGCGGTCCGAAATGTTTATCGGAGGTACCTAGAGACTGGCGGCTTTGTTCGTCGCCAAGGAAAGCCATGATCTCGGGTAACAACTGAAAGGCAAGATCGAATCATCGTGACGACCAGCTTGAGAAATCGTCACCTTACCTCCATTGAGATACAAAACCAACTTCGCGACTTCCACGGAGTATCTGTGAGCGCTCGAACTGTTCGGAGAAGGTTAAAAGAACGCGATATGGTACCACACAAGCCAGCTAATGGGCCCAAACTAACGCGAGCCCACCGAACAGCGCGCCTTCATTTCGCACGCAGTCATTTAAATTGGACACAGCAAGATTGGAGCCGTGTACTCTTTTCTGATGAGTCTAAAATTGTGTTACATGGCAATGATGGAAGGAAGAAGATCTACCGACGTAAGGGAGAGCGTTTCGCACAATGCTGCTTTGAAGAGAGGGTTGCTTATGGCGGTGGCTCATGGACTGTCTGGGGCGGTATATCCGCGAGCGGCAAAACTCAACTTGAGGTTGTTACAGGACCACGGCTGCCAACATTAAATGCTGAAAGGTACATTCGTGAGTGCTTAGAACCTCACGTGATACCATACGCGGACTATGTGGGCCCAAATTTCCTTTTTATGCATTATAATGCAAGAGCCCATGCGGCCGGCATCGTCAGGGAATATCTTCGGGATGTGAACATCACAGTTATGGACTGGCCAGCCAGAAGCCTAGACATGAACCCCATTGAGCACATGTGGGACGAGCTAAAAAGACGTGTTAGGGCTCGTCAGCCAGTTGCCCAGACGATGCAGGAGTTGAAAACTGCCATAGAAGAGGAATGGGAGATGATCCCTCAAAATTTCATAGAGCGGTTGATAAACTCTATGCCTAATCGTATGAGAGCCACGTGTCAGTCAAAACGATGCATTTGATGTTAGCCATTTTGTTTTGCCAAACGTTACCAACGGTTGTTAGTGAAACGACGTGTTGTTTATCGTAGTATTGGTAATTTGGTAACTTTTAACAGTTGTCAATAGTTGAGTGAAAGAGTTTTGGTACTTTTTTATTCTGGAGGTACAAATTCAGAACTGAGAAATCACCTATAAAATGAACACTTATTGGCATTAAATTCTGCAAAGGCAGCTTATCAGCAGCCAGGAAGAAGAAGAGGCAGAAGCGGCACCCAAGAAAATTACAGAATACCTTAAAACTACTGTTTCTTTGAAACTGACGGTTTCAAGAATGGTCGCTTTTGATGGTATTGCGTTTAGGGTGTTTGCTTATTGTGAATTTAAGATGATTTAAATAAAAGTAACTTTACGCTCCCAGTTTCAGCCGATACTAAAAAAAATATTGTCATGCAATACACACGCCAAACAAGAAGTGAAATGTGTATTAGCTACATTAAAAAAGAATGGTCAAAAGTGTTCGTTAACAGCCGATGAATACAGTCGCAACCCAGCGCTGGCCACGCCACCTTTGCGGCGGTAGTCCCCTTCTTTGAGGAGTGGCTGGAGAGGCCCCACGGCGCCCTCACCTTCCGCCTGACGCAGGTCCTCACCGGACACGGTTGTTTTGGGAGGTTCCTGTGTCGTATAGGGCGGGAGGAAACGCCCGGGTGTTTCCACTGCGCGGATCGTCCCGAGGACACGGTGGAGCATACGGTGGAGGTCTGCACCGCTTGGGCAGAGCCCCGCCGTGTCCTCGTGGATGCGATAGGTGGCAGCGATCTCTCGCGCCCTGCCCTGGTTCAGGCCATGGTACGGAGCGAGAGGGAATGGGAAGCCGTCTCCTCCTTCTGCGAAGCAGTAATGCTCTCGAAGAGGGAGGCGGTATGGGTGAGGGAGACTCAACAACAGAGTCGCCCTCACGCCCTCAGCAGCAGCCGCCTCAGGAGACACCTGGGACTTCCGGCGCCGCGAGACGATCTCCGGCCACCGGGGCCTGGGGACGGCGAGTAATGGGTAGCTCGCCGTCCGATCAGTACCAGGCCCGAGAGTCGACGGCGCGTAGTGTTCCACGCGCGCCTCAAAGAGTTGTCAGCAATAAGGACGGGGCCCGTCATGACCGATGCCTGCCCGGGGGTTGAGGATAAATTCGAAATAGAATAACCTCGCCCCTGGGCACTCAGGGCAGGAAGGAACAGGGGTGGGTTAGTCAGTAAGAGTCTGACACACCCTCCCGCTCCACCCTAGAGTGAGAGAAGCCATTGGATGATTTACCACGCCACAAAAAAAAAACAGCCGATGAATGGACATCTGATCGCCATCGCCGCTACATTAACATAAATTTTCATTCACCTGAATTAAATAATAAGCATCACATTATCTTGGGACTTGCTCGACTGGAGAGATAAGTCACAGCTATGAAGTGCGCTATTATTTTAGAGAAGCGATTGCTAGAGTTCGATTTGTCTCTCGAAGATAATGTTGCTGGCCTTACTGACGAGGCTGCTGTCCAAAAAAAGCCATCAAAGACTACACTTTATCTGCGTCAAACTTAGAAACAGAAAAAATGGTGTTATGTGAAATGGCAATACACAAGAATGGTGGTGGACGCGGTAATTTTTTATCAAAGGCATACAAAACCCTCATCACCATCAAGCCAAAAAGTCTCAAATCAGAACGAGCATTTCGACAGCTGGTTATTTCTGCAGCAAAATAAGGTCTCGCCTTAATGATTACACTCTAGATACTTTGCTTTTCTTAAGATCTCATTTTCTTACCAGAAACGATTAAAAACATTATTTTTAAAGAAAATCTGTTGACTTTTGTATTTTTATGTTTTATGTATATGATTAGTTTAAGTTATTAATCAGAACAAAGTACAATTAACCAAATTGCAATTGATCTCTTTTCAAAGTCTTATTTTTATGTTATATATGGTTTAACATAAGAAAAACACTGTGTAGCTCTTGCTAGTGTCTGATTGATTCTTTTGAGGAGGAATAAATAAATAATTATTATTATAAACTTCCTGCATTTTCATTGAAATCTTTAATTTGTGTTTCGATTCAGACCGCCTCCATCTTGCATCTTTTCAATTATTAAATAAAAATATATCTATTAACATTTTTAAATTATTGAAAAGATGCAAGATGGAGGAGGCCTGAATTTCACAAGCAGTTTAAAATATCATTTAAACAATTAATAAAAAAATCCTATTGTGAAACCGGGTTTACCGGAAACCCGGGTTTTTCTAAACGAAACCCGAAAAAAAAACCGGGTTTTAATTTTGGCCGGTTTTGCATTCCCTAATATGTACGGTCCACCCGTACAATTCATATCTTTTTACGTTGAATTAGCAGTTTTGTACCGCGTGCGCGATTTACTTCAGTTCGCGTTCGGTCTTCGCCGCGTGTACTCACTATCATAATATCGAAACATATCGATATCCTAAAATCAAGTGATCACTGTATCAATCAGCTATAGCATCAATAAACTTATCATTATAAACTATCACTTCTTATCATTTATAGTTGTCCCGTACAACTTTATGGTCCTTCGAGCCACCGTATTGGCGGGACCTACCACGTGTTTTACAAAGTGCGTGTGAACATTCTGCCGAATCAGTGAGTGGATATACCTATCACTATCAGTAGCAACCATCAGGTAACAAAACAGCAGATACCGGTGAGTGAGCTTTCATTATCATCGCAACAGCGAAGCGGCTGATCTAATTTCTACGAGTGGACTCGCCCGGGAGGTTAGCAGCACGTGTACGTGGTTGTTGCATCATACGACCACACCAGCGTACAGCATCATCAGCATTTCAAATAGACTACTATCAGCTATCATCAAGCGTTTTATGAAAAGGGTGTCTATTCCCATGCAAGTCTTGCATAAAACCAATTTATCATTTTATCAACATAAGGTACCTATACAACTTTCCAAGCTTAGTCGACGAAGCAAGGAATACATAATCGAGTAGGATTCATAGAAATATCAAAGAATTCTATTATCATTATATCAAGCTTTTTGACACTGAAGCTATATCACCATCTCCAAGATGGAGGACCTACTCGAAAATCAGAATCAGGTTATGCAGGGCATGGAGCAGCTTATGCGCAACTTTAAAAAGGATGGAGCAGAGAGAAAAACCTCAATATACGTCAAGAAACGTTTAGAGCTTCTCGATAAATATTGGGAAGAGTTCCAGTCCAATCATATTCAGTTATCAGAATCTAAAGAACGTGGCTACAGCTATTTTACAGAAAATATTTATCAAAAAACGAGGAAATTTTACAACGAGTCGCGTGCATTTATTCAGCAGTACAAGGTCACCATGACCGATCCCAAGATTGTTGATGAACCGACTACTCCGCAGCCACCATTGCAAGCAGCTGAAGCGGAGAAGAGTCAAGGGCACGGCAGTGGATCAACAGATCAAGAGGCAGGAGAAAATCAACAGCAATCAACCAGCAAGGTTAGACCAAAGTCTCCGGCTTTTTACACTTCGCAAGGTAACAGCAGTAAGCTGGAAGAGATGCTGCGTAAACAGAAAAGCAATTTTAAAGCATTCTCGCGTACCATTGCTATCATAGATTTAGATAAAATATCTGAGAAATGGGAGTTCGAAGATATCTTGCAGAGTGTTCAATCAAGATGGTCAATAATAGACTCATTACATTGGGAGATTGATAGCGAGTTGTTTGAAGCAAATGAAGAATACGAAGAGTCGTTCAGCAAATACGAACAACTTTATCTTGACATCAAGATATCTATCAACCGTAAGATGTGGTCGGTCTCTCACCGTGAGAAGAGTACCCCAACGATGGACATCCCAACATTTAACGGGAACTATCATCAATGGATAGCATTTAAAGACTTATTCACGGAATTGATACACAGCAATCGTTCTATCTCCTGCGCACAAAAAATGCAGTTTTTGAAAGCTAAACTTAGGGGGGAACC
Organism: Polia nebulosa; assembly: GCA_951329385.1. Classification (NCBI taxonomy): domain Eukaryota; kingdom Metazoa; phylum Arthropoda; class Insecta; order Lepidoptera; family Noctuidae; genus Polia; species Polia nebulosa. The sequence goes on along the minus strand of OX589605.1, from coordinate 14,672,406 downwards.
GGAGAGACTTATTCAGCACTTGCATATTTCCACCGAGAACTATAAGGTCTGTTGGGACATATTAAACCACAGATACAATAACACTAAGTTAATATTCAGTTCTCATCTCAATATTCTTTTATCATTACCAACTATGCAACAACAGTCAGCTTCACAAATCAAGAAACTGTATGACACCACTAACGAGTGTCTGAATGCGGTCAAAACCTTGGAATTGACATAGTAACGTGGGATCCATTTATAGTACATATACTAGCATTGAAACTGGATCAGCAGACCCACTCTGACTATACGGATTCTCTGAAAAACCCACGAGATTTGCCAGTATTGAGTGAATTCTTGGGCTTTCTAGAAAACAAGTTTACATCATTGGAAGCATCACGCCGCAAGCAAGATGGACAAAAATCGGATAGCAAGTCTCAGCAAGAGTCCAACAGCAAGAAGCATTTCCATAAATCCAATAGATCATTTTCTAACAATTCTGCGACTAAAAAGCAATGGAAATGTCCGGTTTGCGGTGAAAATCATCGTTTATTCAGTTGCAAAACTTTCTTAGAATTAACATCGGATTCTAAACGCAAGACAGTCAATAAACTGAATTTATGCAGAAACTGTCTTTATGATCATAAAGGTAAAGCATGTATTTCCGACAAAAGATGTCGCGAATGTCAAGGCGATCATAACACCTTGTTACATGATACCTTCTCGGGTTACAGTAACTCGAAGTCTGACGCTAGCGCTTCAACTTTAAAGGAACGCAAAAACGTCACACACGTGTCGAATCCAGAAATATCAGAAACCCTGTTGGCAACAGCTCAAATCAAGGTTATGGGGGTTAATGGGGTATATTACCCTATGCGTGCCTTAATAGATCAGGGATCCCAAGTATCACTGATCAAAGAAGATGCTGCACAGAGATTGGGACTTCCTCGACGAGCATGCAAGGGAGTTGTAATGGGAGTTGGTGCCAAGGAAAGTAACTGCAAGGGTGTTATACAAATAGAAGCATCAGCAGTGTATACAGACTTTACTTTTTCCACCGAGGTACTTATCATGAAAACTCTGCTTTACAATCTGCCCAATCGTTCATTTCAAAAGCCGTCATGGACTTGTCTAGAGCATGTGAATTTAGCGGATCCTGAATATAACCTTAGTCGTCCAGTCGACATACTACTTGGAGCTGATGTTTACTCATCGATTATCATGAATGGCCTCATCAAGGAGGGCGATTTACAGGTAGTAGCGCAACAAACACGCCTTGGCTGGATTATAAGTGGCAACGTAATATCATACCAATGTAGTGTTGTCCTAACCAACATAGATGATATTCAGAGGTTCTGGGCAATCGAAGATGTTGCTGACGACAATCAAAACAAGTTATCAGAAGAAGATCATCAGTGCGTACAGCGTTACAAGGCAGATACATCAAGAAGAGAAGATGGTCGTTACGTCGTCAAATTGCCTCTGAAGGCAAACATTGAGGAAAAATTAGGGGAGTCCAAACACAAGGCCATTGGACAATTTTATCAACTTGAGAAAAAGTTTTCGAACAACATCAATATTCAAACATCCTATAGATCATTCATATACGAATACATCGAATTAGGCCACATGCAGGAAAGCACATACAACAAAAATCAAGTCAGTTGCTATTTACCACATCATTGTGTAATGAAATCGGATTCCACGACAACAGCGTTGCGGGTCGTTTTCAACGCTTCGGCGAAAACATCGTCGGGACTGAGTTTAAACGATTTAATGCAAAGTGGACCTAATTTACAAAGAGATTTGTTTTCATTAATATTAAAATAGAGGCAATACGAATTTGCATACACTGCCGACCTGGAGAAAATGTTTCGGCAGATTTTTTGCCACAAGGATGATTTGAAGTATCAAAAAATTGTATGGCGCAATTCTCCAGATCAAGTTCTTCGTGAATACGAACTCATGACCGTCACATACGGTACAAAAGCAGCGCCATTTTTAGCAATAATGACGCTTAAGCAGCTAGCAAATGATGAACGCCACAAGTACCCAGCAGCAGCAAAGGTCTTAGAAGAAGACTTCTATATGGACGATCTTCTGAGTGGTCATCATTCCCTGCAAGAAGCAAAACAGTTGCAAAAAGATTTAATAGATCTCCTGAAATCAGGAGGTTTCAACCTCCGCAAATGGTCATCGAATAAGGTAGAGTTACTCGATGACGTCAGCAAAACAGATGAGGTATTTGATTTTCGTCACCAAGAGTCGACCAAGACTCTCGGGTTGCGCTGGCACCCTATTGCAGATCAATTCACATTCCAAAGCAAGATTAACGTGTCATCATCAAAAACTGTGACGAAAAGATCTCTCCTGTCAGACATCTCAAAAATCTTCGATCCGTTGGGGTGGCTGTCTCCAATTACCACCAAACTCAAGCTACTATTCCAAGCAGTCTGGCAGTTACAACTCCAATGGGATGATCAAGTTCCCGAAGATATTGTTAAGCAATGGTCACTAATGACACAAGATTTACAACATATCAATGAATTTAAGCTACCGAGATGGCTGCAGTGTCACAAGAACGGAACTATTAAGCTGCACGGATTCTGTGACGCATCAACAAAAGCATTCGCTTGTGTGATTTATTGCATATACGAAAATGAAGATGCCGACCAAATCTCATCAGTATCATTAGTAACTGGGAAGGCGCGGCTTGTTCCTACAAACAAAAGTATCACATTACCCAGATTGGAATTGAGTGCAGCCGTACTATTATCAAAGTTAATGCACACAGTTACACAATGTTTGATTGGGCACGATATCAAAATCTTCGCTTGGTCGGACTCAACAGCCGTACTGGGATGGCTTCAAGGTGACCCAAGTCGCTGGAAGCGTTTCGTTGCCAATAGAGTCAAACAAGTGACCGATAGCATACCATCAAACAGCTGGCGGTATGTTAAGTCCGCAGATAACCCAGCTGATTGCGCCAGTAGAGGCATGTCAGTAGAACAACTTAAAAATCATACTCTATGGTGGCATGGACCCACATGGTTATCTTCATTCGATGAAAATCAGTCAAAGGAAAACCCAGTCTACAACACATGCGATGAAATGAGAGAGATAGCACAACAAGTCACCTCCTCGCAGAAAAAATCATATGAAGTCATCGACTCAATACTGAGCAAGTATAGCCGCTTCGAAAAATCGACTCGTATACTTGCGTGGATTTTACGTACTATACCATCAAAATCGCAACCAAGACCGTCTTTTCTTACAATCACTGAGCTAAGAAGAGCGAAGCACATTATAATCAAGCATGTACAGCAACATGAGTTTACGAAGGAGATCAAAAACCTTCAGAGGCATTGCAACATAGACTCTAAAAGCAAGCTACTTAACCTAAATCCGTATCTAGACGAAAACGGTTTGCTAAGGGTTGGTGGCAGGATAAGCAATGCAAGGATAAGCAAAAACATGCAACATCCTATTATCATTCCTCACAGCGGATTACTTACCAATCGATTGATTGATCAAGGCCATCAGATGACCTTTCACGGTGGAGCTCGCCTGACACTGGCGTGGTTAAGACAGGAGTTCTGGATTATTGGCGGCAATCGTGCTGTCAAAAAACGCATACATAACTGCGTCACATGCAGAAGGCATAATCCTGTAAAAAATACACAGATAATGGGAGACTTACCTGAGTCACGAAGTAATCCGTCGCGACCTTTCAATCATACTGGGGTCGACTTCACCGGCTATGTGGACGTCAAGGCAAATAAAGGTCGTGGCATCAAGACGACCAAAGGCTATATAGCGGTATTTGTGTGCATGGCGACCAGAGCCGTGCACCTAGAACTCGTTTCCGACATGAGCTCAGCAGCCTTCCTAGCAGCATTAAGGAGAATGGCAGCCCGCAGAGGAGCTCCAACCCATATCTATAGTGACAATGGGACCAATTTTGTCGGAGCCAACAAGGCGTTGCGTGAAGAGTACATCAACTTACGAAACACTATTGACGACGAGTTCTACAGAGCAATCACAGATATGCAAATACAATGGCACTTTAACGCGCCTTCCTGGCCGAGTGCGGGAGGGCTCTGGGAAGCGGCTGTCAAAAGTCTCAAACACCACATCAAGAGAGTAGTGGGCGAACAGAAACTGACGTTTGAAGAGTATTCCACATTACTAGCACAGTTAGAAGCCTGCCTTAATACGAGACCTCTTTGCGCCATTAGCGAAGATCCGGAGGACATAGATTACCTTACTCCGTCGCACTTTTTATCGAGTGGTCCCACACTTACCATAATTGAGACTGAAAGAGACGCAAGAACACGATGGCAGCTTACCCAGAAGATTTTTGACGACATCTGGAAACGGTGGAAAACCGAGTACCTGTGTCAGTTATCAGCACGTAGTAAGTGGCGGCAGCAGCGATCGAACCTAAAGATCGACGACATAGTTATCATTCAAGACGCTAACTTACCACCTGGAAAGTGGGCCATCGGCAGAATCATAGAGCTGCACCCCGGCAAGGACGGCTATGACCGTGTGGTCTCAGTAAAAACTAAAAATGGGGTAATTAAGAGGCCAATCACAAAACTTGCCTTGCTGCCAGTCCACGAAGATCAACAACCTGAAAACAATGCAGATCAAAATAAAATTACAACAAAGCAGCCCAATCAACCTTCTGGATCCAATGAAAATGAGCCATCGAAAAATAGATCAAAACGTCGGAGAGGAAAAATCGGCAATTTCATTTACATAGCTCTCATGTTTTTGATGTTAATCATAACACCATCTAGTTGTGATTACAAAACAGCGCCTTTAAATAGCAATCAGAGCATTTATTTCGACAAGATGTCCAACATGCGTCTCGAACGAGACGAGTGGAAGTTGATTGTGTATTATGATATGAAGCCCTATTGGCAAGGTTTAGATCTGCTTAAGAAATACGTCGATCATATGGGCAACATATGTTCTAATACTACAAAGATAACACAATGTGACGCAATCCTCATGCAATTACGTCACGGTAGCAATGAACTTGACCATTACAATAGCATGTTGCTTGGTCAGCAGTTCACGGAGAACGCCCGACATAAGCGCGGTCTTATCAATCCTATAGGAAGCATAGCACGAAGCTTGTTTGGTGTCTTAGACGACGAGTTTGCTCAGCAATATGCCAGAGATATTCATCAAATCAGACGTAATCAACAGCATTTGGCTTCTTTATGGAAAAACAACACATCTATTGTTGAAGCAGAGAACAATATTATCAAAAGAGTCGAAAATGCGATGGATAGACATCACAAGGTGTTTAATCAGCACCTGATCAGTTTAGAGAAAGGATTTAACACAATTCAGGTAGGAGTTCAAGAATCACTGATGTCTAACAGCTTTAGTATATCATCTATCATGGCCAACAGTGTCCTGATGAACTTGAAAACCATCCAAGAAACCATCGTGGATACTATTATGAACCTACACCATACAGGGTTCAATATTCACCTTTTAACACCTAAACAGCTGACGGATGAACTTAACGTCATAATAGGACAGTTAGCAAAAGAATTGACTCTTCCAATAGATAATATTCAATCGGATTTATCTAAATTGTATCATTTACTGAAGACTAAAGCCAGAGTTATGCAGCAGTTTATTATCTTCGAAGTTAGAATACCATTAGTGAGCAGAGACAACTACGACATCTACAGAATCATAACAGTTCCGCAGCAGGTTGGAAGTAATATGATCAGCATAATCCCCATCGCAGATCTTCTCGCAATGAACTTACAAAAGGACGCTTATATTCCAATGACAGAAAATGATATCCAAACTTGTATGTTTTACGACACAGAAACATACATCTGCCCTTTGAAGGGTCCGATTTATCATATGAGATCGGATGAAAACCTCTGTATCACAGATCAACAGTCCAATCGTTGCAGAACAGCATCTACTATCTGCACAAACCGTTGGACTAAACTTTATAAATTAAACACATATTTATATTTTTGTTGCGGACCGTGCTCCATACGAATCATATGCGAGTATCAAGTTACGGCCGAACAATTAACTAAGGCCGGCGTTATCATGCTTGGCGATGGATGCGTCATCAAAGGCGATACTTATACAGTTTATTCACATAAAAAGCTGTCCAACACTCTGAAGACTACGGCAGACGTTCTGAGGATAGACATCCCACCCATCAATAATATAATCAACTTATCGATACCTATTGGTGCAATCGATGAACAGTCTGACCATATTACTCACGTCGAGACTCAAGGCCTAGTAAAGGAAGTCCATGATAAGTTGATTCAGATGAAAGATGTAACGAGCATTGATGAAGATTATGACAACGGGTTCTCATATCACGACTTGCACCACTACACGGTGATATACTTGGTGGTGTTCGCCCTGTGCGCGGCAGGGGCCGTGCACGGGTGGCGGCGCCTTCGGCGTGTGCGCAGCGTGGCTCTGCCCGCGCACTCGACTCATCAGCAGGTTCAGAGTGCTAGTGTAAATAGTGTAATCAGTGTAAATGAGCAATCGGGACCTAGTGAAATTGAGCTCAAAACAATTTCGGGTCTAATCAGTGCGCGTAAACAAAACAAGGCAACATCGCCTGTGTTCCGCGAATCTATTTTCAGTGAAAGTGAATAACACTTTTAGAGACTTATTAAGTTTGCGCGTATCTACCTAGATTGTGCTTTCGATTATCATTGCTTTGTTTAAGTACTTAGACTTTTTGTTTGTTTTTGTCTTCTATATTTGTTTGTACTTTTCATTTTTATCTTAGTCTCTCGTGCCTGGGAGCATGTACGGTCCACCCGTACAATTCATATCTTTTTACGTTGAATTAGCAGTTTTGTACCGCGTGCGCGATTTACTTCAGTTCGCGTTCGGTCTTCGCCGCGTGTACTCACTATCATAATATCGAAACATATCGATATCCTAAAATCAAGTGATCACTGTATCAATCAGCTATAGCATCAATAAACTTATCATTATAAACTATCACTTCTTATCATTTATAGTTGTCCCGTACAACTTTATGTAGGAATGTGGTTTTAACGAAATGAGTAAGTAACGTTGTTGTATTGTATTACTTAACTTAACTTTGTTGATAACAGAAATGTATCTAAGAATTATGTCGTTATCAATAAACTGTAACATATTTTTTTTAGATCTTCTTTACTTATTTCTATGAAGGTTTATAAAAATAACCTCCCCTCAAAATAAGTTCAAATAAAAGTAGTCAATGGGATATCAATTTTTGTAGACACTTAAAATGCCTAACGTGTCGCGTCTGTTAGATTCATCTGTATGAGCATTTGCCGACAAAGGAACGTCGGCGGTCTTTGGCCGATGTTGCGTGCGTACCTACTGGGCCCGCGATGACCTCCGGTGAACTTAGGAAATCAGCTGAGCAGGGAGCTTCTTGTAATTTTATTTACATTGCGTTTTTTTGCGAAAAAAACGAACAAATTATTTTTTAATTAAAATTTTCATTGAAGTAGATAGGTATAACGATTTTATACAATTTAATGTGAAAAAAACGCAGATTTTTTTTAAAAAATTAGGAAAAAGCCGACGAAAAATTCCAACGCTAGGGGGTCCAGAATCATGTACTGAATCACTGGAACACGTATGTACGTTCATGTACCTCACACCCTGTATACACATGCGAAACTGCAGCTTTCTAGTACGAATAACAGTATCTAAGCTATGCCCCAGACGGATATTTTACGGCAGGGAACCAACTTCAAGACGCCGATAGTTTAGGTAATTTCTTTTCACAGTGAAAATAATGATAATTTAAAAAATATAAAAAAAACATGAGACCTGCTTTACAGTTAGTTCAGTTAGTATGTAAAGTTTTATGATCTAATTTTAAGTATATTTTTAATACCAGCGGTTTATTGATCGGTTTAGCTTTGGATTTTTTGTCTATAGAGAAAATTTTATGGAATCGTATTTTTGTCAAACATAGTACTTAACATTAATCCTCACCTTTATCATATATTTATTTCAAAAATAATGCTGCAGTATTTTCGACATAACGGAGGATCATGCTAAGCCATTTGAGGTAGCGTAAACTCTTAAAATGAGGGAAAAATATAGGATCACGCTGGCGCGGCGTCGCCACGCCGACGGTGAACGGTCAGCGCGCCGCCGCCGGCGATTGGGGCTCGGCGCGCACGTCTTGTCCAGATCTGGCGAATGCGTTGCTCGCGAGCTGCACGCGTGCAGTTACTACAATTATTTGGTGTGCCTCTTTAGCGCAACTCACGCAAGGTTTACAGTTGCAGTTACAGTGCACGCGAGCATTGCATTCGCCGGATCTGGACACACCCTTAGGCAAGGGAGATTCATACAAATGTTAGAGACTTTGCGCTAGATTTTGTCAGATCGTGTTGATTATTTATCCCATGATCAATGATTTTATTTTAGTAAATACTCGTAGGTTTTAACAACACTTTTACACGACAATTTTTTTTAATGTCAGTTATAGCTAGATGAGGCCGGTGTTTCCTAGCTCACTACCCTGAGAAGAAACACCGAAACAAACTCAGAGGATTACCTCTGATAGATAGTCTCTTTTTCTTTATAAAAATAAAAAGAAAAACAGAAAGTCTCTTTTAAAGTGTTAAAATCCATACAATGAGTACTGGTCAAATCATATGAAAACTATGTACGTTCATGTCTAAGATGAGCTACTGAGGAAAGCAACACGCAAATTTGAGTGGACCTGTCCAGATAGTGCAAGCATTTTTCAGTTATCGAGAAGCTCAACTCATAACATTGAGGAGCTCAACGAACCGACGAACACTACTAAAGTAAGGAAATTTGGGTAGGCCGCAAAATAAATATGCGGAAGACGCAAGAGATTGGAAAGGTGTAAAGATTCACCGTTACTGAGTAGAACAGAGGTGCATCGTGTCAGAAAAAGGAGGTAGATAGTGAAGAGAATATCGTTTTACGGATCGCCAAAGCTCCGAGTCACCTTCGCACAGCTGAGACCTGTTTGGCAATCGCTAAAACGGACCCGAAGGATAAAACTCAAAATCTTCAGATCCAATGTCCAATCCGTGCTGCCTACTGGTGTGGAGCATGGAAGGTTACAAAGAACATCTCACGATAAAAAAAACCAAGTCTTTGTCAACCGCTGTCTCTGTCGCGTCCTCGAAATTTAATGACCCGAGAACATCTCCAATGTAGAGCTGTTGGAGAAATACCAGAAGAACTCGATCGACCGCCAAATCAGGTGTCGCAAGTGGAGTTCGATTGGTCTCACGCTTCAAAGAAATTCCGATCATATGTTCAAGCAAGCATTGAAGTGGAATCCACAAGGAAAAGAAAATGCGGAAAATTATGTTTCCGAATTATGTAACAGTTTTCACTGAGCCCATATGTTCAAGCTAACACTTCGCGACACCTAGATGTGATGTTTATATAAACGCCAACAGTTTTTGCAACGTGAACCGTAACATTTTTAGAATAAGAAGTCGACCGATCGACAAAACTGCTCAAAAATATGATAATTACGCTCACGTATAAGTAATTAAAACGTAAATTTAATAAATAAGCACTTAGATACATAATATGAGATAAATGACAAAGACAATGTTAGTAAACTATTGTGACAAGATTTGTGCCAATTGCCTAAGAGTATCATGTTACTCAGTAACTGGGTTGTGGAGACCAGACAGGACATCGGTTCATGTCAAATACTGGTAATCAGTTGCATACGGTTAGACTGGAAGCTTATATAACTGTGCAGGCAAAGACGGAAATGAAAGATCGAGCATTACTCTCACCGAAAATGTGTGGGATACAAAGGTCTTAATTTGCCCTGAATGGGATGTATGGTCCCATCCAGGGCAAATTATGCCCTCTATATCTTTATATTTATTGTGTGCTTAAGATGGATCGAAAATCAATAGAGGAAGACATCGCAAACGCTGGAACGATGACATAGTGGAGAGAGCTGGTGCCCTGTAGGCCAAGGCTACACGAGACCGTGTCAAATGGTGGAACCTGGGGGAGGCCTACCTATGCGTCAAGAGACGCACTGATGGACGAAGACGCGATGTTATTTTTTTCATCTAGTTTATAACTTATATTGTGATTAGTTTTAGTCGTACTTCGTTTATTTATTTTTCTATAAACATTCATTATATTTTGAAATATTTCTTAAAAACTAATCTTGTCAAAAAAGCATTTAAAAATATAAAAAATAGTAGTCCGCCAGTGACGGGAGCAGGGTTCAAGCTACCGGTGGTTAGGGCTCCAGTGACAGGAACTCTTCACAATCCGAGCCGTATCCAGGATAACTGCCTTCTGTATCGGGCCCTTCATCCAACCACACAACGACAGTTTCGACAGGTGGTCATCATCGAGGCTTTTGGCCATCAGGCCGTTGGCGGTAACAACTATCGGCACAGTGACAGTCGAGTCCACATTCCCCATATCGACAATCTCGTGTAAGTCGGGATGTTTGATTTGCTTCTCTTTCTCAGCTTTCACGAGGTTTTCGTCATGTGGGATGGTGACATCGATTTATTAATCATTGTGCGGCGCGCTAATTGGTCTTTCACCACTATATCCGGCTTATTGGCAACAATAGATAGTCCTGTCAGTGATGATAGTTAATCTTACTTTATTATTATAGATAGATTAGTAACGAGAAATATTGAAATTATTGATTTGAAGGTATATGTGCCATCCAAAATAGTGCCTGATCCTTCGCATACAATCTTCCACAGTCGGTTTGATGATCATTTTTGTTCCATCCTTGAAACAAAAATTCAAAACCAAAGGATATTCAGCCGTTAATGACTTTACCAATATGCATAGAATAAAATATCAAAGGCTAAAAGGTAACACTGACAAGTTCTATTATATATTATTAGTATGCTCCCAGCTTTAAGCCATCCGCCGCTTAAGGCGCAGTTATACGACTTTTAACGGTTTTTAATTGAATATCACGTCTAAACGACGTCTTACTTCTTTGAAAAAAAAAATTATGTTAAAAGTAACATAATTTTTTTTTCAAAGAAATAAGACTAGTCGTTTAGACGTGATAATAGTCTAAAGAGACTATTGCCGTCGTAATTTGATCTGAGAATATTTGAAATAATATTTTTATAACATAGTGTAATTAATTTGTAAAGTTATGTCTAACGCGGATAAAAAATTGAGAATCACGCAAAAACTATAAAGTGTATTTTTATGAAATCTTCACCATATTAAAGATCATTATTATTTATAATTTAGTCTCAGTGTTTTAGTTAAATACTTCTTGTTTTATGTATAATAAATTAATAATGCGTCTAATTTCGGACAGCGCTCCTTGATAGGCGAGTCCTATTACTGGGTGGACATACGACGCGTTACGTGAGCTCAGCGCAGAGCACGCAAGCTAACCACTCAAGGTCGTTGGCAGCTAATAGCGCCTTAAAGTCAGCTGCCATGTTGCGTAAGTTCTAGTATATATTTGAAAACGTTAGTTATATTTTGGTTATTTTTGTATTTAACTTGGCCTGTAGAGTTTCAATGGCTGTGTTATTCCGAAGTAAAACGTTTATAAAACAGTTGCGAAGCTTGCATAGAAATATAGATGGATCTAGTGTACCGACTTTTGACTTGAACACAGAAAGGAAAGCATTTTTAGATGTCCTGCCTGAAGTCATAAACTCCGTAGTGACTGGTCCTAAGTTAACTGACATACCTGAAATCGGGACCTGGATGAAAAAGGTTAGCAAATTAACATTTACAAATCTAAAATAAAAGTCACGTGGCCTTGGACAGAGGAGAGAGAAGCATTGCCATACAGCATGGCAATGCCGCCAGTCTTTTCATTTTCAACCCCCGACGTAAAAAGAGGGGTGTTATAAGTTTGACCGCTATGTGCGTGCGTCTGTCTGACTGTCTGTCTGTGGTACCGTAAATCTTTAACGGGTGCACCGATTTAAATCCTTTTTTTAATATTTGAAAGCATGTTTTCAAGCGATGGCACTTAGACATGTTTAATCAAAATCGGTCCAGCCGTTTCAAAGTCACCAGCTCTTTTGTGTTTTTAAAATTTTCGCTTTTATTTTAAGCGTTTGGGTTTTTTTTATGAAATTAATTAGTAATTAATTAGGGTTTTTATTTTTTTGTAATTATATTAATACCAACGTGTTAATATAATTGCCTATAGTTATTTAATTAGTATTATGTAACTATTGTTAAATAAAGAGGAACTTACATTATAAAAAGCAAAGATGAAAACCTAGTCAATTTCAGGCTGTAAAATATTTTTTACCTCTTGAAAGATTCATCTCTAAATCTTTCTTAAAACAAAGTCGGATAATCTAAATCCTGAAATCACTGTCTGTTTCTCCACTTATTTTTTTTCTGAACCGGATTTTTATACATATAATAATAAAGTTTATTCATCAAAAGTAACAATACAATGTGACATTTTTGGTGAACTACAAACTAAGCGTCGCCACATATTACGGCGTCGCTTGTATCTTGTGGCTCGGGAGTGCGGAGTATACAAAGTTATAGGTTACATTATAGTTCGAGGATGTTAGGTAAACATATATTTTTTATAAACAGAAGATAAGAGTGAAAATAAAATAATTTTTATAAAATAAAACATTTGTGTGATTCTGAACACAAAAATAAAATAACAATGGTTAACGTCGGACTTGTGCAGTGGTGTGTTTGAGTGTGCAAGTGTGTGTATGTGAGGGGGTGTGGGTGTGTATGTGTAGGTGCTATATCAAAGCTTCGGTGTCGTCGTATGATAATTTTAAATGTGCTGAAGTTAGGGTTTTTTTACAGGTCGCCGTTGAGCAGCCCTTTATGTCACAGATTTTGATAACTTTATTGTAAGTGTTGGGATGGGATACAGCATCAAATAGGTACAGCATCTAGCTAGTTCGGATTTGGCAGTTGGTATGGGTACTCTGAAGACACGCTTGTTTATTATGTCACTATAGTCGGGCCGTTTTGTTATTGTACCGTGATGTTTAAGCGTTGTTTGAAGTACGAAAATTTATCGTACCCTGAAGACTTGAAACTCGTGATACACAAGGTATGTAGGGAATCTGAAAGGTTTTCTTAGAGCAACCTTGATCAGTGCCCGTTGCGCCCTCTCTAGCGTTATAAATATCCTTAAAGCATTATTTTGCTATAAGTGTATGTTGATTCAAATGTATCTCTTGTATATACTGCAGGACCCCAAGACACCAGCACGGCCTGCATGGATCCTGGGACGTTCTAGTAAGTTCAGGGTAGAGGTCTCACTCGCTGGCAACGCGAGAGTGTGGTGTATGAGAGTGACTGATTTACTTGTGCAGTGTTATAAAAGAAAGAGGGATAGGGCACTCTAAATAACTATATTGGTAATCACGGCAAAATACAAGTGCCCACTTCGACCAGGCAAACAGAACTGATCCTTAAAACAAATGTGATGCCTACACATTCAATATTCAAACGGCTCTTCAATAATCTTAACAGCCAGCTGAAGGCCGGTACAGACCCGCTAGAACATGGCGCTTTCTGCATATGGTTTTCACTTTTTAAAGAGCAACAAACAAGGAAATTACTACTGACATGAAATTTTCTTACCTGTAAGCTGTTCCAAAAATCATCCTATCAGCATCATTTCCAGGTCAAACGCAATTTTTTTTAATTTATTTGTGTTTCAGCTATTAGAATACATGTTGGGAAGAGGAAAACTAGGCAGAGGGTTAATGGTTTCTGTTGGATACAAAATGTTCGAAGAACCAGAAAACTTCTCAGAAGAAACACAGCATTCTGCTCGCGTTCTAGGCTGGTGTATAGAAATGGTAAATAATTTTCAATCGGAGCACCGCTGAGTCTCTATATTACGGTTCAAGGAATTCACCACCCATGAACTTATAGATGGAGATCCCAGAGCCGCCAGATTAGATATGAATTATTTCACATATTCGGCAAAACAGACATAAAAATCAGCTCTCAAACTTAAAGAAAAGTGAATAATGTAGATATTCCGTAACTTTAGCGCCTGATACCGGTAAGTTGGCCGTCAGTCCAAACTAGCAGGTATTTATTACACTAAATCCTTTTTGTAAACTAAAGCATTAATAAACTTATTATTATTATTATTTATTTATTTAAACTTCATGTACAATAGTGGTATATAGGCGGACTTAATGCAACAAGGCATTCTCTACCAGTCAACCTTTGGGTTAGACTGCCTACTCTGTGGTAGGTGAACAACCACAAATAAAAAATAAAATAAAATGTTGAAAACGAAATTATAATACTGTACTTAGGTACTCATAAAATACATTTACAGGGTGGAATTTTGTAATGCCACCTGAAGGGAAAGTACTCAGAATACTGTAGATAGAAAATTTTACTCAAAGAAAACATTCCTTTATTCATGCATTCAAAGATTTTCGAAAATTCGCTTGCCACACCGGGAATCGAACCGACTAAAATCTTTAAAAATTACACCCTTTACTTTTATTGCATCGATCGTTAGGGTTAATTATAAGGATAAAATCTCTCTAACAAACTTGTGTCTCTTTCAAACACACCTGCGACCCAGGCAGACATCGGCCCCATCGGGCCCCGTCACTTACTGCTAACATCTCTTTGAGGCGCGCGTGGAACACAACGCGCCGTCGACCCAGGCCTGATCCTTATCGGTCGACAAGCTACCCGTTGCTCGCCGTCCGCAAGCCTACGCCTACGATGGCCGGGAATCTACTTGCGACTCCCGATGCCCAGGGCGTCTCCTGCGGTGGCTAGGGATGGAGTGACAGCTTCCCGAACCCTCTCGCTCCGCACCGTGACCTGGACCAGAGCCGGATGCGAGAGATCGATCGCCGATCGCCTCCACGAGGACATGGCGGTGCTCCGCCCAAACGGGGCAGACCTCTAACGTATGCTCTACCGTGTCCTGCCTAATCTGGAACAGGGACCTCCCGAAATAGGACTATTAGTCTGGGTACATAAAAATGTATGTACCCAGACTAATAGTCCTATTTCGGGTCACTTAAGGTAAGCAGACTCGGTTAGGATATGTATTTATGAGTCTGCTTACCTTAAGCTCCCAGGTTTTCGGAATAGGATTTGCAAAACTTGTGCACTTAGGTGCTCTAATGGTTTCCGAAATATGACCTAATAATGCATAGCTGGTTCTTCTTTCAGTTACAGGTACAATTCCTGATAATAGATGACATATTGGATGGTGGAATAAGTCGGCGTGGCAAGCCTTGCTGGCACCTTCAATCCAATGTGGGTGTGTCCGGTATCAAAGATGCTCTACTTATATACCAATCTATGATGGAACTTCTGGATATATACTTCGGGCAAACGCCTACTTACACCGAATTGTTAAGACAATTTAATGAGGTGAATTTTAATAATTTATGTAGAGCAACTAGGTCTATGTGAAGAGAACAAATAACCTACTTTGAGAAACCCACACTAGGAAGTGTATATTTCCTAATTATCATACTTTGGGACAACGAATCGTACTTTAGGGCTGGAGAACTTTAGAACAGATAATTGTACTTTAGGAACATAAGGACTAATTTGAACATTATTATTTACAGACAGTGTATAAATCAGTCATGGGTGAACATTTAGATTTATGGTCAAGCTACAAGAAAGAAAATAACAATTTTCATCTATTAAACACAGACCGAATCTATAAAGCTCTTGCTATAAACAAAACAGCCTACTACTGTTACAAATTGCCGATATTTGTTCCTCTGCTTTTAGTAAAGAATGGTAAAGAGAAAGCTACTAAAGAATTACATAATATTTGTATGGACTTTGGGAGACTGATGCAGTGTCAGGTAAAAATATATAATTTTCTTACCTTTTTAACTAACTTTTACGTAGATCTACGATAGTACCCACGCAACCCGATCTAACAAGAGTTTAAACTTCTGTTATACATTTAAATTCAGTCAGAGAGCTCTTATTTATAGCCCCATATGATAGCTTCATCCTCCTCTCCCCCCTCCCTTCCTTCCTTCGTTCTTAAATTGCTTGTTCTGATCAAAGGATGTTTACTTAGATTTTTCCTAAAACTTAATACTATTTTTGTTAAAAGGACGACTACTTGGACGCCTATGGCAGCGAAATCGTCACAGGAAAGACCGGCAGAGATATACAAGAAGGTAAATGTTCCTGGGTAGCCGTTACAGCGCTGCAGCACTGCAACGACGCACAACGTGCCATCTTCAAAGAATATTACGGCAGCAAAGACCCAGAGCACGTGAAACGCATCAAGCAGCTTTATGACGAATTACACGTTCCTCAATTGTATGAACAGTGTGAACGTACTATTTATGAAGATATAATGCGCCGAATAAATGTCTTACCTAATGAAGGGGATCGGATTTTCCTCTTAAAGGTTTTAAATGTCAACTTTAAAAGGGTTTATTAAAACCAAAATACATTTAAAAAGGTTCTTTAATTTATCTTCCAACTTATTTAAGAATGTTATTTCTTAAACTTCTTTTTTTTCTTATTAGACTATCGATTTTTCAGTTAGGTATTTGCATTAAGTATGCTTATGTCGTACGTAGTATATTATGTGACGATTACAACAAATATTTTTAGTACAAAAGCATAAGCTTTTATCGAATAATAAATACCTACCTATTATGGAAATTTGAGCGATTATTTTAAAATTCCGATAAGCTGCCAAAAAAAAAAACACTTCACAGCATTTGGTGCAAAAGACTGAAGCTTTTCCACAGATTACTGTAATTTTTATTCACGTTAAGAAGAAGATAAATAAGATTGTTAACATTAAACCAGTTAACTACTTAAAGTTGAAAAGGCACTATTTACACCGTCACTGACGATTGTGTGCGAAAAGTGAAGTGTACTCTTCTAAAAACACTTTATCGTAGTTACCCTTTATAAGGTACGGCAAGTCATTGATATAAATGAGAAACAAAAATGACATAAAATTGAGCCCTGGGGAGCCCTCAATCTGACTACAGATCCCAGAGAAATTTTACCGTTCATATCAATTCTCTGAATTCTATTAGTTACAGACTGTTGTCAGCATTATCTGACCCACCCTAAAATCAAATGACTTTGGACCCTCTGCAATGTTACATACATTAAGGTTTATTTAATTTATATGAGCTTATCAGACAACTGCTCGAGGATTTGATGAACAAATACAATAATAATATAGACACGCAAATTTGATCTTTAAAACGTTAGCATTAGGTTATATTTTATAACTATTTGTTATAATATATGATAAGTCTAATAGCTTATTTTAATGATTGAGTTCAAGTAATTCTAATCTCGTGGTCTGTGTATAAGACAGAAAAACAAGGTTCGAGATCAAATCCTGCGACAAAGATATTGTTTTGCTTTCAATATAGAATTTATATTCCAAAACTATTTCTTGTATTATTGTAAAGAACTACAGACTATACATAAACTTTTTAAAATGGTAATATTTTCACATAACTTGTAATAAGTGGGTAGTTGAAAAATAAATATTCGTATTCATTATAAAGAACTGTGAACTTAAAGTTTTTTAAATTACCCACCCGTTTACAAGATAAGTTCTTAGGCGAAAATCATATTGGTCGTTCTTTAATATTGCAAGCAAAATTGTAGAAATGAAAACAAATTAAAAAAGAAACTGATGTATAGGTGGACTGTGTTTTCGAACCCACATGCTGTTCGTCGTCAATCCAGCATCAAACCGTTAAGCCACAAGAACTTGTTGGGAATACGCAAAATTAAAGATTGGGTTGTAATTATGTAGTGTGACTTAAAAGCTTTTCAACTTTATTGTTAACGAGATAATGATTAAAATAGCTTAACAAAAACATATATAATGCCGGTGGCTCCGAATATGTTGGGTGGGTTTACCTTAACGTTACGTGTTAAAGATCAAATTTGAGTTTCTGTGTTATTATTGTATTTTTGTTCATTGAGTCCTCGTGCACTTGTGTGATAAGCTCATATAAATTAAAGAAACCTTAATGTTACAGGCAAAGGGTCCAAAGTCGTTTGATTTTAAGGTGGGTCAGATAATTTTGACAACAGTCTGTACATACTAAAGTATAAGAACATCGCAGGTCTGCTGGTAGAAATTTCTTCAGAAATAAGCAGTTCCTTTGTACTATATTTGTAATGATGTCTATTGTTACTGTGTCTCTATGTGTACATAAATGATTAAATAAATAAACATCCAGAGTGGCATCCTGGATTCTGTAGTAGTGCAGTTTCCTGATTTATGTCTCATGGAGAATGCAATCAAAAGCCTGGGACAAATCGCAAAAAAAAATCAAACGTAAGACACTGACTGTCTGACTGATTCACTGACTGACTGATCTATCAACGCACAGCTGAAACCGCTGGGTCTAGAAGCATGAAATTCTGCAGAAATGTTCCTTAAATGACGTATGTAAGTGTGCACTAAGAAGGGATTTTTGGGAATTCATCCTCTAAGGATTCGAAAACATGTGACATCCACCAATCCGCATTGGGCCCGCGTGGTGGATTACGGGCCACACCCTCTCACAAAGAGGAGGCCTGTGCCCCAACAGTGGGGACATTGAAAGGCTGATGATGGTCCTCTAAGGGATTAAAGTGAGGATTGAAAGTTTGTATGAAGTACTAATTCCGTGCGAGTGAAGCCACTGGTAGAAGCTAGTCTTCCCATAATCGTGTCCTAAAAGGTCAACGCCAGCATCAATTGTTGAACAACCCCATGTGAAACCAGAACCCATCTTTTCTAAATTAAGTTTCTCAATATTTTTAGTAAAAGTAGGTAGCACTGTTATATATGTCTATAATTAGTAGGGTCTGATGTACTACTTGATCTAAAACAATAGTACGAGTATTATTTTACTTCACCCGAAATACATAAGTATAATAAATTATTTTTACTCATAATACATATCATGCCAAAGTGCGATTAGAACGCGAAGGTACAGAGATTACTATCAAAAGAGGAGTGAGACAAGGAGACCCACTCTCTACAAAAGATTATTCGAATCTGTTTCAAATGCCTAAATTGGGAAACGGGGGGAGTAAAGGTTGACGGAGAATTACTGAACTACTTACGTTTCGTGGATGACATTGTGGTATTTACGGAATGCGTGAAATATAGAGTCATCATTCTTCTGCCCTCCCAATTTATTTGGGGTCGGCGCAACATGTATTTTTCTTCTATACTCCTCTATTAGTCGTCATCTCTGTAGTCACCCCCTTTTTACCCATATCCTCTTTCACACAGTCCATCCATCGTTTCTTTGGCCTTCCCCTACTCTTATAGCCATCCACATCCATACACAAGACTTTCCTCACGACATTTTCTTAATTCCTCCGCATCACATGCCCATAACCATTCAATGGATTAAAGGAAACAGCGATTCCCGTGGCCACGATGCAGCGGACGAACTCGCCAGAAAAAGGTCGAGCATGGCAGCGATGGGACCTGAACCTATTGTGCCTCTCCCCTTTGGATAAGTATCGATGTGGTTGCGTACTTACGCAATCTGGTAAGGAAATGCACCAGAGATCAACACAACAAGCTATGGGCTGACCATAGCGAGTTTAGGCAGGGCAAGGAGGCACTTCCCTCCATAAATGACCGCTTCACACAGCAAGCCCTACGACTGACCAAACTTCAGTTGCGGGAAAGTCACGGCCGTTGCAACTGGCCAAGGGTCTTTTAATAAGCATCTCTCTGTCATAGGAGTCACAAACAGTGCACTCTGCAGAGCTTGCATAGAGGAGGACGACGCAGCAGCTCATCTGCTGCTAAGCTGCCCAGTAGTCGCTGCATACAGGGCAAAACACTTTGGACACCCAGGTAACCTAAGCGAGATAGTCAGTAATACCAGGGCGCTGCTGGCCTTCCTCGAGGAGCCGGGGTGGATCGAATGACAATGCTGTCCCAGTTGTACGCAAAATACGCAACTTGAGCGTGGAATTGCGGAAACCAGCCCGACACACATACATACATACATACATCACATACCCATACCACGACAACTGATTTCCACACAACTTTTCAGTCAGCGGTGCCACTTTCAGACTTCCTCTTATATACTCATTTCTAATTCTATCCATGCGCGTAACACCACACATCGCTCTTAGCATTCTCATCTCAGCTGCATGGAATTGCTTTTCATTCATCCCTTTTGTGGCACAACATTCTGAACCATACAAGACAGCAGGTCTGACCATTGTTTTATAAATCTTCCCCTTAAGTTTAAGGGGAATGCGGGAGTTGCAGATAGTCCCGGTGGCCTGCCGCCATTTCATCCACCCAGTGTTAATTCTGTGCTTAACAGTCCGATCTATTTCGCCATCGCTTTGCACGAATGAACCGAGATACCGAAAATCGGAGCAGACTGGGAGAAGTGCGCCATCTAGCGCAATAGCTTTAGCATTTTCAAGCCAACTTTCTTCAGCTTCTGTTGCCATTTCTCCAATCTGCTCTGGATCTCAGGTCCATCTTCACCTACCAGAACAATGTCGTCGGCAAACAGCATGCACCAGGGTGCATCCTCCTGTATTTACGACGTATGAGCGTCCATAATCAACAGGAAGAAGTAAAGACTTAAAGCCAACTCTTGATGCAAGCCTACAACCACACTGAACTCATCGGTGTTGCCAGCAGCCGACCGGACGTAGGTACTAGATTCTCTGTACATAGCACGAATCAACTCAACATACTTTCAAGACAAACTTTTCTCTTTCAAGGCCCACAACAACACATCCCAAGGTCTGTAATTCTTGCACCATTGACGAAGAGCAAAAGTGGCGTCCTTTGTCCGTCGACCTGGCATAAACCCAAACTGGTTCGGGGTAATCTCACTCTTCTCTCGCAATCTTTTCTCTATCACTTTCTCCCATACTTTCATACTCTGTGACACGAGTTTTATCCCTCGATAGTTGTTGCAGTCTTGTACAGACGCCAGCAAAAGTCGATAAGAATTCTCACAACGTATTAGTTTGACGTTTAGTTTGACTTACGACCTTCAATTTTGAAGTTTTCGCCAACAAATGATTGAAAACTCACAATTTCATCAACTTAGCATAAGTCAAGATGGCCCAGTGGTATAGAGCACACAGATTGAAGCGCAAATCAGTGTGCCGCAAGTTCAAATCCCACGCAATTGTTGACTTTTTGTAAGTTCTTACCCGATTGGAAGTTATGGATTAGCATTACATATATTAAATTATTCTTTAACTTGTTCACGCATTTCTTAGAGTTAGAAAGGTAGATCACAAAAAAACTAAATAAAAAATTAGATTTCTGCGAGGTAGACATGAGTTTTAACTTGACCGAAATGAACTGTCGTTATTTTGTGCGCACTAAAGTTCTTTTAACAGAAATTGAGGTTTAGTTTCAATCTTCTTTTCGTCAAGAAAATGAACAATTAAGCTATGACCTCAATACATTCATTGTGACGTTACATAAAAATAAAATGTTTACAAAGTCTAAATCAAATATCATTTTTCAATAAATAACTGGATATAAACAATTATATTTTATTTTATTAAAATTTTAATATCCTTTCATTGTTACGTTATTCATATTATGAATGGTCTAAGTGGGTATACTTCCAACAAACAATCTTACACGTAACATAGATAATAATTTTGGGGGCCGAGTCACCCGCGTCCGTAGGAGTATACCCATTGAGTCCCTACACGTGGTCCCCGGGTGGTGCTAATCAGGTGACACTAACTGGTGGTAGGTTTCGACCGATGGCTTGCGACCACCCACTGGGCAAAGACGTACCGCCAAGCGGCCTGGCCGTGTTCCGGTATGATGCTCAGTGTAGCCAATCCAGAGGAGTTGGGTCGAAATAGTTGTTCCATTGCAGGTAGACCAACCGGGCTCGCGCTGATATGGATGTATCGGGAGACTAGTCGCGGAGGGTAGCGGGATCCGAGGCACGGTGCGCCGCTGGCCGACCGCAGTTAGTTGGGGGCCCAAGTAGTGTACTAGCCACACATGCGCCATCGTGCTGGTTGGCGACCAGACGAGAGGGCCCGATGGACATTCCCGGGGGGGCTCGGGCGTCCCCGCAGTCTCCAGACTAGTCCCCCAATGATACCGTCCTGTCAGTGCGTGCCTGAAGGTAGCCAGCATGGAACCTCATTTCACTTCCTTCTCCTCTCCTTCCTTCACTCTTCACAAATATGATAAAAGGAACTAAAAGGAAAAAAGCTGTACAGCGGCAACACTCCCTCTCACACAAAGTGCACCTTTCTAACATTCGAGGTCTGCACTCAAATCTCGCCGCAGTCCACCACCACCTAGAGACTGAGAAACCAGCTCTGTTATTCCTTTCGGAGACGCAGATCGGATGTCCGTCCGACGTGGCGTACCTATCTTACCCAGGGTTTACCCTGGAGCACAATTTCAAGCCACGTGCTGGTATATGCATGTACGCCCGGGACGACATCTGCTATCGGCGTCTCCGTAACCTTGAGGACTCCAGGTTCTCAAGTCTTTGGGTCCTAGTGGACACAGGCCTAGATAAAATTCTCTACGCCTGTGTCTACCGTTCGCACAGCGGTGATTTGGAGACAACTAGGCTCACACAACACCTGAGTAAAGCGGCGGATGTGGCTCAGCAACGGTACCCTTCTGCCCAATTGGTGTTACTGGGGGACTTCAACGCCCACCATCAGGAGTGGCTCTTCCCATACCAGTGCACAGACCATGCTGGACAAGAGACATATAAGCTAGCACTAGCGTTAAATCTCACCCAGCTGGTCCAGGGGGCAACGAGGGTGCCGGATGTTGACTCGCACACAGCCAATTGCCTGGACCTTCTGCTGACAACAGATCCAGACCGTTACTCAGTGTCGATTTCTTCACCATTAGGTACTTCCGACCACTGTCTGGTGAAGTCTGTATCCGTGTACTCCCCGCCCGATCCTAGCCCTAGAGGCACCAGGCGGGTTTGGCGATACAGGTCAGCAGATTGGGATGGTATGCGATCTTTCTTCGCATGTTATCCTTGGCGGCCCACTTGCTTTTCTTCGACTGATGTTTCGTCGTGCGCGGACGCCGTGACGGATGTGTTGCGGAGGGGAATGGAGTACTACATTCCATTCTCTGACGTAACAATGTCTGGCGAGGCTCGACCATGGTTTGGTGCCGAGTGCAATCGCGCTGATGCGCTTAAACACGCGGCCTACCTGGCATGGGTCGACGCTCGGTCGCGTAAAGCAAATGACGTGAGTCAGAAGAAGAGAGCCTTCAACAGGGCTGCCAAGTCCTGCAAGAAAGTGTTGCGGAGGGCTCGGTTTGACCACATAAGCCGAATTGGGAACAAACTAGCTTCTTACCCAGCTGGTAGTAAGGCGTTTTGGTCCCTAGCTAAGTCGGTTGAATCGAACTTCTGCCGCCCCTCACTACCTCCACTGCTGAAACCCGACGGGTTGCTGGCCCACTCCGCTGAGGAGAAAGCAAGCTTGTTTGCCTCTCTGTTCGCGGAATCTTCACGTCTAGATCCTGGTGGCGCGAGGCCCCCTGGTACTCTTGGTGGATGCGAGTCGATTATGTCAGACATTCGCATTCATCAGAAGGATGTCCGAAGGGTACTGCGTAACCTGGACGTGAACAAGGCTAGTGGCCCCGACGGGATACCGGCAATGGTATTGAGGACTTGTGCGCCTGAGTTGTCTCCGATCTTGACGCGCCTATATCGCCTTTCGTTTGAGACTGGAAAAGTGCCGATGGCTTGGAAGCAAGCTAACGTGCAACCCGTACCCAAGAAGGGTAGTCGAGCTGACCCAGCAAATTATAGGCCCATCTCGGTAACTTCCGTTCTCTGTAAGAGTATGGAATGTATACTGAATGGTAAGCTCCTAGCATACCTAGAAGCTAACGATATCCTAAGTGACCGACAATACGGCTTCCGCCGAAATCGGTCAACAGGAGATCTTCTAGCGTATGCCATTCACATCTGGAGTGAGGCCATCGACAAACAAGGGGAAGCCCTTGCGGTCTCCCTTGATATCTCGAAGGCCTTCGACCGGGTCTGGCACGACAGCTTAATTGGCAAGCTAGGCTTCCTTCCTTCGGTCTGCCCGCTGGATTGTGTGATTGGATAGCAGATTTCCTGAGGGATCGGTCTATCCGAGTAGTCATAGATGGCTGCTCGTCCGGACTGCTGGCTATTAATGCCGGTGTTCCTCAGGGGTCGGTACTCTCGGCAACATTGTTTTTGCTGCATATTAACGATCTGCTAAAACCCGGTACCTTTGGGTATGCAGACTTCAGCACTGTTGCCGAGAGATACGTGCCAGACGCACGAGTTAGTGGGTCTCAGGTCCGGTCTCTCCGAGAGGCTATGGTTGGGCGCTTGAACTTGTCCTTGCAGGCTGTCTCAGAATGGGGCGATGCCAATCTGGTTGAGTTCAATGCTGCTAAGACCCAGGCGTGTCTTTTTTCTGCTAAAAGGAGCCAATTTCACCCGGCTCCATCTTTCCGAGGTGTAACCGTGCCGATAACCGACCGACTTGATCTTCTTGGTGTTACTTTAACATCTACCCTCAATTTTGGTCCCTTCATAGAGGCTAAGGCTCAAGTGGCTGCCAAAAAGTTGGGGGTCCTCGCAAAGGTGAGACGATACTTCACGCCGGAACAGCTGCTCCAACTCTATCAAGCGCAAGTCCGATCGTGTATGGAGTACTGCTCTCATCTTTGGGACGGATCTGCAAGATACCAGCTTGATGCCCTTGAGTCAATTGAGAAACGAGCCAAGAGGATCATCGGCAATGATAGACTCGTTGAGTCAAAACTCCAAAGTCTTGAACATAGACGCCGAGTTGCTAGCCTGTCGGTTTTCTATCGGTTACATTTTGGGGAGTGTGCGACGGAATTGCATGATTTGATTCCGCCAAGCCCGTTTCATCTAAGGACCACAAGACGTACGGCGAAGTGCCACCGGTTCATGGTGGACATCCCATCCATACGCACAAAGCGTTTTGAGAAAACATTCATTGCACGTACAGCTAGAGAGTGGAATTCTCTACCGGAGTCTGTGTTTCCTGTAAGATACAACCTGGGAGTCTTTAAGTCAAGAGTGAATAGGTTACTTCTAGGCAAGCGTGCTCCATCTTCGACCACATCATCGCTTAACATCAGGTGAGATAGTGGTCAAACGCGAGCCTATCAAACATAAAAAAAAAAAAAAAAAAAAATCGGTCAACGGGAGATCTTCTAGCGTATGCCATCCACATCTGGAGTGAGGCCATCGACAAACAAGGGGAAGCCCTTGCGGTCTCCCTTGATATCTCGAAGGCCTTCGACCGGGTCTGGCACGACAGCCTAATCGGCAAGCTTCCTTCCTTCGGTCTGCCCACTGGTTTGTGTGATTGGATTGCAGATTTCCTGAGGGATCGGTCTATCCGAGTAGTCATAGATGGCTGCTCGTCCGGACTGCTGGCTATTAATGCCGGTGTTCCTCAGGGGTCGGTGCTCTCGGCAACATTGTTTTTGCTGCATATTAACGATCTGCTAAAACCCGGTACCTTTGGGTATGCAGACGACAGCACTGTTGCCGAGAGATACGTGCCTGACGCACGAGTTAGTGGGTCTCAGGTCCGGTCTCTCCGCGAGGCTATGGTTGGGCGCTTGAACTTGTCCTTGCAGGCTGTCTCAGAATGGGGCGATGCCAATCTGGTTAAGTTCAATGCTGCTAAAACCCAGGCGTGTCTTTTTTCTGCTAAAAGGAGCCAATTTCACCTGGCTCCAACTTTCCGAGGTGTAACCGTGCCGATAACCGATCAACTTGATCTTCTTGGTGTTACTTTAACATCTACCCTCAATTTTGGTCCCTTCATAGAGGCAAAGGCTCAAGTGGCTGCCAAAAAGTTGGGGATCCTCGCAAAGGTGAGACGATACTTCACGCCGGAACAGCTGCTCCAACTCTATCAAGCGCAAGTCCGATCGTGTATGGAGTACTGCTCTCATCTTTGGGACGGTTCTGCCAAATACCAGCTTGATGCCCTTGAGTCAATTGAGAAACGAGCCAAGAGGATCATCGGCAATGATAGACTCGTTGAGTCGAAACTCCAAAGTCTTGAACATAGACGCCGAGTTGCTAGCCTGTCGGTTTTCTATCGGTTACATTTTGGGGAGTGTGCTACGGAATTGCATGATTTGATTCCGCCAAGCCCGTTTCATCAAAGGACCACAAGACGTACGGCGAAGTGCCACCGGTTCATGGTAGACATCCCATCCATACGCACAAAGCGTTTTGAGAAAACATTCATTGTGCGTACAGCTAGAGAGTGGATTTCCCTACCGGAGTCTGTGTTTCCTGATAGCTATAACCTGGGAGTCTTTAAGTCAAGAGTGAATAGGTTACTTCTAGGCAAGCGTGCTCCATCTTCGACCACATCATCGCTTGCCATCAGGTGAGATAGTGGTCAAACGCGAACCTATCAAACATAAAAAAAAAAAAAGATAACGGTTACAAGATAACTTTTTTGTCTAGGTAACAATTCGACGTCACAATTCTCATAAATGTTTAATTTGTAAATATAAAGAATAAACATTTTTACTAAACACGTCTTTTTATTTCCATCTTACAACATCGAAAAGATGTAACAACTAAATAATTGCAAATTATGAATGTGATTCTTCTTGTGGAATCCCTCTGGACAACTACAGGCGCATTAGCTGAAATTTTAATTCATTAATTAATAATAAAATAATGGTAAAACTAAATTAAAATTTCATGAGTTTATTGATAAATAACTAATTTTTAATGTACACAAAAATAATCAAGTCAAAATTTCTAGTAGATATTTAGTAAACATTTTTTTTGTATCGAAATCTGCCTTAATTGGTCAACTACTGGAGCGTTCACATACTGAACTCTTAAATCCATATTCGTTTACATATAAGTGAACCCGGTATTCCCTATTCCTAATCTTTTTATTTATACGCATGCAGTAGCGAGCTTCGACGTCCATAACACACACGGACATCACTAGCTCAACTAGCATGCAATCTAGTGCGGCTATCGGGACATCGAGCATCGGATCGTTTAGAACCAATAAACGCACTGGACGTAAAAAAAATTGCATCAGTCGGCATCAGGTCTAAAAGACCCGATGGGATTTTTTCGTACCTTTATTATCAATTTAACGAGGCAATTCCAAAACACTAACTATCTCATTCATATTCATAGAGAGACCAAATAGATCTGACCCGCACCAGCGGTTGGCACAGTCATTTTGACCCCGCACCGGAGGAAAGATGAGCGTCGGATCTATTCAACCCGATACCGCACCGAACGTGAAATCAATTTTCTTTTCTTTCTATATCTTTTGCGTATCTTCATTCCACCACCATGTATCCTTTACTATCATGCCTTTCCCTATCGATTCTCCAAACACATCGTTTGCTACTCGCCTTATACAATCCGCCAGCCATCTCTTTCCAACATCAATTCACAGACTTTCCTTCATTTATATCATTTTATCTACCACTTGACTCTTAAACATACTTGACGGGGATACTGCACGGTCTCCCGTGAGGCAGCGAGCCTCCTTGCCGGACTGTCACCGTGGGATCTGGAGGCAAAAATCCCCGCGCACCTGTACGAGTGGCGCGAGGAGGATAAACGCCGGGGCGAAACTCCGCTGCCGCGACAACTCGCGGCTCGGCGGACAGACCTCCGGCGGGATCTCATGGTGACATGGAGAGAGCGACTGTCGCAACCCAGCGCTGGGCACGCCACCATCGAGGCGGTAGTGCCCCTCTTTGAGGAGTGGCTGGAGAGGCGCCATGGCGCCCTCACCTTCCGCCTGACGCAGGTGCTCACCGGACATGGCTGTTTCGGGAGGTACCAGTGTCGGATCAAGGCGGAGGTGACCCCTGCGTGTTTCCACTGCGAGGATCGCCCAGAGGACACGGTGGAGCATACGGTGGAGGTTTGCCCCGCCTGGGCAGAACACCGCCGTGTCCTCGTGGATGCGATAGGCGGCAGCGACCTCTCGCGCCGTGCCCTGGTTCAGGCCATGGTACGGAGCGAGAGGGAATGGGGGGCCGTCTCCTCCTTCTGCGAAGCAGTAATGCTCGCGAAGAGGGAGGCGGCACACGTTAGGGAGACTCAGCAGAGGCAGAGTCGCCCCAGCGCCCACAGCAGCAGCCGTCGCAGGAGACGCCAGGGGCTGCGAGACGATCTCCGGCCACCGTAGACCCGGGCCTGCGGACGGCGAGTAGCGGGTAACTCGCCGTCCGATCAGCACCAGGCCCGAGAGTCGACGGCGCGTAGTGTTCCACGCGCGCCTCAAAGAGTTGTCAGCAAAGGACGGGGCCTGCCACGGCCAGTGCCTGCCCGGGGGTGGAGGATAAATTCGAAAGAGTTACCTCGCCCCCGGGCGCGTAGGGCAGGGAGGAACAGGGGTGGGTTTTAGTCAGTAAGAGTCTGACACGCCCTTCCGCTTCACCCCAGAGCGGAAAGAGTCATTAGATGATTTCCCACCCCCCAAAAAAAAAAAAAAAAAAAAAAAAAAAAAAAAAAAAAAAAAAAAAAAAAAAAAAAAAAACATAGGAGTGTGCAAGTCACTCCTCATTTTCTATCATACGCCATCTGATTTTGGGTGGGGGCCGTTCTTTGTTACTACTGGACGAGACACGCGTGAAATAGAGAGTATTTTCAGGGAATTAACAATAGAAATAAATAGCCAACAAGTGGGATTGTCAATGATCGCAATGAAAACTAAGATTCTTACTAATCGAGAACCTCAAGACATTATAGTAGGGAAAGAAAAAATTAATACATAAATGAATATGTATCTCTAGGACAGCTAGTAATTTTTGAAAATAACACTGAAAAAGACATACAACGGAGCATAACTTTAGCCTGTAAAAAATATTGGCGTCTGAAGGTGGGGGATAATGAAAAACAACACGATTAATTTAAATATACAGGGTGTAAGGTACATAAACGCACATGCGTGTACCAGTGATTCAGTACATGATTCTGGACCACTTAGCGTTGGAATTTTTCGTCGGCTTTTTCCTAATTTTTTTAAAAAAATCTGCGTTTTTTACTTTAAACTGTATAAAATCGTTATACCTATCTACCTCAATGACATTTTTAATTAAAAAATAATTAGTTCACTTTTTGTAAAGTTTGTGAGGGTGTAGGGGGTAATCTCTGGATCTACTGAACCGATTTTGAAAATTCTTTTACCAATAGAAAGCAACGTTATTTGTGAGTGTAGTAGGCCATAAATACTTTTGAAATTCATGCGGACGAAGTCGCGGGCGGAGTGCTAGTGGTCTATAAAAAATGTTTGAACGGAACTTTTAGATACTCTTTTCAGTCCACACGTAATTCATAGAGATTCGTCCAAAAATTTTTTTTCCAAAGGCAGAAGCCAGACAAAGTGGGGGTCTGCGGGATTATTTAATAAAAATAGTCAATGGAAATTGCCTTTCATCCTGAAAATACAGTAAAATGCAATGCGCATGGTTTATTACTAGTAAGAGAAAAACGAATGCTTGGGTAGCTAACGGAGCTGACTCATGTACTCCTGTTCCCATGTCCACCAAACGTACTTTATTCCATCCAAGATTTAAATAATAATCAATAATATTATTTTTATTTTTTATTATTATTTTTTTTGAATAACGCATTCAGGGTATTGCTGCGACTGCCGCGCATCTGTAGTGCCTCGGCAATGTTTACAGACGCACGCACTGACGGCTTTGATGCACTGTGGCGTAAGAAATCTGCTTCGCTACTCCGCAGGCTACGTGGCAGTCCCAACACTATCCTGCAATCGATAGTTGCCCGGGTAGACAGCCCGCTAGTGTGGGCACTAACAAATAGGACCCGATCGGTTTTAGTTATTAAGTACTAACATAGGATAAGCTATTTTGTTACTAACACTATAGACCACATAGTAGTCTGATTAAATAAAGATTATTATTATTATTATTACTGTCAATAATAATAATTTAATTAATATTTATTTATCAAAACTATGTTAGTAAACTTAATCTATACACTTAATCTTACACATATAAAGGTGAGTGAAACCCTGCTACAAGCCCAACACCGAAGTAGAAAGCTTGCAGCAGCGATTCACACACAAACAATCCAGTCTGCTCGCGACACACCGCAGAATAATGTTGGGGCTGGCCCGCACCCGGCGCACCAGGGAAGCGCATCTTTTTCGCATCGTAGCGTAGAAGCAATCAATCCGCGCCTCAGCAAACATCTCTGATGCGCTACAGAAGCGGAACAACCCCATCAACACCCGGAACGCATGATATAATAGATTCAATAACACGCATAATCAAGTCAAGATGAATGAATGGTTTTTCGGGGTACAAAGATTTTATCTGGCAACATTCCATCGCCGTCAAGGTCACTCACACATTTTAACGATCCTGCTCATCGATCACTAATAAAAAACATCCTGCTTCATGTTTTAATGTCCAATGACGTTCGTATATCCTTTCATAGTTGACCGGCCTGTTGGTCTAGTGGTTAGTGACCCTGACTGCTATGCCGGAGGTCGTGGGTTCGATTCCCACCCAGGACAAATGTTTGTGTAATGAGCACGATCATTTGTTCTGTGTCTGGGTGTAATTTATCTATAATATTTATGTATTTAGAAATATATAAGTATGTTTATCAGTTGTCTAGTACCCATAACACAAGCTCTGCTTAGCTTGGGACTAGATGGCGTTGTGTGATAGTTGTGGAATATTATTATTATTATAGTCTAAGGTATCAATAGTCTGCGCTGTGCGTGACCTGGCACTATTGATCAACAGTAAGAATAATCACATGTTACGATCACTTAAAAAAATTTGTTTAATATTTTCGTCTACAAAAATAGGTACTTCTTGTCAGAAGATTTTTTCTCCAATGTGATGCTCAAAAAATTTAAATATTGCAAATTGCAACCGTCAGGTTGTCCAAAAAGGCGAGATGCAATAAGGCTTTTTGCAGCGTAATGCTGCAATACATACAAACGGGTCGAATACAGAACCTCCTTTTTACCCGACTGTGCGACGCAAAGGAGGGTTATGTGTTTATCAGCCTATGTATGTATATATGTATGTTTGTTCCTTTGTGGCACTATTGAGACAAAACGCGTGGGCCGATTTTGATAATTCTTATGTCAATTGATTCGTTTTAACCTTGCGAGTGCTACTAAATAGACGACAGTAATCAAAATACAATAGGGTGACAACCAGACGCCATATACACAAACACATAAAAAAAAATCGACGAACTATATTATTAACCTCCGTGGGGTATCAAAATAAAGGTTTCGAGGAGACGATTCCAAAAATATAACACTAAAATGTAGAAAAAAAAAAATATATTTTCAAAAAACCCGACTGCAAAAAACAACTAAAAAGTACCAAACAAGTTATTTTTCAAGCAGTTTGATGCAGTTGGTGGCTTGAAATCAATAATTGAACTAAAATAACAGCTACCAACATAGTTGTTTTTTACAGTCGGGTCTAGTCAGCAGATTGTGTTAAAGCTTTCCAGGATATAAAAGCGGCTATTCTTAGTAGCAAGGTGTTGGTACACCATAGTCCAAAACTACCTTTAGTAGCCTGTGTCTCGCCGTGGATAGCAGTTCATATGGCATCGACAGTGTGCTGTCACATCGTTTTCCTAATGGCGACGAGCGCCCGATTTGTTTCGCGTCACGGACGTTAAATGCTGCTGAACGATCGTATAGTCAGCTGGACAAGGAGGCCCTCGCGATTATCGCTGACATGATCAAGCACCACCAGTATGTTTATGGTCGTCATTTTATTATTAAAACGGATCATAAACCTTTAACTTTTATTTTTGGATCGAAATTTGGGTTACCGCAAACGGCAGTTAGTAGGATGCAAAGATATGCCACCAGGCAGCTTATGATTTCGAGATTGAGTCCAAATCGAGTGATAACTACAATGTCGATGCACTATCGCGACTGCCACTGCCATATGAACGGAAATATTGTGATGACTTGGGTTCGGTATCATATGTTATTTATGTTGAGGAATCATTCCCAATCAGTGCAAAAGAGGTGGCTTCATGGACACAAAAAGACAGCGTTTTAAATCAAATTAAAAATTAATTTATCACAGGCTGGCCAACCAAAATAACAGCCGAGTTAGAAAAGCCTTATTATAACCGGAAAGATAATTTAGTGTTGGACCATGGTTGTATTCTATATAATCACCGGGTAATTGTGCCGGAGCCACTGAGAAAACCAGTTCTATCCGTATTACATGAAGGGCATTTAGGGGTAGTTAAAATGAAAAATATAGCAAGGAGTTATGTTTATTGGCCAACATTAGATGTCGAAATTGCATGAGAGTCTCGCGAAAGATTGTAGTGCTTGTCGCCAGCAGCGTGACGCACCTCCACGTTCCCTTCTACATCCGTGGGAGTTCCCAGCACGACCCTGGCAAAGACTACATATTGATTTCGGCGAATTTCAGGGTAAACTTATCTCGTCACCGTGGTCGCTCATAGTAAGTGGATCGAGGTGCAGAAAATTTTAGGCACTAGCGCTACGGCGACGATAGGTAAACTTAGGGAATTGTTCGCTCGTTTCGGTCTTCCCTCACAGGTTGTGAGGTCGGCAGAGTTAGCAATTTTTTTACAAGAAATTCCATCACTCACACTATTACTAGCCCCTATAGGCCGGCGGGTAACGGAGCGGCCGAGAACGCGTTGAAATTAGTAAAGCGAGCCATGAAGAAAGCGATCAGTAAATTTTTATTTCAATATCGCAATTGTGAACACACGACTACAGGCGTCGCGCCTGCTGATGCGATGCTGGGCAGGCGGCTCCGTGGTAGGTTGGACGTGCTGCGGCCGAGCGCTGAGCGCGCCAGCGAGCAGGCGGCGGCGGCGGCACGCGCGGCGCGCCACTGCCCGGGTACCGAGCGCCACGCCGCGCCCGGCGACAACGTGTTAGCGCGAGACTACTGCGCGCGCGCTGGCAAGTGGGCGCCGGCCGTAGTCACGCGGTAAAGAGTGGAAAAGACACATTGATCAATTGTTACCTTGTTGGGACGTCTCGCACCATTAAACGACATTCCTTGTTAACGCCCGACCATTCAGACCGCGTCACCGACCATTCAGACCGCGTCAATATAAAGGATAAGTTAGAGCACGCGAACGTGGACAAAAGCAATGGTCCGGATAGTAGTTCAACGGAACTAACAGAATCCCAAAAAAACATTTCTAATGCCCCTGAAGACTCAAATCAAGAAACACTAATACCGAAACCATCTCAGTTATTACGTAACAATGAGACTTCTGAGAAGTGATGGGTGACCATCTTTACATATCGAGCCTCCTCCGTGCTTCGGAAAGCACGTTAAGCCGTTGGTCCCGGCTGTCAATCTTTGACATTCGTTACAGGTCGTCAGAAGCCCGAAAATCTGACAACCAGTCTTACCAAGGGGTATCGTATTACCCAATAACTGGGTTGTGGAGTTCAGATAGGCAGTCGCTCCATGTAACATACTGGTATTCAGCTGCATCCGGTTAGACTGGAAGCCGACCCCAAGATAATTGGGAAAAGGCGCGGGCAGATTGATTGATTGAATGATTGAGACTTTTGAGAAGTCAAGTATGCGCCAACAGCGCGCTTGTACCTACATTAATTAAAAAGAAATACAAATATTAATATAAATATTTAAAAGTTATATTTTCAACAAAAAGACAATAGTCTTTTTGTTTATCCTGACTTATGAAGCGGTTATTATTATTTCTCTATTTAGTTTATGTAGGTTCACAGTGTTTGAAAAAAAAACCTACCAACTCAGATTGTTTTTATTTGTTTGTTTGTATTAGTTTAAGCACAATGCAGTTTATGATTACAACTCTTTCAACTTTTTGAATCGTTATATCTCAAAAACGGTGGGTCTTAGGAAAAAAAGTAAGTAGACATTTTTTATAGATAATTATCTGATCTACAATTTTTGTTTGAGCTAGTTTTATGATAAAACTTACCGTTTTGCTGAAAATCGCGAGAAACCCGTTTTTGTGACCTTTGACCCCGAGTAAATTTTTTTGCACGATGAGGACTTTTCACATTTCCTTTATAACGGAATTTTTGTAACCTCATCCCTATTTTTTAGTCTAATTTGACCGGACTAATAACGCTTTTTAATTTGTATGAGTATACATATATTTAAATAAATGCATTGGTAGTTACGGAACCTGTTCCTTTCATTGTTTATAACTTAGCAGATATCAGTATTGTACTCGTATACTTACTTACGTAAGTATGTAACAGTTATTTTACAACAGCTAAAGCAACTGGTTTATATACTTGGTTTACCTACTACATATTGATAAGTGTACGTTTTAATTTTTAGAGGGGACGTGTGGTATCTGTCTAATAAATATAAGTTGCGGGGAGGCCGCAAATAAACAGTTTCTTCGTTGACTTGGTGTTTCATTGAGTGCGCTCCCGAATATTCTTTAAACACTACTCTTACATGATTTTTATAGGTTTTGATTAATTAAATTTATAAATTGAATTTAACGTGAACAGCGCCGTGGGTATAAATTAGTCTTTTTAATAAATAAATCATGAACATGTAAATAATTAATAGCGACAATATATCATGCAGAAGGCACCAAATAAAGCTTCCATCAATTATTGGAAATTATAGGCTTACTGCTGTGTTCGACGCCGACACCCATTATTTTTTGTCTCATTTATCCGCTACAAATGATAGGTAGCTATTATATTCTTCACTTATATTTTCATTTACAGATTTTCTTTTCATTTCTGTTAATATGGCAGCGCTATTGGTGCGTAAAACATTATGTGTTTACCAGTTGAGGACTTTGCATAGAAGTGCTATTGCATTTAGTGTACCGGTTACTTTCAACATGTACCAGAATAAGCAAAAGTTTAATGAAGTCCTGCCTGAAGTAATGGACTCCTTAATGACAAGTCCTAAGTTCACAAAACAATTGCCCGAAGTTGAAAGTTGGGTAAAACATGTGAGTTAATTTATCTGCATTTAACTTCTTTATTTGTCATATAGTTTAAAAGGTTTCGCCAATCTTTGAAGGTAACTATTCATTTCACAGTTGTTAAATTACACAATGGATGGAGGGAAGCGAAGCAGGGGATTGACTGTTCCCTTTGCGTATCAAAAGTTGGAAGACCCTAAATACTTTACGGAAGAAAAACTGCACACAGCTCGATTTTTAGGATGGGGTTTAGAAATGGTGAGTGATATTGATCAGTGTTTACTTTATCAAACCTGTGTTAACCTGGCTGAGCTTTCGTAGTTTGTAGATTATACCACAGATTGCAGTTATTATGCCTGCCTGTTAATAGCTACTTTTCCAACAGTTGCAGGGATCCATACTAGCAGTAGACGATATCATTGACTCTTCAAGGACGCGTCGTGGCAAACCTTGCTGGTACTTACAGCCAGGCGTAGGCACCTCTGCGATCAATGACTGTTTCCTCATATACCATTGTTTTATGGAAGTCATCGAAATTAAATTCGGAAAAGAACCATTCTACACCGACTTAATCAAACTTATTAATGAGGTACGTCTGCAATTACTCAATTAGCAAAAATAACTTACTTTATTGCTCAAATTAAAGTCAGAAAAATAGAATCGAATCGAATTTATTTGCAAGAATACGAGTACAATAAGTTGGTAAACATACATAATGGATTCCTTTATATTTTACCATGTAGCTGGCGTGCAAATTTTCACTAAAGATTTTTATAAAAATATGTATACCTAATAAAGCTTAGCTTAGCTTTTTGCAGCATTTGTATTTTCGTTAAAGCTTGCTTTTTTAATTATAGTCAGTATTGAACATGATATAAACAATCAATTTAACCTAAAGTAAGTAAGTATTAAACATGGTAAAAACAAATTAAAAAAAATCAAATCTGAATCTAAAAATTAAGTTTAAACAAAAATGTAAATAAAAATATGACTTAAAAAATACATACCTACTATTACATGACATGACTTAAAAATATTATAATCGCTTTTTTGTATTAGAAATTCTTTAATGCGCGGCGAGATGTGATTGAATATGATTGGTGTCATGCAGAACACGCACTTATACGTAAGTGTTGTATTGGATCTCCTATACATAACAGAAAGAAAGAAAAACTGTTTAATCACGTGAAAGCGACACACATACACTTAGTTACATAAAGAAAAGAATGAATACAAAATATATCCTAGACGGAAATATGCGCCACTTACACGCGAAACGGCTAATGCTCAACTTGTTTGCAGCGGCCCGTGCACGCAGGCACGAATCCACAGCGCTGGCAAAGTTACCTATATCATTTCAGCGCTGGTTTTTAGCGTGTCGCTGTCTCAGAACAATAAATAAAACAAACGGATTACTCACTGCTCCGAGACACAGAACAATATAATCTATTATTATCTCGTCGACTTCGGGTAATTGTTATATTATTAAAATGTTTTCGGTTTGTTTCGACTAAAACTGCGACCTCATATAAATACAAAGACAGGAGCGTTTTTATATTATTTCTAACAAAATACGGCTTACAACTACCAGTACTGTAGTACAAACATCGCCTTGACACACCTTTTCTGTAGCTTAACTGATTGTTTATGAGTTACCCCAAAAGATAAGAACGGATTGAAGAGAGTTTATACAGAGCGTAGACCGATTTGCGTTTAAAACTCGAAATTCGGTTGTGGTGCTACCGGATTTAATTAGCATATAAAAAAGAGAAAGTCCTCTTAAGGCCCTACTCACGGTCCAGTGGCGTCCTCATTGAATAAAAAATCGTAGCATTGCACAGAAAATAAATATTAAAAAATCCAACTTCACGTTTGTTACAAAGAGGATAAAGAATTTTTACGTTGTTAAAACAGGTCTCAAAATGTTTCGTATCCAAAGTAGTAGGCAAAAGTGTCAGAAATGGCCGTTTTTGGTACTTTTGCCTACTACTTTGGATACCATACAACAAACGTGAAGTTGGATTTTTTAATATTTATTTTCTGTGCTATGCTACGATTTTTTATTCAATGAGGGCGCCACTGGACCGTGAGTAGGGCCTTAACACGAACATTAGATCCTAAGAAACCATATAGATAGCGGTCAGAGAGGCTGTGTTACAAAGAGAGTCAGTAGATCTTAATTTGGACCATGGATCGTAATCAGTAACAATAGATCCTAAATTGGGTCACGGATATCTGGTCCTAATTTAGGACCCTTTTTTTTCGGGGGGTGGGAAATCATCCAATGACTTGTCTCTCGCTCTGAGGTGGAGCGGGAGGACGTGTCAGACTACCAACTAAAAGAAAGTCCAAGTTTTGATATTCAGGTTCTTTTTTTAGGGTTCCGTACCCAATGGGTAAAATGGGACCCTATTACTAAGACTCCGCTGTCCGTCTGTCTGTCTGTCTGTCCGTCTGTCACCAGGCTATATCTCATGCACCGTGATAGTTAGAGAGTTGAAATTTTCACAGATGATGTATATCTGTTGCCGCTATAACAAAAAATACTAAAAAACAGAATAAAATAAACATTTATGGGGCTCCCATACAACAAACGTGATTTTTATGCCGTTTTTATAGATAATGGTACGCAACCCTTCGTGCGCGTGTCCGACTCACACTTGGACGGTTTTTTTTAAAGCTCTAATTAAACACACTGGTACCAATTTGAGGCAGTCATACTGATACTTAATATGGGACAATACTAGCGCAAAATTCAGGAGCTTCTTAAAGGTTTTCCATTCTTTTCAGGCTGTAATGTACACAACGATAGGTCAATACCTAGATTATTCACTAGGATATACCAAAGAAAAAAACAATCTTGATGGGTTCACCATAGATCGATTCAACGCTATCGCCGTACAAAAGACAGGCTACTATTCGTTCAGATTACCTTTGCTCGTAGTTTTGATTTTAGTAAGAAAAGGACAAGAAAGAGATACTACAGAATTAAGCAGCATCTGTCTGGAGTTTGGCAAAATTCTGCAGTTTCAGGTGAGAAATATTACACAAATACACATATAAAAGGTGTAGGTACCACAATACAACAACAATAAATGAAAACAATACTCATAATTATGAACAACTTTAATTATAAGCATAACTCAACTTTTTGGCGATTTCAGGGTTAGTCACCCTGAAAACGCCAAAAAGTTGAGTTAAGTTGCGAACATAATAAATGTATGGGAAAGCTGATTTTTTTTCTTGATTTTGGGGTTGGTCCCATGGTAAAAATTGTTCATAATGATGAGTATTTCCAGTGTTTTCATGTATTGTTGTATTGTCGTCTCTTCCTTGTGTACGCTCATGCCTTTTTCGCAGAACATAAAAAAATACAGAACGCCACCTGCTACGAAACAAACGATACTCTCCTTTAGCTTCGTCTACATTGTTAATCCCTTTTTCCCTTCCAATTTCATAACATCTATTTTAATACCACTATTACATTACCTACTTATATATCCTGGTACCACACACCACACCATTGTTGGGCGTTCCGAACAAGAGATCAGACCGAGATTCGGTAACATTATTTTGCTCCATGCTTGTCTTAGTTTGCTTCTAAATCTCGAGTCCACTATATAAACTCGTATTTTTGAAGACAGTGAAAACTTCTTTAGGCGCATCGAGGATTTTTGAGATGGGAAAAAATAATTGAACTCGCCACCGCCACCGACACCGCTATTTGGATTGAAGTGAAAACTTCTTTAGGCGCGTTGGGCATTTTGGTTCAAGTTTTCACTTCTGTTGGCACTCCCGGAGTGCCGCTCTTTTTTTTTTTAACAGAACGACTACAAAGATATCTACTGGGACGCAGCCAGCTCGGGGAAAATAGGTACAGACATTCAAGAAGGAAAATTATCCTGGATTGCCGTAACAGCGCTGGAACGCTCCAATGAAGCGCAACGTTCCATTTTTAAAGAATGCTACGGCAGCAAAGACCCTGAACATGCGAAGCGCATCAAACAGCTTTATGATGAATTAAAAATTGATGAGGTGTATAAAAAGTTTAAAGCTTCTGTGTATGTAAGTTTAGAACGCCGAATACGTGCGCTACCAAGAGAAGGAGAGAAGGAATTCTTCTTAGAAATTATGGAAACCTGTCGGAAGCAGATTTACTAAATGAAATTACTTCTATGTAAACAAAAATATTTTGGTTGAGAGTTTCACTTTTAGGAATAACGTTTTACATACCTACTTGCATGTCCTTGACAAAATCAATTGAGTCCTTTTGAAGGCTGTGCAGGATCATCAGTACAAAGCGCCAGAATGATGTGTATAACTCCAGCTTCCTCATATGTGATAGAATAATCCTACCTATGCCAATATTTAAGGCATAATAGCAGCAATCAAAGTTCCCAGTATCAATTTAGCAGCCACAAAAACTTCGGCAATATGAGTCGTTTAGTGCGTGTCAGCTGGAGTGACGTCACCCCAGCTTCCTCATTCAATACAGACAAACCAGTGAGGTTAGGGTTTTGGACTAAAGTCAAAAAAATAAGGCATAATAGTAGCACAAGAAAGAAAAGATCTTCAACGATAATACTTAAAAAACTGTTGAAACTACGATGAAAAACGTGCTGCAAAATTTTGAAATCTCTGGTCAAAATACTCTATGAGTTATTAAACCGATAAGCATGTGTAAGCTGGAGTGACGGCACCCCAGTTCCTCATGTCATATCTGCCGAACAAATGAAGACATGATTAAGTATATAGCTCAAAATTTAAGGCATAATAGCAGCCAAAGGCTCCAAAATTTTCAAATACCTAGGCCTTGTAGTTTCCACATAATAAACAAAAAAAAACAGTTACCGCGCCAAAAATTCAAATTATTGCTTCGAAGTAGGTAAGAGCGGCGTTGCCGCTCCGTGCGCTACATTATTGCAACCAAGTTTCCACTTAGTAGGCATTCTATTAGAAGTCATTTTAACTTGCGCTCAAAATAATTTTAATTTTGTATATTGAAAATATAGTGGAACTATGAATGTTATTTTAAAAATTAGATTCTTATCAAGTTTAGACGACGAGAGAAATACTATTATTGTATTTTTTGTGACTTGTTCTTTGCAGTTCGGTTATGGTGGATGCGCAAGGTAGCCCGCGAAATTAAAATTATTTACACACATAATTGTGTTAATATTATAACACATAATTGTTTTCAAGAAGTCTCTGGCCTTGGCATATTAGTTCCATCATTTGCTGCACTTGAATTTCAAACTAATATAAGGGCAGTGACCGTACAGCAATTCATACAATAACCTCTGGCCTTGACATACCAGTCCTATCACCTGCTGCGAATGAATTTCAGACTGGTATCAGGGCAGTGACCGAGCCGTAACAAATTTTGTTTTGCCAATTGCCTAGACGTGTCAA
This sequence comes from Polia nebulosa, assembly GCA_951329385.1. NCBI lineage: Eukaryota > Metazoa > Arthropoda > Insecta > Lepidoptera > Noctuidae > Polia > Polia nebulosa. Next base: position 14,631,994 of record OX589605.1, on the reverse strand, counting down.
ATCCGCTCCACCCGCTGCTAGTGGCATAGACTTGCACCAAACAATTGACCGACCGGCGGAAACAAATTTTTCTTTCTTTTTATTCCCTTTTTTTATTTACGTAAAGTTTTTATTGTAATAGTATATCTCTACAATCAACAGTAAAATATATATGTAACTATTATCCGTCACGATGTCCACACAATCAAATTATTAATTAAGTATCATTAATTCGAGATCACATAAAACAATTTCATGAATTATTTCGAAATTACACAAATTATATACAGAGTTTAAAGTTATCTTTATATATTAATTTAGACATAAAATGGCCATTCTGTTTTTATTTTTGTATATTATTAGCACAGCCACAGGCACAGCCACGGGCAGAGCCACAGGCACAGCCACATTAAGAATCACATGGTCTCAACGCTATTTTTTGGCGTTCTCCGCCTTTGTACAGTGTGTTTACTTGTACATAAAGTTTTTAATAAATAATACTAGCGTACAGATGCCTCATCTCATACAAAGAATCGAGACCGCCGTAACAAAGGATTTCGGCTGGCAGTCAGGTATTTTTTTTATCTTTCACTTCATAATAGTGTTTCACTGTATCAAAATGTGTTAATATATAAATTTTCTAGAGGCGAATGGAAAAACTAAAACTTCAAAAGATGAGAGTAAGATGAGACCCCGCGCTAATTGCAATAGTTCTGATCATCAATTTGTTGTTAATATTTTAATAGAATGACTAGAATTTTCATCTGCTATTTGTGAAATCTGAACTAATATTGGGCTAGTGATCAACTAACAATGACAAATATTACTTTTGATCATAATATATCACTAATACTTACTACCGATAAAAACCGAGAATATATAATATTCAATCTATTTCATGGCAATAAACCAAGTACCTATTCTATTTTTTGATCCATAATTATTGAGTTTTCCCTCAAAATACATCGTGATAAAATGATTTGTGAACATTGTATTCTGTAACTGTACCACTTATAAATAAATAAACAACAAAATCTAATGTTATTAATTTTCTATCATAAATCTCCATTTCAATGTCAAAATACAATTCTCAACCGAGAGCACTACAATTGTCTATTCTTATCCTCAAATCCGTTAGCACTAGAATTCACAGTTCTTGGTCATAACTTGGCAAGCACTAGGATGTCAAGTTTAATTTTTATTTACATTGACATTATAGTGAATAACTACTCAGCTCATTTATAAGCACTGGAAATTTCAAATAAATACGAGATACAAAAGTACCTCCAATCTATTCAACCTCAAAATGCTCAGAAAATTATTTTACTAGAAATAAAATTCTATCAAAATAATGGATATTTAACTCTAGTTTCTGTTTTTCTCCTACCATTTCACCTAAAAAAAAAACTAACCACTCGAAAAATATGCATTATATTTGCATTACTGTTATCATATTCTCTTAGAAAGTATCTATAAATTCGCAAAGAATCGTAACAAAGTTAAGTGAACTTATTTTCAGACTAATCAAAATTCATGCTCATGAAAATATGAAATAGTTTTATTTATTTTATTGTTTCCAAAGATTCGGAACGTTTATTTTTAATGTCATTCATTAATACGGACTAACCTTGAAATTTAGAATTACTTCGTTACAGCTTTCGCCATAGTTACTATTATTTTTTTAACAAACAAGACACCCAAGGTAAACAGAACAGAAGGTTTCTTGTAAACGTGAGAATAATACGCAATATAATAATATCCTATTTACATAGACTAATGTCGATTTTACATTTATCCTTTGTAACCCATAACGAGTTAGGTACACACTTTTATGAAAATACCCTCTGGTAATAAAAATAACAGAACCTACATAATTTCGTCCTAAAGAGAAACACTTTGCGCCGTGCGATATAGAGAGCCGGCACCACCTCAGGTGAGGAAAGGTTAGGGAGAAGAGATTCTACACCAAAAATCTTACAAGATTTTGTTATCATATATAAATTATGCTTTAAAATACCATGTGTTAAATACTCTTGGTATATCAAATTACGGTAAAACAGAACAAAGTTAATTTAACATAAACAACAAAACTTCGACGTCAAACGTAAATACAAGCGCAAAAAAAAATAGGGAGCCCATAGAAAAGAGATGTTCGGCGTAGCGCAAAACATCGCAGTCCAACTTTGGTAAGCCATGAATGTAGGAAATTCTAATTTATCATGATCCTAGGCGTACTAACTTCTAATCTTTCACAAATGTTTGATTTTTCTCTGGACTCAATCTTACTTTAGGTGACTCGGTTAGTCTCGTTAAAATTATTTCAGAAGTAAATGCTGTAGAAGCAGTAGAGAGACCACTCAACGACTATGGTCAGTATACACAGGCTTCAAGTATCAATAAAATAGACACGAAACCGCAAGTCTCTAGAAATATAGGATGTGTACGGTATAGTAGTAGTATGAGTCATAACGGAGACAGTAACCAAAGCTAAAACAATGTCTAAAATGTGGTTTCACCGGACACCACAAAAATCAAGCCCAAACTCGAGCATCTAAAAGGAAAAATCAAAACACACAAGTTTCCTAACAAAAAGCCTAACTTGACGAAGAAAGACAACGATAAACCTGACATCAAGGAGAATCCTGTCAAAAATAATATTGACTATATTTTTCATTTTGATGATGACACGACGCTAAACTGTCATATTGGAGGTATTAAAGTTTATTTGATTATTTATTCTGATAGCAAGAGTAACATTTTGAGTGAAACAACTTACAGATATTCAAGTAGCCGACTAACAGCAGACTGCAACATTCTATGTCGTTGAGAACGGAACTCGAGACCTTTTAGGAAAGGACACCGCTATCGCAGTACAAGTATTCAAACTCGATATAGGAGTTAATCCGATAAGCGAGCCAAGCTTCCCTAAAATTAAAGACGCAGCTTGAGATTTCAATAGACAAAACAATCAAAACGGTAGCCAGCTCTGCCGGCGAGTACCCTGCAAGAAAAGTTTAACAAAAAGAATGACCAATTGATCAAATTGAATATATAATAGAACCCATTACCATTACGGGCACTATTGGTGATACTCATCCCGAAGGTTTACCTTCGGGATGAGTATCACCAATAGTGCCCGCACTATTGCACTACTGCACTACTACTACTACTAGTACACTACTGGTACTACTACGCTGGTGGCTTACTGTACTAGTGCACTATTGGTGATACTCATCCCGAAGGTTTACCTTCGGGATGAGTATCACCAATAGTGCCCGTCCTTAAACCGGAAGGAGATGTAAGAGTGTGCGTAGACATGCGATGCGCGAATAAGGCTATCGTGAGGGAAAACCATCCATTGCCGACAGTGGATCGGCTACTAACAAAATTTAACAAGGCAAGGGTTTTTCCAAGCTCGACATTAAAGACGCATATTTCATCAAAGTCGAAATCAGCGAGGACTCAAGAGATATAACAACTTTTAATTATAACGAGTCAAGGTTTGTACTGAAATAAGTTTGACATAATCGTATGCGCCAGAGCATATTCAAAAAATTGTAGAAATAATACTTCTTCTCTTTGATGGCGTCGTCAACTTATTGATGACATTGTCATATATGGCAAGGATGACGCAGAACACAATGCGTTTGAGCCTATCAAACTTGTCCTGCATTTATTTAAAGAAAAAATATTCTAATAAATCAGAAAAAAAATGCGTATTTAATGTCAAGAGCATAAAAATTTTGGGACATGAATTATCGTTGGAAGGGGTTAAACCCCTTGCCAAATACGTTAAGGTTGTAGACAGTTTTAGGGAACCATAAAACTATAGAAGAAATACAAAGTTTTTAGGACTAATAAACTATGTCAACAAATGGATCCCAGATATGGCGACTACATCAAAACTCTTTAGGAGGCTTTTAACGCTAAAATTAGGAAAAATAGATATTAGTCACAACAACAACAGCATCGTTCTTTGTGTTAAAAAACTCCTTGAGTAATATCCATACACTTGGATATTATGACCCAAAAGATAAAACCATATTCATGGAAAATGCCATGTTGTAGTTCGGTTGGTTATACTCATTCAGTCTGATAATAACGGACCACGGGTGATTGCTTACGGCAATAAGAGCCTTACAGAAGTTAACAAACGTTATTGTCAGTCTGAAAAAAAGAAGCTCTCGCTCTGGTTTGGACTGTAGAGCACTTTAGAATGTACTTATACGGCAAATAAACTATTGATTTGGTGACTGATCGCAAGCCGCTGGAAGTTATATTTGGTAGTAGATCAAAATCAATTAGGCAGGTAGGCAGGCATACAATAATTTCAAGGTCCTGGAAAAACAAACATCACTGATTGTCTATCGCGATTATGTACAATAAATAAAATCCAGCCGTTTGAGGATGAGCACCACATTCACCAAAGCATACAGTATGCAAGGCCTCGTGCAATAGAGATGAATGTTATTGGTGCCGATTCTCATGTTCAATAACTCAACTAAAATTAGAGAATCGCTATCTTTTACTAAAAGGTAGTGCGAGAAAAGGACGGCTATAGCTATGAAATAAGTTAGTGATGTCAAACTACGAGTAGTTAACGCTTAGCGCTTCACCGTGTTTTTAAACGACATGTTTTTACGTGTACCTTTAATTTGTATGGAAATATTAGTTCAACTAAATTTGACAGCTCTAATTTACGTCCGTCTCTTTCTTGTTCTATTAGAGAGAAAAAGATAGAACACACACAGGACAGGACACATGTACAGGGTGTAAAAAGAAACATAACAGAGCCGTTAACTACGCATACTGTACGTCTAACAAAGTAGTTTTGCGCAAAAAATATATTGCTGTTAAACGAGTTTTACTTTTTGGTTTAAAAAATAAAACATTTTTTTATTGCGCGCAATGTAACGCGAACACAGGCAGGTGGAGCAAAACCCCGTCCCTTCGCTCGTTACATACGTTTGATAATCATTGCGTTTTCGTAACCGCAAATTCGTAATTTCGAGATTTCGAAAAAAAATAATCGAAAATTCAGTTAATGTTTGTTTGAAAAAAAGTTTAGTAATAACGCTTAGTATTCATTAACGAAAAAAAAAAACAAAAAGAAAAGTCAGAGATAGGGAGAATAATAAAAGAAAAACTTAATAAAAGAAAACGAATTTTAACCCCGCACAACATACGAGTAGGGTTGTAAATTCTAGCGGTTCTAAATATACCATAAAGAACGATTATACCGGACAAGAGTTGAGAAGGAATATTGTCCATCTATAAAGAGTTGAAGGTAAATGGCAAGTGTGTGGAGAAAACACACCTGATTCTGATGATACCAGTGATTGCGATTCAGACAGCAAATAGTATATTATTTGTCAATCTTGTTTGTGTAATTGTAATTAACAATGTATAATTTTCTTTTGTTTGAAACCTCTGTGAAAACTATTTGATTTAAGTTGAAAGTGGACTAATGAATTTAAATTTAAAATTATATTTAGGTTAGATGTAAACTACATTAAGTAGTCTAATTCCAATTGCGTTTTAAATGAGTTTAAGTTTTCACTTTTCACTTATATGTATATATAAAAATCTGAAAAATTAATATTTGTAAAAAGGGAAGAGGTGTGACGATTAAATAATATAGAAGCGGAAGTAGGTCCACGCGGGTAGAAGTGTCACTGGACAGCTGTCACTGTTACCGGCAGGACGTGCGCCCAGCTTGCTATTTCAAGACATCAAACCACAGCTATTGTTTCATTAAACCATCTGTGCTTACCCCTGTGACAAGTGGACGTCACAAGTAGTAAAGCGAAGGCTACGTTCACCACTGAATGACTTTAATATATAATCGACTTCAGAAAGGAACAGGTTCTCAATTCGACTGTACCTATGTTTTTTTATGTTTGTCACGCGATTATAGTCCGGTCATATTAGCACGAAGAATAGGGGTAAGGTTACAATAATTCGCATAGAGCTGAAAGTTTGTACAAATGTTCAGAATACCATTAAAATTGAAATGTGAAAGTCGCCACCACACCTGCAAAAGATATATTAAAGATTGAAATTAACAAAAATGGGTTTTTGCATTTTTCAACCAAAAAGTAAGTTTTATCTTAAAAGTAGGTCAGACAAAGATTAATGAACATTTAACTGTCCATAAAAATTGTTCTTATACGTTTCCTAAGAATTTCAATTTTTGAGATATAGCGATCCAAAAAGGTGAAATCTCGTTTTCTCCATAATAAATATGCAAGTTTCCTCGCCACCTGAGAGGTAGTGGAGTATAGTTACAGAACTACGGAGATATACAGTGGAGCTCTTCAATAAATGATAGCAAATCTTCAGGGATTGCTGCAATTGCACGTCTTTTCAGAACAAAACATGCGCAAACTAGAGACCTGTCAACATAGTATGGAAAGAAGCATGCTCAATATTAAACTATGAAACAAAATAAAAATAGAAACAATTCGTATGCAAACCGGAGTTACGGGTGTGACGTACGTATTGTATCAAAAAACTAAAATGGAGATGGACATGTCACATGATGAGGAATAAAAAAGACAAATGGACTAAAGACGTAACCGAGTGGTGTCCAAGACAGTATAAAAGAAGGAAAGGTAGACAGCTTAGTAGGTGGGAGGATGACATAATGGCAGGCATTACGTGGAGAAGAAAGATACATGATCGCATCCTGTGGCAATCTTTAGGGTAGGCCTATGCTGGGCAGCAAGACAATCTTCGCGAAACTGGTGTCAATTTATAAAATTTAATTTAGTATTTAAGAAAATATGCATGTGAGATTGTTAAATAAAGGCTTTTATTATTATTATTTATCCGGTGTATCGAACTAACACTTGTCCATATTTTTATATATTCTATTGTTGTCACCCACGTGTCCGTCTGTCCATCGTCTCACAAAATTTTGTTTCGAAGAATTTTTTAACTTCGCACTGACCTATGAACTTGAAAGGTCATTAGGCATTTTATTCGGACATTTGACCCACGACGTACACAAACGAAATAGGGCTGTACAGATAGCACAATGGTAAAGGTCGCATTCTGGTAGACAGCGGGAGAATCTAAGAAAAAAAGGAAGAGAAAAATAAACAAAACATGAAATATAATGCAGAAAATTAAAACTTGTAGGAGAATTGGCGTCAAGCAGATAAGCACAGTAGTGGTGAGCCTATGACAGGCTTGGATGGTTTTGAAGGCCAAAAACAGCTATTTAATATGGATAAAAGAAGGACAAGGAAAGATTTTGACGAATGGTAATGAAATAAAAGAACGTTGGAAGAGATACTTTGAGAAATTAATGTATGAAGAGAATGCGTAGAATGGAGTGCTTTGAAGGTTAGCGTATAAAAATATAGATATTATCGATGTTATCAATAGTCGTTATTCAACTTTGGTTACTCGAACTGCACGATTAAAAGGGAGATAAAAATAAAAACAAACTCCCGTCGCCCAGGACGTCTCCTGCGGTGGCTTGGGACGTAAAGGCGCGAGAATTGCCTCTTCCTCACGCATCTCGCATCCTCCTTCGCGATCATTACTTTGCAGAAATATGTGACAGCTTCCCCTACCCTCTCGCTCCGTACCATGGCCTAGACCAGAGCCGGACCCGAGTCGCCGCCGCCGATCGCATCCACAATGACACGACGGTGCTCCACCCAAGCGGGGCAGACCTCCACCGTATGGTCCACCGTATGGTCCACCGTGTGTCCTCTGGGCAATCAACACAATGGTTACACCAGGGCGAATCTGCCCGCCGAATCCGAATCAGTTACCTCCCGAACAGCTGTGTCCGGTGAGGACCTGCGTCAGGCGGAAGGTGAGGCACCGTGGCCGCTCTCTATCCTCTCCTCAAAGAGGGGACTTATCACCACAATTGTTGCGTGCCATTTTTTTTTTTATGCGCTGGGTTGCGACAGTCGCTCTCTCCATGCCCATGAGAGATCTCGCCGGAGCTCTATCGTCCACCGTGCCGCAATTTCTCGCGGTAGTGGAGTTACGCCCAGTGTTACACCTCCACGCGCCACTCCCCAATGTGCGTGAGGACTTTTTCTCTTAGATTCCATGATGGTAATCTGGTAAAGAGGCTCGCCGCCTCACCAGAGACCATGCAGTATCCTGGCAGGATGGCCATGACCCGTTGTTGCCGCCTCAGGGATCGCGCCCATACATGTGGTTACGGTGCCCCGTAAATCTATATGGACTGCATGACCCCCGAGAAAAGCCTCCGGCAGGAGACGTTTCGGCCGCAGGATGGAATGGTAAATAAAAGTAAATGATTTCTAGTTTCAGTAAAACTAGAAATCATTTACTTTTATTTACTATTACTGATTAAAAATAATAAACATTTATAATTAAATGCTAAATACATCGTTTCTTCCGGCCATAAAAAAACTACCCTTATAGAAAGAAAATTGAGACCAAGCTCATTAATGTAAAACAAAGGAGAACGGGCGGGTGTGGCCCAAGTGGCGTCGGAGCATGACGCCGATTTTGTTTGAAAGTTCATGTACTAAGCTTACTTTTTTTGTACGGGTGCAAAAAAATCTATCCTGGGAGAAAAAAGTTACAGTGTATATTAAAATACTCATATATCGAGCTATTTTCAACTATTTCAATGTGCCTAGCCTTTTCCCAACTACCATGGGGTCGGCTTCCAGTCTAACCGGATGCAGCGAGATATCTACAACTCAGTTACTGGGTAATTCGATACCCCCTTTTTTTTTTTTTTTGATAAGACTGGTTGTTAAACTTTCGGGCTTCTGACGACCCGACACGATTCTCAAAAATCAACGATTGACAGCCGGGACCAACGGCTTAACGTGCTTTCCGAGACAAGGAGGAGTCTCGGTATGTAAGAGATACCCATCCATTGACCAATCCCGGCAAGCGTAGCTTAACGTGATGGATCGACCCGTGCGGCTGTTATTACTTTAGCCATGAGCTCCTCTTATAATGTATATTCTAAACTCAAATATTTTCAACTATTTATTAATTAAATTCATTTATTTTAATCCTTATAAGTTTGATGTTGCCGAACATCTATGAAGACTCAGATGCGTGGTATTAGAAAGGGAGAAAAGATGCAACGCGGGCGCAGCTCAGTAGTCCGTTCCCCTTCCTTCTGCTCAATAAATCGGCTCAATTAAGAGCCACTAGATATGAGTCATCCATTCTACCATCGATCGACGATTGATCTGTTGGTGTAATAGTAACCATCGATCGACGTCGACTAATCCATTCTACCATCGATCGATGACATCGATCGACGATTAGTCGATTGGTATAATAGTAACTATCGATCGACGTCGACTAATCCATTGTACCATCGATCGATGGCATCGTTCGACGATTAGTAGATTGGTATAACAGTATCTATCGATCGACGACGACTAATCCATTGTACCATCGATCGATGGCATCGATCGACGATTGATCGATTGGTGTATATAATAATAGTTACTATCGATCGAGGAGGACTAATCCATTCTACCGTCGAACGTATTTTTCTTAAAAGGTTTGGTTAGAAGTATTTCTTTAGCCGACTTCCTCGACGATTTAACGATCAATGTTTTAAGCAAGTGTTCTTTCTTCCAACAAGGCTTAAAGGCTAGAGTAAAAATACCAACGTACTTCAAAGTACGTTGGTATTTTTCTTTTTAGGTTTGGAAGTATTTCTTTGTAAACACAATTGTGCTCTTTATTTATATGTACGGATCAATGTTCTATGCAAGTATTTTTCTTCCAACAAGACTTGGAAGTTAGAAGTATCCTGCATACGCGATTGTACTCCTTATCGTCATTACTTTAAGAATCAATTTTTGATGCAGAAAGAAAATACTTCAAAGTATCTCGAACGCTGGTTTTTGGCGCTGGTGTCTAAAGTTGGACGTACATGGGTTTTTTTTTTTTTTTTTTTTGGGGTGGGAAATCATCTTATGACTCCTTCCGCTCTAGGGTGGAGCAGAAGGGCGTGTCAGACTCTTACTGACTGAAACCCACCCCTGTTCCTCCCTGCCCTACGCGCCCGGGGGCGAGGTAACTCTTTCGAATTTATCCTCCACCCCCGGGCAGGCACTGGCCGTGGCAGGCCCCGTCCTTTGCTGACAACTCTTTGAGGCACGCGTGGAGCACTACGCGCCGTCGACTCTCGGGCCTGGTGCTGATCGGACGGCGAGTTACCCACTACTCGCCGTCCGCAGGCCCGGGTCTACGGTGGCCGGAGATCGTCTCGCAGCCCCTGGCGTCTCCTGCGACGGCTGCTGCTGGGGGCGCTAGGGCGACTCTGTCTCTGTTGAGTCTCCCTAACGTGTGCCGCCTCCCTCTTCGCGAGCATTACTGCTTCGCAGAAGGAGGAGACGGCCCCCCATTCCCTCTCACTCCATACCATGGCCTGAACCAGGGCACGGCGCGAGAGGTCGCTGCCGCCTATCGCATCCACGAGGACACGGCGGTGTTCTGTCTAGGCGGGGCAAACCTCCACCGTATGCTCCACCGTGTCCACTGGGCGATCCTCGCAGTGGAAACACGCAGGGGTCACCTCCGCCTTGATCCGACACAGGTACCTCCCGAAACAGCCATGTCCGGTGAGGACCTGCGTCAGGCGGAAGGTGAGGGCGCCATGGCGCCTCTCCAGCCACTCCTCAAAGAGGGGCACTACCGCCTCGATGGTGGCGTGCCCAGCGCTGGGTTGCGACAGTCGCTCTCTCCATGTCACCATGAGATCCTGCCGGAGCTCTGTCCGCCGAGCCGCGAGTTGTCGCGGCAGCGGAGTTTCGCCCCGGCGTTTAGCCTCCTCGCGCCACTCGTACAGGTGCGCGAGGATTTTTGCCTCCAGATCCCACGGTGACAGTCCGGCAAGGAGGCTCGCTGCCTCACGGGAGACCGTGCAGTATCCCCGGATGATGCGGATGGCCATGACCCTCTGGGCCGCGTTCATCTGGCGCGTTGACCGCTGCGTCAACGAACGCGCCCACACCGGTGCCCCGTAGAGGGCCATGGACCGCACGATCCCCGCGTAGAGCCTCCGGCAGAAGGCGTTTGGCCCCTTCAGATTGGGTAGGAGCCGCTTCAAGGCGCCCCTTGCGGAAGCCGTACTGGCTCTCCGCCAGATCCGGCCCCACCCGCACCATCTGGGACGTACATGGGTACAGGATTTTGCAAGTACGACTCATATCTAGTGGCTCTTGATTGAAACGATTTATTGAGCAGAAGGAAGGGGAACGGACTACTGAGCTGCGCCCACGTTGCATCTTTTCTCCCTTTCTAATACCACGCATCTGAGTCTTCATAGATGTTCGGCAACATCAAACTTATAAGGATTAAAATAAATGAATTTAATTAATAAATAGTTGAAAATATTTGAGTTTAGAATATACATTATAAGAGGAGCTCATGGCTAAAGTAATAACAGCCGCACGGATCGATCCATCACGTTAAGCTACGCTTGCCGGGATTGGTCAATGGATGGGTATCTCTACATACCGAGACTCCTCCTTGTCTCGGAAAGCACGTTAAGCCGTTGGTCCCGGTTGTCAATCGTTGATTTTTGAGAATCGTGTCGGGTCGTCAGAAGCCCGAAAGTCTAACAACCAGTCTTATCAAAAAAAAAAAAAGGGGGGTATCGAATTACCCAGTAACTGAGTTGTAGATATCTCGCTGCATCCGGTTAGACTGGCAGCCGACCCCAAGGTAGTTGGGAAAAGGCTAGGCACATTGAAATAGTTGAAAATAGCTCGATATATGAGTATTTTAATATACACTGTAACTTTTTTCTCCCAGGATAGATTTTTTTGCACCCGTACAAAAAAAGTAAGCTTAGTACATGAACTTTCAAACAAAATCAGCGTCATGCTCCGACGCCACTTGGGCCAGAGCCCATACAAAAATATCCGATCTCCTTTTTGGTTTTTATACGCAGTCTTTCGTGAACGGGTGAACCAGGTCAAATATGGCCAATGACCTTTGGTGATAATGTTTACTGTTACGAATATTTAACCGACTTCAAAAAAAGGAGTAGGTTTTCAATTCGACCGTATTTAAAAAAAAAATATGTTACCTCAGAACTTTTGAATTGGTACACCGATTTTAATGAATCTTTTTTTATTTGAAAGCTGATGCTTCTCATTTGGTCCCATTTAATTTGTAAAGATCTGATGAAGAATTTCGGAGGTACACAATGGAACTCTTCAATAAATGATAAAGAACCTTCCAGAATAGATGCAATCGTATGTCTGTTTATTGTTTACACCACTTCACAACATTACATCACGCTGATACGCTCTGAAGGGGTATACAATAGAATAGAATAGAATAGAATACTCTTTATTACGTACACCATATAAACACACACACACACATACAGATTTGTACAGTTCACCCTGATAGACCCCTAATTTCACCAACTATTTTCAAATTCCCTATTTTTGGGGCTATCAATTCGGGCATAATTTTACTATTAATTTAGTTTTAGAATAGGGTACAGAAACTTAAAAGTGAAAAATAAAAAACGTTTTCCAAAAAAAATACAACCGACTTCCATCTAATATTAAAAAACGCAAAATAACTTTAATTTCGGAAGTCGGTGTCAAATAACGAAGAAACAAAACTAGAAACACCGACTTCCGAAATTAAAGTTATTTTGCATTTAGTTGTATTATTTATGGAAGTCGGTTGTATTTTTTTTAAGTTTATTTTACTAACAAATACCAATATAGTGATAAATCTGATTTTTTCTTTGAAATTCCCTCATTTGGTACGGAACCCTAAATATGCGAAGTCCGAAACGCACTTGGCCTGTTTTATAATACGTCCAACATTTAGTTTTTTGTTATGTCTATTTTTAACAGTCTCATTTACGTGAACAATACAATTCTTATGAGAATAAAATTATCTCAATCCTCGAAATAATAGCTATTATATTTTTGACTTAATTTTCCATTTACTTTATTTCATTACATCAGTTTTGTTAATATGGCATCGCTATTGCTGCGTAAAACGTTATGTGTTAACCAATTGAGAACTTTGCATAGAGTTGCATTTAGTGTACCGGTTACTTTCAACATGTACCAGAATAAGCAAAAGTTTAATAAAGTCCTGCCTGAAGTAATGGATACCTTAACGACAAGTCCTAAATTTGCAAAACAATTGCCTGAAGTTGGAAGTTGGGTAAAACAGGTAAATTAAACTTCATTTCCTTGACTATTTCTCATTAGTTAATAGTTAAGGTTTTCCCAATCTTTAACCATTCATTTTACAGTTGTTAAATTATACATTAATTGGAGGGAAGCAAGGCAGAGGATTGACTGTTCCCTTCGCTTATCAAAAGTTGGAAGACCCTGAATACTTTACGGATGAAAAACAGCACACAGCTCGATTTTTAGGGTGGGGTTTAGAAATGGTAAGTGATCTTGATCGGTGTCTAATTGAGCAAACCTGTGTTGACCGAATATGAAAAATATAAATCTTTTCTTCTGAGCTTTCGAAGATTGTACGAGTATATTATGATACCCCAGATTGCAGATAATATTTCAGTATGCTAATAATTATTTTTCAACACCAGTTGCAGGGATCCATGCTAGCAGTAGATGATATCATTGACTCTTCAACGACGCGTCGTGGCAAGCCATGCTGGTACTTACAGCCAGGCGTAGGCACTTCTGCGATCAATGACTGTTTCCTCATATACCATTGTTTTATGGAAGTTATCGAAATTAAATTCGGTAAAGAACCTTTCTACGCCGATTTAATTAAACTTATTAATGAGGTAGGTACGTATGCAATCACTCAACCAGCAAATGCTTTACTTTTTTGCCTTTATTACTTACTAGCTTCAGCCTGCGGCGTCGCCCGCGTAAAAGTGTAATTATAAGTTTGAGTGGTAATTCCAGAGAGTAGCACGTTAAATAAACCCTGAAGAAATGAAAATCAAAAGTTATTTAAATTAGGCTGAAAGCCAAATTTTTTTGAACGTCAAAGTTCCACGTAAAGACTGTAGGGGCACACACACTCACTCAGTGCGTCGGGGTACCTATCTTGTTACTCTTACCGTGTTAAATATAATAGTTTATCATATCGAGACTGTTTCATTTATTGGGTCCCAATCATATCTTAAATTGGTGCTTAGCTTCTTACCCGTGGCTCCGTCCGCGTAAAAAGTGTAATTATAAGTTTGAGTGGTATTTCCAGAGAGTAGCACGTTAAAAAAACACTGTAGAAATCAAAATCCATAGTCAGTTATTCAAATTAGGTTGCGAGCCAGAACTTTTTGAACGTCGTTCTACATAAAGGCAGACCCTTCACCACTTCTCAGCTTCTTGCCCATGACTCTATCTGCGTGTCATCATTTCATCATCACTTCATCCGGATTGAGTCCAGAGAAAAATCAAACATTTGTGAAAGCTTAGAAGTTAGTACGCCTAGGATCGTGATAAATTAGAATTTCCTACATTCATGGCTTACCAAAGTTGGACGGCGATTTTTTGCGCTACGCCGAACATCTTTTTCTATGGGCTACCTATTATTTTTTTGCGTTTGTATCTACGTTTGACGTCGAAGTTTTGTTATTTATGTTAAATTAACTTTTTCATGATTTTGGCACCCTGATAGTTTACCTGCGGCTTCATCTGCGTGCAGGTCTGAAATTTCTTTTCTGCATGATTCTGTTTTCCTGGTAGTTTTAGAATCTATACCGCTCAGGATTCCAGCCCCGAAAATACTTATTCAAGAAGCTACCTCTTATGATCCCATACCCTCCCTGGTAGTGCATGAATCTATACTGTTCGGAAATTTTACTTCTTCAGGATTCTGTTTTCCTGATCTCCTTCTAGGTTATGAATCTATACCGCTCAGGATTCCAGCCCCTTCCCTGTTAGTTTGAGAATCTATACCGCTCATGATTTCAGCCCCGAAACACTTTTTGTGTTTCTGGTCTGCTGGTATTTTGTAAATCTATACCGCTTAAGATTCTAGCCCCAAAATACTGATTCATGACTCTGGTCTCCTGGTAGTTTTAGAATCTATACCTCTCATGATTCCAGCCCCGAAATCACTTCTTCATCATTCTGGTCTCCTGGTATTTTGTGAATCTATACCGCTTAAGATTCTAGCCCCAAAAATACTGATTCATGACTATGGTCTCCTGGTAGTTTTGGAATCTATACCTCTCATGATTCCAGCCCCGAAATCACTTCTTTATCATTCTGGTCTCCAGGTATTTTGTGAATCTATACCGCTTAAGATTCTAGCCCCAAAAATACTGATTCATGACTATGGTCTCCTGGTAGTTTTGGATCTATACCTATCATGAATCCAGTTCCGGAACTACTTTTTCGTGAATGCTGATCTTTTCGTAGTTTGTGAGTCTTTATCGCTCATAATTTCAGTCCTTGAAATACTTCTCAAGTTTATGGTCTCCTGGTAATTTGTGAATCTCTACATCTCATAATACTTGCCTAGGAATATACTTTGTGATTCTGATCTCCTGGTAGCTTGTGAATCTATACCGCTCAGGATTCAAGCCCCGGCAACACTTCTTCTTGATTCTGGTCTCCTGGTGGTTTGCGAAGCTATACCGCTCAGGGTTGTAGCCCCGAAAATACCTCTTCATGATTCAGGTCCCCTGGTACTTTGCGAGACTTTACCGCTCATGATTCCAGCCCCGGAAATACTTCTCATGTTTCTGGTCTCCTGGTACTTTGTGAGCGTAAACCGCTCGTTCAGCCTGACTTTGGATTTCTACTTCCACCTCAGCCTTCGCTAAGTTTTGTCATTTACCGGGATAAAAAGTAGCCTATGTGTTAATCCAGGCTATGACCTACCTGTGTGCAAAATTTCATTAAAAATCCCTTCAGCCGTTTTTGCGTTACCTTCAGCCAAACATACAAACAAACAAACATACAAACGCATTTATAATATTAGTAGGATGATTTTTAAGAATTCTCGAACGAGAACCAGCGTAGCCATATTAAATATCTCCAGTCTTAGGCAAAGTCACACACCCATATGTGTCCGCGCGCGTATAGTATATAATAATTGTACTTGTCTGGGAAAAAAACTATTTTACATAAAAATACAACCGACATAAAAATAAACCTCAGATAGGTGACAGTGGCGCCACAGATCGTAATCAGATACAATGGATCCTAATTTGGGACACGGATCCTAACTTCGATTATCTGGTCATAATTGAGGACACTGGCTCCTAATTTGGGACACGCATGTCCTAATTAAGGACACTGATACCAATCTGGGGCAGTCATTCTTAATATGGGCAATGGCGTAGCTACCAGAGGGCTAGGCGCGACAGTGCGCAGGGGCCCACAAGCTCGGGGGGCCCCCAAACCTGATTAGCAAACCTCTTATTAAACTAGTGAAAAATTCTCCCCTTCGGAAACTAAATAAAATAGGTTGCAACATTATTATAATCAATGCAACTCATTTAAAAAAATACAGAGAAATTTCCGACAAGTTTCAACTTCTATTCCCTTGTGGGGAATTCCCCTCTATTATTTCTGTTGTTTGTGCAGTGTTGCCACCCCAATCCTTTTAGAAAGCAGCAAATCCAAAAATCATACATAAAAATAGTAAAACCAGAAAAAAAAAATTGTACCTATCTATTAGAAGTATTCACATGTTTTCGGCATACTATCCGTGTTGAATTTGTATTGTACCTGTAAGATTTTTAAATTTGCCTTATTGATCCAAGTATACATTCCTGAACTCATAAAGAGTTGATGATACCTAATTATGATTATCTATGATAATGTTGCTTTGTATTTTTAAAATATGTATATAATCGAAAAAACCTAAACAGTTTAGAGGCCCCAGATTTTTTTTTGCCCCAGGGCCCCTGGTCACCTAGCTACGCCACTGAATATGGGACAGTGAATACTAGCGCAAAATTCAGCGGTTACCTAAAGTTTTCCCGTTCTTTTCAGGCTGTTATTTACACAACGATAGGCCAATACCTAGACTATTCATTAGGTTATTCCAAAGAAAAAAACAATCTTGATGGGTTCACCATAGAACGATTCAACGCTATCGCCGTACAAAAGACAGGCTACTATTCCTTCAGATTACCCATGTTCGTAGCTCTGCTTTTAGTAAGGAATGGAAAAGAAAGAGATACTACAGAATTAAGCAGCATCTGTTTGGAGTTTGGCAAAGTTTTGCAATTTCAGGTGAGAAATATTAAATACACATACAAAGTGGAAACGACAATAAAGCAAAAGATGAAAACACTGGCAATACTCATCATTATGAACAATTTTTATCTCCCTATAATCGCGAAAAAGAATAAGTTGGTCAGTACATTTTGACGAGTTATACAAACATAAATGTAAAGGGCAGCTGTTTTTTTTTTCATATAAGTTAGAACATAAAAAATAAACTTCAGAACGCCACGTACTACGATACACACGATACTGCTTTTTTTATTTGTTTATTTTTTTTTTTGGGGTGGGAAATCATACAATGACTTCTCCCGCTCTGAGTGGAGCGGGAGGGCGTGTCAGACTCTTACTGACTAAAACCCACTCCTGTTCCTTCCTGCCCTAAGTGCCCAGGGGCGAGGTAACTCTGTTTCGAATTTATCCTCAACCCCCGGGCAGGCATCGGCCATGACGGGCCCTGTCTCTTTTGCTGACAACTCTTTGAGGCGCGCGTGAAACACTACGCGCCGTCGACTCTCGGGCCTGGTGCTGATCGGACGGTGAGCTACCCATTACTCGCCGTCCGCAGGCCCGGGTACACGATACTGCTTACATACTCCTTTCGCTTCGTCTACATTTTTTAATCCCTTTTTCCCCTCCAAACTTATAACTTCTCTTTTAATACCACCATTACATTACTTTTATGTCCTGGCATCGAATACCGCAGCATTGTGCGCCCGAACAAGAGATCATACTGAGATTTGATTGCTTCATGTTGTCTTTTATTGCTAAACCTCGAGTCCAATATTAAAACTTATCTACTATACTTACTTTTTAACAGAACGACTATAAAGACATCTACTGGGACGAAACCAGCTCAGGGAAGGCAGGCACATACATTCAAGAGGGAAAATTATCCTGGATTGCCGTAACAGCGCTGGAGCGCTGCAATGAAGCGCAACGTTCTATTTTCAAAGAATACTTTGGCAGCAAAAACCCAGAACATGTGAAGCGCATCAAGCAGCTTTATGATGAATTGCAAATTGACAAAGTTTATGAAAAGTTTAAAAATTCTGTGTATGAATGTTTAGAATGCCGAATACGTGCGCTACCAACGCAAGGAGAGAGGGAGTTCTTCTTAGAAATTATGGAAGCCTGCCGGAAGCAAATTTACTAAATAAAATTACTTAGATGTGATCAATTTTTTTGGTTAAGGAAGGCAACTGTACTGTAACTGGTCACGTCATATTTGTTGTAAGTGGAAATGTTAGTTTATTTATAAATATGGTACCTTAGTATAAAGCTATAAATATTTTGTTTGAGAGCTTTTAGTTTTCAACCTCAGCAAAAAAAACAGTATTTTTGAAGGCTGTACAAGGTCATCAGTAAAGTGCCAGAATGTCCTCTAGTTACATTCGATTTAAAATCGAAATGTTTAAATCGGATCCAACCATGTGTCGTAATACACGTCCTGATTTATGTTCCTTACGTCCTCCGGAAGTGACATTTGCGTTACAATATCCACCCTAAAATTCCAGAACTACTAAGATAAAATCGTCTTAATATAATAATTATTTTTCGCTTGTAACGTTGGATACGTATGTCATTGTGGACTTTTAATCAAAAACTTTTTTCAAAAAAATACAACCGACTTTTAAAAATTGCAAAATGACTTAAATTTCGGCAGTCGGTGTAAGTATATTTTTTTTTTTTTGTTTCTTCGTTATGAGGCCGTATCCGAAATTTTGCGGATTTCGCTGATTTACGTGATTTTACAGTTAAAATAATGTATTTCTAAAAGTTTTAATGCACAACATGAATTATCATTTTAATTATGATATAATGTATGAGCTAGTTATTTTTATTTTTATTATAATTACGACTAATCGACCACAAACCAACGACGGTTTTGTGAATTTTTGCTGTAAGGGGTTTAGAATATCTCATAATTACGAATCGTTTTGACGTGTAAACGGTATGAAAATTTTGGAATGTATTGTTACAAAAGTCATCTATATAATGTATGAATCACTTTTTACTTGTTTCATATAAAAATTTTGAGTAAAAAATTTTTTAACTTAGTAAAATTTCAGAGAAAACGGGCAAACAATTGCTTTTGATTTTGGCTATTTAGAACTCTCGTTCATAAAATTAAAAGAGCAAAAACAAAACTTCAGTTCACCGTCAATCCATTCCAGGGGAATTTTTTTTAAAAATTACAAAAATTTAACAAAAAAAATCTTTTAAAACAACCCAAATCTGGACTTATAATATGCAACGCAAGCTTCGAATCTAGCTCATTCATTAGATCATAATTGAAATCATCTTTCATGTTGTGCATTAAAACTTATAGAAATGCATTATTTTAACTGTAAAATCACAACTGTAAAATCACGTAAATTAGTGAAATTGGCCAAAATTTCGGGTACGGCCTCTTAAGACCAACTTCCGAAATTTAAGTCATTTTGCAATTTTTAAAAGTCGGTTGTATTTTTTTTTTTAAGTTTTTTATTTCAAAAAATACAACCTCTTTTTAGTTTTTTTTTTTATTTTTTTTTATTGTTGTTGTACACCAGAAGTAAAACTAAAAATTAAAGTTATGCCCGAATGGATAACACCAATAACATGGAATTTGAACATTTGGAGACAACCAAAACATCATCTGTATATACATATTTTTTATTTATGTTGATTTTTTTCAAAAAGTGCTGAATCAATTTCGATAAAATTTATATGGGACAACCTCAGCAAATAAACTTACACCACCTTTAGTAGAAAACGATAATCCTAATGAAATCTATGGAGCCCTTTTTGATGTTGTGCAAAAGAGTACCAAGCCATTTTTAAGTCTAAAATTATAGACGTTACGGGTACCTCCATTGGCTTCAACCAATGAGCCACTGCTGGTATATAAAAAAGTAGAGCGAGACTATACGAGTTATATGGTTTAAAAATATGTATAAAAATATAAATAGGTTCGATACTCCTTTTCAAGAGTATGTTAAAAAATATTCTAAATTTTTTAAGAAGATTTGTGTTGCTGCTAAATCAAAATTTTTAAGCGAGACAATTAAAAATTCTAATAATAAAGTAAAAGCCACTTGGAAAATAATAAATAATGAAACGGGAAAGTCGGTTAAAAAAGTAAATCAGCTAGAGATTCTATTCGACAACAAATTAGTTAGTAAACCAGCTGACGTAGCTCAGGCATTTAATGATTTTTTTGCCAACATACCTATAACTATAACTCATTCCTTAAATTCATCCCCGTCTAAAGCTGAAAGTTTTTTGAACGGTAGTGTGCCTAAGTGCAATCAATCATTTAGTTTTGAGCATGTAACACCACTTGACGTAGTTAACGTTTTTAACTCTCTAAAATAAAAATAAAACACAGGTGATTACTGGGCCATCTCAATCAAACTTTTGAGTAATATAATAGACATCGTAGCGCCCTATCTTGCTGTAACTTTTAATAAATGCGTGGACTCAGGAACTTTTCCTGATTTCATGAAGTGTAGTAAAGTCATACCTCTATTTAAATCGGTCAATAAAAATAACATAGTCAACCTCAGGCCTATTTCCATCCTGCCTGCATTTAGCAAAATTTTTGAAAAATTAATACTGAAGCAGTTGCTAAGATATTTTAATGTAAATAGCCTCCTTCATAATGATCAATATGGCTTTACAAAAAGTCGATCGACTACAAATGCGGGTTTTGCTCTACTAAAACACATATTCAACGCATGGGAGAACTCGCAAAATGCAATCGGAGTTTTCTATGATCTCTCCAAAGCTTTTGATTGCGTACACCATGACACGCTATTGCGTAAGCTGCGTCATTATGGTCTCCAAAACGAAGCTCTAAATGTAATTGATTCATATTTATGAAATAGGTTCCAATGTGTAGATATCAATGGTGTAAAGTCTTCCGGGCTACCAGTTCATTTAGGTGTGCCTCAAGGTTCGATATTGGGACCATTCTTGTTTTTGGTGATTTACCACATTTTTTAAAATGTGGTAAATCATCAATATACACCAAAAGGGTTTCTGTGACGTAGTTCTGTTTGCAGATGATACCTAGTATGTTTAAAGTAGATAGGAATAGACAAGATTTTGATAACGTAGATAACGCTCTCTCAATGGCTACGGATTGGTTTACGACAAATAACTTAGTTCTTAATGCTAAGAGAACTAAATGTATAAAGTTTGCCTTACCTAATGTTATAAATCTAGGACCTAATGTCATCTTAAATAAAGAAGTGCTTGAAACTGTGGACTCGGCAGTTTTTTTAAACTGTAACCCATTAAACAGTAAACCAGTAAACTGTAAACGAGTAAACTGTAAAACAGCAAACAGTAAAAAACAGCAAATAGTAAACCCGTAAACAGTAAACCAGCAAACAGTAAACCAGTAAACCAGCAGACTGTAAAACAGCAATCTGTAAAAACCAGCCAACAGTACACCAGTAAACAGTAAACCAGCAAGCAGTAAACAGAAAGCCAGCAAACTGTAAACCAGTAAACTGAAAATCATTAAACAGTAAACCAGTAAACTGTAAACGAGTAAAATGTAAAACAGAAATCTGTAAAAACCAGTAAACAGTAAACCAGTAAACCAGTAAACAGTAATCCAGCAAAAAGTAAACCAGCAAACAGTAATCCAGCAAGCGGTAAACCAGTAAACTGTAAACCAGCAAACTGTAAAAAACAGCAAACGGTAAAACAGTAAACTGTAAACCAGCTAACTATAAAAACCAGCCAACTGTAAAAAAACAGCAAATAGTAAACCAGCAGACAGTAAACCAGCAAACGGTAAACCAGTAAACTGTAACTCATTAAACAGTAAACCAGCAAGCAGTAAACAGTAAACCAGTAAACTGTAAACTGTGAAACAGCAAACTGTAAAAACAGCAAATAGTAAACCCGTAAACAGTAAACAGTAAACCAGTAAACAGTAAAACAGCAATCTGTAAAAACCAGCCAACAGTACACCAGTAAACAGTAAACCAGCAAGCAGTAAACAGAAAACCAGCAAACTGTAAACCAGTAAACTGAAAACCATTAAACAGCAAACCAGTAAACTGTAAACGACTAAACAGTAAAACAACAATCTGTAAAAACCAGTAAACAGTTGTTCGCGCCTGCTTAATTTTGAGAGCAAATCCTCACATCTGTGATTTACGTCTACAGCAATTATTTTGTTGATATTCACTATTTTGGAGGTAGTGGAGGTTGGCTAGAAAATTTTGTACTCATCATTTCAGCTCCGCAAAAGAATAATCTAAATTAATTCAATTATACAGATTTCAAGTTTTCTATGAGTTTTTCTTAAAGAAATTCCAATCTTGTGCGTAAACAAGAAATTTGGCGACCGTGACAGGACAGCAACTTCAAAAATTCAGTACCAGTAACGTAGTACATGGGTTGCGTCATACTCGACGATATAAGAAGAACGAAAATTGGAGGTTACTACAATAGCAGCAGCCAGACTGGTCTTCCGTGCCAACGAATCAGCTAAAGATCGTATCGGAATTCCATGGAGTCATCATCGCCACGAAGTTAAGTGCCTTCCTTTGTTCCGTTTTTTCCACCAAAGTACAACCAATTTCCAAATTCCATACATAATCCATTCTAAATCACCTCAACTCCAATTATTTGCCTTTAGTTGTGCTATATCCTTACGTTTATAGGTTTTATTGTGCCAAAAAAGTGTATAGGTAAAAGTACCTACATACACGTCCATTATAAAACTGTATTGCACTTATCTTTCCAAATTCATGTCTTTTTTTTATTAAGTTGCAAAATAACATACCTAATCATAAGTAAAATAAATCTTAGTCCTAATTATCATACTCCTACCTCGATATATTCGGTATTTTCCCTATATTTAAGCCGATTTGCCGAAATTTTCAGGCGTTATCCTGAGGGCCAACTCGTTTGATGCTGCAGCCATCATTGCCCATTTGCTGAGTGAGGCACTGCAGCCAGCCGAGACCAGTTTCCCAGGGATTTCCACCGAAAGGAGGAGCGTGAGAATATCAATTTTTATTCCTTTTTCTATTCCGTTCAGACATTGTCGCTATATTCGATTCCATTTGTTTGAAGTATAATACTAAAGTTATACGTTTGATTATTCGATTTACATTTCAAAATGACGCATGAGGGTGTCGATAAATCCTCGGCCAAGGTGTCTTTAAGAGAATTACAGGTAAAACGTAGTTCAATTAAAGGACAAATTACAAAATTTAAAAACTATTTAGATAAAATTAGTACATTACCTGATTTATCGAATATAGAACTTGCGGAATTGAGTTTAAGATTAACTAAGTTTCAAGGATTGTCGACAAGGTTTGACGACTTGCAGACAGAGATTGAAGTTTTAAATGCTCCAAATATTCAAGTAGAACTTGATGAACGAGAACGCATTGAACAAGATATAGTTCAAAATATAGCTATAGCCAAAACTGAACTACAACAATATAGTAGTGATGAAGATGGTAAGCGCCGTCAATCTATCCTTGTAAATGCGGATTCGGATCATCAAAACGTGGGTTTTAGATTACCTCAAATACAAATTTCCAAGTTCGATGGATCACACTTCCGCTGGCTCGAATTTCGGGATACATTTCTTAGTTTGATTCATAAAAATGAGCGCATTCAAGATATACATAAATTTCATTATTTGGTTTCATATCTGGATGGTGACGCTGCACGTGTCATATCAAATCTCGAGGTATCTTCGGCTAATTACCAGGAGGCTTGGAAACAGGTTTGCGAACGATATGATAACAAAAGAATTCTCATAAATCACCACTTAGATTCTTTAATCAATATTCAACCAATCACGCGTGAATCAGATAGGTCTCTTCGGTGTTTGGTTGATAATGTCACTAAAAATCTAAGAGCCTTAAAGAGTTTAGGTCTACCTACAGACCATTGGGACATGTTGCTGATATTTATTTTGTTGCTTAAATTAGATAGTCGGACCATACTAAAATGGGAAGAATATCGCAACACGATAGATTGCGTGAATGACGTGCCCACTTTAGAGCAATTTAATAAATTCTTAATTGATCGCGCTAATGTAATAGAATCATTTAATCAGAATAAATCTATAAACAATAATAACAATCATTCTAAATCACAACAAAACCCAAGTGTCTCGTCTAATCAATCTCAATCAAATAAAAATAAATCTTCTTTTAATAAATCAAGCCGTAATCAAAATACAAATGTTTTTGCATCTACTTCACAAGCTCGTAATAATTCTTCAACTGTTTATCTGTGTGTAGTATGCAATGGAAATCATAGGATTTATAATTGTCCAACTTTTAAATCAAAATCCATTCAAGAGAAAATGTCCTGCGTATCCCAATATAAGTTGTGTACAAATTGCCTACGCCAAGGTCATCCTGCGACTGAGTGCGGCATGGGTTCGTGTCGGCAGTGCAACCAAAAGCATAATACTCTTCTTCACGATCCTAGCGTATCAGCTAACTGTAACGCAACAAACGCAAATAACGATGGTAAAGTGGAGACCGTAGTGAATTTCTCTCAGCAAGGTAATGGTCATGTATTTTTGTCTACGGCTATTATAGAAGTCCACAACCCTCTAAATAACAAAACCGAAAGGGTTCGTGCGCTGTTAGATAGTGGCAGTCAAACCACTTTCATTACAAAATCCCTGCAACAAAAACTAGGTTTAACGTGCAATCCATTAAATGCATTAAATGTTATAGGAATAGGAAATAATCAATGTGACACAATATTAGGAAGCTGTGCTACTCACCTAAAATCAATCCATGGCACTTACCAAGTTAAGTTGTCTTGCTATGTTCTCAACAAACTTACCGGAGACATTCCAAAGATTTCCGTCGATATACATCAACTGAAAATACCGAAGGGTATTATATTAGCTGATCCTAAATTTAATGAACCTGCCTCCATTGATATACTCATTGGGGCAGATATATTCTGGGATATACTAGTTAGCGGACAACGCTCCCTAGGCCCAAATAATCCTAAATTACAAAATTCTAAATTAGGTTGGCTTATAGCCGGCCCTATCAATATACAAAAATACAATCAAAATATTCAATGCAATCATGCAATTGTTCCAAACAACAATTTGGATGAAATGCTCACTAAATTCTGGGAACTCGAGAGTCTTCCTCAAAGAAGGATTCTCAGTCCCAACGAAATAACATGTGAAAAACACTTTCACCAAACCACAACTCGTTTGAGTAATGGCAGATTCCGAGTGAAGTTACCACTAAAGGCCTCACCCGACTGTCTCGGTGACTCTTATAACCAAGCTAAAAATCGTTTCAAAAATCTTGAAAAAAGATTTAGAAAAAATCCGACACTAAAGTCACATTACGTTGAATTTATACGTGAGTATTCAAACTTAGGACATCTCTCAGAGTCACCTGTTACAATGCCCAATCCTTCATACTTCTTATGTCATCATGCTGTATTTAAAGAGGAAAGTGAATCCACCAAGATTCGAGTAGTCTTTGATGGCTCAACTCCTACAACCTCTGGCTACTCTCTAAATGACATCTTATTGGTTGGGCCTAATCTGCAAAATTCTCTATTCTCCATTCTAATTAGAGCACGTCAATATAAGTACATTTTGACTGGAGACATAGCTAAAATGTATAGACAAATTGCTATGGATCCAAGTGATTGTGACCTTCAATTAATATTATGGAGAGAAGACGAGTCGCATCCCATCCAAACTTTGCGATTAGATACTGTCACTTACGGTACTGCATGTGCCAGCTATCTTAGTACTAAATGTCTGTGGCAGGTAGGAGAAGAGTGTGATGACGAATTAATTAAAACCATAATACAAAATGACTTCTTCGTTGATGACGTCATTACCGGGTCAGACAATGAAGATCAATTAATATATATACAACAGGCACTCTCTAATGCCCTAACTGCAGCTTGTTTTCCCCTACGAAAATACAAAACTAATTTACCTAAATTATTCCATAATATAGAAATGAATACAAAAGAAAAACTTACCTTGAGTGAATCCTCTAGTACTCTTGGTCTAGGGTGGCATCCAAGTGATGACACGTTCAATTTTCCTGTAAAAAATAATAACATAAATAATACAATAATTACAAAAAGATTTATAATGTCACAATCACTTCGTATTTTTGATCCACTTGGGTTATTAAGCCCATGCATAATTCAATCTAAAATATTGATTCAAAGGTTATGGGTCAAGGGAGTTGATTGGGATCAACCAGTACCTGAAGATATACAGGAAAGCTGGAATGAAATTTCAAATAACTTACCGTTGCTTGCAGATCTTCATATTCCACGTAGAGTAATCGGTGACTCACCAAAATCCATAGAACTGCATTCATTCAGCGACGCCTCACAAGTTGCCTACGGAGCTTGTATCTACATGCGAACGCTGAACGAAAACGATGAGGTGACGGTGAGGTTATTATGTTCGAAATCCAAGGTGGCTCCTTTAAAGCCCACCACCATACCTCGCCTCGAACTTTGCGCGGCGTTGTTATCAGCTAATTTACGTCAATCTGTTACCGAGTCCTTAAGACTTAGACCAACAAAAATTACGCATTGGTGCGATTCTAATATCGTACTATGCTGGATAAACAATGACCCAAGTAAATTAAAAACTTTTGTAGCTAATAGAATAGCTGAAATTTTAGATCTTACTAATCGCCAGGATTGGCGTCATGTTCCCACTGACGTTAATCCCGCTGACCTAATTTCTCGAGGTGTAAACGCTCATCACCTTCGCGATAATTTGATGTGGTGGCAAGGCCCGCCTTTCTTACACAAAGATGAATCAAAATGGCCTAAGCTACATCAAAATGAAGGCATTGATTTACCTGAAATAAAAAGCCATTACATTAATTTACCTGAATCTACATTCGATTTTAAGGTATTTTCAAATTTTTCTAAATTACAAAGAACCTTTGCATATGTTTTACGCTTTTTACACAATTCAAAACGATCAAATAGGCTTCATCGATTATTTGGCCCTTTAACAGTGCATGAATTAAGTAATTCCTTTATTTTTATTTGTCGAGTTTCACAGAAACAATCTTTTCCTCTTGAATATAAAAGAATTCAATCAAAATTATCATTATTGCCTAAATCTAAATTATTAAGTTTGTCTCCTTTCTTTGAGCCCACCACTAATCTAATAAGAGTTGGGGGGAGACTACATAATTCTAATTATTCATTTAATAAAAAACATCCAATACTTTTGGATTCTTCTCACTATGTAAAAAAACTTTATTTTGTATACGAACACTTACGAAACTTACATGCTGGCCCACAGCTAGTGCTAGCAACGGTCAGAGAATTAGTATGGCCTATAAACGGAAGAAGGTTAGCTAGAAGCGTTGTAAGGCA
The DNA here is from genome assembly GCA_951329385.1 of Polia nebulosa. Classification (NCBI taxonomy): domain Eukaryota; kingdom Metazoa; phylum Arthropoda; class Insecta; order Lepidoptera; family Noctuidae; genus Polia; species Polia nebulosa. The sequence goes on along the minus strand of OX589605.1, from coordinate 14,604,446 downwards.
ATGTGTTACTTGCGTGCGTATTCGTGGGCAAACCATATCTCCAAAAATGGGCAATTTACCAATAAATCGTGTTTCCGTTGACTTTCCTTTCAAATCTGTCGGAATTGACTACGCCGGTCCTTTTTTTATATTAAATCGCAAGGGTCGAGGTGCCAGGTTAGTAAAATGTTACTTATGTCTATTTATTTGTTTACGTTTCAAATGCGTTCATTTAGAACCAGTCAGTGACTTGACTAAAGAAGCTTTTATTATGACATTTCGTCGATTTGTTGCCCGCCGTGGCAGACCAGCGGAGGTTTGTTCTGACAACGGACGAAATTTCGTTGCCGCTGCTAAGGAACTTAGTAATTTTCTAAAGCTAAATAACGATTCTCTTTCTCAGTTTGCAACAGGGGAAGGAATAAAATTTTCATTCATACCTGCTTACAGCCCTCACTTCGGTGGAATTTGGGAGGCTGGAATAAAGTCTGCTAAATATCATATCAAAAGAGTCTTGGGAAATTCCCATCTTTCATTCGAAGAAATAGGTACCTTATTCGCACAAGTAGAGGCAGTTTTAAATAGTCGCCCCTTGTGTCCAATGTCTTCATCCCCTGACGATTTCCTATCCTTATTCCCAGGGCACTTCCTGATTGGCAGACCACTCAATGCGCTGCCAACTCCAGTAATTCAAGACGACTGCAACACAACTCATCGTAATCGATACGCTCGCCTTGAACAAATAAGGCAAAACTTCTGGAAGCGCTGGCAAAGGGAATACATCTCCGAACTTCAGCAACGCACCAAATGGAAGACTAACGCTAAGAAGCTAAGCATCGGAGATCTTGTCATTTTGCAAGAAGACAATACACCACCACTAAATTGGCGCCTCGGACGTGTAACCAGACTCTTCCCTGGACCCGACGGCATATCTCGAGTCGCAGATATCAACACAACCAAGGGCTGCGTGCGTCGATCACTGGTTCGCCTGTGCCCCCTGCCTACGTGTGAAGATTTTCAAGGTTGAAGATCTACGTCCTTCAACGGGGGGAGCTTTATGTTCGCGCCTGCTTAATTTTGAGAGCAAATCCTCACATCTGTGATTTACGTCTACAGCAATTATTTTGTTGATATTCACTATTTTGGAGGTAGTGGAGGTTGGCTAGAAAATTTTGTACTCATCATTTCGGCTCCGCAAAAGAATAATCTAAATTAATTCAATTATACAGATTTCAAGTTTTCTATGAGTTTTTCTTAAAGAAATTCCAATCTTGTGCGTAAACAACAGTAAACCAGTAAACTGTAATCCAGCAAAAAGTAAACCAGCAAACTGTAAAAAAAAACAGCAAACCGTAAACCAGCAAGCGGTAAACCAGTAAACTGTAACCCATTAAACAGTAAACCAGCAAGCAGTAAACAGTAAACCAGCAAACGGTAAACGAGTAAACTGTAACCCATTAAACAGTAAACTGTAAACGAGTAAACTGTAAAACAGCAATCCGTAAAACCCATCAAACAGAAAACCAGCAAACGGTAAACCAGTAAACTGTAAACCAGCAAACTGTAAAAAAAAACAGCAAACTGTAAAACAGTAACCTGTAAACCAGCAAACTGTAAAAACCAGCAAACTGTAAAAAAAACAGCAAACAGTAAACCAGCAAACTGTGAAAAAACAGCAAATAGTAAACCAGTAAACTGTAAACGAGTAAACTGTAAAACAGCAATCTGAAAAACCAGAAAACTGTAAACAAGCAAACAGTAAACCAGCAAACAGTAAACCTGCAAACGGTAAACCAGTGAATAGTAAACCAGCAAACTTTAAGAACCAGCAACCACTAAACCGTCACCAGTAAACAGTAAACCAGTAAGCAGTAAACCAGTAGACAGTAAACCAGCAAACAGTTAATCACGCAACAAACGTAAGCAGTAAACCAGTAAACAAGTAATGAATATTAAATATTTTTCAGCTGCATCCGGTTAGACCGAATTAAGCCGACCCCAAGATAGTTGGGAAAAGGCTAGGCAGGCAGGCAGTTATAAGATTGAGGGTCGAGTTTTTAAATGACGGTTGGACAGCTTTTTTATGGAAAATATGACGAACCACCATATTTATTCTTCTAATAAAAGTTATCTTATATGATATAAATAAATAAAAAAATATCGGACTATTAAATTTCAGATGGAAAATATTTAATAGACGACTAGAAAAGAAGAGTTACGTAACAGCAGGGACTTAACAAATGGCGTCAAATACTTTTATGGCAAGAGACAGCAGTTTACGAAATCGACATCCAATTATCGATAGTAGCCCAGTCGAAGAATGGTCAGAACATCTAACGGCAAAAGCCAGAGTTAAAATCGATAGTGGACCGAATTTGATTGAATCCGCACCAACATAAGATGAGATAAGTTCGATTCAGAAGTTTGCAATCCGCATTCAGATCCACGTTCACATAAACAAAGATCAAAGTGAAATACTCAGACAAATAGATTTTATCTATGACATGAATCAGACAGATAATGTTCTGCTTTTGTTTGTTACACGTAAAAATATGTGGTGAAAGGTTTGTGCTCTCGCTTTTTCCGTTGATACTGTTACGTCGAACGTATTTCACTGGAACGTTCGAGAATGTAGTCGAAGTTTCCAGAAGTTTCCACTACGTTCGAGAACATTCCATTGTGGTACTGTGTAGAAGTTCATAGATGTTTCTAGAATATTCCAGTATAGGATAGTTCGACAATGTTCTAGAAACTTCCATGACTGTATAAATAGGCCGGACGGCGGGCGATTGAGTCAGTCTGATTTCGACTACGGATGCGAACGGATGCGAATACAAGCGATTACGAAGAGAATAGTGATTATTAGCGATTTAGTATTTGTGTAAATAAGTTGTTGAGTTAATAAAGAATATTTGGTTAATTAATTGGTGTAAAATAATTTATCCCATATCCAGCTCGTAACAATACGCTTGTATTTATTCGTTCCAAATTTTATCCAGAACGGATCGACTATTAGTCATTATGTACCAATACTCTTTGTTTTGTTCGATAATTGGAAACGCAAAAATACGGTTGGACAAGTACAAATAAATTGTGTGCGAGTTTGGACAATTTTATGTACGATCTACGCTGTGATTGGGTAATGAAAGGATATGGGACTGTATTTGGTGATGTGGTGTGTTCATTAATAAACAAGTTCAAATTTTTTTTTTACCTGTAATCATACTTTTTTTATATATTTTTATGATATTAAACTAACATTTTTTACTTTATACAACATGGCTATGAACGTAATAAAATAATTTTTTATTAGATATCTTAAAAAATAGTAATCGACTAAGCATTCGCGCTCGCACCTACAGTGGACTTTCGATGTGTCTGGCAAGATGTAAAAACCATGAAAACTGTCCGGCTGTTGAGGTGACATCTTTTTATAGGTCCCCAAATACATAAAATTTAGCTTTTATACTATAACGAAAGTATAATTGTAATTTATCAAAGTTTAGGGGTGTCTGGCAGGGGGTAGCAACTGTCATAAGTGTCCGGCAATGGATGATGAGATTTCTAAAGTTATCCCGAAGAAAATATAAAAAAATTGAGCTTTATACTCTAACAAATTTTAAGTACTATTTTATACACCTTTACTACCTGTTTCCTGCCCAGGTAACCACAACCCAAACTCCATAGTCGCTGGTCGTTCTTACCTGTATAGGAGACATGTACAGAGAAACTTTCAACTTTTATAAAATAATGAAGGTCTGGCCGTCGTGGGCTATATGACCAGTGCCTGTTGCCAGTGATGACATAATAACATGGAACCGAAACGTGGTCGCTCACAATGGGCCTCATTAGAAGGCTTGAAGTCACCTAAAGGGCAATGGAGAGGGCTATGTTCGGAGTTTCTTTGCGTGATCGAATCGGGAATGATGAAATCCGCAAGAGAACCAAGGTTACCGACATAACCCGAAGAATTGCCAAACTGAAGTGGCAGTGGGCTGGGCACATTGCCTGCAGAACGGACGGTCGGTGGGGCCGAAAGGTTCTGGAGTGGCGACCGCGTACCGGAAGACTCAGCGTTGGAAGGCCTTTTTTTTTTTTTTTGCCGGGGTGGAAAATCCTCATGGATGTCCTTCACCTGGGGCAGGCGAAGGGGTCTGTCAGACTCTTACTGACTAAAAACCACCCCGGTGTTCCGTCCCACACTTGGACCGGGGATCGTGAGAGCTAGTACGACTTCCATGATCCCCGGCTAGTGCCGGCCCGCCTATGCGGGCCACCTCTGGCTCGCGGGGAGAGTGAGGTGCCCTCTCCCCGCGACGTCTAATAGGGGCGCGCGTGGAACACTACGCGCCGACGCCTCGGGTCCTGCTGGATGGGGGGCGGCGGACGACCCCGAGTCCGCCGGCCCTCTGGACCTATTTAGGGGGGCTGGAAGAGGGCGTTGTCCGCCCTCCGCCAACGCCTGGTACGCCTGCTGCGGATCGGGAGAGTGGCCACGGCCTCCTTCTCCCTCTCCGCAGCCTCCTTCTGCGAAATTACGGCTTCACAGAAGGAGATCACCGCATCCCACGACTCGGTGCTCCCAACCATCGAACGAGTGACGGCCGGCAGCGACAGGTCGGGGCCCACTTCGGATATGAGGGCACGGCGCTGCTCCTCCCATGCGGCACACTCTGCCAGTGTGTGCTGCGCCGTGTCCTCCCGACAGTCGGTGCAGTGATGGCACCGAGCGTCCGGCTCCCTGTTTATGCGACACAGCTACTTCCCGAAGCATCCATGCCCCGAGAGCACCTGCGTCGCCCGAAACGACAGGGAGCCGTGCTTCCTTCCGAGCCATTCGTCGAGCACTGGCCGGATCGCGTCGACAGTAGCGAGGCCGGCGGTAGGGCGCGAAAGCCTGTCCCGCCATTCCGCCACCATAACCTCGCGGAGCTGTAACCGACGCAGCTCGATCTCACGCTGCATCGGTTCACCACCCCGCGTCCGCACAACCTCGCGCCACCGTTACAGTGAGGCGAGGACTCTCGCCTTCAAGTCCCAGGGCGGAGATCCGGCCAGTGCACAACCCGCCTCGTAGGAGATCGTGCGATATCCCCTGACAGCCCTGACGGCCATCGCCCTCTGCGGTCTTCGCAGTATTGCGATGCTGCCGGCCGTCAGGTCAGAAGCCCATACCGGGGCCCCATACAGGGCCATGGATCGCACGATCCCCAAGTACAACCGCCTACAGGCGGTGCTCGGGCCCCCAGATTGGGAAACAGCGTCGAAGCGCGCCCGCGGCGCCCATTATCCTCGGCGTTAGCCGGCGAAAATGGGGGCCAAAATCCCACCGGCTGTCGAGCACCAATCCTAGATACTTCATGGTGGACTCGACAGCGATTTGGACCCCCCCGACCACGATCTGTGATCACAAAGTACCAGGAGACCAGAATCGTGAAGAGGTATTATCGGGACTACAATCCTATAGTTTCATAACCTACCAGGATATCAGAATCAAAAATATATTCAATTATATATTATTATTATTATTTGGGAAAAACATGGACTGTTTCTTAGCACTTTGGCTAGTTTTAAGCTACATTAACGGGCCATGCCAAGTCAATGTAGCGTGTGGTGAGTACACTAAGCTGTAGAGTGTATGTTCTGAGGAGAAATTTCATTTTCCTCTATCTGCATGAACTTTCTGACTATTCTACAAGTATTCAAAATTGCAGCTTTTTGGAGTGTTATGTAAATTGAATCTTTCAGTTCTATTAATTTGAGGCTATGGTGGAGATGGTTGGGTATAACCCCTGTAGTGGAGACAACTATGGGCACGACATATACTTTTTCTTGCCTCCAAATTCTAGTCACTTCTTCTTTAAGTTCTGCATATTTGCTTATTTTCTCCCCTATGGTCTTTTGTAAATTATGCGTGTTGGGGACTGAAATATCTATCAGGTATGTGGTTTTGTTTACTTTATCTTGGAGAGTTATATCTGGTCTATTGTAGTGAATGGTCCTGTCAGTTAGAATGGCGCGGTCGTAGTAGAGTTTGTGTGTGGGACTTTCTAGAATAGTTTGTGGAACATATTTGTAGTAAGGAGTGTTTGTATCTTGATGTTGTATGAGTTTATGTTTGATTGCTAGGTGTTGGTGAATGATGTTTGCTACTTGATTGTGTCTGTGAGTATAATCAGTCTGTGTGAGAGTTGTGCATGCTCCTGTAATGTGTTGTATGGTCTCTGGTTGGCTGTGACACTTGCGACATTTATCATTCGTTATTGTGGGGTCTTTGATTATGTATTTCCTGTAGTTTTTAGTATTTATGATTTGATCTTGAATTGCAATAATAAACCCTTCGGTTTCCGGGAACAAATTTCCTATTTTAAGCCATTTATTTGAAGCTATTGTATCTATGTGGGACTGTTCTAGATCATGGGGATGCCGTCCGTGCAGCACTTTCTTTTTCCAGTCTTCTAACTTTTGTTTTTGAGGGTCATTATTAATATTCTGAGTTGTATTCTCTTCGTTTAAGTTTAAAGGGGTGTAGCTAGTATCGTTTGTGACTATGGCTTTATGAATGTTACTTGTCTGAGATTTTGTGTAAAAGAATGTTTTTAATCTACTAATTTGTTTCTGCCAAAGGTGATGAATGTCTATTAGGCCTCTCCCTCCGTGCTGCCGTTTGATTGTCAGTCTTTCTATTGCAGATTTAGGGTGTAGGTTATTGTGTTTAGTAAGTGTGGTGCGTGTTGTTCTCTCTATTGCCTGGATATCAGTTTTTGACCATTTGATCACTCCGAATGAATATGTAAGTATTGGTATTGCGTAAGTGTTCAGTGCCTTTATTAAATGCTTGCTTGAGAGTTGAGTTTTACATACTGCGATCACTCTCCTCTTGAATTCAGTGGTCAATGTTTGTTTAATCGCGGTGTGATCGAGTCCTTTGAGTTGTCTATATCCTAAATATTTATATAAATCTGTTGATTCCAATGCTGCAATTGTGTCAGTATTGGTAATTGCATAGTCACCAGGTTTAACTTTGCCTTTAACTATGTGTACTGTTTTGCATTTGTCTAGTCCAAATTTTTTAATGTATTAATTTTTTCATGTCTTTTTCAGTTTTTGCGTATAATTTAATGTCGTCCATATAATTAAGATGAGAGATAGTGGTTACTTCTGTTGTGTGTTTAAGGCAATATCCAGCCTGGGAGCGCTGCAGTAGATGAGACAAGGGGTTCAGAGCGAGACAAAACCATAGTGGGCTCAGAGAATCTCCCTGATAAATGCCCTTTTTTATGGCAATTTGTCGTGTTGTTATAACTTGGTCACGGCAATTTAACTGCAGTGTAGTTTTCCATCGGGGCATAATATTTTGTAAGAAGGCTATAATTTTTGGATTTATTTTATAAATCTGTAATATTTGAATCAACCAGGAATGTGGAATGCTATCAAAGGCTTTTTTATAATCTATGTAAGTACAATGTAAATTTCTATTTTTTGTGGCGGCATGCTTGTGTATTACTGAATCTATAACTAGCTGTTCCTTACACCCCATGTGACCCCGTCTGCACCCCTTTTGTCTTCTGCCACTATGTTGTGATGTTCTATGTGTTTATTTATTTTTATTGTAATGGCTGACGTTAGGATCTTGTATATTGTGGGTAGGCATGTAATTGGTCTGTATTGGGAAGGCTGTGGTGAGTATTTAGTTTTCGGCAACATATAAGTTATTCCTGTAGCAATGAACTCAGGTATATTTTGTTTTCCTAAAATAATGTCTGTTAAATTTTTTGCTAAAATTTTGTGTAATGATTCTAATTTTTTAAACCAGTAATTATGTATTTTGTCAATACCAGGCGATTTCCAGTTGTGTAGTCTTGCTGTAATACTAGTTATGTCAGACTCAGTAAACTCGACGAACTCCATTTCTTCCAATGAACTCCGTCTAGTCACTTCGTCTGCTATCCAATCAGATTTATCATTATGCTGTTTTTGCTCTTCCCATATACCAGACCAAAATGTTTCAAGTTGTTCTACTGTTGATAATTCTATGTTGTTTTCAAGTATTGTGTCAGTTTGTGGTTTAGTCTGTAAATTTCTATAAAAGCTTTTTTCGTTCATAGCGAATAAGGAGTTGTCATTTTTGCGTTCCTGAGCTTTCTTATACCGTCTTAACCTGTGGACTTTAAGTGCTAATTTCTGTTTCAAAGTATCTAAAAATTCTTCCGGTTTCCTATTGTCGCCTTCGTGTCTTGTGTGAATAGTCATGTTCTTAAATATTTCTTCTACTCTCTTAACTATTTTGTTTGATTTATTGTTATTAATATATTGGGTTAGTCTACCACAGTCTGCTCTAAGTTTTTCTATATCTCTTTCAAGCCTCTGCTGCCAAGCTGGTTTGTTATTATTTCTTTGCCTTGTATTTCCTGTATGTTCTGTTATCTTATAGTTAAGTTCTTCGGAAATAACTAATGCTGTACAGTGTACTAGAGTATGAACGTCTATTAGTTGAGTTTCCTCGCTAATATATTGCTTAAGAATACTTTGATTAAATATATAAATAAGCTGATTTAGTTTTGGTGTGTACCTAAGCTTGGGCAGCTTTGGTCGAGCTGCTGGATCCATCCCGGAATATTGGGTAAGAGCTGTTTTAAATTTATCATGTATTTCTTGGGTATGCGAATCTGTGGGTTTATTTTGATCGATATCTGCTAGGATCTCAACATCATTTTCTAACATTATAGTGATACTCTCGGTTTGCGTAGATGTATGCATGGTTTGTGAATATGCTAGTGATTGATAGTATGTTTGAGATTGTGTGTTAGTACATAAGTGAGCGTTCGACTGTAGATCTTGTTGAGTATTTTCCGTTGAGTTTTTTTTTTTTTTTTTTTTTTTTTTTTTTTTGTGTTAATGTGATATCGATATCGCTTTCATTACTTACTTCTTCTTTTAACTGATCTATTATGTCTTGCGACAATAGTCTATTCCTAAGTATAATTCTTTTTTTTTTTTTTTTTGATCTGAAATCCTTTGTTCTGTGACAGTAACCTCTGGGAATTGGCGTGTAAAAAGTTCATGCAGCTTTTGTCTGTAGGTGGTCATATCGGTCTCTAATTTAGTGATGTATAGGTAAGTTCGCATGATAAATAAGTTAACTTCTTTGCTCCATCTCATGCGAACTCTTACTTTTCCTGCCTTGGTGGACGCGGGTAAAAAGGAACTAACCTCCCGCGCAACAATCAAGGTAGGAGTGGGTGGGGCTGTATTTAAACTTGTAATGGGAGGTGATTAAGGTGATAGCATGGTTGACGATGGTATGGATGGTGATGATGCTCTAGAGGCTGTGTATGAGACTGTGCTTGGACTAAACGGTTCTACAGGGGTATTTGTCCTGTCCGTAAGTCTGTCACCATCGTCAATGATTTCGGCTGTAGTATTTTTGTCGGGGAGAACCCGCCTGCTCAGTCCACCACCGCCGATGGTTCGTATGCTGTGACACCCAGCATCGGCCCCAGGTGCGTCCCGGCGATCGCCCCCGGGCAGCGGTCCTATACGTTTATTTTTTGAACGTGTCTCCATTTTGAATGGGTTTCCAGAGCCACGTTAGCCACGCCAGTAATTCTCATTCGTGTGTCCGCCCCCCCCGTGATTAGATGTTCAATCAGGACGTGTATTATTATTATTTCGTTTATTCATTTTTTAAACATATTAATTACATTTTTAAATATTTAAATATAAAGGATAAAAAAAACATTTAAAAATATAAAAAATAGTATCCCACCGGTATCGGGAATAGGGTCCAAGCTACCGGCGGTCAGGGCTCCAGAGAGAGGAACCGCCTGACAATGCGAGCCGTGTCCAGAAGTACTGCTTTCTGAATCAAGCCCTTGATCCAGCCGCCCAACGAGAGCCTCCTGAGGTGTTGGTCGAGGCTCGTGGCTATTAAGCCATTGGCTGACACGACTATCGGTACAATGATCGCTGAGTCCACATCCCACATGTCGACAACCTCGCGAGCCAAGTCAATATACTTGATTTGTTTATCTTTCTCGGCTTTCACGAGGTTCTCGTCATGTGGGACGGTAATATCAACAATCATTGCACGCCTCTCGATTCGGTCCACCGCCACTATATCAGGCTTATTGGCTACAATAGTCCTGTCAGTGATGATGGACCGATCCCAGTACAATGAGATATGACCATTATCGAGAACTGGGTTGGGCGCATATCTGTAGTACGGCACTTCCGATTCCACAAGAGAGTACTTCAGAGCAAGTTGCTGATGGATAATCCTGGCTACAAGGTTGTGCCTGTGCAAGTACTCACCGTTAGCTAGACGAGAACAACCAGAGATTATGTGGCGGATTGATTCTCCCCGACGATGACATGCCCGACATATGTCAACCGTGCCGTCCTTCACAATAAATCTGCGGTAGTTTTTCGTCATGATAACTTCGTCCATAATTGCACAGACAAAACCTTCGGTTTCCCCAAAGAGGTCACCGACACGCAACCAGGTTACGGACGCTAGTTGGTCTACATCGGACCCATGTAGGGCCCGGAAAAAGCGTCCGTGAAGTTCCTTACTCTGCCATATTTCCCTGCGACCGTTAGTGTCAAGCACTAGAGGTTTGCGCCAGTTCTCGTTAGCCAAGGAGAGTGGGGTAAGGCCCTTGTCCACCGCCACTACATCTCGATGCATACCCACGTCAGCAGCTAGGAAATATTCCCTCAGACTGCATACCTCGCGGTTGTGTAGGGTCTTAGCATTTAAAAAGCCTCGGCCTCCACACTTCCGCGGAATATACAGTCTCAGCACTGACGAACGTGGGTGATGCATTCGGTATGCAGTTAGTAGTGTACGGACCCGCCTATCCAGGGTGTCAAGTTCTGTTTGAGTCCATTTGAGTACGCCGAAAGAGTACATCAATACTGGCATGACCCAACCGTTGAAGGCGCGCACCTTGTTTCCGCCCGATAGAAGGCTATTAAATACCTTCTTCAGGCGGCCAAAGAAGCGCTCCCTCAACGATTGCTTCATGTCAGCAACATTGATACCTAACGCTTCCGACATACCCAAATACTTATAGGTTTCGGTTGGAGAGAGGGATCTCAGGTTTATGGAATCCGAGAGTTGTGTTCCCACGGATTCCACAATCTCCCCTCGCTTTACATGCATGACTGCACATTTGTCCACACCAAACTCCATCCTGATGGCACTACTGAAGGTTTCAGTTACCTTCAGTAGCTCCATCAGTTGCAGATTGTTGGGGGCAAAAAGTTTCAGGTCATCCATGTAAAGGAGGTGAGATATTACCTGACCACCTCTCTTCAACCGATAGCCTAGCCCTGAAGCCTCCAGCAGTGTGCTTAGAGGGTTCAAGGCTAGGCAAAACCAAAGCGGACTCAAACTGTCACCCTGGAATATACCCCGCTCGATCCTTACCGGTTCGCTATTCCTCTGGATATTTCGACATCCTGGATAGCGAAGGACCGTCCTCCATTGCCTCATACACGACATCAAGAAGGTGCGTAGCATTGCATCAACTTTATACAATTCCAGCACCCTCATGAGCCATGTATGAGGAACTGAGTCATAGGCCTTCTTATAGTCTATCCAACATGTCGACAGATCCTTTCGGGAACGCCGAACCTGCTGGCTAATGGTCATATCTATGAGGAGAAGCTCCTTAGTACCGCGGGACCCATTCCTACATCCATTTTGAGAGGCAGACATGATACAGTTACTATCAATATGTGTGTTAATCTTAGCTCTCAAAATGGATGTAAGAACCTTATAGACCGTCGGTAAGCACGTGATCGGTCTATAATTTTTAGGTTCCGCAGTACTACCTGTTTTATGGAGCAGGTGGGTTATTCCAGTTGTAAGGAACTCGGGTAGCGAACCAGACTCCAAGGCTGCCTGGTATTGAGATGCCAAGCGAGCGTGCGACCTTTGTAGCCACTTTATCCAAAAATTGTGCAGCCCGTCCGGCCCTGGAGATTTCCAATTAGGCAACGGACGGACTGCACGGGCTACATCTTGGGGGCTGATAGTGATTGCCCCCATTTCTGTTATTGGATCGCACGCTCGCTCGATCTCCCGAGTCCAGTCGCCTTCGGTGTGACTGACAGGCACCGACCAGATGTTGCGCCAGAATGAACTCATGGCGTCATCATCCGGCAGACACGTGTCAGTCACACCTTGTTCCGGTCGCTCCCAAGTCCTATATACCCACCTTTCATTACTCCGGAATGTGCGATTCTGGGTGTATCGCTCCACCCGCCGCTTATACCTACGGATGCGGTTTGCCCATGCATACACCTTCTGCTTCAGGAAGTCGATGCGCTCTGTGACACGGGACATATAGTCTCGGGAGCTGACTTCAGTCCCCGAAAAAGCCCGTCTCACAAAGCGCATCACTCTTGGGCGAGTGTTGCCCTCCCTGAAGCAGATTAGTTTGCCGATGAGTGCTCTGGCCCCACCAATACGACACTCGATCCTGCGCTGCCAAGCCGGCACGGCTGGTTTTGGTCGTGTAGCTCTGTCATTAGGGAATTTGACGTGAGCTACACGACATGCCGCTACAGCCGCGCAGTACATTATCGAGTGTGTGTCGGTGAGGTCTTCGCAGTTATCAAAATAATTTAATAACTGCGAATCCAGAGCAGCCACCAGCGCCTTATTCCTATTATGCATGGGCAAACGAGGCAAGCGTGGTCTAAGTTCGGGTGGCATGTTGCGATATTCCCGAATAGCACACTCCAAAGCACTCCTCAATTCGTCATTGCAATGGGTACTTACGTTTGTAACCATGTCACAACACTCCTCGTCAGCATGGCTAAGAGCATGGTTAGACGGTGGTACCAACACTGGTACCACAGTCTGCGACGGAGGGGCAATGACATGGCTACCCATTTCAGTTCGGAGGCGATCAAGTACAGTATCATCCAACATATGATTACGCTGGATGACCCGCACCTGATCCGACAGTCGTTGGGCCGAAACGTTGACGGCTGGTTCAAGCACCTGAAACAAAGAGAGCATCCGAACACGGTACGCGGTCAGGTTGTTACCTCCCTCTGTAGCCCCATAGTATGAGCGCATGACATTCTCGTTGATGGCTTGTGTCCATCGCATGCGCTTCACACTTCCGCCGGGAGCTGGGACCCTATCAGAGGCCGGTGGGCCTCGAGGTCCGAAGCTGCTCGGCGGCCGGCGTCCTCCCCGTCGACGCGCTGGTGGTGGTGTCGTCGGCGGCGAGAAGAACTCGTCGCTGGAGCTCGACGCAACTGCCGCGGCCGGTGTCACAGCGCTCACGGAGAGGCTGGATTCCGGCGGCAGCGAGGCGGAGCTGAGCGACGAGGCCGGAGGTGGTGGGCGTGCTTTTTGTGCTGCGGCTCTCGTCAACATTTTTCTTTTCTCACTGGTCTATTCGTCGTCATTATTAACTTTTACTTCTCATTTTCACTATTGTTTTTTATTATTTATATGTTGTAGGTACTATAGTAGTTTTTGTACGGTCTTGCATGCATTTTTGGATGTTTAAAATATGATAATTTGTTGATGAAATTAATAAAATTTGCAGAGAAAATTTTTTCTGTCAGTGCAGTTGACAGTCGAGCCACAGATTATTATTATTATTATGTCGTTTATTAATTTTCTATACATATATAAATTATAATTTTAAATATTTCTTACAAATCATATAAAAAAGAAAAAAAAAACATTTAAAATTATAAAAAATAGTAGTCCGCCGGTGTCGGGAGCAGGGTCCAAGCTACCGGTGGTTAGGGCTCCAGAGACAGGAACCTCCTCACAATGCGAGCCGTATCGAGGAGTACTGCCTTCTGTATCAGGCCCTTGATCCAACCGTGCAACGACAGCTTCGACAGGTGGTCGTCGAGGCTTTTGGCTATCAGGCCGTTGGCGGTAACGACTATCGGCACAATGACAGCCGAGTCCACATTCCACATATCGACAACCTCGTGTGCTAAATCAAGATATTTCATTTGTTTCTCTTTCTCAGCTTTCACGAGGTTCTCGTCATGTGGGATGGTGACATCGATTATCATTGTGCGGCGCGCTAATCGGTCTATCACCACTATATCAGGCTTATTTGCAACAATAGTCCTGTCAGTGATGATAGACCGATCCCAGTACAACGTGACATGGTCATTTTCGAGAACTGGGTCGGGCACATATTTGTAATACGGCACTTCAGAATCCACAAGTTTGTATTTCAAAGCAAGTTGCTGGTGAATAATCCTGGCCACTTGGTTATGCCTGTGCAAATACTCGCTGTTAGCAAGACGAGAACAACCAGAGATAATATGTCTGATGGACTCACCCGGACGATGGCATGCCCGACACACGTCAACCGTCCCATCCTTCATAATATGTCTCCGGTAGTTATTCGTCAAGATAACTTCGTCCATAATCGCACAGACAAAACCTTCAGTTTCCCCGAAGAGGTCGCTGAAACGTAGCCAGGCCACGGACGCCAAGAAATCTACATCAGGCCCATGAAGAGCCCGATAAAAGCGCCCGTGAAGCTCCTTGCTTTTCCATATCTCCTTGCGGTCATCAGTAGTGAGTACTACAGGTTTGCGCCAGTTCTCTTTTGCCATGGACAACGGGGTGAGTCCCTTGTCCACTGAGACCACATCTCGGTGCATACCCACGTCGGTTTCTAGAAAATATTCTCTTAGACTGCACACCTCGCGGTTGTGGAGAGTCTTAGCGTTTAAAAAGCCTCGACCTCCACACTTCCGCGGGATGTACAGTCTCATCACCGATGAACGTGGGTGATGCATCCGGTTTGCGGTCAGCAGTGTACGGACCCTCCTATCCAGGGCGTCGAGTTCGGTCTGAGTCCATTTGAGTATGCCGAAAGAGTACATCAAAACCGGCATGACCCAACCGTTGAAGGCGCGCACCTTATTCCCGCCCGACAAAAGGCTGTTCAATACCTTTTTCAGGCGGCCAAAGAAGCGCTCCTTCAGCGATTGTTTCATGTCAGTAACATTAATGCCTAACGCTTCCGACATACCCAAATATTTGTATGTTTCGGTCGAGGAGAGGGATCTAAGGTGTATGAAATCCGAAAGTTGGATCCCTTCGGATTCCATAATCTCCCCTCGCTTTACATGCATGACTGTACATTTGTCCACACCAAATTCCATCCTGATCGCGCTACTGAAAGTTTCAGTTACCTTCAGTAACTCCATCAGTCGCAAATTGTTGGGGGCAAAGAGTTTAAGGTCATCCATGTAAAGAAGGTGAGATATGGCTTGACCACCTCTTCTCAACCGATAGCCCAGCCCCGAGTCCTCCAGCAATGTGCTTAGAGGATTCAGGGCCAAGCAGAACCAAAGAGGACTCAAACTGTCGCCCTGAAATATTCCCCGTTTAATCCATATAGGTTCATCACTCCCCTGGATTGGTCGACATCCTGGATAGCGAAGGACTGTCTTCCATTGCCCCATACATGACCCAAGGAAGGTGCGCAGAGTTGCATCTATTTTGTACAACTCCAACACCCTCATGAGCCATGTATGTGGAACAGAGTCGTAGGCCTTCTTATAATCTATCCAGCATGTCGACAAATCCTTGTGGGATCGACGAACCTGCTGGCTTATGGCCATGTCTATGAGGAGTAGCTCCTTAGTACCGCGGGACCTGTTCCTACATCCATTCTGAGAGGCAGACATAATTGAATTACTGTCAATAATTTATTTATTTATTTATTATTATTATTATTATTTCGTATATTTTTTTTTTACACATATTATTTACATTTTTAAATATTTTAAAAGAAAACATATAAAAAACATTTAAAAATATAAAAAATAGTAGTTCACCGGTATCGGGAGCAGGGTCCAAGCTACCGGTGGTTAGGGCTCCAGAGACAGGAACCTCCTCACAATGCGAGCCGTATCAAGGAGTACTGCCTTCTGAATCAGGCCCTTGATCCAACCGCGCAACGACAGCTTCGACAGGTGGTCGTCGAGGCTTTTGGCCATCAGGCCATTGGCGGTAACGACTATCGGCACAATGACAGCCAAGTCCACATTCCACATATCGACAACCTCGTGTGCCAAGTCAAGATATTTAATTTGTTTCTCTTTCTCAGCTTTCACGAGGTTCTCGTCATGTGGGATGGTGACATCGATTATCATTGTGCGGCGCGCTAATCGGTCTATCACCACTATATCCGGCTTATTGGCAACAATAGTCCTGTCAGTGATGATAGACCGATCCCAGTACAACGTGACATGGTCATTTTCGAGAACTGGGTCGGGCACATATTTATAATACGGTACCTCAGAATCCACAAGTTTGTATTTTAAAGCAAGTTGCTGGTGGATAATCCTGGCCACTTGGTTATGTCTGTGCAAATACTCGCCGTTAGCCAGACGAGAACATCCAGAGATAATATGTCTGATGGACTCACCCGGACGGTGGCATGCCCGACACACGTCAAACGTCCCATCCTTCATAATATGCCTCCGGTAGTTGTTCGTCAAGATAACTTCGTCCATAATCGCACAGACAAAACCTTCAGTTTCCCCGAAGAGGTCACCATACCGTAGCCAGGCCACGGACGCCAGGCTATCTACATCAGGCCCATGAAGAGCCTGATAATAGCGCCCGTGAAGCTCCTTGCCTTTCCATACCTCCTTGCGGTCATCAGTAGTAAGTACTACAAGTTTGCGCCAGTTCTCTTTAGCCATGGACAACGGGGTGAGGCCCTTGTCCACTGCGACCACCTCTCGGTGCATCCCCACGTCGGATTCTAAAAAGTATTCTCTGAGGCTGCACACCTCGCGGTTGTGGAGAGTCTTAGCATTTAAAAAGCCTCGACCTCCACACTTCCGCGGGATGTACAGTCTCATCACCGACGAACGTGGGTGATGCATCCGGTTTGCGGTTAGCAGCGTACGGACCCTCCTGTCCAGGGCGTCGAGCTCAGTCTGAGTCCATTTGAGTATGCCGAAAGAGTACATCAAAACCGGCATGACCCAACCGTTGAAGGCGCGCACCTTATTTCCGCCCGACAAAAGGCTACTCAATACCTTTTTAAGGCGGCTAAAGAAGCGCTCCTTCAGCGATTGCTTCATGTCAGTAACGTTAATGCCTAACGCTTCCGACATACCCAAATATTTGTATGTTTCGGTTGAGGAGAGAGATCTGAGGTGTATGGAATCCGAGAGTTGAATCCCTTCAGATTCCATAATCCCCCCTCGCTTTACATGCATGACTGCACATTTGTCCACACCAAATTCCATCCTGATAGCGCTACTGAAAGTTTCAGTTACCTTCAGTAACTCCATCAGTTGCAAGTTGTTGGGGGCAAAGAGTTTCAGGTCATCCATGTAAAGAAGGTGAGATATGGCCTGACCACCTCTTCTCAACCGAAAGCCCAGGCACGAATCCTCCAGCAATGTGCTTAGAGGATTCAGGGCTAAGCAGAACCAAAGTGGACTCAAACTGTCGCCCTGAAATATTCCCCGTTTAATCCATATAGGCTCATCATTCCCCTGGATTGGTCGACATCCTGGATAGCGAAGGACCGTCTTCCATTGCCCCATACATGACCCAAGAAAGGTGCGTAGAGTTGCATCTATTTTGTACAACTCCAACACCCTCATGAGCCATGTATGTGGAACAGAGTCGTAGGCCTTCTTATAATCTATCCAGCATGTCGACAAATCCTTGTGGGATCGACGAACCTGTTGGCTTATGGCCATGTCTATGAGGAGTAGCTCCTTAGTACCACGGGACCCGTTCCTACATCCATTCTGAGAGGCAGACATAATTGTATTGCTCTCAATGTGTACATTAATTTTCGCTCTCAGGATGGATGTAAGAAGTTTATAGACCGTCGATAAACATGTAATCGGTCTATAATTCTTGGGTTCCGTGGGACTACCTGTCTTATGGAGCAGGTGGGTAACACCAGTTATTATTATTATTATTTCGTTTATTTATTTTTTTACATATAATTTACATTTTTAAATATTTTTAAAAGAAAACATAAAAAAAAAACATTTAAAAATATAAAAAATAGTAGTCCGCCGGTATTGGGAGCAGGGTCCAAGCTACCGGTGGTTAGGGCTCCAGAGACAGGAACCTCCTCACAATGCGAGCCGTATCGAGGAGTACTGCCTTCTGTATCAGGCCCTTGATCCAACCGCGCAACGACAGCTTCGACAGGTGGTCGTCGAGGCTTTTGGCCATCAGGCCGTTGGCGGTAACGACTATCGGCACAATGACAGCCGAGTCCACATTCCACATATCGACAACCTCGTGTGCTAAGTCAAGATATTTGATTTGTTTGTCTTTCTCAGCTTTCACGAGGTTCTCGTCATGTGGAATGGTGACATCGATTATCATTGTGCGGCGCGCTAATTGGTCTATCACCACTATATCAGGCTTATTGGCAACAATAGTCCTGTCAGTGATGATAGACCGATCCCAGTACAACGTGACATGGTCATTTTCGAGAACTGGGTCGGGCGCATACTTGTAATACGGTACCTCAGAATCCACAAGTTTGTATTTTAAAGCAAGTTGCTGGTGAATAATCCTGGCTACTTGGTTATGCCTGTGCAAATACTCGCTGTTAGCAAGACGAGAACAACCAGAGATAATATGTCTGATGGACTCACCCGGACGGTGGCATGCCCGACACACGTCAACCGTCCCGTCCTTCATGATATGCCTCCGGTAGTTATTCGTCAAGATAACTTCGTCCATAATCGCACAGACAAAGCCTTCAGTTTCCCCGAAGAGGTCACTGAAACGTAGCCAGGCCACGGACGCCAAGAAATCTACATCAGGCCCATGAAGAGCCCGATAAAAGCGCCCGTGAAGCTCCTTGTCTTTCCATACCTCCTTGCGGTCATCAGTAGTGAGTATTACAGGTTTGCGCCAGTTCTCTTTAGCCATGGACAACGGGGTGAGTCCCTTGTCCACTGCGACCACATCGCGGTGCATACCCACGTCGGTTTCAAGAAAATATTCTCTGAGGCTGCACACCTCGCGGTTGTGGAGAGTTTTTTATTATTATTATTATTGTGGGAAAACGTGTAGTTTTTCTTAGCTCTAGGCTAGTTTTAAGCTACATTAACGGGCCAAGCCAAGTCAATGTAGCGTGAGTTGAGTACAATCTAAGGTGTAGGATTGATGTTATGAGGAAAAATTTCATTTTCTTCTATCTGCATGAACTTCCTCACTATTCTGCAGGTGTTTAGAATTGCTGCTTTCTGAAGTGTAACGTAAATTGAGTCTTTAAGGTCTATTTGTTTGAGGCTACTGTGGAGATGATTGGGTATAACACCTGTAGTGGAGATAACAATAGGCACTACGAACACTTTTTCTTGTCTCCAAATTCTAGTTACCTCTTCTTTAAGTTCAGCGTATTTACTGATTTTCTCACTTATTGTTTTTTGTAAGTTATGTGTGTTAGGAACTGCTACATCTATCAGGTAAGTGACTTTATTGTCTTTATCTTGAAGAGTGATATCGGGTCTATTGTAGTGAACGGTCCTGTCGGTTAGTATGGCGCGGTCGTAAAAAAGTTTGTGGGTGTTATTTTCTAGAACCGTTTGTGGTACATACTTATAATAGGGGGTGTTTGTATCTTGTATGAGTTTATATTTAAGGGCTAAGGTCTGATGAATAACATTTGCTACTTGATTATGTCTGTGAGTGTAATCTGTTTGTGTGAGTGTTGTGCATGCCCCTGTGATGTGTTGAATGGTCTCTGACTGACTGTGACATTTGCGGCATTTGTCATTTGTCACAGTGGGGTCTTTTATAATGAATTTCCTGTAGTTTTTGGTGTTTATGATCTGATCCTGTATTGCAATAATAAATCCCTCGGTTTCTGGGAATAGATTTCCTATCTTAAGCCATTTATTAGAAGCTATCGTATCTATGTGAGACTGTTCTAGATCATGAGGGTGCCGTCCATGCAGCACTTTCTTTTTCCAATTTTCTAGCATTTGTTTTTGAGAGTCATTATAAATATCGTAGGTTGTATTAAGTTCATGTAGGTCAAGGGGGGTGTAGTTAGTATCGTTCAATACTACGGCTTTATGGATGTTACTTGTTTTTAATTTAGAGTGAAAGAAAGTTCTTAGTTTGATTAATTGTTTCTGCCAAAGATGGTGGACGTCTATTAGTCCTCTCCCTCCGTTTTGTCTTTTAATAGTGAGTCTTTCTATTGCAGATTTAGGGTGTAAGTTATTGTGTTTAGTGAGTGTGGTGCGTGTTGTCCTCTCTATCTGCTGGATGTCAGTTTTAGACCATTTAATCACTCCAAAAGAGTATGTCAATATTGGAATCGCGTAGGTGTTCAGTGCCTTTATTAAATGTTTTCCGGAGAGTTGAGTTTTACATACTGCGATCACTCTCCTCTTATATTCTGTATTTAATGTGTTTTTAATTGCTGAATGATCTATTCCTTTAAGTTGTCTGTACCCTAAATATTTATATAAGTCTGTTGGCTCCATAGCTGTGATTGTATCTGTATTGTTAATAGGATAGTCGCCTGGTTTTATTTTGCCTTTTATTATATGAAGTGTTTTGCATTTATCTAAACCAAATTGCATGTTGATATCTTTACTAAATTCTGTCGTGGTGTTTATTAACTTTGTCATATCTTTTTCAGACTTTGCGTACAGTTTAATGTCGTCCATATAAATAAGATGAGAGATGATAGTTTCTTCTGTGGTATGTTTAAGCGAATAACCAGCTTGACAGCAGTGTAGTAGGTGGGATAGAGGGTTTAGGGCGAGACAAAACCATAAAGGACTCAGAGAATCTCCCTGATAAATACCCTTCTTTATGGATATCTGCCGAGTTGTGATAACGTTGTGTCGGCAATTTAATTGAAGAGTAGTTTTCCAATGGGACATAATATGCTGTAAAAAGTCTATAATTTTTGAATTTATTTTATAAATTTGTAATATTTTAATCAACCAGGAGTGTGGTATACTATCGAATGCTTTTTTATAATCTATGTATGTGCAATGTAAGTTTCTATTTTTTGTGGCGGCATGTTTGTGTATTATTGAATCTATGACTAGTTGCTCCTTACATCCCATGTGGCCCCTTCTACATCCTTTTTGTTCCTCAGCTATAATATTGTGATGTTCTATGTGTTTATTAATTTTAGTTGTAATTGCTGATGTTAGGATCTTGTATATCGTGGGTAGGCATGTAATTGGTCTGTATTGAGAAGGTTGTGGTGAGTATTGGGTTTTCGGTAACATGTAGGTTATTCCTGTAGCAATAAATTCAGGAATTTTTTGTTTCCCTAAGATAATTTCTGTTAGATTTTTAGCTAAAATTTTGTGTAACGACTCTAACTTTTTATACCAAAAATTATGTACTTTATCAATCCCCGGGGATTTCCAATTGTGTAATCTTGCTGTAATACTACTTATGTCGGACTCAGTTAACTCAACGAATTGCATTTCTTCTAGTGAACCCCATTTAATTTCTTCGTCTTTTATCCAATGAGATGTTTCATTATGATGGACCTGTTCTTCCCATATGCCAGACCAAAATATTTCTAGCTGTTCGGCTGTTGGTAATTCTGTGTTGTTGCCGGCTATCGGTATGTCAGTGTTAATTTGTGGTTTTTGTAAGTTTCTGTAAAAGTTTTTTTCGTTCGTGGCAAACAAGGAGTTATCATTTTTTCGTTCTTGTGCCTTTTTATATCTCCTCAACCTGTGTACTTTTAGGGCTAATTTTTGTTTAAGTGTATCCAAAAATTCTTCCGGTTTTCTGTTGTCGCTTTCGTGTCTAGTGTGTGTAACAGTGTTTCTAAATATTGCTTCTACTCTTTTAACTACTTTGTTTGATCTATTGTTGTTAATATATTGAGTTACTCTACTGCAGTCTGCTCTCAGTTTTTCAATATCTTTTTCGAGCCTCTGCTGCCATGCAGGTTTGTTAATATTTCTTTGTCTTGTATTACCTCTGTATTCTGTAATTTTAAAATTGAGTTCTTCGGAAATTACTAATGCTGTGCAATATATCAGGGTATGTACGTCTATTAATTGTGTTTCTTCGCTAATATATTGATTAAGTATTGTTTCATTAAATAAATTAACGAGCTGAAAGAGTTTAGGCGTGTACCTAAGTTTGGGCAGTTTTGGTCGAGCTGCTGGGTTCATCCCGGAATATTGAGTTAAGGCTGTTTTAAATTTATCGATTAAATCTTGGATACGTGCCGGCTGATTTTGGTCGATATTGATATTTAACGCTTCGATATCATTTTCTAACGTTATACTTATACTCTCAGTTTGTGTGGATGTATCTGTGGTTTGAGAATATACTTGCGATTGATAGTGTGATTGGGTTTGCGTAATAGGTGCTGATTCACTGCAAAGTTGTTGCTGTTCTTGTTGAATATACTCAACTGTATTTTGTGTTAATGCCATAGTGATATTACTGTCAATATTTTCTGAATCTACTTGGAGTTGTGAACGTACTTCTTCTTTTAACTGATCTATTTCTACTTGGGAAAGGAGATTATTTTTTATTATAATTCTTCTTTGATCAGAAATTCTTTGTTCTGTAACTGTAACTTCTGGGTATTGGCGTGTAAAAAGTTCATGCAGTTGTTTTCGGTAAGTGGTCATGTCAGACTCTAGCTTAGTAATATATAGGTAAGTTCGCATGATAAATAGGTTAACTTCTTTGCTCCATTTCATGCGAACTCTTGCTTTGCCAGCCTTAGTGGACGCGGGTAAGAAGGTAGATACCTCCCGCGCAACATTCAAGGTCGGAGTGGATGGGATTATATTTAAACTAGTGATTGGAGGTGATGATGGTATGGGAGATGACGATGGTATGGATGTTGATGATGGCCTAGAAGGTGTGTATGATACAGTGCTTGGGCTGTACGGTTCTACAGGGGTGTTTGTCCTGTCCGTCAGTCTACAGTGCTTGGGCTGTACGGTTCTACAGGGGTGTTTGTCCTGTCCGTCAGTCTGTCACCAATTATTATTATTATTATTATTTCGGAAGTCGGTGTCAAAAAACGAAGACACAAAACAGGAACACCGACTTCCGAAATTAAGGTTATTTTGCACTTTTTTTGGAAGTCGGTTCTATTTTTTTAAAATTGCTGAATCG
The DNA here is from genome assembly GCA_951329385.1 of Polia nebulosa. Classification (NCBI taxonomy): domain Eukaryota; kingdom Metazoa; phylum Arthropoda; class Insecta; order Lepidoptera; family Noctuidae; genus Polia; species Polia nebulosa. The sequence continues at coordinate 14,581,321 of OX589605.1, read as the reverse complement.
ATTTCGATAAAATTATATATATATGGGACCACTTCTAAAGTATGACCTACCAAACAAAAAAAGAATCATCAAAATCGATTCACAAATGGCGGAGATATTGCGTAACATACATACAAAGAAAAAAGACGAATTGAGAACCTCCTCCTTTTGTAAGTCGGTTAAAAAGATACCTCATAGAAGTTTTTATTACAAGGGATATATAACGGAGGCAATCTAATGGATGCGGAGGCAGAGGTGTAAAAAAGAAAAGATTAATGAAAATGTTTCCAAGAAAAACTATACTTGTTCCAAACTACGAATAAATACTAAACTTAGAGTAAACTTTGAATTGTATCTTCAATACAACTCGGTTCGAAATTTCAACCAAGGCCTTTAATGTCTACCACATAGAAGAATCTTTTTTTTTATTTTTTTAAAAAAAAAACGTTGCCCCACACTAGGAATTATTCCTGTATCGTGGGTGCGTTCACAAACATGTAAACTCACAAACACAAGACACCCTTTGTTTGATAGGCCATCTTTACAACTCCGTCAAAAACTTGCTAGAACAAGAAAAAACGGCCAAGTGCGTGTTGAACTTCGCACATTTAGGGTTCCGTAACATATAAGGGCAATCAATATTTTGGTATTTGTTAGTAAAATATACGTTACTAGCTTCCGCCAGCGGCTTCGCCGCGTGGAATTAGTACTTCCCTCTTTATAAACTTTCAACCCCTTTTTCACCCCCTTATAGGTTGAATTTCGAAAAACCATTTCTTATAGTGTATATAAGCTACTCTTCACAAAGAACACACCCTCCAAATTTCATGTCTCTATGACCAGCGGTTTAGGCTGTTCGTTGATATATCAGTTAGTCAGTCAGTCAGGACTTCGAATTTTATGTATACAGATAATAAATATTTCACCAAATTTCAAGTTCATAGGTAAGTTACTTCACAATCCTCGCATTGTGTGTGCCGCGAATATTTAGAGCAAAGCGAAAAGCTTCGTATCCAAGCAGATATATGCCTGCTGACAACACTATATCTGTAACTCATTCATTCAGAGCATTATTAAAGGATAATGATTTCCAACCTGACTCTAGGGATATTATAAATGATAATGATAAGGGCGGGTGGGAGCCCAGTATCTCGGACTAAGCCCTTCGTATAATTACAATAGAACTTCACTTCAGGTAAGTTCGTTTAATTATGTAATTATACTCAGGCTTAGTCCGAGATATCTTCTATATTCACTATGTAGATGTTCAGAGAATTGTTGGAAATCATTGCATGGTATATATAGTATACAATTAAATACTTATTAAAGATCTAAACAAAAGAATTTATGTGATTTATCACATCAATCTAATCATAGGTAACTAATTAATGTAATTCTAATTAATCGACTACCAATCTTTTATTTTACAATTGGTTTTTGTTAAAGTGTCAAGTACTTTACTTTTCTGTATTTAAATAATAATAATAAACCTGTCTTATCCAACGACTAATTGTTTGGTTACTGACACATCCAGTTTTTTTTTTTTTTTACTAAATAAGTGAATTATTCTGGGTCAGTGAATTCTATGTTATTCAATCGGATAACTGACAATGATTGTATACATTAAGCAGTAGTAAGAGCTAACAAAATTACCAATTTCTTAGTTAGTTTTTTCTAAGTTAAGGCTACTATCTGGCAACCATTTCTGAATATGATTCCGGACAACAGATAGATCCCATGTATCATTATACTTAGGTCTAAAAAGTTTCAATATGAAAACACCTTAAAATCTCTTCATCTGTATATCTGTTCCTAAACTTGTATCTACTATAATTAGAGACAGAGCGCTGAACGGTACGTGTTAAGAGTAGCAAGTTAACATTTCTGTGAGAAATTTTAAACTCTAGTATGGACCACTCATATACATTTTCCCAGTTACAAAACTTTTTAAGTGCTGCTGTTTATTGTTTAATATTTTTTTGTGATAAGGAAGCTAAAGCTACAATGACATTTTTTTTTTTTTTTTTTTTATCGCTTATTTGCTAAGATGCCAGGAAAAAACTGTTGTAGTATAACTTCGTCCTGAAAGGTGGTAGCACTTCCGAAATTGTCAATTCGTTAATAAAGGGGTACCAGGTTTGTAAGGTCCATGGAAGAAAAACTAAAAAACCTGTTGCCTCATCACAAATAATTTTTTCCATACATTTGGAAATCATTCAAAATGGAAGGCAAGCATAACATAAGTTAAATGCTGACCAGTCTACAGTGAGTGTCAATATTTTTTGTATATAGATCTCTGTGCCAGGATATGTACTCGTATCTATAACATTTTTTGTTTACTCTAGTTGCAAACAGATTCTTATTGGGTTCTCCAAGTGACTGTAATACATATTTAGATAAAATTTGCTACAAAATTCCCATTCTGAATCTATTCTGGATTCTTGTTCAGTTTCTTTTTTTTTTTTTTTTTTTCTTTTTTTTTTTCTTGATGTAAGTGGCAAATAACCATATTGTACGGATCTCACCCCACTGCCATATATTTCTAGCTAGAGAATTAAGTTTTTGAAGTCGTACTTCAAAAACCTTGCATACATAAATATTTATGTATGCAATTGCTGTGGTATTATTTATTCTGAACAATATCTGACCAGAGTGTAAATATTTGGCAAAATATTGCAACCCCAGAAAAGCAGCTTAAAAGTTCCCGAAAATTGTAGATTCTAAAACAACCAGGAGACCAATAGTCAAGAATCAGTATTTTGGGATTAGAATCCTATCCTAAGATTCACAACCTACCCGGAGATCAGAATCGCAAAATATATTCTGAGGGTGGAAAAAAAGGGTGGTATTATGAGAGGTACAGATTCACAAATTACCAGGAGAACAGAACAATGAAGAAGTAAAATTACCGAGCAGTACAGATTCACGAACAACCAGGACATCAGAATTACAAATGTATACCAAGGCTGGGAATATGAGAGGTAGAGAGAGATTCATAAATTACCAGGAGACCTGCATCATGAAGAAGTGTTTCCGGGGTTGGAATCCCTAGAGGTATAAATTCTCAAACTACCTGGAGACCAGAGTCGTGAATCAGTATTTTTGGGGCCAGAACCCTAAGCGGTATAGATTCACAAAATACCAGTAGACCAAAAACATAAAGAGTGTTCCGAGGTTGACATCATGAGCGGTATAGATTCTCAAACTACCAGTCGACCAGACTCATGTAGAGGTATTTTTGGGACTAGAACCGTGAGAGGTATAGATTCTCAAACTACTAGGAGACCAGAGTCGTTTGAATCAGTATTTTTGGGGCTAGAATCTGAAGCCCTGCGACTCACTGGTGAGTCGGACAAAAAAAAAAATATTAAAGAGAAAAAAAAAAAAAAAATCGGCTGTCAACCCGGGTTGTCGTCGGGGTTCAATTTGACAACCCGGATTCGGCCGCGGGGGTTGAAGGGTTAAGCGATGTAGATTCACAAAATACTAGGAGACCAGAAACACAAAGAGTGTTCCGGGGCTGAAATCATGAGTGGTATAGATTCTCAAACTACCAGGGAGGGGGTTGGATACCTGAGCGGTATAGATTCTTAAACTACCAGGAAAACAGAATCATGCAGAAGACAAATTTCTGACCTGCATCCGGATGAAGCCGTAGGTAAACTACCAGGGTTCCAAAATCATGAAAAAGTTAATTTAACATAAACAACAAAACTTCGACCTCAAACGTAGATCTATATAAATGCAAAAAAAAAAAAATAGATAGCCCATAGAAAAGAGATGTTCGGCGTACCGCAAAGCATCGCCGTCCAATTTTGGTAAGCCCTGCTAATGTAGGAAATTCTAATTTATCATGATCCTAGCCCGTACTAACTTTTAATCTTTCACAAATGTTTGTTTTGCTCTGGACTCAATCCGGATGTCTACGCAGATGGAGTCACGGGCAAGAAGCTAAGAAGTGATGAAGGGTCTGTCTTTATGTAGAACGACGTTCAAAAAGTTCTGGCTCACAACCTTATTTGAATAACTGACTTTGGATTTTGATTTCTGCAGTGTTTTTTAACGTGCTACTCTCAGGAAATAGCACTCTAATTTAAAATCATACTTATCACGCGGGCGAAGCCGCGGGCGGAAGCTAGTTTATAATATCTTCCATCTTTAAACTTCAAATATGTGGCATGCCAAGCAACTTCCCGAAGCTTCAAAGCTTTTAAATATTAGGTGTTTTAAAGTTTGCAACAGACAAGAACCTATATTTGTGCCCACCAATCAACATAACATAACATATTTAGTGAAAATAATATATATTAGCTATATATATTATTTTACACGAGGAAAATAATTAACAAAAAAAAAATATTAACGGCCCCGGATTTAGTTATGCATATCTGCAATTTATTTAATGTACATTTATTTTCTAACATATATAAACTTTGCCATCTTCAAATAACAGATTTAGTAGATATTTCTATTACCGTATCTTAGACCAATACAAGTATCGTGATTTTTTCGGTTTATGGTACGGAACCCTTCATGAGCGAGTCCAACTCGCACTTTGGCGGTTTTTTTTTAAAAGTTATAGCTTTTTATCTATCGTATATCGTCAGAAACCTACCTACCTTCGATTCACAAAACATTACAAAAAAAGGAAGTTCGGACGGCCTCGCACAGAAAATCGATTGCGCATGCACGATGCTCTTAGAAATTTTCTCAGCATAAAAAACTTCGAAAAAGAAACAAACCTGACAGTTAATTCTTTTCCCGGTCTGTTCGCTCAGACTGCCCCAGGAGCCTCGCAACGGCTATGGACGCCGCTGGTAGGGTATTAGGCTTTTTTTTTACCCTGAATATTCTCATGTCATGTTGGACACATGCCCAGCTTAATAAAAATAAAATAGTATTTTAGTTAATCACGTTTTTACTCGTCCCTGAGGCATATAAGCATTCACGTCTGTGTATGTCTTTCAGATGCCGAGAGATATTTGAGACACACCGCCGTCGGTAGGCATAAGTTTGTATTTTTTTTACAAATAAATCATGATTATGTAAATAACAAATAGTTTACAACTAGCTGTGCCTGCGACGTCGTCCGCATGGGCTTAGATCTATGTCAGCCGTCTTAGTACTGTTTTATATGCGAAAATTTGAATGACTGGATGTTTCAATGTTTGTTACTCAATCAAGCCAGTACGGCTGAAAGGAAAGTCTCTGACTCTCGCGACAATGCATGGCGCGTTCTATATACCGACAAACGCTCTTTGCGTTCCTGGCTACTCTCGTAAGATCGAGAAATTCCAATGCCGAGAACTTTGTGTACTTAGCCGAGACTCACGCTTTTTTTTTTCTGTGTACAATTTTCTAATGCGCGAGTTCTGGCCTGCTCTTCTCTAGCTGCAGCAAGTCTGGCTTCTCGATCTTCTGCAGTTTTTTGAGACCTAATTAGTCTCATACGTTTAGCATTTTTGCTACATTGTGACAGATTCGACCTTTTTATTTATGACATTTTTATATTATCAATCTAACATCTATAAAATTAGCGCGACAGAAATAAAATGAATAGGTAACTGAAAGACACGACGGAAAGCGGAGGCTTAGTAATACGGTTCTGTTAGCAACCTTGGTATGAAACCCTAAAAATGGACTTGTCCGATACTTCGCTCGAATCAGAATTGATCGCGGAGGCTTAGTAATAGGGTTTCGTGGGCACCTTTGGAACGGTTCGGTATGTTTTGGTGTTATTATCGTGCGTTCGTGAGTCTTCTTATCTTAGTTTTTTTTTTTTTTTTAGGTTCGTTATCTTTCTTTATCTTTTTTTATACATGGCGCTGTTGAAAACTAAATGTTGAAAACTAAATTCTTCTTGAACACTTTTTAATTTATATCTTTTTATAGAGTGAACTGATTGCGACGGAACATAAAGTTGTACTCAGAGTTACGCCAATTTCCTATATATAAAACTTTTCCATAGGTATTGGTTTTGTAGGTTTTACGTTATACGTGCATAACTCTGTCAGCGCAACGCTTAGCTAGCGCTCTATGAAGTTTCATACTAAACATAAAAATTCAATATCTTTTGATTTTGAGGGTCGATTTTCATGAAATAAACTCTCGGGAATAAACTCTCAGGTTAACACTGAATATTTAAAAAAAACTAGCGTTCGAATCCAATCAGTGGTTTTTGCGTGATGTTCGAACAAACATCCAGACAAACAGATAGGTAAACATACAAACAGACAAAAATTTCAAAAATTGCGTGTTGCGTTCTATGTCGTTTTCCTAACGTTTCTCAGTTATTTTTATGCAAAAATATTCAATGCATATTCAGTGCAAAATACACCAAACATTTGTCTATCAACGATTGGAAATCACAGACTACTTACTACTGTGTTCGACGTAGACACCATTTTTAACCAACTTTCGAAAAAGGAGGAGGTTCTATGTTCGACTGTATGTATTTTTTTTTTTTCTTTTTTTATGTATGTCCGCCTATTTCTCCTTCAGTTGTGGACCGATTTTCAAAATTCTTTATTTATCCGAAAGAATATACTCCCGAGGTGGTCCTCTGGATGTTGAAACACTTAAAAGCAATCTTAATACTAACGAAATATCATTCATCTTTTACAAAACAATAGGAGGTAATTCGTAAATAATAGCTAAGATACTACAAAAACGACACCAGCGCGGGTGCGGCCCGTCGATGCAAATTACAAATGGATGAAATTTAAACAGTATGATGCATTTTCAAAGAGAATCAAAGAATTTTTTGTATTTATTTTTATAATTATTATTTGTTATTTCTGATTGAATTTTTGTAGGAACATCATTAATTAGAGTAGGTATTAAATAAGCGCATGTTCGTTTCCCGTAATAGTTGTTGTATATCTCGGTACTACTAGTTTTGATTGGGCTGCCATTCTTGTTGCTATGTTATGATTGACGTTTATTTGTAGTTCTTTGTTAGTAAACTGTTCTATTAATAACCACTTTTGTATTTTAGTGTGTATTGGCAAGATGTTACAATACTTAGAAAAGCCTGTTACGTCATCACTCTCAACCTCGATGACGTTTTGGTGTTCTCCACGTTACGAGTATGTTTAAATTCCACGTTCCATGTTATTTGGGTTTTTAGTTCTGGGGTATAACAACTAAAAAGTAAAAAATAAAAAACCTTTTTTACAAAAAAAAAACAACCGACGTCCAAAAAAGAAAAAAAACTAAAAATTTAAAAAGTTCCTCGATGACGTTTTGGTGTTCTCCAATTACGAGTATGTTTAAATTCCACGTTCCATGCTAATGGGGTTTTTAGTTCTGGGGTATAACTACTAAAAAATGAAAAATAAAAAACTTTTTTACAAAAAAAAAACAACCGACGTCCAAAAAAGAAAATAAACTAAAAATTACTTAAAAAAATAACTTTAATTTCGGAAGTCGGTGTCACATAACGAAGAAATAAAATACAAACAGACTTCCGAAATTAAAGTTATTTTTTAATGTTAGGGTATTTTCTTTTTTGGAAGTCTGTTGTTTTTTTTGTAAAAAAGTTTTTTTATTCATTTGTCTCATATTATAATGTACTCTGTGTTTGTCTCTCATTGATCCGCTATAAATGATAGGTAGCTATATTTTTTATTTATAAATCTATTTACAGTTTCTAATTACAGCACAACATCAGTTCTGTTAATATGGCATCGTTATTGCTACGTAAAACATTATGTCTTAACCAGTTGAGAACATTGCATAGTAGTGCTGTTTCATTAAGTGTGTCGGTTACTTTCAACATGTACCAGAATAAGCAAAAGTTTAATGAAGTCCTGCCTGAAGTTATAGACACCTTAATGACAAGTCCTAAGTTCACAAAACAATTGCCTGAAGTTGGAAATTGGGTAAAAAAGGTGAGTTAAACTTTGTTCGCTAACACCTACTCTTATTTCACATTTATTGTTAATCCGAATATCTGAAGGTAACTGTTCATTTTTAGTTGTTAAATTACACAATGGATGGAGGACAGCATGGCAAAGGATTGGCTGTTCCCTTCGCGTATCAAAAAATGGAAGACCCTAAATACTTTACAGAAGAAAAACTGCACTCGGCTCGATTTTTAGGTTGGTGTTTTGAAATGGTGAGTAATCTCGATCAGTGTGCAATTGAACTGTGAATATGAACTATATATATGTATAAAAAGCTTGAACACACCCGAGTGAAAGTAGGAAATTATCCCAAAGGAACTTAGGTACTCCCGGGATAAACAGTAGGTATTTCCTAATTCAGGACATGTCTACTCATTTAAATCCGTTTAGCCGATAAGACGTGAAAAGGTAACAAACAGGAAGACAGAGTTACTTAAGTACATAAGTACTTTCACATTTGTAATTTTATCTAGTTGCTAGGTACCTACTGTTTGAATTAGGTATCGTAGATTGTAGTTTGCAGTACCTACCTAACTAATAATTCCATACTGGGCCTATGCACACCACGTTTTTTAAACGCGCCGTCGACGCGCGTTTTGGGAACGCGCGTCGCCGGCGCGTTTTTATCCTGCAGAGCAGTTTGTTGTCGTTTGCATCGATACAAACGCGCGGCACCGGCGCGTGTGTATCGATACAAACGCGCGGCACCGGTGCGTCTAGCGCGCGCGCCTTCCCTACGGACGGGGTATCCCCCGCAACGAGGGAAAGGGAAGTGTGAATCTACGCTAGTAGCAATCGAGCTATTTGGTGCACCGCACGTCTTTGGAACAAAAAAAATGGAGCCTTTCGACACAGAAAACTTCATAACTAAAATTCAAAACCGGCCAATATTGTGGAATTCACGATTGCCGGATTATTCGAATAAAGTGCTAAAGAAAAATACCTGGGAACAAATATGTAGTCTATTTTGTGAGAATTTTGAGGAAAAAACAAATAAAGAAAAAAATGTTTTCGGTAAGTTATTCAAAGGATTTATTACACTGTTGAAATGCTTATAATTATGCAGCCTTTTTACATAATATTTCGTTTGCATCGCGTCTGTATCGCTACACACGCGCGTTTGCATCGCGTCTGTATCGCTACACACGCGCGTCTGTATTTATACAGGTGTGCAAAGGTCTACAGGCTGCGTCTGACTTGCGTGCGTATCGCGTCTGTATCGCTACAAACGCGCGTCGACGGCGCGTTTAAAAAACGTGGTGTGCATAGGCCCTAATAATTCATTTTTCAACAGTGTCTGGGATCCCTACTAGCAATGGACGATATCATTGACGCTTCGACGACGCGTCGTGGCAAGCCGTGCTGGTACCTACAGCCAGACGTAGGCACCTCTGCGATCAACGACTGTTTCCTGGTATACCATTGTTTTATGGAAGTTATCGAAATTAAATTCGGAAAAGAACCATTTTACTCCGAATTAGTCAAAATAATTCATGAGGTACGTATGAAATCAGTAGTCTTTCTAATCTTTTTAACCGACTTCAAAAAGGAGGAGATTCTCAATTCGACTGTTTGCTTTTTTGTATGTTTGTTACGCGATTACTCCGCCACTTGTAATTTTGTTTCGTAGGTCATAGGTACTTAAATTCAGAGGTGGTCCCACATAAATTTTATCGAAATGGATTCAGCGCTTTTGAAAAAAAAACCGGTCAAGTGCAAGTCAGACTCGCGCATGAGTCAGTCGCTCATAATCTTGTACGACGGGTTCCGTACCATCGTACAAGATTATACGCGTCTACTTGTTGCCATTATTAGATAAGATTGAGCAAAAAAGCCAAAAAAACACGTTTCTAGTAGGGAGCCCCCTACTAGAAACGTGTTTTTTTTTTAATTTAGTTTTATTATTTGTTGTTATAGCGGCAAAAGAAATACACATTCTGTGTTTCAACTGTCTGTAGGAAGTCGGTGTCCAATAACGCAGAAACGAAATACAAATACCGACTTCCGAAATTAAAGTTATTTTGCAATTTTTAGTGTAAGTAGGTAGGTAAGTACCTAACTATTTCTTGTTAGAGTTCCGTACCCAAAGAGTACAAACGGAGCCCTATTGTTGTCACTCACGTGTCCGTCTGTCTGTCTGTCCGTCCGTCGTCTGTCACAAAATTTTGTTACGAAGAATTTTTTTAATTTCCCATTGACCGTTGGGCAGAATTTAATCAACAGCCATTATAGGTCATACCTATAATGGCTGTTGATTAAATTCTGCCCGTTATTTTCAGGCAGTTATGTACACAACGATAGGACAGTACCTAGACTATTCATTAGAATATACCAAAGAAAAAAAAAATCTTGATGGATTCACCATGGAGCGATACAACGCTATTACTGTACAAAAAACAAGCTACTATTCGTTCAGATTACCGTTTCTCGCTGGTTTGCTGTTAGTAAAGAATGGAAAAGAAAGAGATACTACAGAATTAAGCAGCATCTGCTTGGAGCTTGGAAAAATTCTACAATTTCAGGTATGAAATATAACAGAAATCTACTAACCTTTTACTAAGATCCAGTTAAACCGAGTCGTAAAAAATATACTCTACATATGCATTATTTTTTGCCTTGGGTTTTTTGACAATAGATATTGCAATTTATAGTACGCAATTAATATAATGCCAATCTTATAGCTAATGCTAATCCTAGACTTGTATTTTAAACAGAACGACCACAAAGACATCTACTGGGACGAAGCTAGCTCGGGGAAGGCAGGCACAGACATTCAAGAGGGAAAATTATCCTGGATTGCCGCAGCAGCGCTGGAGCGCTGCAGTGAAGCGCAGCGTTCCATTTTCGAAGAATACTACGGTAGCAAAGACCCAGAACATGTAAAGCGCATCAAGCAGCTCTATGATGAATTGCAAATTGACAAGGTGTTTGAAAATTTTAAATATTCTGTTTATGAAAGTTTAGAACGTCGAATACGTGCGCTACCAAGAAAAGGAGAGACTGAGTTCTTTTTAGAAATTTTGGAAGCCTGTCGAAAGCAAATTTATTAAATAAAATTAGGTACTTATTTAATGTTACCAAAATTCTTTGTTGAGGACGGCACTGTTACTGGTCACTACTTCGTGTTTATCCTAACTAATATTATAAATGCGAAAGTAAGTTTGTTTGTTTGTTACCTTTTCACGCCTAAACCACTGAACTGATCATCCTGAAATTTTGCATATACGTTGTCAGGTGTACAGAAACAACATACATTGGCACGGATTCTCTTGTTCAATATCTATATCTATACATATAATAAATCTGTAGAAAAGTCATTTTTGTACATTGAAGAAATTGAAACAAAAAATAGCCAGCGTGTGAAAAGATAAGTAACAGAACCCATTTCCATCATTTTTGAAATTTTTGTCTGTTTGTCTGTTTGTCTGTTTGTTTGTGCGCACATCACGTAAAATCTACGAATTCAATGCTGACAATGTTTATATACAAAAATTATACGCAACTTGAGGATTAACTTAGTTTTTGTTTCATCGAAATCGGTTCACTCTATCAAAAGATATGATTAATTTAGTGAGTTCAAGAAGTAAAATATTACGTTACGCAATTAAGTATAGTACTTGCAACGACATCTTAAGACTAAAAATAGAACTAATGTTGATAGTTGAAATCTAAATCCGATAGATGGCGTTGTGCAAATGACGTCATTTTCTGAATCGCGGTGTTAAGATTTTCCGCGCGAGGATGACGTCCACCGTGTTTACTAGGCAAATTGGGTTTCGTTAGGTGTCTTAAAAGTTCTTGCGTGTGTCGTAAAAGTTCTTTGGTTGCTTGGTTTATCGATTTTCTAAATTGGTCGAAAAAAAAGTATTTGCTTATCTTATTGGTTTCGTTTGGTCAACTTTGGTCATTGGTTTGAAGTACGAAGTAAAGATTGTATTTGATTTACTTCGTAGTTTGAATCCAATAGTGCCAATCGTTATACAGTAAGTTAGTGTTGCCAATTCGTTGAGTCACGACCACGAACAGACGATACGTTGTCACACTAGACTGTTCGACGCACCGATCTTTTAAGTTTGTAGGCTATTCAGTCATAAGTGTTGTTAGTTTTGTTTATTGCTTTAATTTTCCTTGAAAATGCCTCAAAGAAAAAAAACTAACCTTTCGCTGCGTAGCCGAAATGCGAAAAGGATGAGACTTTGTAGGTCTCAGGAATCGGAAGAAGATCGTGAAGCACGGTTATCTGCTAACCGAGAGCACATCGCTCTTTCACGTGAATCGGAAACGTTCACCGAAAGGGAGTCACGTTTAAGTTCACAAAGAACACGGACCGCGACTTTGCGGTCTCAAGAGAGTATCCAGGAACGCGAAGACCGGCTGTCTGCTGATCGGGAGCGCCACTCTCTCTCACGTGAGTCAGAGACATTCACAGAAAGGGAGTCGCGCTTAAGTTCGCAAAGAACTCGGACCGCGACTTTGCGTTCTCAAGAGAATATCCAGGAACGCGAAGTTCGGCTGTCTGCTGATCGGGAGCGCCAGTCTCTCTCACGCGAGTCAGAGACTTTCACAGAAAGGGAGTCGCGCTTAAGTTCGCAAAGAACTCGGACCGCGACTTTGCGTTCTCAAGAGAATATCCAGGAACGCGAAGTTCGGCTGTCTGCTGATCGGGAGCGCCAGTCTCTCTCACGCGAGTCAGAGACTTTCACAGAAAGGGAGTCGCGCTTAAGTTCGCAAAGAACTCGGACCGCGACTTTGCGTTCTCAAGAGAGTATCGAGGAACGCCAAGCACGTCTGTCATCTGACCGAGAGCGACACGCTCTCTCGCGCGAGTCTGAATCTCTCTCCCAAAGAGAAGAACGATTACAAATAGCTAGACATAACTATGTAGGTGTACAAAGAAACAATGAAAGTTATCTTGCATCTGAAAGGGAAAGAATAGATGAACTAAGACGAGCAGAAACAGCAGAACAACGTCAATCTCGCCTAGAAATAGAACGAGCTCGATACCATATGAATAGAGAAACAAATAGCGGAGCTGATGAGTCCATGGAAAATGACGATGCAAATATTTTATTACCTTGGGACAATAGGGAAAAATCAGGGTTCACATATTCGTCTAGAATTAATTATGCTGGCTTTACTTTCGTGGGTGACATGAGAGAAATTTGTAATTTTTGTCATGCTTTGAAATGGAGGAAAGAGACAGATGGAATGTGCTGCTCAAATGGAAAAATTGTTCTTCCAAATTTCCAAGATCCACCACACTTACTTAAAAGTCTCCTGAATGGCGATCATCCCCAGTCGAACCGTTTTTTGGATAATATTCGTTTATATAACAGTGCTTTCCAAATGACTTCCTTTGGGGCAAAACAAATAACGGAAGGACCGTTCATGCCAACCTTCAAAGTACAAGGTCAAGTTTATCACCTTATTGGATCTTTGCTGCCAGAAAATGAACCCAAATTTCTCCAAATTTATTTTGTATCCGATTACACGCAACAGCTCAATGTTAGAAATCACAATTTTCCCCAGCTCAATGCTGAGCTTTTGGGTCAACTTCAAGAATTGCTGCATCACGTTAACCAGTACGTTCGTGAATTCAAAGCTGCATTGGAGTCAATTCCACAAGGCAGCAATGATTTCAAAATTGTTATAAGTGCCGATAGACGTCCTGTGGGTGAACACCGTGGAAGACACAATGCACCCGTCGCAGATGAAGTTGCAGTTGTTTTAGTCGACCAGGAGTGTGAGAGACGTGATATCGTGTTGCGTACACGCGACGATCGCCTTCAACGCATTTTGGAAACCCACCGAGCTTACGACGCCCTGCAATATCCACTAATTTATTGTCATGGTGAAGATGGGTACAATTTTGGGCTGTACCAAGTGAACCCTACTACGAGAGTCACTAATTATCAAAAAAAAATATCTGCTCAACAATACTATTCCTACCTTTTACAAATAAGGCAAAACAGTTTCGTATATTTGCAACGATTTCGTGGTTTGTTCAGCCAATTTATTGTGGACATGTACGCAAAAATAGAAACTGAACGTTTAGTGTATATTCGCACTAACCAGCGACGGTTACGCGCTGAAGAATACGTGCACTTGCGGGACGCCATGCAATCAGATAATAACGTCGAAAACTTGGGTCGATTGGTTATTTTGCCATCCAGTTTCACAGGCGGTCCGCGGTATATGCACGAACGAACGCAAGATGCTTTTTGTTACGTCCGTAAATACGGCCGGCCGGACCTTTTTATAACATTTACAACAAATCCAAAGTGGACGGAGATTTGCCAGGCACTTCTCACAGGACAGGCGTCATACGACAGACATGACATTATTGCTAGGATTTTTCATTTAAAACTCAAAGTCTTGATTAATCTACTTACAAAGGAGAAAGTTTTCGGTTCAACTCTTTGTTTTATGTATAGCGTCGAGTGGCAAAAGCGTGGTTTACCCCACGCGCACATTCTTCTGTGGCTGGAAGAAAAAATTCGTCCCGATGCTATAGACAGTGTCATAAGTGCAGAATTTCCGGACTATAATGCAGATCCGATTTTGCATGACATAGTAAAAACACATATGGTTCACGGGCCATGTGGCCTCTTAAACAGGGAATCACCGTGCATGAAAGATGGTCAATGCTCAAAAAAATACCCCAGAGCACTGAAAGAACTAACTATGGCTGGGGAAAATGGGTATCCGCAATACCGGCGAAGATCACCGTCACAAGGTGGTTTCACAGCTACTGTCAGATTCCGTGGACAAGAAATAATTCTAAATAATAGTTGGGTGGTACCGTATTCTCCAGTTTTGTCAAACGCTTTTCAAGCACACATTAATGTTGAAATTTGTAATAGCGTCGAATCTATAAAATATATATGTAAATATGTTAATAAAGGTAGTGATCAAGCCATGATAGCACTAAGAAATAACAACCAATTTGATGAAGTGACAAGGTATCAATCTCGCCGATACATAAGCTCTTCGGAGGCAGTTTGGCGCATTTTGAGTTTCCCTATTCATGAAAGGTATCCGCCAGTCATCCATCTTGACGTGCACCTGGAAGGCGGGCAGCGAGTTTACTTTCAGCCAGAAAATGTGGCAGAAAGAATGAACAACCCAAGACAAACCACCTTGCTCGCATTCTTTCGCCTTTGCGAAAGAGACAATTTCGCTAAGTCTCTGTTGTACAATGAAGTGCCACATTATTATACTTATAACAAGCAGCAAGGTGTTTTTAATCGCAGGAGACGTGGAACTGCTGTAGAAGGCGAGTCCGGCATTTTTAAAGAACACGTGATTGGAAGAGTATACACGGTGCACCCAAATAATGCAGAGTGTTATTATTTACGCCTTCTTCTTCACACAGTGCGAGGACCTACTTCTTTTGCTGAGCTCCGCAAAGTGGACGATATAGAATATCCCACATTTCAAGCTGCTTGCCGCGCACGGCATTTATTAGATGGCGATCAGCATTGGGATGATGCTTTAGCCGAAGCATGCGTCAGTGATAGTCCACATCGTTTGCGCCATTTATTTGCCATTTTGTTGACATTTTGTGGCCTATCGGACGCTGGGCAGTTGTGGCAAAAATATAAAGACGCGTTTGCCGAAGATTTTTTGAGACAGCAAAATATAAATAGTGAAACTTCTGACCAAGTACGTGAAAGCTGCCATAATAGGGCTTTGCTGGCTATACAAGATATAGTTACAAGTATAGGAGGGAACCCCCTCAGTCAATACGGCTTGCCGACACCGACAGTTGGTGGGGAACGAATTAATAGGGAGTATACATCTGAAATAAATTACAACCCCGAAGAGTTAGCAGAAATATTGCGAAATGGCTGTTCAAATTTGACGACAGAACAACGTCAAATCTTTGATAGAGTATGCTGTAGTGTAGAACATTCATTAGGAGAAATGCTGTTTTTAGATGCACCTGGTGGAACAGGTAAAACTTTCCTCACTAAAGTTATCTTGGCTCAAATAAGGAGCCAAAACAAAATTGCCCTTGCCGTCGCTTCCTCAGGAATAGCTGCCACTTTATTACCAGGAGGAAAAACTGCACATACAACATTTAAAATACCAATCGACTTGGACCGCACAGAAAACCCTGTTTGCAACGTGTCTCGCAATAGTGATAAAGCAAGGGTTTTACGCGATTGCGCCCTTATCGTTTGGGACGAGTGTACGATGGCAAATCGTAAAGCTGTGGAAGCTGTAGATAGAACGTTGCGAGATATAAGACAAAATGACCGACCGATGGGAGGCTTAACGGTGCTATTCTGTGGAGACTTCAGGCAGACACTCCCTATAATACCCAGAGGAACGAGGGCCGATGAAATAGGTGCCTGTTTAAAGAGCTCTATTTTATGGCGTAGTGTCATATTAACTAATTTGAGCTTTAATATGCGAGCATATTTGGGAGGTGACGCAAACGCGCAGGTTTTCTCAAATTTACTACTTCAAATTGGTAACGGCACATACCCGACTCAAGAAGGAGGTAAAGTAACTTTAGTCGAAAGCCTGTGTTCTTCTGTTGCCTCACAGCAGGAACTCATTTCCTCTGTATACGGAGATCCATCAGAGATCTCGAACCATGACGCTGCTTGGCTATGCCAACGAGCTATTTTGGCACCTCGCAACGACCAAGCAGCAGCAATAAATTCTCAAATATTGGTACATGTTTCTGGAGAAAGTAGGGAATATTTATCTATTAACACGGTTTTAGAAGAAGGAGATGCCACCCACTATCCAGTAGAGTTTTTAGACTCTCTAAATACACCAGGTCTTCCAGCACACAAAATTTATTTAAAAGTCGGAGTACCAATCATTCTACTCAGAAATTTAAGCCCACCAAAACTATGCAATGGAACTCGGTTGAGAGTAACAAATCTCCAACGAAATGTCATCGAAGCCGAAATCTTAACAGGTTGCGGCTCCGGTGATGTTGTTTTCATTCCCAGGATACCCATTATCCCCAATAATTTTCCGTTTACTTTCAAACGTGTGCAATTTCCTGTAAGCCTCTGTTACGCTATGACTATTAATAAAGCCCAAGGCCAGACGTTATCCGTTGCGGGTGTAGACCTTACTTTTGATTGTTTTTCACACGGCCAACTCTATGTTTCTCTATCACGTGTTAGCAACCCAAACAACCTTTTTGTATATGCTCCGGGTAATTCCACCGCTAACATAGTATATAGAGAAGCATTAACGTAATCAACTATACCAAAGTCAGGACTCTTATCTAAATCATCAAAAAGGTGATATACTCTTATCTAAACGACGTTGTTTTGTTCTCGACAACCACGCGAACGAAGTCGCGGGCACAGCTAGTCTAAACTAAAATTAGAGAATTGCTATCTTTTACTAAAAGGCAGTGCGAGAAAAGGACGGCTATAGCTATGCACTAAGTTAGAGATGTCAAACTAGTTTACGCCTTGCGCTTCGCCGTGTTTTTAGACGACATGTTTTTACGTGTACCCTTAATTTGTATGGAAATATTAGTTAAAACTAAATTTGACAGCTCTAATTTACGTCCGTCTCTTTCTTGTTTTATTAGAGAGAAAAAGATAACAATAGCCTAAATTAAATTTAGTTTGTGCATAACAGAATCAACACCGTTGTCTTTCAATCATGATTGAATTTAGTAGGTATATATTATTCTAAAAAGTGTAGAAGTTTTTTATTTTTGGAACGAAGTTCCTTATAGCGCGTTGCGAAAGGGGGCGAGACGGAAAAAAGTAGGACCAAAAGTTGTAACGCCACTTTTTGCTATAGTTGTTATTTTTTTTTTGGAACAAAGTTCCTTATCGCGCGTTCGCGAGATGATGGGGTTGAGATGAGATGAGATGAGTTGAGATGAGTTGAGATGAGATGAGATGAGATGAGATGAGATGAGATGAGATGTGATGAGATGAGATGAGATGATGAAGTATAACTTCTTACGTGCGTACATAAGTACACACACACTTTTTTTTTTTGAGTCTGTGCTTAATAGCATTTTTACATAAGACTATGAGTTGGCAGTGCGGTTAATATTACAATATATTTGTTAATAATAAAAAAATAATATTATAACATAAAAAAAATAAAATTATATGTCCCTTGACACCTCTCAAGTTTTTTATTTATGTAAGTACTTATTACATTTTGTAAGTCGAGTATACAGTATGTTGTACAGCGTTTTTGGAGCATAATTTCATTCGATAGATGGCGTTGTACTGATGACGCTGTTTTCTGAATCATCTACGTGATGATTGTGTAGCGCAGCCACTTAATGAAGTATAAACCTATCGGTCAGGGCTATCTGTCAGTAGTAATGAGGCAGCGTGGCGGTTTCTTGGATTACCCTTACACGAAAGACATCCGACTGTTAGAGAGGTTGCGCACTACGTTCGATACTTATCCGTGAAAATACGGTCCGGCGTGGTCGTAGAACAATTTGTATGGTAGGTTACATAGTACCGATCCGAGTTCGGTCCGAGTTTTCTACAGATCTGTATTTTGACAGATAAGCATCGGATAAGTATCGGACGTAGTGCGCAACCGCTCTTACTCATGTTGCCGTCTTGCCGTACGCTTAGAAAATGGACAACGTGTTTTCCAGGAAAGGATTTCATCACCTCCCGCCTTTTTCCAGCTTTGTCAGACAGATTCTTTCGCAAAATCATTATTGTATTCCGAAGTCCACCGTTATAACGCACGGGACACCTCAATAAGGGAGGTAAAAACTCCGCGTTCAAAGGTATTCCTGTTGAAAATTGACCTGGGGAAAATCATAGAACGCTCTTGGTCGTGTCTATACCGTCCATTTAAAAAACTTTGAATGCCTAAAGAACCTGCCTTTGAAGACTAAAGTCTGCGCATATTATTGCATCATGTTCGAGGTCCAGCTACCTACAAGGAACTTAAAATTTGTTAACGGTCAGGAATACGGAACTTATAGAGAACCATGTGAAGCTCTACGTCTATTAGAGAACGATAACCACTGACCCACTGGGACGAAATATGGAGAAAGCCGTGCAGTGCCGATCACCAGACAAAATCAGGGAACTTTATGCAACCCTCATATCATCTTGCGTCCTTTCCAATCCTCAAACGCTGTGGGATAAGTACAAAGAGTAGGTACCTACATAGCCGAAGACATAATTATTGGGGCGACTGCAGCAATTACATGCAGATATATCTTTTAATGATCACATATACCTAGGTAGGTTAGTAGGTACAACGAAGCGCTGACAAAGACTGAAAACAAAGTAATGACATTGGCGGGGAAAAAGCTACAAGATTTTGGAATGGTTAGCCCTCGACGATCAGGCGATTACCTCAATAGTCAAAAAAATGGTTTCTTGGATAGTCGAGTATGACATAATGCAATGAAAATATTCTTTGCAAAAAATACTGTGGACAGACAAGGGTGTAAAGGAAATTTTTATTTTTTTATATATTTATTTTTATTTTCCTTCGAATAGAATAGTAAAAAAAAACAACCAACTTCCAAAAAAAAATACACTAAAAATTAAAAAATAACTTTAATTTCGGAAGTCGGTGTTTGTATTTTATTTCTTCGTTATTTGACAAAGCGCTCAAGCAATTTCGATAAGATTTATATGGGACCACCTCGGGAGTATATTCTATCGGATAAAAAAAGAATTTTGAAAATCGGTCCTCAATGACTTTAAGGGTGGAGCGGAACCTTCAAATATAGGCATTTTCCATGCCTAAATGGAGGTTCCTCGACATACCTACTCGTATATTGTAAGCCAAATATAATTTGTAAATGAATAAATAAATAAATGACAGAGAAATCGGTGGACATACTTAGGTACATAAAAAAACATACATACAGTCGAACATAGAACCTCCTCCTTTTTCGAAGTCGATTAAAAAATAGTTGGATATTCCCAATAAAGGAAATTCTCTACAAAAAAACTTTTTACAAAAAAAATACAACCGACTTCCATAGATAATACTAAAAAATGCAAAATAACTTCAATTTCGGAAGTCAGTGTTTCTAGTTTGGTTTCTTTTCGTTATTTGACACCGACTTCCGAAATTAAAGTTATTTTGCATTTTTAGTATTATCTATGGAAATCGGTTGTATTTTTTTTTGTAAGTTTTTTATTTTTCACTTTTTAGTTGTTGTACCCCATTAGAGAACTAAAATAATAGTAAACTTATGCCCGAACTGATAGCCCCAAAAATAGGGAATTTGAACCCAGTTGGTGAAATTAGGGTGTATCAGGGTGAACTGTACGAATCTGTATACCCCTTTAGAGCGTATCAGCGTGATGTAATGTTGTGAAGTGGTGAAAACAATATACAGACATGCGATTGCAGCAATTCTGGAAGGTTTGCTATTATTTATTGAAGAGTTCCATTGTGTATCTCTGATGTTCTTCAACAGATCTTCACCAAATTAAAATGGGACCACATGTGAAGCACCAGCTTTTAAATAAAAATCATCAAAATCGGTTCACCTAGTAAAAAGACACAACAAACAAAACAAAATTTAAAAAAAATACAGTCGGAATGAGAACCTCCTCCTTTTTTTGAAGTCGGTTAAAAATAAACTTTAGCGTCGAACATCTCTGTATTTTCAGCGATAACACCATTATTTTTTTTAAGAATTGAATTAGCATTTTATTAAAACGTTGAGAAGACAATTATTTAATTTATTGTGTATATTCTGGATAACCTATAGAAAACCCGTAAAATAAATGCCTATTTGCATCGTCAACACAACTATTACGTTCAATTCTCAACCTTATTTGATGCTATCTCAAATCGTAGTCAGTCCGCGCCTTAAACGATGAAATTGTTCAAGAATTAAAATACTAATAATCCTCGGTTGCTTCCAGAACAAAGTCACGTCTTTCAACGGGTGTTACGTCAAGTAGAGCCTTTTTTTTTGCGGACTTGGGAACGGTGCACTCTTTCTTCTCGACGCCGCTGAAGGAACCGGAGAAACGTTTTTGTTAAACGGCTTCCTCCGCTATAGCCGCTACACTACTGAACGGAGGTCGCAGTTCACATTCCGTCCTAAAAATCTGCAGTTTCAGCGAAAATAGCACTCGAGGTATGATGCTACGACAGTGTAAACTTTATGTCCGTGACTACCGCCGGACCACCAACGCCAATCGCTTCCATATTTGTTAAATACTTAGTACTCAATTGGTACTAATTAGTACTCGAACAACAGAATTGGTACCTTAGTAGTTTTCGAGAAAATCGACTTTGAAGGTGGTCCGGCGGTAGTCACGCTCCGTTCAGCAGGACCACCCAGAGCGCCGAAAAAGGAGGCATGCTACAGCTATTCTAAGTATACAAATAATTATTACCCTTATATGTGCTTCATTTCGTAAAAAAATCAGAACTGAAACATATGTATTTACCGAGAAATCAACGGTGATTACTTACAAGCGCTCGTTCAGCAGGACCACGACCTGTGCCACGACTTTCAATGTTGATTCCAAGTTGGAGGAGCTTGTCGCTTTCCTCAAACCTACATAGAAAATTAGCACTGCTAGATAAAATTAGTACCCTAAATTCAAAGTTAGTACTTCAGTAGTTTACGAGATATACCATGCCATTAGTGGGGCGGCGGTAGTCACGGTGTTAAATTTTCATTTCAAGATTTCCCTATTAAAAACTACGTGATTTTATCCCAAATTTATACAAAAATTAGTACTCATAAAGAAGTTATAGTGATCGAAAATTCAGATTCATATGTGTTGTTGTTTAAGAGAAATTAGCTTTCCATACACTGGACTGGCCTGTTGGTCTAGTGGTTAGTGACCCTGACTGCTATGCTGGAGGTCGTGGGTTCGATTCCCACCCAGGACAAATGTTTGTGTAATGAGCACGATCATTTGTTCTGTGTCTGGGTGTAATTTATCTATAATATGTATGTATTTAGAAATATATAAGTATGTTTATCAGTTGTCTAGTACCCATAACACAAGCTCTGCTTAGCTTGGGACTAGATGGCGTTGTGTGATAGTTGTGGAATATTATTATTATTATTATTATACATTTATCACCGCGTATAACCCGATCAAATTAAGTCGTCAATGGTTTTGAATTATTTAGTAGATGATACACTCGTGCACATACATCTATGGATGTCGGAATAGTAATAAAGATATTCAACTGTTTGTTACTATTCAAACATCCATAAATTTCCAGGAATTTCCAGTCTTAAAAATAGTCGGAAACCGAAACTTTCTTTTTAAATGAGAGATGGGCAAAAAATGCCCCCTAACACCCTCCTCCTACCCGGGCCAGCGGACGGCGAGTTATGGGTAGCTCGCCGTCCGATCAGCACCAGGCCCGAGAGTCGACGGCGCGTAGTGTTCCACGCGCTTGTTCCTCAAAGAGTTGTCAGCAAAACATGACGGAGTCCGTCGTGGCCGATGCCTGCCCAGGGGTTGTGGATAAATGTGTGACGAAACAGAGTTACCGCGCCCCTGGGCACTCAGGGCAGGGAAGGAACAGGGGTGGATTTTAGTCAGTAAGAGTCTGACACGCCCTCCCGCTCCACCCAGAGCGGGCGATGTCATCGGATGATTTCACACCCTACAAAAAAAAAACCCTCCCTCCTCCTTGCTATTGCGATAAAAGTTCTCAAAGTATTATTTTCGCTTGAAACCTGTACAAATTATCATTTTCATCTTCTAAAATTGTTGCGAAACTATTGTTTTTGAAGGTCTCGGTATTGTCATTTAAAATCCCTTTTTTTTTATGGCAAAGAAAAAACTAAGAAGGTAATAAAATGTGTTACGTGCGTCACAGATTTCATATAAATTCTAATATTTATAATAGGAAGTTGGACTAGGCAAGTAAAATGACGATTTTTGCAGCTTTTCGAAAAAAAAACTATTTTAAGAGAGGACAAAGTCCCATTGGTGAACCTGGCAAAAATCAAACACAACCATGTGTTCTATCATAGTATATTCCAAAAATATAATGTTATACATGACATAATTGAGTATATAAGGGGTAGTGTTACTTACCCGTCATAAACAGCAGTACTTAAAGTAAAATGCAAAATTATAACTTAACACTTTTGCTAAATAATTATAATACACTATGTGAGTTGCTTGCTACGAGGTGGGGCTGAAATGTTTTAGAACAATACATAGTTGTCTTACTTGAACGGGACAGGGCTGGGCATGTCTGCCGCTTGCCGAATTAACAGCCGGCACAAATTCCACAAAGCCCAATCGGATCAGCATCTCTATTCACAACCTTTCGATTTCATCCCAAAACGAAAGGTTGGGGTTTTGTGAGGTTCGTTTAGGGATAATGCTACAAGAAGGTTCATTTCTGTGGTAAAAAAATATTAAAGTGGTAAATGAATGAGCATTTCGCAACATAATTTATGTGAAAGAAAGAAAAAGAATTTATGTGCACCATTCTCCCTAAACAATCGTTACAAAACCACAAACATTCGTTTCGGAATGGAATAGCTGAATAGCTATGCTGGAAAGCGGAAGCTTGGGATCACGTAGAACGGAAAAAAAAAATTACTTTCCCAAAAAGTAATGCCATCACTCAAGAATACTGCATTAAATTTGGTATACAGTAACACCATATCGGCTTTGCGTAAATTAAAGTATACATTGTAACTTAAAATGGAGAACTTAAGCTATTTAATATATTATCAGTTAACTATTTCACAATAAATAACATAAATACACTGTCGATAAATTAGAGCGTTATCGTACATTTGCTTGCTTTAAGTAACATTCCAACTTTATTTACAACTATTAAATACATTCGGAATTATTCGGGCAAGATTCTGAATTATTATTGGGTAAGATCCGTAATCATTTATGGGAAATATTCGTAATTATTCTTATGAGAGGTTCGGAATTTTAGGAAACGTAGGTATCCGGGTAAGATTCGGAATTATTAATGAAACATTCGAAAACATTTAGCATCACCTCGTTAAGGCCCTCGTACGTAACATATTAAAAGTAAATATAACGAATATAGAGTACAGAGTTAAGCGTTAGCATCGAGTGCGATAACGTTCACAAAAGTAGGTATATTTGTTGTGTTGAAATGACTACAAAGCGTCTGCTATACAAATATGAAACACAAAACTTATTTCCCTATTAACTATTTTTATTTAGAGACATTCCTATCTTATATAACTGTGTTATGCAGGTTCCATTTAATTACGTACTTCTGCAATGTCAAAAAAAAATTAACAATGAAAGCGAGTGCATATAATTTAAGATTATAATTATAATCTCGATTTTAATCTGATGATAACTTTAAAATATCATAAATATCGACCAATTGATGCATATCCTCGTTAGTACCCAGAAAATGACAACACTAAAGGTGAAAGCATACGTCAACGCGCTTATACAGGCTGTAACCCAAATGCGTGGTCATATTTTAAAAACTGTTTATGTCCATAGAGAAATCATAAACAATTCCGAAAAAAAATTGAACCTCCTCATACTAATTTTGATCAGCTGATCACTTTGTACGGAAAGGCAAATTTTTTATTTTTTTTTGGAATTTACTTCGACTTGGGTAGCCCGCGAAATACATTTTTTGCAATTTGCAGGTGTGTCAGGTTGTATCTTGGTCAAAATTTGATTCGCGGCCGTAGCAAGTATATATTTATAGAATTATAATCATTAAAATCATCAATACAACTCTTTCAGTTAGAATTGATGTCAAATGTAAGTATTTCATGAAATCATGACATTTGGCATCAATTCTAACTGAGAGAGTTGTATTGATGATAATTCTGATTGCAGATCTGTAATACGTACTTGCTACGACCGCGAATCATATTTTGACCAACATACAACCTGATACTGACCTGCAAATTGCAAAAAACGTAAGAAAATTTGAATTTCGCGGGCTACCCTGGAGCTTAAAGTTGTTCATTTCCATGAGCAGAAGCAGTATCTATAATATGACCGCCCTTCTTCTGCAGGACGTTTAGGTGTGCATTTAGCTTAATAATCTTTACAAGGTAAGAGGCACTCCACGTTATGTCCAAACTTCGCACATAAAGCATAACATTCCAAATTCAAAAACAAAATAAAATTTTGTGTTTCTCACTCAAATAGCAAACTATAGTACGTGCTAATATAATTTTGACTAGTAAGCACCAATTGACTAACAATATTTATCCCTTACAAAATCTATGTACAATCTTATTTGGCTAATAAAATTTAGCCAATCACACAGCATCATACGAAAACGGTTACTAAATAGATAACTATTATTATTATACAGTGAAAATGATCAAATCAATGTTTGAGCGCCGTTCGAAGTGTGGCCCTATAAACTTAAACAAGCTTTAACATAACGACAAAATACGTTGTTTTGTGCATAATCGTAACTACGGTATGGTTAGGTTAGTATGTTAGTTAGTTTGTACGGTTAAACATATACGTTTTTAATATTGCTGGGCAGTAATCAATTAGAAATGAACTTAGGGATTAACTGGAAAGGCTCCGTACTAGAAGTAATGGCAGCGCCTCCACCATATTGTTTAATTTTCTGATGTTTTGCTACGCAAAAATGTGAATTCTATATATAGATATAACATTCGAATTAAAATGATTCATCTATGATCGTGGAATTCAAACACTATAAAACAAATCTCAGTTTGTTTTTGCATATATATACCAAACTTCTTTTAAAATTAAACAAGGCCTTTTCATTATAGAAACTTACCCCTTTCAGCAACATTTCAAAACATGCATATAATAATTTTAAATGAAAATAATACATAAACTTAAATTATTTACATAAAATACAAAGCTTGCGGGTGTCAAGTCATAAAATTTGAGTAAGCTCTTACGTTGGCACTGGGGCGTATTTGTGCCAATATACGCGTCATTTGCAACATTTACCTTATTGCTTGTAAAGTATAGTTCAATTCTATAGTTATGAAATAACACAAATATTTGTGCAAATACGCCAAGTCTGCCAATAAACATGTGATATTTATTACCTTACTCTGACATTAATATTGTGATCAGATCCAGTTATTTCTAATAAATTGTTAAATTCGGTGGTCCTCGTTACTATCTGTGTTCCGATATACGTAAAGACGTGGTACTGCATCGACCTTAGGCAATATTACAATTTTTGTTCCTCAGAACAATTTAAAGTATTATTTTATTATTCGACATAAGTTTTAAAACTTTCTATAAATATTATACTCATGCGATTATGCATTGTACACGAATATAGAGTAAAATAAACAAACGGAGGTAGATTTTTTAGCAATGACAGTCAATGGCCGAACGGATGTTTGCCTTTTCCACGCTAAGATTTTCCATAACGCCATCTCACTCTTTTATTCCAAACGGTCTGTATTGCCGTTGCTAAATAATATACCCATACAATACTATTTACTACATCCATATTAGAATATCTACATCTATTTGGCGTGCACAAATTGGCATTTTTAATACCAAACAGAGACATCAGTCACGAGTGGAATATAATTTTCTTTCGCCATAACCATGATATGGTTAGAGAGAAAATACAACGTCTTTTAGGTTACTTTTACCAATTCAGTCAATATAATCATACAATATTACTTTTGCCGATCTCTCAAGACAAACTTAGAAGATTTTAGCTGAATAAATCGTCGCGCGAAATGAAAGTCACTATGGCCTAACCGATCACCAATTTTTAGAACACACAAAAATCACCCTTTAAGACCAGCTAAAATTGGGTGCATTGGAAACCCGTACACGAATCAATCGAAACATTCCGTGATAATAAACAATTTTCTTTCTTTCATAACTTTCCTTAACATCACATATCCAACAAAGCGGATCAACAACCCTTTTCCTTAAGTGAACACTTAAATGCGCGGCAAAATACGCAGCTTACCTGTCAACCGATCGACCATTTCAAACTTCGAACTCTTTACATTTTTTTTTGTCGAGTTAATACTCTCCACATTTTAATACATTTATGTATGAGTTTAAGTGCTAAAAAGTGTAATACACACATTCTCCTCATGCGGGGTCGGTTTGCGTAAGAATGGGGAGTTGTGGCGCCAGCTTGAGTCGCCGATGTGCTTCGGAGCCAGTGAGAGCAGCCACGGTGATCCCTGCTTCGTAGGACGCCGGGATCTGAATGAACCGGGTCCTGGTGCAATAATCTTGCCAGCCACTCGCTCGCCACTCACGGATCACGTTTATTACTTGACCTATAAGTAATTTAAAGTTCGTAAGTAAAGGCCAAAATACACATACCTGTAACTTGCACAAAAGTAAGCAAATAACTTGCATGCCATTGTGTCATAACAAGTTCTGATTGGTGTACGCCACTCTTTTAATTTTGTGGGGGTATGAAGCCGTCCAATGACTTCTCCCGCTCTGGGAAGAGCGGGAGGGCTTGTCAGATTTTTATTGACTAAAACCCACTCCTGTTCCTTCAGTTACCTGAGTGCCAAGGGCCGCGGGAGCTCTATTCCGAATTTATCCACGACCCGTGTACGCCACTCTGGCATACAAACTACTTGCATACTGTTATACAAGTTACAGGCATGGGTATTTCAGCTGTATAGTTTGTAGTCGACGCTAGAAAGTTTCCGTCAGTTAACGATTTTCAACACAAATGGATAATACTAATAAACTAAGATTGATTCGTCATCATCAAGAGCACCTGCCAGGATTGCGGGAGTGATCGAAGGAGTTAACGCGACCCTGGCATTTCCCACCCAATTTAAAAAAAAAAAACATCAAGAGCAGACAATGCAGCTTTGTATCTGGAATGCAAATGCTTCTTTAATATTTTTGATATTGTAGATATGCATAGGCGGCGTTGATCGCATACCACCAGATAGGGAACCTGCTTCTTTGCAATCTATTTTCATTATTGTAAATACCGATCTGAAACCTAATTGATTGAAAAACTAGCTCTGCCCGCAGCTTCACCCGCTTAAAAAGTTAAAAATATGGCCACAAATAAAAACGTTTCATACAAACTTTTCCATTCCTTTTCAATCCCCTTTTTTCTGTTTTTTATTTTCGGGGGTTGAGAAATCATCCAAAGACTTCTCCCGCTCTTCGTGTCAGACTGTTACTGACTAAAACCCATTCCTGTTCCTTCCCTGTCTGAGTGCCCTGGGGTGCGGTAACTCATTTTCAGAATTTATCCGCTACCCCTAGGCATAGGCATTGGGTTTACCCTGGAGTACAACTTTAAGCCTCGCGCTGGTATATGCATGTATACCCGGGACGACATCTGCTATCGATCTTAATATCAAAATATTCTTCCTTATTACTTGTATGCATCATAAAAGAACCTCTGTACAAAATTTCAGCTCTCTAGGTCCAAAGGTTAAACCTTGGGCATTGATGAATTAGTCAGGACTCTTCTTTTTGTTTAACACTAGCAACCCGCCCCGGCTCCACACGAGTGCAAATTGTACACACAAACCTTCCTCGTTTATCGCTCTTTCTATTAGTGGAAACCGCATTTAAATCTGTTGCGTGGTTTAGGAGCAGTCAGCGTAGAAACAGACAGACGCGGAAAGCGACTTCGATTTATACCTTTTACTTAGATGTAGGATGCAATATACATTTATTTTCGTCTTTTTATAGGGTGACTGGTAATTAGTGAGCGATACATAAACACGTGATTGTACTCATGATAACAAACAACTTTCCCAAAGAAAGATTTTATTTTTACTCATTCCTTATCACAATAACACAACAGCCGTATGAAATTCGTGCGCGCGCGCCTATGTCCTATCAGTAAAAAATTTTTGAGAATTTCTTTAGGTTTTCCTGAAGAAAGTTGTTCATATCGATGGGCAGATGCAGTTTTTAAAATATGACCACACCTTTCCGTTACAACCTGTATAATCATTTCTTTTTTCTTTTCTTAATGTTTTAAAGTCATTAAACATCTTTCTACTCTATGAATGATGTGCATGCCTTTAAGTGACTTGTTTACACAGGAACTTTTTGTGAACGTGTTACATGTCTAGAATGAATTTGTGAATAAGTAATTGGTGTGCCTATATTAAATAGAAAAATACAAACTTACCAAGCACATTGAAAGATTGAAAGCGTCGATCAGGTACAGCCATCAGCGGGGTCAAGTCCGTATCCCTGGTGAACCTAAGAAGTATATCCAGGGACTTGACGAGGAGTACCGACGGCGAAGTGAGATGATGCCACAGCCTCGCCTCGCGGAGGCAGCCGACGGGGTTGCAGAGATACACCCCGCGGGGGGACACGCCGAACACCATCTGGTGGTGCCAGGCGTCGGGGATGTCGTGTGCGTAACCTGCTTGTAGGTTGAGGGTGAGGATGGGTACTGCACCTGTAAACGGTATGCATGTTTAGTGTGGTCGCTGAAAGGCTATAATTTATCGCCGGTTACTAAAAGTATACCGTAAAGTCGGGTTACTTTGACCCTGGGGTATAACTTTGGCCCAAGTTTGTTAACCAATAGAAACACAGGATATTAAGTTTTATGTGTTCCTATTGGCTAACGAGCTTGGGCCAAAATTATACCCCTTTACCCACAAAAAAAAAGGGCCAAAGTAACCCTTTTTTTGTGGGGTGGGAAATCATCCAATGACTTCTCCTAGCGAGAGAGTGTGTCAGACTTTTACTAACTAAAACTCACCCCTGTTCCTTCAGTTGCCTGAGTGCCCATGAACGCGGTAGCTCTGTTTCGAATTTATCCGCTAAAGTTGAGCCCTTTGGTCTGGGTAGACCAAAGGGCTCAACTTTACAATAAGGGATCCCGAGTAGACTCTTTAATTTTTTTTTTGTGCAAAGTACTTGTTATCTTGAGCAATTTCACGAAGTTACAAGTTTAGGAAATAAATACTTACTTTCGGAGATAAAAAATACCAAACTTTGATAAAATAACCTCAACTTTCGCACTATTTCATAACTTTTGTCTTAATTTTGACATTTAGTGTTGCTATTTTAGGGAGTGTGCGTTTTGATTATGCAAATAATAAGATGACCCGCAATTTTTAATGTTTTTTTTTTAATTCGAATTTTATTATTATTATTAGTTATTCTATTTGGATTTAATAACTTCTCAGTGATTTGTGTTTTTAGGGAGAATACCTACGAAAATTTTGATTTAGTGACAATTTAAATTTTTTTTTTTATTCTTTTGGTATCTGCTAAAGGTGAAACGAAACGCATTTTTTTTGCAACCTACAAAAAGATATTTAATCTATGACCTATGTTTAGGTTACCTCATGGTTAAAATAGGTCGAATTTTTTTCAAAACTGAATCGGGGCACCCCGACTGCACGTAGTCCTTTGGCTGCTACCCCTAGAGTGTATATAAAAACCGGAGGCGCGAAGGGAGAGGAACCCCCGACCGCTGTAACATCGTAGGTGCCTATCCTTTGTTACGCAAGGGCGAAGGGGTTGCACTTCCCGCAGCGCCGGAGACGTTGCAGAAGCAACTTTTGTGTTTTGAGCAATTTTTAGTGACAATTTAACTGAAAAAGTTAACAAAACATAACCTAAACTAAACCTACCTACCTAAACTTTTGGCGCACGGCAGGGGGGTCTCACGGCGCCTGTTGGTGTCAACTTTAGAATCTGGTATACCTACTGAACAAACACTACACTCCTCATTTAACTCTGACATATACACATATAGCCAGGTTGGTCCCCGGACGAAAGACTTCAGGAACCTTGGGTAAGTCTTATAAAACATTTGTAGGTTATTCGATTAGCTCTGCGCATCGCAGACAGCTTGCGACCTAGTTGAACCCAGGGGTCCGGCTAGCGCGCTTCCACAACTCTTGTCTCCTCAAGTCGGATTCTTAGCCCTGGCTTGGTTGCATACAAACCGACTTCTGGTTTTTTTTGTTTTAATTAAACGTTGCCCCACACTTAGAATTACTCCTATATCGTGGATGCGTTCACAAACATGCATCTCACATAAACAAGATACCTAGGCCCGGAACAACCATCTGCAGGCCATATAAATATTTGTCCCGCAGCGTAGCAGCCAATCCGCTCAACCACTGCGTCAACCGTGGCGTCATAGTTTTATTCAGCTGTTTAACTTGTTTTTTTTACCACCTTTTGTACAATCTCGTTAAGTGTATGATTAACTTGTATGTGTTTTCCTGTTTGTTCAATAAAAGTATTATTATTACACAACAGTTTTACTTCAATTATCTACTAAACATCTTTACTCATAGATATCCAGAAACACCTCAATTCAATCACCATTCACCTGCCAAGTACGGCCTTAATGGCATAACTTACGCAATGACAATCTAATACGCTCAAGCATGCATTCATATTTGCATAATGTATGCAAATGACTTCACTATTACTATGTTGTCGATGTCAATAAATTGCTTACATTATTTACGTTTATATTTAGTGACTTGTGATTATTATTATTACTTTACTACATAAGGCTGGGATCAGAAATGCGGATGTATATCTGTATGACATTTTACATGAAGCAAATTTAATATATTATGTTTATGCGATGATAAGCAGACTTTCAAGCTTTTAACTGCCCAGTGTACAATGTCCAATAACGTCTAGATAGCTACGACCTGGGGGTCTTTAGGACCAAAGAGAATCGCGCGTGCTCCATCGTCCACCACATCATCGCTTATCATAAGGTGATATAGTGGTCAAGCGCGAGCCTAAAAACATTTTAAAAAAATCGCAGTCGTAGTCAACCCCTACATTCAAATCAAATTGCCAACGGGCGGCGTCCTAGTTCCCGTGCGATTGGTTGTACGCTAAACAAAGCATAAAGCCGATTACACTGACTCGACAGACAATAAACCTTAACAAGGTGTGTTTTAGTCAGTAAGTCTGACACGCCCTCCCGCTCCACTCAGAACGGAAGAAGTCATTGGATGATTTCCCACCACCCAAAAAAAAAAGGCTATGGTTCTATTGTCACAAAAAGATGAACAAAACATTATGATTTCTGTCTAGAAAATATTTAAAAGGTTAGGTTGCAGTTGCCATATCTCCTACTATCTTACCAACAGTGATCCAGTCTGCCAACCAATGTGACAGCGACACAGCTCGTTCAGGGAAGGTGGGAAAGAACCGCGCTGTGACCAGTCCATCTGACGCCCGGTGAATGCCGGAGACCAGGTCGGCAGCCGTGCACCCGGCTACAGCGCGGGAGAATAAGTACCTGCAACGAGAATGGTCGACTTGATACGCTACACTCAATAGAGATGATTTCAGGGTACAAAAATATTAATTCTTCCGTAAATTAGATTTTCAAAAAATATTGGACACAAAGTTCAGAAGTGGGGGCTTGTGACGTCACTTATAGGTAACAAGACATACGGGTCGAAAACAGAACCTCTTTTTTTGAAGTCAGT
This sequence comes from Polia nebulosa, assembly GCA_951329385.1. NCBI lineage: Eukaryota > Metazoa > Arthropoda > Insecta > Lepidoptera > Noctuidae > Polia > Polia nebulosa. Next base: position 14,549,062 of record OX589605.1, on the reverse strand, counting down.
TAAAAAGTGGTACATTTTTTACGTACAGGTGTGTCCAATAGAAATTTGGTAACTGACGGATCAAATTTATTTTTTTCGTAATCTACGCTACTGTTAGTTTACAGTGTAAAATTAAATTAGCTGGCAAGACTCCGCAGATGTGATGGATACCCAATATTGACAAAACAAAAAAAACCGGTAAGTGCGTGTCGAATTTCGCACATTTAGGGTTCCGTACCAAATGTATTTTTGACTATTTGTATGGCTTTGGCTCAACAAGATGCTTATACTGTGAAATTTTGAAGACTGTAGCTCCAACCGTTTGGCTGTAAGTAAAACCTGTGTGACAGACGACGAACGGATAGACAGACAGACGGACACGTGAGTGACAGCAATAGGGTTCCATTTGGACCCTTCGGGTACGGAACCCTAAAAAACTGGCCAAGTGCGTGTCGGATTACGCACATTAAGAGTTCCGTACCAGCCTGCCCAGGGGTCGTGGTTAAATTTGAAACAGAGTTACCGCGCTCCTGGGCACTCAGGGCAGGGAAGGACCAGGGGTGGGTTTTAGTTCGTAAGAGTCTGACACGCCCTTCCGCTCCACCCAGAGCGGGAGAAGTCATAGGATGATTTCCCAACTCTAAAAAAAAAAGCGTTCCGTACCGAATATTGCAATTTGTTAGTAAAGTATACGTAATAATAAACATTATCACCAGTCAATGGGCAGTTAAAAAATTCTTCGTAACAAAATTATGTGACAGTCGACGGACGGACACGTGAGTGACAACAATACCGCTATAGGCTCCGTTTGGACCCTTCGGGTACGGAACCCCAAAAACCGACCAAATGCGACTCAGACTCGAAGCACACGAAGGGTCCGTACCATCGACTACGGTTCATGAGATACAGCCCGCTGACAGACTGATATAAAGTTGAATTGAGCTACCATCTAAGGGTGAAGGCAAATTGACACCAAGTCAAAGCGAAACGCTGACCCCTTTTTTGGGGGGGGGAGGGGGGGAGAGAAATCGTCCAATGACATCGAGCGGTAACTGTTACGAATTTATCCGCTAACTCTAAGAGTCCGAACCCGAAGAGTCCAAACGGAGCCCTATTGCTGTCACTCACGTGTCCGCCTGTCCGTTGTCTGTCACACAAGTTTTACAGTCAAACGGTTGGAGCTACAGTCTTCAAATTTTCACAGTATAAGCATCTTGTTGACCCAAAGCCATAAAAATTGACAAAAATACATTTGATACGGAACCCTATATTTGTGAAGTCCGACAAGCACTTGGTCGGTTTTTCTGACTCTGTATCTATGTGCCTTAACCCTAAGTGGCCGTGGGCGGGGCACATATGCAGGACCGAATGTTGTGGTGATGTATGGATGAAACTAGTGTCCAGTAGTCAACATTTCTCGACTATTGATGATGATTTAAGGAAGTAACCAAATAACATAATTAGCTTAATAAGTAATTACCTTGGTACTGGAGCTTCATCAGCTCTTTGTCGTATTCCAACAGATGAGGTTATCTTCTCTAAATTCACGGGCACACCCAATGCATTCTGGAATTTAAAATAAGACAGATACTGTTACTTGTGACCTAAATATTATAATCAACGTAACAAATGATTGTATTGTTTTATCTTTCACTTTCGTTTCTTAGAATTCGTAAATACAGTGTCATGTTGTTTTTTTTTTTGAGTCATCATATTGTCATCATTGTGCTACTCTTATTAAGTTACAACAGAACAAAAGATTGAACATATATGTAAAAATAACTTCAACCAGTAGTACTGAACATTTTCTTTTAATTACTTTTATTTTCATTATACATCCAATATCACTGTGATGTCTATAGCGAATTGGTGAGTATCCAAAGTATCAAAAATGTTACCTATACCCGGAATATCATTAATGAATTCATTTTATGTTTTGAGCAGGTATTTAAAATGTTTGAATTCTTTGGAATATCCACCCTTCTCATTATCATAATTAATTTCGACAGGTACATACAAAAACATTAACAACAGCTGTCACCCCGCAGGCGGAGGTGCTGATCTGCGTGACCTGTCGCTCACAGGCCTCGCTCTCCGACCATATCATGCACCGGGGAGGTTCCACGCACGCCGCACTGCTAGTACTGGTGCTCGCCGCTGCTTCACTTGCCTACGGACACAGTTACGTGATAATAGGGATGTTCAGCTTTTTTTTTACCTCTAAATACAATTGTAGAAAATAAAAAAATGTGTTCACGATCGGGCAACGCCATCACAGCCACTGCTACAAACGGCATTGTTAAAACTTTCCATACAAGTCACTGAGACAGACGATAACCCAATCGTCTGTAGACTATTTTTTTTTCATTAGAATCCAAAAGTAACGACCAAAATCGAAATAGAAAGAGTATTTCAAATCCGTTTGAACGGATTTGAAATACTCTATTTCAATATTGATCTTACTTTATTTTGAAATAAAGTAAGTTAGAAACTAATCAAATCTGGTGGAAGGAGAAACTGTCAAATAACACAATAAGGATGCACACACATAAGTATGACATCACCGATATTAAGTTTTGCTCGTACAAATGGGACCTCTACACCCCCACTCTTCCTTATACCAATAATCTGATATGCTTATTACAGCTTCATTTAATAACCAATTTAGATGCTGTTTTCAGACAAAGATTTCTTTTTAATGTATTTGTTGTTACTTATAATATTTTACAACACTAAACACAGTAAAATACCCTATTCTATATATAAATAGACTATGGATATGAGAGCCGAAACTTGTGGTCAGCGCAGTTGGAAGTCCACGAATATTAATAACAATGGCGTCTCTAGTTGCTGCATTGTGTTTCGTGCTGTGGGTATAGTAAGAAGTAAAGTAAAATTTGCTAAAAAAATAGGCAAGTTAGAAGCATTTTACAATCATCTACTAGAGAGGTGCATTTGAGCAGAACTTAACATAATGTTGATGGAGGTATAATAATGTAAGAGTAATCTTTCTATCTTGCTGAATTAGAAAATACATTACAGTACCCCCCTAGTGGGCGTTTATATGGCACATCAAGATTCGAGAAAAACTGTCACAGAGGTATGAGTGATGGGTAAGGGTGTCTATGTCACTCATGCCTGTGTGAGATTGGTACCTCAGAGTTCAGCTTCCAAGAGCGTCCTCTACGAAGAATATTTAAAATTTTATGTGCCATATTAACGGCCACATGCTGAAAACAAATTATTTCAGAATGAATGTTCTGGTCCAAAATCAGAATTAGTAGCAAAGCTTGGACAAGAAAACATACCTTAGCAGTAGCTTGGCTCTCAGCATCCAATCTAGCCTTATCAGCAAGCAATTTCTTCGACATTTTGACATGAAAAAGTGCTGCTGATATAGCTGCAGTGTCATGTACTGGCTGGTTGATTTGATGTGCAAATGCTTCGACATGATCATCATCATCTACAAAAAAAAGCAGTTTTTAGAGGACAATAAGAAACCAAATACAATAAGTCATAAGTGGATTTCAATCCACAGCATGACTTAGCCCATAACTGGGCTTAGGCCTATCTGGTAACTAGCATTTGAACATTATTTAGTGAGTTGACATACATCTACACTGTAAGACAGTGGTCTGAGTCAGGGCTGTTCTGTACCGTAACTACTAAATGCTTATTTAGACTATTGTGTACACCTATTTGTATAAGAAGCAAGAATAATGGTGGTATTCAAGCAATTTATAATTTGTGAACCTTCTACCTAAACATTCATACAAAAAAAATAAAAGTAATATAAATGTAAAAAAAAAACAATAAACAAAATATAAGTAAAAAAAAAAAACAATAAAAAAATGATGCGTTGAGCACTTCAAACTTATCTAACATTTTAAATCCTAAAAATGTTCAATGCATTCGATTATAAGGCACTGAAAGCTGCAGCCTTCTTATTTTAAAATTTGAAACCATTATGTTGTCATGATGGCTTCAAATTCAGCAGTCAAATCTTAAAAAAGCACCATCATTTTTTATTTATTAAGCTAAACAACTTACAAATGAATATCTCTGATGGTGAAACCAACTCTCCATTGGCGGTATGCAGACCACCCGGATACATGATGAGTCCATGTGACATTGTTCTCCTGACCACCAACTGCTCACCCCTTGAGTTCACATGAGTGATGTATGGACCATAACTAAAGTTTTGGTCCACATAGTTATGGGCACTACTGCTGCTACCCTCTGCAGCATCCCCTTGGCCTGTAGGAACTCCTCGACTTGTTGACGGCACACATGACGAATACAAATCTGTATCTCCATGTGATCCTGATCCACTAGCTGTAGAAGTAATCCTACAAGTAAATGTAGGAGCACTCACAGGGATTAACCTAGCCGGAACATATTCCGGAGTCGTCCCCCTCGCTAGTACAGGCTCAATCTCCTCGGGCATGTTATTTGCAGCTTCCAACTCTGCATCCGGAGAAGATTCATCACCTGTGTCTACTTCACATGACGGTCCTGGATCAAAGTCCATTTCCAAAAAATCCATGTCAGGACTGGATGCTCTAGAAGCTGGCTCCCTGCCTGGAACAGCACCCTGCTGAGGCCCCACATAGTTGTGCATGGGGAGATGCTTGTCTAAAGGCAAACCCATGTCAAGGCTAAAGAATGAGCTTGGCAGGTCAGCCAAATGTTCCCCACCCCTGTATGTATAAATACACCCATCCTCTGAGCCTAAAGAATAGTCATCATTGCCAGTATCACTGGAACTGTCATCCTCTAAATTAGGCCTGTTTAACTTCAGACTTGATGGTCTCTTCCTATTCTCTCTGAAAGAGGTGGTCTCTGGGTTCTCACTAGTTCTACTTGTGCCACTTGTTGAAGGTTGGCTGCTATTCATTGCCTTGTCCAAACACACTTTGTGTCTCTGACATGTCTGCTTATCCTGATTAGGCTCTGTGCCATTGTCATACACAGTAGATACAGTCCTGCTGCTTCCCGCAACCGCAGGATCCGCTTGTTCAGCATTCGATTTAGTCACTTGGTTGTTACACTTTTGTGATTGGGTAGATAAATTAAGGTTTTTAATAGTTTCAGGATTATTTTCGCTACACCGGCTAGTTTGAGGTCCTGATTCATGGCTAGGTAATGAATTCATGTGATTCGGCCGAGGTCCATTCAAGGGAACAAAGCTCGAGCTTGGATTCGAGGTCGATGTAAATAGATTTTCAGCGTTATCTCTTTGCCCTGATTGATTATGAGTAGTTTTGTAGTTCCTATTTTTTTCACCCTCTCCATCGAGTTTTACAGAATTCCTCATAGACGAAGAATCTTTCGAAGAATCCATGATTACAAATACATCGTAGAAGTCGGCATTGTTCCCTTAATTTTTTAAGGTTACCAACGGCTTGTTGATTCGAATAGCAGCGATAAAGAAGGCACTAAACTAAAATTTAATAGCCATGTGAACAAATTTTAACGGGAAACGATAAAGCACTGGATTTATAGGACACAATCTGTAAATGGAAATAATAACAAACCAATTCGCAATATTCGGATCAAAAACCTAATTTGACATTTGACAGAATTGACAGTTGATCCATTGTGAATCGAGAAGAGTTCGTGTTGAGAACAATGGTTGAGAATCGAGCAGTGTCGAGCAGTCGAGCACAGAACACAAAGGGATCGAGTATCCATTTGAATCAGATATATTTAAGAACATCACTGCGATAAAATAAAAATTAGGGCAACACTAGAACATCTATGTTTAGGGTGGTATGTGATATTACATTTATCCTATATCTTTGTCCCGCAATTATAGATGTCCTAATGTTGATGAAACTTTAACGGAAGCCCATTACACTCTTGTCCAATATCTTTGTCCAAGATTTTATGTAGTCTTACTAGTCTTAGAAAACGGAGGAACGTGGAGCAATTATAGGTGCTGTTATTATCATTAGATTTAACGAAAAATAAAACAAGAAAAAGCTTTGGGTGGAGCCATGGATCCAAAGGCGAAGAGAATAAAGCATTCAAGTTAAATTAATAGTTACAAGTCGAGGACTAACATCCTTAAAAGCGTTTTTTACGCATAAATGACTCAACATTCAATTACATTAAAGTATCACCGTTTATTAACCTTTTACACACCGCGCGAAAGCACAGAAAGACAAAATCTTAGTTACAGCCAATATTCTTTGTTCATTTCATGAAGTCGTCCTAATTCTTAGGATAAAAATGTAATACCACCCTAATTTAGTTTATGGATATAAAGCACAGAACATATAACTATACTATAAACATATAAACACTGATGGGATATAAAGTTGTAAATACTCTTAGATGAAATAAAATAGGTACTTTAATTTTCAGATATTCCAAAGACGAATAAACTGGTTCAATACAACCTGACACTGACCTGCAAATTGCAAAAAACGTAAGAAAATTTGAATTTCGCGGACTACCCTGGTGCATTCATCAAACTGAATCGGTGAACAACAACTTTCTCAGTTAAAATTGATGCCAAATGTAAGAATTTCATAAAATCATGACATTTGGCATCAATTTCAACTGAAAGAGTTGTATTGATGATTTTAATGATTACAGTTCTGTAAATACGTACTTGCTACGGCCGCTAATCAAATTTTGACTAAGATAGAACCTGACACTGACCTGCAAATTGCAAAAAACGTAACCAAATTTGAATTTCGCGGGCTACCCTGACGCATCCGCCTTAACTGACCTAATCATAAAATTATTTATTAAACACAAAAAGTTAGAAACATTGGAAAAAATAAGCTTATTGCTGAAATACTGTAGAAAATGGTGAAATAAAAATAATTAAAATAATGCATGAGATATTAAAAAATCATTGTGTGTAACAACCTTTAGAGAACAGGCTATAGATAGATAGGCTATGATTGTCAAATTTTCTTTCATAGCATACATAGGCATACATCATACATTTTCACAATGACAAATTGATTCAACCAGCTGTGAGATTTCGGAAAATTGCGTCTTATTTGCAACATTATAAATTCGCCCCTTAAACCTTTGTTTACCATCGTTGTCGTTTGTAATTTCCAATAATTACAAAGACCTGCAGAGAAGATGGCATACGCCTACTTGTTCAAATACATCATCATCGGCGACACAGGTATTGATTTTATTTCCTGATATTTTATTTAGACGTTTTCTGTTACTGTGCAGTGTAATCATACTGTTTTGTAGCGACGATGTTAAAATTTAAGTAGCATTCGTTCATCCGTCGATCAATATCTCATTGCTGTGAATAATAATATTTTGTGATAGTCTATTTTTCCGTCTACGCCGTCTCGTAACTACGTCAAGTTAGGTCTAATGCGCATATCATTATAAATTATGTAGTTCCTATTCGATAGACTGTAAATAAATAAATAATTATGGATCAGTAAAATGCTACAACATGTGTTGTGAATATCTGTTGTTTTTAGACTATTTCAAGGACTTTCTTTGTTTGTAGTACGGATTTCATCTATAAATCTTGTCTAAATAAATATAATTTCTTTAAATAATTGATATTTGACGTTAGGTAACTTATTATTTTATAAAACATTATAAGAATTGACTGATTAATGTCACTGATATGAGTTCAAAGCTCTTGTTGGTCTCTTTAATGATTTGTTTATGTAGACATCACCTATTTTTCCTTTGTTTGATTTCACTTTATGAACCCACACAGTGGCATTGTAATCAATACGTTCTATATTTTTAACAGAAATTGTTATTGTGATCACAGTAACTTGATATTTAACCTAAAACATAATAAAAGGAACAAAAATACAACATTTGATCTATGAAAACAATGTGATTTGAAATTTAGATAAAACATGATCTACATGAGTGGAATTCATCACATCATCTATAGTTTATGCTTTTAGTTTTACTTCTAGATATCTATTCTATGATTCATAAATTGTTCACAGGTGTAGGCAAGTCATGCTTACTACTCCAGTTCACTGACAAAAGGTTCCAGCCTGTTCACGATCTCACAATTGGAGTAGAGTTTGGTGCTCGTATGATCACTATTGATGGCAAGCAGATCAAACTGCAGATATGGGACACTGCTGGACAGGAAGCTTTTAGGTAAAATTCTTATTTAGCCGTCTCTTTCAGCATAGATTATTCATTACAACCAATCCACACTGGCTTCACACAAATATAGTTTAATTTCTGGTAGATTTTCCAACACAATTCATTCATTCAAACCTTGTACTGACAATTACAAACACAAAAATAACAATCTGACGAATCGGTCAAGCCAATCTCAAGTGATGCTCCGTCATACTTGTGGCAATTGATTTTTATTCATAAATAGATTGTATACAAGAAATTTATGGCCTTATTAATACAAAAAATTAACCATGTGAGTAGTTTATACTGATTGATAAGCAGGTTCTTAAATTTTTTTTTCTGCCCGGATTAGGGTAAATGTGGGTGGTATAGTACTGAGCAATCGTGTGAAGGAGGTTTTGTCTTTTAAACAGCTCAATGTGATGGATGAGACATTGTTATCTTGAACTTAGAATCTGCTAATCATTATTTAGCTATATGGTTAGCGAGTTTTATAAATAAGGCTATAAGGTGTTAAAATATATTTTTTTTACTAGGAATTTCTCTCAGATGTGCCAGTATCAAACAAATACTAGACTTGGTGTTATGATAAATCCATATTCCACTTTATTATAACACCGTGTACATACAGGACTTGATATTTAAATATTCTTCCAATGCATTCACAATAATATTATTGTTCATAGCATTATTTGAGAATTATTATCATATGAAAATGTTTGTTTTAGTGGTCTCCCTGACTGTTATGTTATAATTCTGTCATAACAAATATGGTTTATGTAAACAGGATTATCATTAATTAACATCATAATCAGTTTAGTCACCAACTAACCTTGTTTTGTGGCCTAATAGGCCTGGGCTATTTGAAAAACAATATTTTTTGTTGAAGGTGTATATGGAGGTGCATAGTGTACCTTCATTTTGTCAGTTATGTTGATTAAAACACACATAATTAACAAGATGCAACACACAGCACATAATATGACCTTCAAAGAGACAATACATAATTTTTTTTTTTAAATTTATGGATTGTGCTTGCCTACTATCTCATCTGATAGTAAGCGACAATGTGGTTGACGATGGAGCATACTTGCCTAGAAGTAACCTAACCACTCTTGTCTTAAAGACCCCCAGGTTGTAGCTATTACGAAACATGGACTATGGCAGGGAGTTCCACTCCTTACAACAATGAATGTGTTCCCAAAACGTGTTGTGCGTGTGGGTGGGATGTCCAGGAAACTAGAAATAAAAGTAATAATTTTAGGTACCACTTTTATTATTAGCTTATTAACAACAAGTGTAACTACAGAACAATTCTTAACTGCCAAAAGATAATAATTCAAATGACGAAAAAAAAAATAATGCTTACATAAGCCTCAGATCCTGAAATAAGTGAACTTAAGTATGTAATATTCTGCCTAGGGGTTGAGGATAAATTCGCCCCTGGACACTCAGGGAAGGGAAGGAACAGGGGTGGGTTTTAGTCAGTAAGAGTCTGATACATACTCCCGCTCCACCCTAGAGCGGGAGATGTCATTGGATGACTTCCCAACCCACAAAAAAAAAAGTAGGTAATATTAGCAAATGAATCAGTGTGTTCAGTCCTATATACATACAAAATCACAAGCTTCACTTAACAAAACATTGAGCAATAAAAAATAGAATAACTTACCTCCAGTCTATTGTACTGTTAACCTAGATTTTATGCTGGTTAATTTTAGTGTTTATAAGTGAGAATGTTTTAAATGTAATTATAACGAATTTCATGCTTTACTGGGCATAAAATAAGGTGTTTCGACTTTGAATTATCTAGATAGAAAATGTGATAAAATACTGTGACCAAACTGCAAATAACAGATTTGACTGCTAGTTTTGGATGTACGTAGCAACAATATTTGTATTTTATCCACAAAAACAAAAATATGTTGAGCTATTTATTTTTCAATATTTATACTTTTTTTTTTTCTTTATGTGTGACTGGCCTGTTGGTCTAGTGGTTAGTGACCCTGACTGCTATGCCGGAGGTCGTGGGTTCGATTCCCACCCAGGACAAATGTTTGTGTAATGAGCACGATCATTTGTTCTGTGTCTGGGTGTAATTTATCTATAATATGTATGTATTTAGAAATATAATAAGTATGTTTATCAGTTGTCTAGTACCCATATCACAAGCTCTGCTTAGCTTGGGACTAGATGGCGTTGTGTGATAGTTGTGGAATATTATTATTATTATTATTATTATTATTATTATTGTTTCTTTACACATCTGGTTATTCTGGTTTAAACCAGTAGTGTGATCCTATAAATAAATAAATAAAATAGCCTTTTATTCAAAGGGCAAACAGACAGTGAAACAGAAGAAGTACAGATACAGACTGTGTATTACAAACCAATTTTTTTTTTTGTAATTAGTTACTGTCTGAAATAAAAAAAAAAGGTTATAGTGTAATCCTACTAGTCATTAATTCTCTGAGTTACAATAAAATTTGACCTGGACCATAATAACTGCCGAAACACATATCAGTTTATTATCAGCCGCTAACTTACTGTTCAAACATATTATTCATTGTTTCCATTGACCTTGATTTTTAAATACTTATGTATTTGTATTTCATACAAGTCTTGTTAGTAAATATTTAATATTGATGAGGCACATAACATATTCTATCATTAGAAACAAAATTTTAATATTGGAGATAAATATTTCTTTATCAAAGTGAAAGCACAGCTTTGTTGTGCAAGAATCCCTTATTTCCAATGTAAGAGGACGATTCGACGAGCCCTGGAAATGAGATCATACACTGCACCAGTTGATGTATAAATAGCTATGCTATCAGACAAGCTAACTCTAAGGCACTCATCGCTTTCTACCAGAAATATGTGGTTGAGGCACCGAAGAAGGAAATCAAAGACATTCTCGTCCAGTACGATAGGAGTTTGCTGGTCTCCGACCCGTTGCGAGCCAAAGAAGTTCGGTGGTCCAGGCGCGCACCAGAAATGCTTCCGTTCATACCATCTTTGGTATAACATGGCTTAGTATTGCATTGCTGGACCCAAGAATGCGATACCATTGCGTGTTTAAAAAAAAAAATAGCAGTTTTGACCAAACTGACATCATATTGAATAAACAAAGGAAAGAGGGAAGAAGGTAGGACGGCCACGGCATCGTTTTGCAGCAATTAAACAAGTTTAATCACGTAGTATCGATTCAACATCTCTACTGACGGGAACGGGCTACATTGGGTAAAGGACGATCTCGAGTGAGGCTGCCGCGGTTGTGCAGAGGCAGATTTCTGTATTCTATTAATAATTTATCGATGCTGCAACGTGACTATAGCGATACAGAATCGTAGTTACATAGGCGAGCCAAGGTATACAAACAACGACAGCATCGACTGTACCACAGTCTTTTAGCAATCGCAACTGAATCGCTCCCAAAAGACGCCATGGCCAACCTCCAGAAAACTTGTTCAGTAATCAAACAAAGTAAACCCATTATACTCATTGAAATAAACTGGATCATTATCGTGGCTAAAGTAATAACAGCCGCACGGGTCGATCCATCAGGTTAAGCTCCGCTTGCCGAGGTTGATCCCGGCTGTCAATCGTGGATCTTTGACAGTCGTTACGGGTCGTCAAAATCCCAAAAGTCTGACAATCAGTCTTACCAAGGGATATCGTATTACCCAGTAACTGGGTTGTGGAGGTCAGATAGGCAGTTGCTCCATGTAAAATACTGGTATTCAGCTGCATCCGGTTCGACGGGAAGCCGACCCCAAGATAGTTGGGAAACGCTATCCAGATTGATTTGATTATTTAAACATTACCTCTCGTAACGAATGGGTGTGTTGCTTATACAAGCTGTTCTGAATACAGAATTCTAAGTAAATCTTTTCTTTGCAGATCAATCACGCGATCATACTACAGGGGCGCGGCGGGCGCACTGCTAGTGTACGACATCACGCGACGGGACACATTCAACCACCTTACTACCTGGCTCGAAGATGCGCGCCAGCATTCCAACTCGAACATGGTCATCATGTTGATTGGTAACAAGAGGTGAGATCTTTCACTTTATTCTGTAGTTTCTCTTCAGTCAGCTGCTCGGGCTGCTTGCCCTACCTTCCAGCGTGAAAACGTGACAGACAGACGGACGGACAGCGGAGGCTTAGTTATAGGGTTACTCTTCGGGTACGGAACCCTAAAAACCAAGTAATTATAAATGGTTCTGTCTAACATGAAAACAACAATGTTTTCGTCTCAAAGCTCCTGATATAAATACAGGTATTGAAGTCAACATGAAACTGAACCGTAAACCTGAAATCTTAAATAATCACTAAAGATGACTGTGTGAACAAAGTGCATTGTTCATATTCCCGTTATCTTTTGTGACTAAGCAGATGTGTCGTACTTTGATTTAGTAGGTAGGTACACCGTTAGTTGAACGGATTTACGCCTTTTGTCAACGGATAACGCACTGTATTGTTATCTGAAGTTACCTTTATTTTCCGGTTGCCCTTAATTTGGTAGTTACGCTTTCTCTAATGCCGCAAAAGGGCAATAATTTACTTTCTCTTGTAACTTAAAAGTTTTCGTAGAATAGAATAGAAACTACAATATACCTTTTTTTTTGGGTGGGCAATCATCCAATGTTCAATTCTGGGAAGACTTGGATGATCTAATTCACGAAATACCCCCAAATGAACGCAGGATAATAGGTGGTGATCTGAACGGCCACATGGGAGCTAAGGGTGGTACATTTGGGGCAGCACATGGAGGTTTTGGACTGGGTGAGGTAAATAAGCAGGGGGAAGACATTTTGGAGTTTGCAGCCTGACACGCTTTAACCCTGATAAATACGAATTTCCAGAAGAAAGAGGAACACCTAATCACGTATAAATGTACAGGACGAGTGTCACAAATAGACTACATTATCTCGGACCTGGCTGTCAAACAAAAGTTCAAGGACTGCAAAGTGATCCCTGGTGAGTCTCTGACTTCGCAACACCGTATACGCTCTGTCAAAACCTATAAAAACGTTGGTGGATAGAACGCCACGTACTAAGTGGAAAGATCTGGATGGCCCTAAAGGTGAATCGCTACGGAAGGTAATAAAGGAATATCTAGACACGGATATTGGAGTAAAGTACGAGTACGCTGAAGATATGTGGTCTAAGTTTGAAGCGCATTGTAGAGCTAAGGCAGCAGAAACTAGGAGTTTCCAAAGGACCCCCTGGGAACGGGAAGGATCCTAACTGATGGAATGACAAGGTGAAGGAGATCCTAGCAAATAAGAAAGACCTCTATATGAAATGGCAAGGCTCGCAGCTAGATGAAGACAAAGACTCATATAAGGAAGCAAAGAAACAAGCTAAGAAATGTGTGGCCATGGAGAGAGCTTATAGTGACCAATCCTTCTATAATAATTTGGAAAATGCCAAGAGTGCAGATGAAATACTCAAAGTAGCAAAATTTAGAAACAGCCACCAAAGATATAAAGACGAACAAGTTCATCAAAAACAAAGACCAAAAATTATTAACTGACAACTCACAAATTCTAGGTAGATGGTATGAATACTATGAACAACTATTAAATGAAGAATTCCCAAATGAAGATCCAATACCCTGCCTGTCTACATCTGCACCAATACCTGAAGTAGATATAGCTGAAGTTAAACATGCAATAGCCAAAATGAAGAACAGAAAAGCTGCAGGCCCAGATGAGATACCAGCGGATCTATGGAAAGGCCTCGGACCAATAGCAGTAGCATGGTTAACAAAACTATTTGAACATCATAATAACTACTAAGTGCATTCCTAACTTATGGCGTCAAAGCTATCTGCTACCTTTCTATAAAAATAAGGGTGATGTAGCGCAGTGAGAAAACTACAGAGGTATTAAATTGACCTCACATACACCAAAATATGGGAACGAATCATAAATTTGGCTCACTGACATCTCTGAAATTTCTCCAAATCAGTTTGGTTTTACATCTTCCAGATCAACTATTGACGCCATCCAAACAATTAGAATCCTGATGGAAAAACATAAAATGAACAACAAAGACCTACACCTATCATTCATCGACCTAGAAAAAGCCTTTGATCGAGTCCCACGAAAGCTAGTATGGCAAGCCCTCCGTGCCCAAAATGTGCCAGAGTACTATATCACACTTGTGAAGGATATGTAAGTACTACTATGCCAGCACGAGAGTCCGAAGCCTAGCCGGCGTGAGCAAGGCCTTTGAGGTCAAAGTAGGTGTTCATCAGGGATCTGCTCTTAGTCCCCTACTATTTAATCTGGTGATGGATTACCTCACAAAGAATATACCTGCTCCATTGCCATGGACTATGTTATACGCGGACGACATTGTTCTAGCTGCTGATACCGCAATCCATCTGCAAGAAACCTTAAATATGTGGACGCATGCTATTGAAAAGTACGGCCTGAGGGTGAGTAGGAGTAAAACCGAGTATCTGAAGTGCCCTTTCAGCGGAAACGCGGTAACTGATACCATCTGTATTGGGACAACACTTATTCCCACAGTAGATAAATTCTTATACTTGGGATCTATGCTCACAACAGATGCCAACGTTGACACAGACGTGGTCCATAGAATTAGTGCCGCGTGGCTGAAATGGCGATCACTTACAGGAGTATTATGTGATCCACGTATTCCCATAAAAACTAAGGGCAAAGTCTATAAGACTGCAGTGCGCTCCGCGTTATTGTATGGCTCAGAATGTTGGACAACAAAGAAGACGCATGAGCAAAAGGTCCATACCAACGAAATGAAGATGCTAAGATGGGCGGGAGGTGTGACCCGGCTTGACAAAGTCCGTGATGAACATATACGTGGCAGCTTCAAAGTCGCACCTATTACAGACAAAATGACAGAAAACCGCCTAAGATGGTATGGACACATTAGAAGACGCAGTG
Source organism: Polia nebulosa (assembly GCA_951329385.1). Classification (NCBI taxonomy): domain Eukaryota; kingdom Metazoa; phylum Arthropoda; class Insecta; order Lepidoptera; family Noctuidae; genus Polia; species Polia nebulosa. The sequence continues at coordinate 14,534,034 of OX589605.1, read as the reverse complement.
AGGATCATGCGGTTCAAATAGCTCTAAATTTACCGGAAACAAAAAGAGGTAGAGGCCGCATGACTTGGTGGTCCAACATCGCGAGAGACCTCAAGAAAGCCCAATTGCCTGATGCGACAACCCAAGACCGTTTGTCTTGGCGCAGGAAAGTGAGGAGACCCGACCCCAAATAACGGGACCAGGGCTGGAAGAAGAAGAAGAAGGGCAATCATCCAATGACATCTCCCGCTCTTTGTGTCAGACTCTTACTGACTAAAATCCACCCCTGTTCCTTCCCTGCCTTAGTGCCCAAGGGAGCGGCTCTGTTAAGAATTTATCCGCTACCCCTAGGCATAACTACAAAATACCTACTTCTTCTTTTCGAGTCGATGGTTACGAGGTGCATTCAATAAGTACCTAGCCTCATCGCCAGAGGGCGCTGTAGTTTCAAAAGAGTTTTACCACAGTGTAGCACATTCTTTTTTAATTCTTTTTTCAAATTTTCATTCCAATCCCTTCATTTGTTTTAATTTGACAACTTATGGAAGCGAACGTGTCGATCGGTTTTACAAAAATGGAAAAAGAGCAATATCGTTCGGTGATTCGATTCTTATTTTTGGAAGGGAAAACGCGCATCGAAATCAAAGAGCGCTTGGATGCTGTGTACGGTGACTCTTCTCCATCGATGGCCACCGTCAAGAATTGGTTCAACGAGTTTGCACGTGGCCGTACGTCGGTTTTTGATGAACCACGTCCAGGTGCACCGAAAACAGCTGCTACGGAGGAAAACATTAAAAAAATCCATGATCTCGTATTGGCAGATCGCCGATTGAAGGTTCAGGAGCTAGCTGAGACTGTAGGCATTTCAGAAGGAACAGTGCATCATGTTCTTCACGAGGAACTCGGCATGAGAAAGCTGTCGGCGCGATGGGTGCCGCGTTTACTCACACCAGAAAACAAGCGCAACCGTGAGACCACATCGGAGACGTGTTTGGCGCTGTTTAAGCGGAATCCAGCGGAGTTTTTGCGTCGTTTTGTGACCGTCGATGAAACCTGGATCCACTGGTACACAACAGAGACCAAGGAGCAATCAAAACAATGGATCCAGACCGGGGAACGTGCTCCAAAGAAGGCGAAAACTGTAAAATCGGCCGGAAAAGTTATGGCCACCGTTTTCTGGGATTCACAAGGTGTGATCTACATCGATTACCTCGAGAAGGGTAAAACAATTACAGGGCTTTACTATGCCGATTTATTGGGCCGATTCGACGCCGAATTAAAGAAAAAACGACCCCATCTGGCGAAGAAAAAAGTGCTGTTTCACCACGACAACGCACCGGTTCACACGTCTGCCGTTGCCATGGCCAAATTGGTCGAATTACGCTACGAATTGCTGCCCCATCCACCGTATTCTCCAGATTTGGCCCCTTGTGACTTCTTTCTGTTTCCTAATCTGAAAAAATCACTCGCCGGGAATAGATATGGATCGAATGACGAGGTTATCGCCGCCACGGAGGCCTATTTTGCAGAGTTTGACAAAAACTATTTTTCGGACGGGTTAAAAAAGTTGGAGCATCGCTGGGCTAAGTGTATCGAACTAAAAGGAGACTATGTTGAAAAATAAATTGCCACTTTTCCAAAATTTTCGTTTACTTTTTGTAGGCTAAGTATTTATTGAATGACCCTCGTACCTAACCCATAATTTGGGAATTTGATTTTCGCAATTTGGGTTAGGTCTCCAGTTTTGTTAACAAAACGCTAAAGGGTGTCACACACTACGCATATACAGTAAGATATCTGTATCTGAGCGTATATCTTGCAATATGGCGCTCCGTAGGTATATATGTATATATATATATTTTCTACCCGTTAATGTATCCGAGTCTGTTTGTGTTGGGCATGGTCGGGTACACTAGGCTGGCGGTCAGAAGGGACGTCGCTTTAGTAAAGTACGTAGCGAGGGTGCTGCACGGGCTGGTGCACCACCCAGATGTGCTGGAAGGGCTGCGGCTGAGTGTCCCGGACTGGTATGTGGGGGCGCTCCGCCGCCCCGCGTTGTTAGGAGTGCCCACGCCTTGGACGAATTTGCTTAAGTTGGCCCCATTGTCAAGGGCCGCACGTATTATAAATAAAATGACGTCGGAAGACGTGTTCGATAGCCTGCCGAAATTTGTATCTAGAGCACAAAAGTGCATTGAAGTAGGCATGCCAATTTAGTGTTTAATGTTATTGTTGAGTTTTTATGCATAAGTTAGTAATAATAAAATATATAAATAGTTTAATAGGTGCGTATAGCATAGTCTTGGTCTACTGTAAGATGTTGTACTTATTTGTATGAAATAAATAAATAATAATAATAAATTTCAATGAAGTAATGCACACTGCACAGATAATTTTATATTTTGTCGTAAAGTATCTGTGGGCACCGACATATATCGAAAGATGGTGAGAATATTATCTGCGTATAAAAAATATACCTGCAAATAACATCTGCCGATACAAATACGGCATAATATTTTACCTGCAGATAAATACAGGCGGTTGCACAGAGGCGCGCGGTCTGCGGTGAGAAGGTGGGGAGTTCTTCGGTAGAAATGAATTCCCGCATTTTAGTATTTTTATTTAAATATCTTCTTTAATCAAATCATAAATCACCATAAACGTTGCCCTTGGGTTTCGAAAAAAGATTGTAAATTTGTTATTTGATAGATCCTGGAAGAGCTGAAATAATTCGCCTCGGCCCTTTTTAAGCTTTATATGACACTAGCTTCCGCCCGCGGCTTCGCCCGCGTAAAAAGTGTAATTGTAATAAGTCTGTGTGGTATTTTTAGAGAGGAGCACGTTAAATAAATCCTGTAGAAATCAAAATCAAAAGTTATTTAAATTAGGCTGAAAGCCAGATTTTTTTGAATGTCAAAGTTCTACATAAAGACTGTGGGGCCACACACTCGCTCAGTGTGTCGGGGTACCTATCTTGTTACTCTTACGTGTTAAATATAATAGTTTACCATATCGAAACTGTTTCATTTATTGGGTCCCGAACATATCCTAAATTGGTGCTTATCTTCTTGTCCGTGGCTCCGTCCGCGTAGACATTTATATGAAATTAACTTTTTCACCACCTTACTTCCAATTTACCTTTGGCTTCATCCGCGTGCAGGTCTGAAATTTCTCTTCTTCATGGTTCTGTTTTCCTGGTAGTTTAAGGATCTATACCGCTCAGGATTCCAGTCCCGAAAATACTTATTCAAGATGCTTTTTTTTTTACCTCTTTTGATTCCCACCCATTTTTTTTGGTTTTTTTTTTTTGTGATTCTGATCTCCTGGTAGTGAGTGAATCTATACCGCTCGGAAATTTTACTTCTTCACATTTCTGGTCTCCTGGTAATTTGTAAATCTCTACCTCTCCCAATACCAGCTTCGGAATATGTTTTGTACTTCTGATCTCCTGGTAGGTTATAAATCTATACCGCTCAGGATTCCAGCCCCCTCCCTGGTAGTTTGAGAATCTATTCCACTCAGGATTTCAGCCCCGGAACACTCTTTGTGTTTCTGGTATCCTAGTATTTTGTGAATCTATACCGCTTAAGATTCTAGCCCCAAAAATACTGATTCACGACTCTGGTCTCCTGGTAATTTTAGAATCTATACCTCTCATGACTCCAACCCCAAAATCACTTCTTCATAATTCTGGTCTCCTGGTAATTTATGAATCTCTACCGCTCATAATCCCAGCCTTTTGGTAACATTTGTAATTCTTCTATATCTTGGTTGTTCGTGAATCTGTACTGCTCGGAAAACTTATTCATGATTCTGTTCTCCTGGTAATTTGTGAATCTGTACCTCTCATAATACCAGCCACAGAATATATTTTGTGATTCTGATCTCCTAGTAGGTCGTAGGAATCTATACCGCTTAGGATTTAAGCCCCAAAAATACTGGTTCATGACTATGGTCTCCTGGTAGTTTTGGAATCTACACCTATCATGATTCCAGTTCCGGAACTACTTTTTCGTGAATCCTGATCTTTTCGTAGTTTTGAGTCTTTGTCGCTCATAATTTCAGTCCTTGAAATACTTTTCATGTTTCTGGTCTCCTGGTAATTTGTGAATCTCTACATCTCATAATACCTGCCTCGGAATATACTTTGTGATTCTGATTTCCTGGTAGCTTGTGAATCTATACCTCGCTCAGGATTCAAGCCCCGGCAATACTTCTTCTTGATTCTGGTCTCCTGGTGGTTTGCGAAGCTATACCGCTAGGGTTGTAGCCCCGAAAATACCTCTTCATGATTCTGGTCCCCTGGTACTTTGCGAGACTTTACCGCTCATGATTCCAACCCCGGAAATACTTTTCATGTTTCTGGTCTCCTGGTACTTTGTGAGCGTAAATCGCTCGTTCAGCCTGACTTTGGATTTCTACTTTCACCTCAGCCTTCGCTAAGTCTTGTCATTTACCGGGATAAAAAGTAGCCTATGTGTTAATCCAGGCTATGACCTACCTGTGTGCGAAATTTCATTCAAATCCCTTCAGCCGTTTTTGCGATACCTTCAGCCAAACATACAAACATACATACAAACAAACAAACAAACAAACATACAAATTTTCGCATTTATAATATTAGTAGGATAACTTTTTCACGATTTTGGCACCCTGGTAGAGTTTACCTGTGGTTGCATCCGCGTGCAGGTCTGAAATTTCTCTTCTTCATGATTCTGTTTATTGGTTGTCTATACGCCTGGGAATGTATACCGCTCAGGATTCCAGCCCCGAAAATACTTATTCAAGATGTTACCTCTCCTAATACCAACCTCAGAATATGTTTTGTGATTCTGATATCCTAGTAGGTTGTGAACTGGTAGTTTGAGAGTCTATACCGTTTATGATTTCAGCCCTGGAACAGTCTTTGTATTTCTGGTCTCCTGGTATTTTGTAAATCTCTACCTTCTATTTATAACCAAATAATTAAAAAAAAAAAAATCTAAGCCTCAGAATATATTTTGTGATTCTGACCTCCTGGTTTGTTTTTTTTTTTTTTTTTTTTGGGGGGTGGGAAATCATCCTATGACTTCTTCCGCTCTAGGGTGGAGCGGAAGGGTGTGTCAGACTCTTACTGACTAAAACCCACCCCTGTTCCTCCCTGCCTCGAGTGCCCGGGGGCGAGGTAACTCTTTCGAATTTATCCTCCACCCCTCCTGGTAGGATGTGAATCTATACCGCTCAGGATTCAAGCCCCGGAAACACTTCTTCTTCTTGATTCTGGGCTCCTGGTGGGGTGTGTGAAGCTATACAGCTTAGGATTGTAGCCCCGAAAATACGTATTCATGATTCTGGTCTCCTGGTACTTTGTGAGTCTTTACCGGTCATGATTTCAGCACTGGAAATACTTCTCATTTTTCTGGTCTCCTGGTAATTTGTAAATCTCTCTCTACCTCTCCTTATACCAGCCTCGGAATATGTTTTGTGATTCTGATCTCCTGGTAGTTTGTGAATCTACACCGTTTAGGATTATAGCCCCGGAAACACTTCTTCTTGATTCTGGTATCCTAGTGGTTTGTGAAACTATACAGCTTAGGATTGTATCCCCGAAAACACCTATTCATGATTCTGGTCTCCTGGTACTTTGTGAGTCTTTATCTCTCATGATTTTAGCCCTGGAAATAATTCTCATGTTTCTGGTGTCCTAGTACTTTTTGAGCGTGTGCGCTCGTTCAGCCTGACTTTGGATTTCTACTTCCACCTCAGCCTTCGCTAAGTCTTGTCATTTACCGGGATAAAAAGTAGCCTATGTGTTAATCCAGGTTATGACCTACGTGTGTGCAAAATTTCATTGTCATCCCTTCAGCCGTTTTTGCGATACCTTCAGCCAAACATACAAACAAACAAACATACAAACTTTCGCATTTATAATATTAGTAGGATTCTATCCAAATTCTTCGCCTTTTAGTACATTCTAACGCAACACGCGCATCAAATTCATCAAAATCCTCTTCTGACGAGCTGTCAAGCAGAAGCAATAAACGCGAACTCATTGTAACATCCTGTATAAACGATCCGCACCTACTCAGTTTGAAGGCTTTCGCGTGAATGTATCGTCTCGTATATTATCGTATCTGCGTAGTGTGTACACCCTTAAGACGCAGTGAACAATCTTCAGATTTTTTATAGGATAGAAAGGTCTTTGTTTGGCCAAACATCTGTTCTAACTGATACACCGCGGAAGTAAAATTAGGAAATTTTCAGGAGAGCAAACTGTTTAGCAACACGTACCTCAGGTTTTTCAAAAAAACTGTGTTACGCGCTGTTTCTATGGGAAAAAACTGAGTTACCAGTGTTTCTGTAGATTTTATTTTACAACACTGATAGGTATACGCATTGTTTTTTTCATAAAATTGCGCTTCACAATTGGTGCGTCTTGAGATTCCCTATTGAATGACATACAAAACGTATTTCGTTAAAAAATTTACTTCCGTGGTGTTAGAACTTGCGACGATATAATTATGAAAATATCTACCCAAGCAAATAACATTCTTAACAACCCCCAACTTCCAGTGACTTGGAATCCCGGCGTGAAGTCAAGAAAGAGGAAGGTGAGGCATTCGCCCGTGAACACGGCCTGGTCTTCATGGAGACCTCGGCGAAAACTGCAGCAAACGTGGAGGAGGCTTTCATCAACACTGCCAAAGAGATCTATGAGAAAATACAGGAAGGAGTATTTGATATCAACAACGAGGTGAGTAGTGCGCGCTTACCAGCCTTATCTGCTAATCGATATTGGTTGATAATAATTTGACGTTGAATTACATAGGGGCATCGATAAACGGCACTTTATTGTTTACTTGACAGATTTTTTAGATCTTGTGAATAGTTGATAACGGTTTATGGTGCGAGAGAAAATCATAAACGATATATCTCAAAAATAGAGTTGATAGGTAATTAGGTGCCCCCTTCAGATTTCTACGCTAGATAACAAAAAGCCTAGAAAAACGTTAACATACTTATCACATACCTAACGAATTAGGCTTTTGTTTTGAACTTTTGACTGATACTGTCATAATTACCTACTGAAACCATTATTGGCATAGTCATTAATTTCGCTTCTTTTGGAGTTTGGTGATAAAAAGTACCTACTGTTTTGTTGTATTCTTTATTTATTCTCCTACCAACTAAAACCCCATCTCCAGGTCCTCTGCCATAAGAGTCGAAGCCGAAAACATATTATTATTCTCATCCTATTGTGATTGGATCCAACAAAGGGGAATGCCAATCTGCCATACAAACAAATGCCTGGAATGGACAGAAACTATTAATAGTCCTTAATTCTATTTAGAATAAAACATGTATAGTGAAATTATTCTTGAGTTTGTCTAAATCTAGGGTATAACGATCACTAAATATATTTAACTTGATATCCGCTTATATTTTTACGGAAGTCGTGTTTATTTGACACGATTAAGTGACATTCAGCCAAAGAGGAATCATCAAATAATTCATATGGAATTATTTTATACATTTGATGCACAGTTATTATTAATTTAGTATTATACATATAATTAAAATAATAGATGTCAATATTAATTCAAATCAATTATTTTTTAAATAGAAAACGTATCTAGGCTGTATAAACCTGTCCTTTGCTTTAGTGACAGTTTGACATTACTGCTCATGTCAAATAAACACGACCTCCATATAAATATAAGCGAATATCAAGTTAAATATATTTAGTGATCGTTATATTTTTACCCTAGTTAAACAAACTTAAGAATTATTTCAATATACCTATTTTATTATAAATAGAATTAAGGACTATTAGTAGTTTCCGTCCGTTTTTTTTTATTGTTGATAGGCACGCGTTTGACCACTATCTCACCTGTGTGCTTACTCTTGATCGTCGATCTCAAATGGAATTGGAAATTGGGATCGAGTTAATGTCATTTGGCACTATTGAATGCTACACTAGCTCACGATTGGAATTGAATTAGGTGGATTTTTTTGGAACTAAATGAAATCGAGGTTACTCGAACGTTGCATTTTTTCGACACTATTGACAAGATTTTGACGTTGACATATCGAGTTTGAATTCGTGTTTATGATCTAAGTTTGACGATTACAAAAAGGTTACTTTTTTGGGATCGAGTTTGTTATGGTGACTGTTTTGTGAAGTTTTCATTGTGAATAATGGCACGTTTAGAACTTATTTGTGATATTTTGGACAGTGCTCATAAGTTAGATTTGAAACAAAGAAGGAATTACAATATATTTAATAAAACTGTAGCTTTACCTTGATATTTTCATCTTCCTCGGTTGAATACAGTATAACTAACTTGAACTTGTGCATATAAACGTACTTCAATACATTCCAAACTAAACACTTGAACACTTTTAGATAACATCGCTTTGAAACTTTTGTTTATCACAACACCAATAATTCACAGTTCATAATCAACTACAGAGTACTTTTTATATAATCAACTAAGACCATATTTTGCTGACGCAACTTTTAAGTGGATGATGACATTTGTCGGGAAGTTTTTTTTTATGTCACGTAGGCAATGACATTCACAATGAGCCAATGCTGCCTAAGTATTTAGTGTTAAAATTCTTATCTAGATGCAAGCAAAGAACACTTAAATGATAATTTATGTTAAAATAAATATGAGAAAAAATTTATTTAAAGATTTATCAAGTTATTTAATATTGTTAATTTTGGTAACCAACGTTTTGATTGGTATGGCCACCCCATGTCAATCAGAGAACTCGAACATGCAGTCGATTCCAATTTCACTCTCGACTTCTTTCAATAGTGCCAACTTTCTGAAGATTGGAATTGAAACTGGATGGAATTGGAATATGATCGAGACTGAGATTGATTTCAATAGTAAGCCTGCTGATGGTAAGCGATGATGTAGTCGAAGATGGAGCACGCTTGCCTTGTCCGTTTCAGGCATTTTTTGTGCATTCCCCTTTAGAAAAAGAAATCAGGTTTAGAGAGATGTACAAGGTGAAGACAACAATACAACAATAAATGAAAACACTGGCAACATCATTATGAACAACTTTTGCTATGGGACCACTACCCTGAAATCGCAAAAAAAAAAAACAGTTTTTTAGTGCATTTTGTCGAGTTAAGGCCTTTAAATTGATGCCACGGCATCGAAAGGGATTTATCGATGCCACGACATTAATTTAAAACATTGGAATGTATGTCGTATTCCTACTAGATAAGTTTGAATGTCCTTTGGCAAAAATTTAAATCCTTTGCCATTCCGGGTCTGCGTAGGCCATTATGTAAACCTGAACATACGTGTTTGGGGCAGCTGTTTTCATTTATTGTTTTTTGTCGTCTCCATCTCGTAAGAAACAAAAACTTTTTTTAAAGTTTTTTTTTTCACCTTTTTAGTTGTGATTCCCCATTAAATTGTGTTAACAATGCATATTTTTTCAATAGCAGCAGTCGCGGTTGATTCACTGGTATTTTTGAAGAGTTCCGTTGTCTGTCTTCGAAACTCATCAGATCTATATGAAATTTAAGTGGGACTATTTCGGAATAAAACCCTTTCGAACAAAAAATAATTTTGCAAATCCGTATGACGAAGTTATGCCCAAACAAACAAAAAAAAATATAAACATCCGAATTGATAACCTCCTCCTTTTTGAAGTCGATTAAAAACGTCTCGTTTAATATTACGTATTCAAATGGTGGTGCAGTACATATTATTGACTTTGTTATTTCTGACACAGGCGAACGGCATCAAGATCGGCCCCCAGCACTCGACGGCGGGGGGCGCGAGCGGTGCGGGGGGCGCGGGAGCGGGCGGCGCCGCGGGAGGGGGCTGTTGTTAGGTTCTGCACTGCACACACTGAGGAGGGATCGCTGCCCTTTAGATCGGGCTGAAGAGGTAAGACTTTCCTGAAGATAACCGACTTGACCTTCGTGGAAATCTGATTTTCTTTTTATTTTTTATTGATATTCTCGCGCTTGACAACTATATCACCTGATGGTAAGCGATGATGTGGTCGACGACGGAGCACGCTTGCCTAGAAGTAACCTATTCACTTATGACTTAGGCGCCAGACAGAACGGGCGCGCTATGGGCGCCCGTAGCGTGGTACGGTGCGCTCCGGTGCGTGTGGGTGCCATTCAAGTGTTTGATTTTGATCTGAGTGATCTGACAGTTGTGTCATATATTATTGATTTCTAGCTGTCCAACACCTAAAAATAGCTAGATCTAGCTATAAAGTAACCAAGTTGGCATCATTGCACGGGCGCCGGCGGTGCTCCCGTGGCGCGCCCCCGTTGTCTGGTCGCCTCTTCAATGTTCTTTAAATACAAAATGTTTGAGGGGACGGGTGCAAAACAGATAGAAGCGGTGCGCCGATGGCGTGCCAGAAGTGCGCAGCACCCGCACCATTCTGTCTGGCCCGCGCTTCAAGGACCCTACAAGGAGTGTTGAGTGTTGTGTTGGAGTTCCCTGCCGGAGTCTGTAGCAAAACAGACTCCGGCAGGGAATTCCACTCCTGTCAAATAGGCTAGTTTACACAAAAAATCTAATTAGTCTAATTAATAGTAGGTGACGATGAATTAAATAGGACAGATGACTAAAAAAAAAGTTGGGTGGTCAGTAAGATTACCAAAAAGTTGGGTGGTCAGCAAGATTACCAAAAAGTTGGGTGGTTAGTAAGATTACCAAAAAGTTGGGTGGTCAGTAAGATTCCCAAAAAGTACGTATTGGAAACGTATTTTTTCTTTCGTCACGTAAACCTAAAACGAGGACGATACAGTGCGTTGAAATTTCCCGGGACGTCGCACTATAATAAATTTTGTACCGTTCAGTGACGTAACAAGCCCCCCACTCCTGAATTTTGATGCGTTTTAACTTTGTCAGTTTTTATTGGTTTGGTACAGCAAATAATAAAAATATTATATTAATATAATATTAAAAGCATAAATTTAAGCGTCCATTTTTTACTGGACTAAATAGAATTATTATTTTTATACCCAGTAAACATTCCTAATTTTGCAGTACTTAGCGTTTTGTAATATCCACGATTAGAATTTTCTACACTACAAAATCGATTTGCAAAAATCCCTTATTTCAACTATATTACACAGACTTGTAATGTTGTTGGTGTCGTGTTTCAATCATTTGAATGAAAATATCCACCTTATGTCGTCGGAACCTTAAGTCCCATAACACTCGCTCATTGCAGCAACTGTAGTCTATTGGAATTGCATTTGATGACCACGAATCTTTTCACACGGACGGGTCTAATAGGTTAGTGGAGGCATGAACTAGACACGAGTAGGGTAATTGGAGTATAGGGTAGATTCCTAAAAAAAAATAATTGGTCCATCAGTTAGGGTCCGTCGCACTAGTCCTATTGATCCAGTCCCATGATGGGACAAGTGGAATTATATGTCCCACTAGTCCCATGGGACAACTGATACGTTAGATTACCAATGAATACACGGCATTTTTTTTACTTTTGTCACTTCAACAATAAATATAAAAAAAATTGAATATTTTCAAAAAACCTGACTGTAAAAAACAACTAAAAAGTTCCAAACAAGTCACTTTTCAAACAGTCGGATGCAGTTGGTGGCTGTTATTTTAGTTCAATTATTGATTTCTTGCCACCAACTGCATCAGACTGCTTGAAAAGTGACTTGTTTGGAACTTTTTAGTTGTTTTTTAGTCGGGTTTTTTGAAAATATTTTTTATTTTCTACATTTTAGTGAGTTATATTTTTGGAATCGCCTCCTCGAACCCTTTATTTTGATACCCCACTTAAGGTGTATATAGCCGCCAAGTGGCGCCCTCATTGAATAAAAAATCGTAGCAAAGCGTAGCAAATAAGGATGAAAGAATCCTGTCTTGCGTTTGTTACAAATAGGATAAGGTATTTTTACGTTGTTAAAACAGGACTCAAAATGTTTCGTATCCAAAGTAGTAAGCAAGTGTCAAAAACGGCCGATTTGGTTTTGCTAGTTTGGCCGTAAGTGGCGTAACAAGCCCCTTTTTTTATTGTTGATAGGCACTCGTTTGACCACTATTTCACCTGATGGCAAGCGATGATGTGGTGGAAGATGGAGCACGCTTGCCCAGAAGTAACCTATTCACTCTTGACTTAAAGACTCCTAGGTTGTAACCTGAACTTTGACGTAGTTTTTTATTGGTTTGGTAAACAAAAGAATAAGTGTCCAATATTTTTTGATAATGTAACTTACGGACTAAATAGAATTATTATTTTTGTACCAAAGAATCATCCAAAGTGTACTGTAATTTTTTTTTTTACAAAAATATAGAACCGACTTCCAAATAAAAAACTTTTTTACCAAAAAAGGAAGTCGGTTGTTTCTTTTTTTAAAAAGTTTTTTATTTTTCGCTTTTTAGTTGTTATACCCCAGAACTAAAAACTCCAATAACATGGAACGTGGAATTTAAACATTTGGAGAACACCAAAACGTCATCGAGATATGCGTATTTTTCGTTTTTCTTCAGTTTCTCAAAAAGCGCTAAAGCAATTTCCATAAAATTTATATGGGACCACCTCGGGAGTATATTCTTTTTAGAAATGCGCGGAAAGTGGAAACTAACTTTAATGTCGGAAGTCGGTGTTTCTGGTTTTATGTCTTCGTTTTTTGACACCGACTGCCGAAATTAAAGTTATTTTTCACTTTTTTGGAAGTCTGTTCTATATTTTGTAATAAAAAAAAAATATTTTTCTCTTTTTAGTTGTGGTTCCGCATTAAACTGTGTAAACAATTCACATACGATCGCAGCAATCACGGTTGATTTGCTGTCAATTTTTGAAGAGTTCCGTTGTTTGTCTCCGAAACCCATCATCAGATCTGTATGAAATTTAAATGGGACCATTTCGGAATAGATCCCTTTCAAACAAAAAAATAATTTTGCAAATCCGTCTGTAAATGACGGAGTTATGCCCGAAATTACAAACATCCCAAATGATAACCTCCTTCTTTTTGAAGTCTGTTAAAAATATGTTTCTTTTTTTCAAGACGGTTTTAACATTTATCATCTTATCGGTATCGTGTTGTTTCAGGAGGAGGTGCAGCTGTGTGCAAAAAACATTGGTACGAAACTTATTGCATGCCGGATTCATAGAATTATTTTATATATGCTACAGAATAGCTTGCGTCTGACTCACTTTATAATATAAAACGCCGCTAAGGCACATCTATACTTAGTAGAAATATTCAATTTCCTTAAAATAATGCCATCATAGACAACGCCAGATCCATTGTGTAAATGAACAACACCAACAAACAGATCAAATTCTAGCATTCAATTCATTCCTCATTCCCTTTTGCGATAACTGTTAGATCCCCTAGACATGGTGGTAATTAAAATCTAATCTCATAAATAATAAATAGGCATCTATAATACTGTAAAAGTAAGTTTTATTTGAACGAGTACAGATGGCAGATAATGGTTACGCTGAATGGACCAGATGTGAGAAATTTAGTCGTATATAATATTACATAATAATTAAATAGATTCTTCATAATTAAGCTTCTATGTAATTTTGTGTGTATGTAACTCTTGTGTATATTTTATTTGCAAATATCATAAAAAGATTCACAAATATCTCGTAATCTGGCATTTATTTATAGATCGTGTTATATGTTGTATATCATCATTTTCATGGTCGGTCGTGTTGGCAGAATGTGGTATTTAGATGAGGCATCTATGTATAATGTTGCCTCTTCTACACAATCGCCTATATTGGCACTCTTTCAAAGGATTTAATGGATTGGACGAGTTGTAGTTGCTACTCAATGGATGAAATTCTGCATCAATATAGGAAATTGTCTGAGAAGTGTGAAAATTACGTTTTATCGTCATTTGGATGCGACTGAAAGAATGTCAAGTATGCGTCGAAACATTTAATTGTATTATATGTATGTAGTTTAAGCTACAATGTCTAACAGGTACATACATTATTATATATTTAGGTTTACATAATATATTGGAATATTAGTAAACATGGAAAATATTTTTATTATTTATGTCAACATTTTAATTTATGAGGATCATCTGTACAAATTGAAAAAAATTAATCCTGTTAAGTGAATCGAGATGTACACATTGTATAGTTTTAAATTCACCTTATTGTGATTGATTTCTGGTACCTTCTATACCTTGCATCGAAGAATGGAGACCAATTTGTCAGCTGTTTAGATCAAAATACCAAGTATGCTTTTAGGTGGTGGCCTAGTATAAATAGTTTTGCACAAGATACCAATTCTGGAATGGTTTTGAAGTGTTGAAATTGTAATTCTTAAAAAAGGACTGCTTGCAAGGTACTGAAAGACATGATTACAAAATAGGTTATTTTTAAGTTTAGCACATTGTAATGATATAATATTTTGTAAGGTTACAATATGCAGACACATTTGTAAGGTGTAATTCATGAGAGTAAATGTTGAAAAACCATATAGTAGTATTTTTATTTACAAAAAAAAAATGCACGCACTGTCTATCACTAACAGAAAATATTTAATACTGCTACGTATCCGACGCATTGCTCGAATTGTAATCGGAATGAACAATATGGTTGATTTCATTAAGCACTGTTAACACACAATTGACAATCTCTGGAGTCTTCATCTTCACCACCCCACTACTCTTTACTTCCGCTCTTGGCAGGGTCACTTCACACAAATCAAACACAGTAATATCTAACAACAACATCTCAAATATTTGATTCTGTAGATTTTGGTATGCTAATGTCACTACATCTGATTTCTTGGCTTCATCATTCTTGATTCTGAAATTGAAATAAAAGAATTGTAGTTTAGTGAGGTTTAATTTGCATTCTAAGGAACTTCATGCACATATAATTTTGTCTTGTTAAAATCAGTTCGGTTATTGAGGCTTCAAGAACTACACACAAAAATCGTCAAAAATGCCAATGATAATATTCTTTCATAATTGGTATTTTGATTAAATAAAATACAATATTTTTCTGTTTAGATGTTTGTAAACTATAGCGCCTCAATAACTGATCGCGTTTGAAGGCGCACAGGTAGATTATGACCTGGATAGGATTTTTTTTTCATCCTATCAGTATTGTGCCACTGAGCTGTGCGATAATTTTCGTATATCACGCGAGTGACTGTTGGCAAAGGCATAGTAAATATAATGAAGTATGGAGTACAGCAGGACAGATCTGCCATAACCATCATGCAGTATACAGCGTGTAAGGTACATCAACGCACATACGTGTACCAGTGATTCGGTACATGATTCTGGACCCCGTAGCGTTGGAATTTTTCGTCGGCTGTTTCCAAATTTTGAAAAAAGAAAAATTAGACTGTATAAAGTCGTTATACCTATCTACCCCAAAGACATTTTAAATGAAAAAATAATTAATTCAATTTTTTCACAAAAAAACGCAATGTAAATAAAACAAAGAAGCTCCTCGCTCAGCTGATTTTCTGAGTTCACCGGAGGTCATTGCGACAGACACCGACAAAGTACCTACTCCGCCACGGTTTGACGCTACTCATTTAGGGATGGGACACGTCGATAAACTAGATCGGAATCGATATTTTCCAAGTACAGTACGACAAGACTTAAGCAAGGAAGACGATGAACAGAAGGATGAAGACTTAGAAGAAATTGATCTTCATCTGTCCGATTTTAGCAAGTAAACTAACTTAACTGCCCATAATAGAAAAGTAATATGGCTAGGAGAGGCTGGTTACATAACAAGAAAACTAATTTAAAAAATAAGTGGGTAATTTGAGTTGGTGCTTTAGTAACAGAAAAAAATCAATCATTACATAGACATCAGAAGATGTCATTAAGATATGCCAGACGTCCCGTCTGAAGTATTTTTAAAAGACTGTCACATAAAGATATTGTCATTACTAAAATAATGCACTAATTTATTGGGTCGTCGATATACCAAAAATAGTCTATCATCTGTTAGGAGAATTTCCTACGTCAAATCATATTACCAACTTAATGACATTTTCATCACTTATTAAAATTAAAATATCAAAACGGCAATTATTAAACAAGTATGTGTTATTTTAAGGTGAATAAATGTGCATTTTAATAGTTCTATCTACGTTACTATGTTACGTTCGTTTTATTTAACATTTAGACCTGTTTAAAGACAATCATCTTTTTCCATAACTCAAAACATTTGAGTGATCATCATCATTCTCCTGCCCTTATCCCAATTTATTTGGGGTCGGCGCAACATGTCTTTTTCTTCCATACTCCTCTATTAGTCGTCGGATGCTAACAATAATTATTACATTCGTACGCATAACAAAAATAAACGTTGAAATTGAAATATCGATGTTGTTCGACATCTCTAGCTAAGTGGCAAAAGAGATAACATATGCATGCGAATATGACATCTATTTCAAAGACGTTATCGTTCTAGAATAATAATTTGGTTTAAGCTCCCTCTAGCGTTGAGTAGCTGAACTCGTTATAAATTCATTGATTGTGACCATATGCATGCGAATATGACATCTATTTCAAAGACGTTAGCGTTCTAAATACTCGTTTGCTGAAATTTATTGATTGTGACAATGAATGACTTTTGCAAGTTGTTAAAGACTTATTTTATGACAACAACAAAACTCGAAATCGGTACCCGCTCAGCTGTTTTACTAGAGTTCCTTTGTGAGGTCAATGCCTAATACCTATCGGGAACTTACAAACGCGCCGCAAATTGCCGACAAAGGGCCATTGCGCCAAGCAGACTAGGTTATTGTAGGCACTGTGCGGTGAATTCAAAGGAATGATGAAAACTTAGGTAAAGTACATTTCTTTTGCATTTCGCCGATTTTAACGGATTTTTGTCAGTTCCTCGTTGACGTTGATCGCGAACGTGTGCTACTCGTTGCGAATTACGGTTATCGGAAATTTATCAAAACAATCTTTCTGTGTTTTATTTGTGTGTTGTTCTGTTTTCGTGTGTTAATCTTTCTATGTAAAAAAGTGTGTTAATCGTTCTGTGTTTTATTTGTGTATTGTTTCTGTGTTTTATTTGTGTGTGATTTTTAAGATGCCTTCTGGACCTAACGATATTTACAGTGCCCAAGAATACGGAAGTATGCTTATGTGTTATGGAGAAGCACGTGGAAACGCACGTCAAGCACTGCGTATCTATGTCCAAAGATATCCAGACGCTCGTCATCCACGAGATTCTCGCGTAATAACACGAGCTTACCAACGTATCTTGGACAACCAACCAATTGAGCGCGAGGGAGCTGGAAGGCCCATAAGACCGGCTGTAGCGAACCGCATCCTGACTGTCGTGCGGCAGAACCCACGACTGGGAGTACGCACGGCAGCTCTTATAATTCGTAACCGTTACAGGACCCGCGTCTCGCACTGGACTGTCCATCGAGTTTTACGCAGAGATCGGCAGCGTGCGTATCACATCCACAAGGTGCAAGCGTTATTACCTACAGACAGGGTATCCCGCGTTAGGTACTGCCGGTGGCTGCAACGACAGCACGACGAAATCTCCGACTTTAATGCAAATGTGATATGGACGGATGAGTCCACATTTACTAGAAACGGAATGTGGAACAGGCGCAATTCTCATATCTGGGCTCATACCAATCCGTTCGCATTGCAGCAGACGGGACACCAAACTTGATGGTCAGTGAATGTTTGGGCTGGCATTTATAAAGACCTCGTGATTGGACCCATTTTTCTCCCGGAACGATTAAATGGGACCCGATATCACGAGTTCCTGAGAACAACTCTCTCGGACATACTTCTGGACGACATGCCTCTAAGCCAGTATCGAGTGTTATGGTTTCAGCACGACGGCGCTCCCCCACACGTGACTCTTCCCGTTAGACGATGCCTCACCGATTTTTTTGAAAATCAGTGGTTCGGAAGATTTGGTCCGGAGCCATGGCCAGCTCGGTCACCGGACTTGACCCCATTAGATTTTTTTCTTTGGGGTTACGTCAAAGATAAAGTGTTTGTGTCCGAGTGTAATTCAGCAGCAGATATGAGGAATCGTATCGAGAACGTGTTCACGACGCTGCGTGAGGAGTGTATCCAGGACTCCACCTTTCTGCCACGTGTCCACGCCGTGCTCGTATTTGCGAGCGAGTTGGTGGCGGACACTTTGAACCCTATTTGGTTAGAGGTGAGCGAGCTTGAGGTAAGTTCATTAATTTATACCTACATCACTGGATCGCTAGGTAGCTACTTACAAGCTTCTTTATTATTTCTAACCCTAGTCGGAATCGTATTAGGAATAAGTTTATGGCTAATTTAGCCATAAACTTAGTCCTGAGTGATAAAAAATTAACAAAAACACAAAAAACAAGCGCAAATACTAGGTACTTACTTAATAATAATGTTTAATACAATCTAGGTTACATACTAGGTCTTCTAATGTTATTAAATGTTTTGTTTTCATCAGTACATTAATTACGTTAAGTTTTTTTTACTGTTGTTGGTTGTGCGTTAAATACTTAGTGTTCGTTTGTCGTAAACGTAAATGTATTTTATGACAAAGTACTTTGAAAGCTTTTGTTTACATTAGGAGAAACAAAGACATAGTTACATTTGTTTACATTCCCTTCGCAGTAGACGGCGCTAACATTATTGTTGCATTTACGCTAATTAGGAACCAAGGTAGGTAGGTAGGTACCTTAAAGCTCTTAAAATATTCACAGAACTTTAGTTTTAAAATGCAGCCTAAATTACTGACTTGACTGTACCTGCACTTGCACCTAAGTTCAAAGATGTCTTTAACTTTTGTTTGACCTTGTAGGTAGGTACATTCATACAAACGGAGCGAGGCGGCCCGCGTCGCGCGCGTCTCCACGTCCGTGTCTGTGTGTGTTCTCTCGCTCTCGCGCGCCTATATTCATTGCGAAGCGTTGAGATCGCATTGTTCACGACACATTGCGCGCTCAAAAATGACAATTTCTGTAACCGATCATTACCGAGATTAATGACTATCATAATTTTGTTACTGGCATTAGGTGTAACCTTTTCGCGAAGTTTGCGGTATCTTGTCCCTTACAGCCTGTATACCAGAAGTAGGGCGCTAATGTTGAAGGACACACATAATTTGAGGGTGGAAAAGCTGCTAACTATTGCATGTTTCCATCACAATACATTTTGAACTAGTTTCTACAAGCGAGTTCACCCACAAGAAAATAAAAAATATTCAAAATGAACATGGTTCATCCAAATAACAGTGCAGTTAAAACAATAAAATCTATTGCCCACCACGACAACCGATTTCCACACAACTTTTCAGTCAGCGGTGCCACTTTCAGACTTCCTCTTATATACTCATTCCTAATTCTATCCAATAATTAGTTGCTTAGTTCAGTTTTATACCTGTAAAATTTCAGCGTAGTACATACAGTAATTAATATGATAATAAAATAAAAGTCATTAGAAATAGCAAGACCGTGGTAACCCGACTATGTTTAAGAGGTTACAAAAAGCGACCGCGTAGTACATTATGCTATCTTCTAAAATATGTAGGATATTGTTACAAGTTTAGTAAAAGCAAGCAAGCAAGTGTTACAACAAAACTACATGTTTTTAATTATTTTTTATTTACAGGTAAAATAATAATTTCAATAGAACTTTTAAAATATTACTTAAAAACAATCACTGATAATATTTTTTAAATGAATGATTTCAACGGATTTTTTTAGATTAAATTAGGTATACACTGGTGCCGATTCTGCTGTGCACAAACTAAACTTAATTTAGGCTATTGCTAACTTTTGCTCTCTAATAAAACAAGAAAGAGACGGACGTAAATTAGAGCTGTCAAATTTAGTTAAATTAATATTTCCATACAAATTTAGGGTACACGTTAAAACATGTCGACTAAAAACACGGTAAAGCGCAAGGAACTAGTTTGACATCTCTAACTTAGTTCATATTTATAGCCGTCCTTTTCTCCCACTGCCTTTTAGTAAAAGATAGAGATTCTCTCATTTTAGTTTAGTTATTGAACAAGAGAATCGGCACCACTGATTAACTCTTAAGCACTCGGTTAATATTTACAAAAATAGAAAGCGGAAGAGCACGCGCACTCTACAAGACGAATTATCTGACTAAGGGTCAAGTTTATTGCGCAATGTAAACAATGAAGTACCTCTTCGCCCACCCCTCCGCGCTCGCCCGCCCGCGTCTTGCGCATCGACGTTATGGACGATTTTTGGTAAGAATAGAATAGAATACTCTGGTAAGTATGTACCATTGTGCACATAATAGATACCTATCTGATAAGTAGCCGAAAGGTAATAATAATAATAATGTTTACCAATATTTTTTGTTTTGTAACAGATATTATAATATTATTATGTATTTTTAACAGTGTACGCGTCTGTACCGAACTTGTAAGGTATATTATACTAAAATTTTTAGAAGATAGCATAATGTACTACGCGGTTGCTTTTTTGTAACCACTTAAACATGGTCGGGTTACCACGGTCTTGGTTTCCCTAATGACTTTTATTTTATTATCTCGTTAATTACGGTATGTACTACGGTGAAATTTTACAGGTATAAAACTGAACTAAGCAACTAATTATTGATCTATCATTAAGTTTATATATCCACATACAGGTTAATCGGTGGCCAAATAACTCCGCGCGCATTATGACCATGAACGTGGAGAACTGAATTTCATCATAATTTGTTAATTCCTAACAGGATGCAAATGCAACTTCAAATACATTTGAAAACAGTTACAAGCTACAAAATAACGTTTAAAGTAAGTCTCTAGAGCTCTTATTCAAAGTGTTAGGACATATTGAAGTGTGAAGAACGTACAAATACAAAATAAGTTGCAACATTTACCTCGTCTAGACAACTAATTATATAGCTAATACTTATTTCGATATTCCCATTAAAAAAGAAAATGTCTGGCTGCGGTAACGTTACCCCAGCAGGAAATGTTTTTGTGAAATTTTGAAAATGTGTGCAACAATTACAGAAGCTAGGCAACTAATTATCTATATAATTTAAATGACTAATTTCGACATTATCTGGCTGGGGTAACGTTTACCAATAAGCCTACTGCCGGTTATGTCCAAACTCTTTGAGAAAGTCATTGCATGTAGGCTTAACAACATACCTATAGAAAGCAATATCATCCCTCAACATCAGTTTGGATTCAGAATAGGGCATTCAACTGTGGAGCAGGAGCATAGAGTGGTGAATAAGATACGAGAGGGACTGGAACCAAAGGAGTGCTGCTCAGCTGTATTCCTGGACGTACAGCAAGCGTTTGACTAGGTCTTTCACCAGGACCTGTTGTGTAAGATAAAAAAATAACAGCCACACAACCTATATGTGCCTATACGTACTACTAAAGTCCTACCTAGAAGAAAAATCTATAGATTTCCGGGTAAAAATTAACGACTCGTATTCAAAATTCTACAACATACAGGCGGGCGTACCCCAGGCCTCCGTATTAGGCCCAACCCTCTACCTTATATACACAGCAGATTTACCAACGTCGGAGGAAATTCTTTCTGCCACCTTCGCTGATATCGCCCAGAGGACACGGTGGAGCATACGGATGTGCCCCGCCTGGGCGGAGCCCCGCCGTGTCCTCATGGAGGCGATCGGTGGCATCGACCTCTCACGCCAGTTCCAGGCCATGGTAAGGAGCGAGAGGGAATGGGAAGCACTCCTCCTTCTGCGAAGCAGTCATACCCGCGAAGGAGGAGGCGGAATGGGTGAGGAAGGCTCAACAACAGAGTCACCCTCACGCCCTCAGGAGCAGCCGCCGCAGGAGACGCCTGGGGCTTCCGGCGCCGCGAGACGATCTCCGGCCACCGTAAACCCGGGCCTGCGGACGGCGAGTAATGGGTAGCTCGCCGTCCGATCAGCACCAGGCCCGTGAGTCGACGGCGCGTAGTGTTCTACGCGCGACTCAAAGAGAATTGTCAGCCACCACTGACGGGGCCCATCATGGCCGGTGCCTGCATGCCTTGGGGTAGCGGATAAATTAGTAACAGAGTTACCGCACCCCTGGGCACTCTCAGGCAAGGAAGTCAGTAAGAGTCTGACACGTCCTCCCGCTCCACCCAGAGCGGGCGATGTCATTGAATGATTGCCTAACCCAAAAAAAAGACCTTCGCTGATAACACGGCTGCTTCGTGCAGCTACAAACACATAGCCTCACTCAGACTACAAAATCACCTCGACAAAGTCTATAAGTGGATGAGAGAATGGAGAATAAAAGCTAGCGCTAACAAGTCAACACATGTGACATTTGCTCTCAGAAAAGATGACTGCCTACCTGTTAAACTCGGACACGACACACTTCCACACGGGACAACAGCTAAGTACCTCGGCGTACATCTCCATAGGAAACAGACGTAGAGATACCATATAGAGAAAAAACAGGACGAGCTTAACATCCTACTTCGAATACTGTACTGGCTCTTGGGAAGAACATAATATGTATCACTAGAAAACAAAGTACTTATCTAGAAGCAGTACTAAAGCCTGTCTGAACATACAGAGTGGAGCTGTGGGGCTTTGCAAGAAATACAATTGTGGAAATTCTCTAACGATTTCAAAATAAAGCTCTCAGAATAATATCAAATACTCCTTGGTTTACGAAGACATCAGAAATACATGAGCATCCACAAATCAGAACTGTAAAAGAGGAAATAGAACACAGGCTAAAGTCATACAAATATTGAATAAAATCGCATACCAACACCTTAGCAGCAGCCCTAAGTGAACCAATGACCATGATAAGGCATAATATATGGGACTTCAGTAAATAAAGTTTAAATAATTTTGAGAGGCAGATTCTTCGCTGGAAGAATGAACCTTAGCAGTCAATATCCTCACAAAAAATCAGCTTAAGGTTTAGAATACGACCGATTGCAAGATGAAATAATAAAAAAAAGGAACATAGTCCTGGTATAATAAGTATCCTATGTTCTATTAAATGGTCTACCTGTGTGCCAAGTTTCATCCAAATCTTTTAATACGTGAGGAGGTAACAAACAGAATTAGTTTCTTATAATATTATATAAGTATGGATTTTACATACCCATTCCATATTATTTGGATGTCTCCTACTTGAAAGGATAAGTTCAACTTATCTTTCTGATCAACCTGTGGTGTCCTGTATGACAGTGTAAAAGGATCTGTGTTGCGGGACGAGTCATTCTCCACAAAGTTGAAACCAAAGTACAGTAATTGTT
The DNA here is from genome assembly GCA_951329385.1 of Polia nebulosa. NCBI lineage: Eukaryota > Metazoa > Arthropoda > Insecta > Lepidoptera > Noctuidae > Polia > Polia nebulosa. The sequence goes on along the minus strand of OX589605.1, from coordinate 14,510,831 downwards.
GCTGAAAATTAGAATAATAATAATTTAATGCAGAATTGCAGTTAATATTTAGACATGCAACCTTATTGTGGGGGTTGTGAGGTACTAGACTTCTAACTATGCTGGGTGCTTCCAACCTAACCAGATACTACTGAATACCAGCCAGTATTTGACATGGCACAACACAACTGCCTATCTTACCTTCACAACCCAGGTACTCAATATCAATATGCCAAGGGTATTGTGTAACACAATACCCTTGGCAAGACTGGTTGTAAAATTTACTAGCTTCTTCAAGATCAATAAATTACAGCCAGGATCAAAGGCCTACCATGCCTTCCAAATGACTCACACCATGGTACGGTTTTAAGCTAAGCCAACAAGAACATAGGGCAGTAGCATGCCTAACTGCCCAGGATTTTCTAGACATATTATGTACTAGCACTTCGCCCGCGTGGATTTCGAAAATATTTATACCCTAAAGCACCCATAAATAATGTAGCTTTCTACTGGTCGAATGAATTTTCAAAATCGGGTTAATAGCTCAAGAGATTACTTCCTACAAACAAACTTACAAACATTACCTCTTTAAAATATTAGATCACTTTCACATTAAGGTGACTTTAGCAGTGCGACCGACGGCATTTCATATTATAAACAGAAGCACAGCGGCCGCCGCATACGCTCAGTCGTGACAGGACACTGTCAAGATCCTTCCAGCCACATAGATGTACAAGCACAGCCGCACTGCTAACGCGCGGCTGTTATTATAATGTGAAGACATTTGCTTCTGCCACCCTACGGTCGCGCTTCTAACATCCTAATGTGAAAGCAGCTTTAGTGTAGATACGTATGAATTGTTTTCATGAGTCTCAACATAATATAATAAATACCTGTGTAAAACAAAATTGTTTTATTTGACAGTCAAACATGGTCTGTAAAGTTGCCTTAACAGCAGTGCCAACCCTTTGTTCACCTCTCTCCAACATGTATGGCAGATGAGTGGCTTGGTCTACAGCGACACTGATGCCCCAAGACAGAAGTATGGCTGCATAGGATATCTTACTTTTAGCGTTTTTGTCTGGAGTTGACGATAATACATTTATCTGAAAATGTATTAATGAGTAATTTAGATTTTGCTACCACATGCAAGCTGAATAATAATTCTAAGGACTGAAAAAAAGAGGTTAAGAGGAATTTCTAAGACATCAGAGGCTGAGTGCCTAAGTAAACAAAATTGAGATTTAATCACTTAATATATTTAAAAAATAAGTAATCTCAAAAGCGTAATATGTCTACTTACGTGCAAGGCACTGGCATCATTTTCACAATACTTTAAATTTGCTTGTTCTTCGATTTGCACAACGTATTTTGTTGACGAATTAGCTGCTACAGCACTCACAAGAGCTTGTCGAATTTTAGAAGCGTACTGCTTTAGTTTCACTGTACCGTATTGCAAATTGTACAACGGAGACACTTTACTCAGCCGCCATGTCCCTTCATTGTAAATAGCTGTGAAATAATTCGTAGTTTTAGTAAAAGAAACTCAAATTACCTGAAAATAAAACATGAAAATGGTCTTACCGGCTAATGGATCGCCATTTCTTATGGTTGAATTATTTGCTCGCTGCCAGGTAGGTTCTGGTTGGTATAAGGACATAATGTTTATTTTGTATTCACTATTTTGTTGATATTTTTATCAAATTCAGCGAAGGTAAACTAACTTTCAAAGTAACGGTACGTTTTTTTTTACTCATTACCGCAAAGGGAAAGCTATAGTCTTTTGATCATATTGCCTAGTCTTAGGTAGTCATCAATAGAGTATTTTTATAGTTTTTTTTTCATTAGAATGCATTCTAATATTTTTTGAAGTACACACATCAACACTGTCTAGGGATATTTTGGATTTACTCAAAATGTATTAAAAATAGCATACAACATGTATATATTTTTATAAAGACCATTTATCAGACTACACTCCAGAATAAAAGAAAACAATGTTTTTTTGCGTAAACAAATTTTTATTCAAATAGAGAAAAAACATGAAATAATGGTAAAACTAACAACGAATGTGTTTCTCAAGAAAAATTTACAAATAAGGAAAAAATAATTTGTTTTTAACAGTTCTGTGAAAAATCATTAGTCTGTAAAACCACCCATGACGTTAATAACGGTCCTGCAACGGTTTTTCATGCTTTGGATTAAGTTATCCAAGTCTTGCTGCGGTATATTGTCCCAGGTCCGGCTAAGATGCAAAAAAAGTTGCTCTTCCGTCGCAACGTACTGACTGGTGCAACCTCGGTGCGGGTGTTCCTCAGGGTGGCGTCCTTTCTCCTCTTCTTTTCTCTATATTTATTAACGCTATCACTAAGGTCCTATCTTCACATTACCATCTCTATGCAGACGACTTGCAGCTATATCGCCACTTTAAACCTGAAGAGCTTACTGGAGCTATCGATGCCATCAATAATGATCTTAAAAACATCAGTCAGTGGGCTAAAAGTTTTGGACTTTTAGTTAATCCAACAAAATCACAAGCTCTCATTATTGGTGGCAGACACTTCGTAAATCTGTTGAGTGGCCAGTCTCTTCCTCCTGTTTTGTACGATGCCGTCGCTATAGCCTATTCTCAAAAGGTCAAAAGATTAGGCGTTTTCCTGGACTGCAACCTATCCTGGAGTGTTCACATTGCGGAAGTAAGCAGGAGGGTGTTTTGTTCGTTTCAGTCGCTGAAACGTCTCCAGAAGTTCCTGCCTTTTCCGACCAAAATTACTCTTGCTCAGTCTCTCCTTCTACCTCTTCTGGACTATACTGATGTCTGCTTCCTTGATGCGACGGAGGAACTCCTTGATAAGCTCGAACGTCTGCAGAATTTGTGCATACGCTTCATCTTTGGCCTCCGGAAGTACGACCATGTGTCGGAATTTCGGAAGCGATTGAGGTGGCTGCCTATTCGGCTGCGTCGGGATACTCACACTCTTTCTTTACTCTTTTCAGTTCTTCACAATCCCAACTCGCCCTTGTATCTTCGGGAACGCTTTGAGTATCTTTTCCAAGAGGAAAACCTTGCCGCTCATCATCTTCCCTTCTCCTTCGGTTCTCTCCCCACTCCTCTAGTTGTTACAGTGGATCCTTTACTGTTCGTGCTGTGCGCCTTTGGAACTCTCTTCCACACACTCTTAGGGCTAGCCCTTCGTTGGAGGTGTTTAGGAGAGGAATTAGGGAGCACTTCCTGTCGGCATGACCCGTAATATGTTTTGTAAAAGGATTTCTTTGTTAGCCATACCCATAGTATTTAGTATGTTTATGTATCACATATTTGTTTAGTTTATTTAAGTAACAGATTTATTTTAAGTTTTTGTTGTGCACTTAAGATGTACCTACCTACTTACGCAAATGTATTTTTACGGTTAAAGATATTTATTTCTCAAAAGAATTACAGATTCACCTATTGAGAAAACATAAATAGATTTAAAACAATGTTATCTGCCAGCAAGCGCAGATAAAAACAAAAACAAATATGTATAAAATAACGTTACAAATAATACGTCGACTTAACTTATATAGTTTTAGCATAGCAAATATTGTTCAAAATAGACAAATTAGAAAAAGGTAGGTTACACACAAGAAACAGCACAAAAAAAAAATTAATAATTTGAACGATGAGGGTAGGGTGCAATTTAACAGTTGCTGCGTGTTTACTAAGGCCTACTGAGGTACCTGAGTAAAATAAACTCGTGTCGTCAGCGTACAGCGCTATATCCCCCCTTAGACCGATTTCATGGATGCTATTTATATAGATTAGAAATAATAATTTTTCACCCTGAGGTTTGCTGTAAGAAAACCCAAATGCTGGGTTAAGCTCGCCTTTGTAACTAATTGTTAATTTGTGTTTTATTTATATGTTATATGTGTACAATAAAGAATAATAATAATAACGTTTGCAGGGAAATTCCTCAAAGCCCTTCTTTGGAGCATGTCCTACGCGTGTTCTATGGGGTTTAGGTCAGGCGATTGAGCGGGCCAGCCTAAGACCGATACGTCGTGCTCCTGCAACCAGCTCGTCACCACTCTCGCTGTGTGCGGACGGGCGTTATCGTGCATGAGCGTGAATTCTTGGCCCATTTGTAGTCGATGGGGGTAGATTATTGGTACTAGCACCTCGTTACGGTATTTTTCAGCCGTCATGGTGTTTCTGATCCCAACGAGGTCTGTTCTTCCACCAACACGAATGCCCGCCCAAACCATAATTGTCCCGCCGTGGTATGAATGAACTTCCTGAGGATGTTGCAGACGGCTCTCACGACCAGGAACTCGCCAAACACGCACTCTACGTGTATCGGGATGGAAACCGAACCGGGACTCATCGGTAAACAGCACTACAGACCACTGGTTTTCTTCCCAGAGCAAATGTTCACGAGCCCACTCTAGTCGTCGTCCACGTTTTCCTCGGCGTAGTGCTGGAGTACGAAGCGGTCTGCGAGCATGAAGATTGGCTTCATGCAGCCTTCTCCTCACAGTTTGGTCACTCACAAGTAACTGGTGCTCTGACTGGAGCCTCTGAACCAACTGCATGGCCGTAACATTTGGTTGTCTTCTCGCGGCAACTTGCAAAAATCGGTCTTGTCGTTGAGTGGTTATGCGCTTCCCGCCTGGGTGTCTTTCAGCCACTTCACCAGTAGCACGATAACGTGACCATAACCTTGATATCACGTTTTGTCTTGTTCCAAACTCCTCAGCAATACTCCGTTGAGTAGCCCCAGCTTGGAGCATGCCTACTGCCTTTCTTCTCTAGTTAAATGGCGCCGCTGCATGATGCACACAATAACATTAATTCGGAATTAACCGATAACTTGTTATAAAACTTAAATTGGACACAAAAAAATAGTCACAAACTACTGTAGGTAAATGAAACCTTCGGACTTCGCTAACATTATGCCGATAAATCTTTTGTTTTTAATGTATTTTTTCAAATTCAAATTTAGAATCGTTCAAAAAGGCTTACAAAATAATCTTTCTTCAAAAGAATTTAAAAGTGGCCAGTATTTTTTGAGTTTAAGAACTTTACAAAATATCCCTAGACGGTGTTGATGTGTGTATTTGGCAAAAAATTTTTCGAGTCAGCCTTGTCGACAAACTTCGCTGAGGTGATCAATACAACAATAAAATTCTCAGCTCCATTTTACCGAGATCGCGCCTGTTTCAATGATTCCACTTATTTTCCAGTTGCGTAGACACTTGAGACACAAAAGTACACTAATTTTACATCATAATAACCACTAGGAATCAATAAACGAATAATTATAACAGCCACTGAACTTCACTCGAGAAAATCCCGCCAAAAAAAAAACGGTTCGGTTTATTATGACGTTTTGGACTTTAACTTAACACCCTGCCCTGGAATTGCATAGTGGAGGCACTCCGGTATCACCGGGTGCCTACCCCGCGGAAATGTGGGGTCGTGGTTTCTTAAATGCTAAGACCCTACACAACCGCGAGGTATGCAGCCTTAGGGAATATTTCCTAGAAACCGACGTGGGTATGCATCGAGATGTGGTCGCTGTGGACAAGGGCCTCACCCCGCTCTCCTTGGCAAACGAGAACTGACGCAAACTTAAAGTACTGGATACTAATGACCGCAGGGAAGTATGGCAGAGCAAGGAGCTTCACGCTTTTACCGGGTCCTACATGGACCCGATGTAGATTTCTTAGCGTCCGTATCCTGGCTGCGCTTTGGTGACCTATTCGGGGAAACCGAAGGTTTTGTCTGTGCGATTATGGACGAAGTTATGATGACGAATAACTACCGGAAATATATTGTGAAGGACGGTACGGTTGACATCTGTCGGGCATGCCACCGGCCCGGGGAATCAATCCAACACATTATTTCTGGTTGTTCTTGTCTAGCTAACGGAGACTATTTGCACTGACACAACCTTGTAGCCAGGATTATCCACCAGCAACTTGCTCTTAAATACAATTTTGTGGAATCTGAAGTACCGTACTATAGGTATGAGCCCGACCCAGTTCTCGAAAATTTATTTAATAATATAATGTTATTCGTTATCAAATCACTGTGTACTTTCAAAATATGAAAAAAAAACACAGAAAGTGCACTGACTATTTTTGGAAAATAAATAAGGAGCTTTAGCAGCAGTAGTGGCCCAGCGGTAACGGCCGCGACTTACAAGTCGTGAGTTCAAACCCAAGCAGGCGCTTTACTTTGAATAAATTATTTCATTACCATTGTTCTCAAAAAGGGTGAAGGAAAACATCATGAGGAAACCGGCATGTCCTAGAACCAAAAATTCGCATTGAGCCCGCGTGGTGGATTACGGTCCACATCCTCTCACAGAGAGGAGGCCTGTGCCCCAGTAGTGGGGACATTAGAAGGCTGATGATGATGATGAAATAGGGAAGTATAAACCATTTTGTGAATTCGGTAAATTTATAGGTACTTCTAGTTTCACGTCGACATAATATGTCGACACAATCTAATAACTTCCTGATCAGTTGTGACTAAGTACAATAACTTCAAAAAACTTTAAATACATTTTTCTAAATTAGTTACCAATTCTATAGTTAATTTTTGATTGGCAAACATAATTTTCTAATTATACCTATTAATATTTACTCCCTGCCTGTTACAGGTTATTTGGCTTATTACAAAATGGCTTGTGTGAAGTATCAATTTATATGTCGTTAAACGTCATCTCTACAACCTGTCATGGCTGTCACAACTCTCACGACAAACGTCAAACATTTTTAATTTTTACTATGTACTTAGAAAATATTTGTTAATAGGAAAAAAATGTTACTTTATTCTATTCAAGGGTTAGTTTCCCAGCTTCGCTAAAAGGTACATGTTATGGCCGGAGTCGGAGAAAATGAAACATCTCTTTTAATTTTTTTTTGAAATACTGTTCTATAGTATAAGACGTGGGTTAATTTTGTATGGACTGTAGCGACATGTAGGACGCCGCACACAAACTAAAATAACAAAAATCCTACATCGCGCAAGCAGAGTTCTCCGCGCGATTTGAACATATACAACTAGTACAACAGTCCGAAATCAACTTTCGGGCAGTTGCCCGGACTACTATTCCGCATACCTCCACATGGACCATCCCCTACTTCTTTCTTGTACCTAAAAACATCATTTAGAGTCATTTACTATACTGTTATTATGGACTTGTGTGGGTCCAGCAGACCCGGTGGCGAGTATTTATGTTGTTTAAAGCACGACTCTGACTTGGCGCGTTTTTGGCATTTAGCCAGTGTCAAGTTTGGAAAGTATATAGTTTTGTGATACCGTATATTCACTTTGTTTTCCATTAAAATGCAGATGTAATACAATATTCTAATCCCATTGCATTATTTGGCAGCAAATGTATCGAGTCAGCCCAGTCTCGGTAGTCAATACTACAATAAAATTCTCAGCTTCATTTTTTAGATCGCGCCTGTTTCAATGATTCCGCAACTTTTCCAGTTATGTCAACACTTGAGGTACAAAACTACACCTTTTTACAACACAATATCCCATACGAATCAATTTGCAAATAATAACAGCCACTGAACGTCACTCGAAATAATCCCGCCAAAAAACCTGGGCGAAGATTAGCAACACTGGAATTTTGTGAACTGGCCATTATGTCAAAGTCAAACAGCTCAGCTGACGCAAGCTGACGTTCGCGCTGTCAGCTGTCAATGACGAAGGCGAAGACGAAAGAAAGGCTGTACAAAACTTGTTTTCGTTTGTCGTCCTCTGGAGTTTATCAATTAGATTTATAGTCTCCACAAAAATATTCACATTATTCACCGTAATTTGCTTACGTCACCATTACAAGAAAAATTTAAATTGAAGGTATGTAATCCGTGTTGAATAACAACCCGAGCAAAAAGATCAATATTATCAAACATTATCTTGGAACGCAAATACTTGTTTATCGAAAGCGAATGTTCAGTTGGACTTTGAGACTGGTAATTACACCGGGTTAATACTCGTCGCCCGTCGGTTGGTTTCTTTCTCATTCATTTGTGTTCCGTTTGTCGTGAAGGATGGATCAGCTTCGCTTTGACGGACGTGTTGCAGTGGTGACCGGCGCGGGTGGCGGTCTCGGCAAGGCCTACGCTCTGCTGTTGGGCTCGAGAGGCGCCAAAGTCGTGGTTAACGACCTCGGTGGTGCACGCGATGGTGTGGGCAAGTCAAACTTCGCTGACGCTGTTGTCAAGGAAATCAAGGACAAAGGTAGCTAAAAATGCAGATTAATTATGATGTATTCATGTTTTTTAACTTTGTTGGTTAACTACATAATTTTATTTCAACTTTAATGTTATTTTTTAAATAGAATAGTTGTCTGTCTCTGAGAATTGAACTTTGTATTCTACTTATTTAAGACTTTTGAAAATTTGAAAAAGGAGTCAATATTTTTTATTGACTTAATTAAGAATTAAGCTCATGTAAAACAATTGTGTGCCTGTTTTGGTGTACAATAAAGTTTTATTCTATTCTATTCTATTCTAATTAAAATAAAAAAAATAAAAATTTATTGTTTCTCATACAATTGTTCTAAAAAAAATTAAGTTTAATAATAAGTTTTAAGAATTGAAATCTCTCACAATAATGTAGGTAATAATTATCAGTTATGTGTAAAACAAAAAAAAAAACTGTTTTAAAAATGTATTTTGTACTTTTATTCGCCCAAAACACGCCTCTGGCCAAATAAGATGTACACAAAAAATATCTTAGATAAATACAATTTTCAAGAAATGATGATGTTCTTCAGTAGATTATCTAAGTGTCAAAACATAGCAGGAATGCACTTGTTGTTTTTGAATAAATGCAATAATGTAACAGGTAATATTTGATGTATGTGGTATTCGGTGTGGATATTATCATTCTTGATGTTTTCTAAATACCAGATAATATAGCCTTTTTCAGTTGAAAATTTGAAAGATGTTGTTCTACATTGTGCATACTAATTTATGCCAACCACTGGTATTGGAAATGTACCTCAAAATTCTTATTAAATTTTGTTCAACCCTTCAGGTATTTAAGTTACCTTATTTTTACATACATAAGTAAGTATTATGCTAATTAATTCCTTTTATCTCAGGTGGAATCGCGGTTGCGGATTACAACAATGTTGTTGAAGGGGAGAAGATTATTAAGACCGCCTTAGATAACTTTGGCAGGGTTGATATCCTTATCAACAATGCTGGCATTCTTCGTGATAAGAGTTTCACCAAAATGTCCGATCAGGTAGATACTATACTGATTATTCTATCTGTAGGTTACTAGGTGTTTTTATTTACAACTGCAATAATAAGAGATACATGAGATGACAAGATACACATTATATACCATATAATTATGAAGATATAACTTTATCTAACACTTAGAAAATTTAACACTTCAGTACAATACTCTACTATCTATTATTGTGGTCTCTATCTTATTGTCACTGACCTTTGGGGATCTGTTGGAATACTGTTATTATTATGGCGATGTTTACGACTTCTTGGGGTATTCTACTTGATTATTTAAGTAACATAAAAGCTGAGAAATAGGATACCAGGAAGAATTTTAGAGAGGCTTTTTCCCAATGGAGGAACAGTGAAACAATTTTTTTTTGTCTTTGCATGGCTTACACCTAGTTTCTGAGCAAATTATCATGACATTTATTTTGCAAATTGGTTGTAAATAGCACTTAACACGTAAACTTTTTCGTCTTTTTTAACTTGACCATGCCAGAAGAAACACGGAAACAAACTGTGAGGTCAAAGTCTTTTAAAGTCCATACAATAAATATGTAACGGTCAAATCATATGAGAACCATGTAGTTTAATGTTTCAGGTGGTATTTTGAGGCAAGGATGACACAGATTGGAGTGGATTGCCTGTCTAAATATCTAATAATAATCTTTATTTACATAAGTAATAATGCAAGCATTTGTCAGTATTTGTGTAGCTCAACTTAGGTTTCTTATACATAACGCATGCCGGGACTGTGCAGCTAGGCACCGTCCCGCCATGCGTTGCAATGCCACGTTTTTTTGGGCCCGGAATCCTCACGGACGTCCCCAGAACAACTTACCAAAGTTTCAGCACAATCTGATCAATTGTTCGGAACGCATAGAGCACAAACAAACAAACATTAATTTATATATATATATATATAGTTATGTTACATAATTTTAAATTGTAAAGATTTGAAATAATGCTATGTTCTTTTGTTCAGGACTGGGACCTCATCCACTTGGTTCACTTGAAAGGTGCTTTCAAAACCACACATGCCGCATGGGAAACATTCAGAAAACAAAAGTATGGCCGCGTCATCATGACATCAAGTAATGCCGGCATTTTCGGAAACTTCGGACAGGCTAATTACAGGTCAGTTTTAATAAACACTAGCGTTGCTTCAGTTCCGTAGCTTCGGTCACGGGGCTTCAGTCCTGTGGCTTATCGCAAGAAAACCGTGTATTTGACACTCCGTTGGCTTTCGATCAGTGAAAGAATTTTTATTCGCTTTTATAGGATGTAGCTAGATAGGTAGGAATGACTTTCCACATTCTGAAATGAAACAATTATTATAATTACTAAATGAATGCATACTCATGAATAAGCATGCATGCTAAACCGAACATCGAGGTCACCATTTGAACTTGTATGTTTGGTTGAGTACAAGTGGCTTTTGAAGGACCATTGCGGGAATGTACCTTTATGCGAAGAATATTGGCGACACACAGTAAATGAGCTGACCAGGGTAGGAATGAAGGACTTACTTGGGAATCTTCTAGATGGATCACGCTGATAAAACGACAGCCCGAGAAGCTGTCGCACGTTTTTGATGAATTTTCTTCTTCCACAGTATTGCATTTCCTTTGGGTTTTTGTATGTCACACTTGTGTCGGCCAACACGGATAATAGAAAGTTCTTAGAGTTTTAGATATATATTTTAGCTGCTCGGCTCGGCGCGCGTTTCAGAGCGGTGTATGGTTATCTCAAAACTGTGGTCAATAAGAAATGGAATGCATTCGGAAATATGATAGCAAATTCATATTACTAAAACTTGTGCGAGCAATGTTTGTCTGCAAACAACCAAATAATACCTACCTACGCCGCGCTAGTGTAGCGTACAGGGAGAGACGGGTAAAATGTTCGAATATTATATGCGGCTTCGAATCGCCATAACGTTTCGACCCCCAATGTTTAAATATACCGAGTCATGCTACAGTAACGCAGATGCAGAGACACCATTTAATAATCCCATTTGTGGTACATAATTATTATTTTTGCTAACCTTACTCCAAAAAGTATATTTTAAAACAATATACTTTTTTTGCCCTATATAACTAAGATTCACTTATTCAATTTTTGACTTAAGTTATGATTTATAAGGTAAAGTAAGATGTAACCTTATTTGTGCATTCAATGTACCTACATATTAAGGACTCTGCCCAGTACACCGTATCATACCATCGCCACCTGCGTGAATCGGTTTGGCATGCTTAAATATTTTCCCAGTGTCATACGCTACGTGCATGACTCGCAACGGTGTTGGTCAGTGTCGGAACGGCCTAAGGCATTGTCTGATACTTTTCAATACAAAGAGTATTTTTTTGCATGACACGTTCTTAGCACGGTCATAGTATGGTCATGGTATGACACCGTATAGTGGTCACTCTTTTAGTATTGTATGTGAGCAAGCGTTAAATCAAATATAAACATCAAACTTTTCACAAAAAACGTTCATATTCAAGGACGTTGCATGATGTGAATTTTGCCCATAGCTACCAATTAACAGAACCACAATACATTATATTTAATGTATCTCTAGCGCCGCCAAAATGGGTCTGGTCGGTCTGACCAACACCTTGGCCATCGAGGGCTCGAAGTACAACATCAAGGTGAACACGATCGTGCCGACAGCCGCTTCGCGCCTCACAGAGGACATCCTGCCCCCAGAGATGTTCGAGGCCATGAAGCCTGAGCTTATTGCACCTGTTGTTGTGAGTATTACCTTAGACAAGTAGTAGGTAAGTTTTATAGAACTTCTAGCTCGCGGCTCCGTCCGCGTGTAATTAGTACTTCGCCCCACCTTTATAAATTATAGCCTATGTGTTAATCCAAAAATATAAGCTATATATAGCTATATGGTACCAACTTTCATCCAAATTCTTGAAGTCGAGCGTATAGGAGTAACAAAACTTTGGAATTTTTCGTCGGCGTTTTCCTAAATTTTGAAATTTTTTCTGCAAGTTTTTTTTACTTTAGACTGTTCAAAATCGTTATTCCTATCCAACCCAATGAGAGTTTTAATTAAAAAGTAATTAAAACGCTAATTACACTAAAAACAGCAACATAAATAAAATACGTACAGCTGTTTCGCTAGAGTTCATTCATGTCGCTGGCCTAATACCTACATACCTACGGCGCGCTCGGCCGGCACGAGTGTAGGTAAGTAGTAGTGCGGAGCGTTGAGATCGCGTTGTTTACAATACATTGCGCACTCAAAAATTTCAATTTCTGTAACCGATAATAATGACTATCATAATTTTATTAGTGGCATTAGGTGTAATTTTTTCGCGAAGTTTGCGGTATTTTGTTCCTTACAGCCTGTATACTTTCGCCTTTATAATATTAGTGTGATTTGTTACCTCAGTTTTGGGGTGTATGATACTTCAACCATTCGGGATTTTTTGTGCACGGAACGATAATGTACTGGTTACTTTACTAACTGTGAGGGAGAAATAGTGAGAAAACCACAATGTCTATTACATTGTGGTTTTCTCACTATTTCTAACCAAAAAAAAAACCGGCCTTGTGCGTGTCGGACTTCGCACATTTAGTGTTCCGTAGGTACCAAATGAGGGAATTTTCAAAGAAAAAATCTGATTTATCAGATTTTTTTAATAAAAAACATTATCACCTAATTTCAAGTTCCTATGTCACTGGGAAGTTACAAAATTCTTTGGAACAAAATTTTGTGACAGACGACGGACAGACAGACAGACGGACACGTGAGTGACAGCAATAGGGCTCCGTGTGGACCCTTCGGGTACGGAACCCTAAAAACTAGACATCTGACACGCAGTATTCGCGTGACGGATACAGCCCTCTTCCTCTCATAAAAATTAGGCCTCTGACCCAGAACATTATAAACAGATCTTGTGTGCAGAATTGTAAATCTGGTCAAAATTATATAATCCAAACACTTTCATAATAGCTCTATCAATCAGCCTTCACCTTCGGTGCTTATGATATGCCCCATTTCACTTCGATTCTCAAAGCAATGGGATTTTAAACCACATTTCCTTGCAGGCCTACATGGTTCACGAATCATTCCCTGACACCGGAGCAGTCATCGACTCCACGCTCGGCTATGCCACCAAGATGCACTACGTCAGGGCTCCCGGTGCTGTCCTCAAGTAAGTATTCTTTCATTATCAAATTTTGGAACAGCAAACTCTGTCATATATAGAGAGAAGAGCTCAAATTCTATTGCAACCCATGCTTTTTAATAAACATGGTCATTTAAAAATCAACTTAAATATACAATGCAAAAGTCTATACTTGGGTACACGGCGATGGATTGAAATTATCTCGAATTATAAATTCTATTATAATAATAAATGTATTTTAGCTAAACATCATTCCTGTCACTGTAGCACAACTGTCAAATTACAATAGTGTAAGATAGACACGGGAACGTATCTAAGCAAAAGTAACGTATCAAAGTCAACCTTAAAGTACTTATGCCTAGGGGTAGCGGATAAATTGTGAAAATGAGTTACCGCACCCCTGGGCACTCAGGCAGGGAAGGAACAGGGGTGGGTTTTAGTCGGTAAGAGTCTGACACGCCCTCCCGCTCCACCCAGAGCGGGAGAAGTCATTGGATGATTTCCCACCCCGCCAAAAAAAAAAAACCTTAACGTACGAGTACTTCAACGAATATTCCAAAAGTAACGCGTTCAAAGTTAGTCTTAAAGTACCTACTTCAACGAATATTCCACAGGTAACGTCTAACAAAGTCAGCCTTAAAGTACTTCAACGAATATTCCAAAAGTAACGTCTATCAAAGTTAGCCTTAAAGTATCTACTTCAACGAATATTCCAAAAGTAACGTCTATCAAAGTTAGCCTTAAAGTATCTACTTCAACGAATATTCCAAAAGTAACGTCTATCAAAGTCAGCCTTAAATACTTCAACGAATATTCCACAAGTAACGTAGGTTTTTTCTGGTTACAATTTCGACAAGCTTTAAGTAGTAACTGCAAAAAAACTTTTCTTCAAAAATCGGTAATACGAGTAGTATTAAAAATAATGAAAGCGCCACACAATGACCATAATGCCTTTTGGCGCCACATGAAGATTGCCGAATCGTATACCTTCTATGGTACTTTGGTATCCTTTATTTTTCTGTACCGGTATCGTTTCATTTAGGTAATACCAAAGCAACTTTGGCCTATGTCCAGCAGTGGACGTCATTCGGCTGAAATGATGATAGCAACTCTACCAGCCATTTTACGTCTTCCATTGAATAATAGGTCGACTAACTTGAAACAACAAGTAATCAACCTACGCGCATATTTGTGAATATGACCTAATAGGTCATAATATATGCGCCGACGTTTTGTCACTACACTCAATGAGCAATGAGTAACACCTATACGTACCTAATCTATCTATTCAAGGTGAGGTGGAGCGGGCAATACTGTAGAACCCCAAGGCTCAAGTAAGGCCTGCAGGGCTCTAGGGGTGCTCTATAGCTTGGGGAGCTGTCTCACTCGCTGGCTACGCGAGAGTGTGGTGTGTAAGAGGGACTGGCTTATGTGTGAAGTATGAGGAAAGAAAGAGGATAAGGCACTCTTGATATATGTATTGAATAACGTTATACATGTGCCCTCTTCCAACGGGCGAACTGAAGTAACTCCTAAAACAAACGTGATGTTCTACATTAAAACGACTCTTCAATATTCTCAACTGCCAGCTGAAGGCCGGTGCAGACCCGCTGAGTTTAGGCTGTGTCTACAATCCCTACAATACACAAGAACGGTTAGACCAATTATTCGTATGAATGATGGTGGTGATCTTTTTTTTTAACCGACTTCCAAAAGGAGGAGGTTCTCAATTCGTCTGACGTTGATGATTCTTTTTTTGTTGGGTAGGTCATACTTTAGGGGAAGGCCAAAGAAACGATGGTTGGACTGTGTGAAAGAGGATATTGGTAAAAAGGGGGTGACTATACAGAGATGATGACTAATAGAGGAGTATGGAAGAAAAAGACATGTTGCGCCGACCCCAAATAAATTGGGATAAGGGCAGGCGAATGATGATGAGGTCATACTTCAGAGGTAGTCCCATATAAATTTTATCGAAATAGATTCAGCACTTTTTGAAAAAATCAACATAAACAAAAATATGTATCATAGATGACGTTTTGGTTGTCTCCAATTATTCCATGTTATTGGGGTTATCCTTTCGGGCATATCTTTAATTTCGCCAGTCGGTGTCAAATAAGTAAAACAAAATACAAACACCGACTTCCGAAATTAAAGTTATTTTTCAATTTTTAGAAGTCGGTTGTATTTTTTGTAAAAAAGTTTTTTATTAAACAATTTGTTGAAGTCTCAGAAAGGTTCCTATGAAGAGAAAAACTGAAAAATAATATGCGGTTGAAACCGCGGGACATACCTAGTACCTATGCAATAATATCATATAACTTTATTATATCCAAATTTAATCAGATTGACATGATATAGATACCTACCTATAATGGTGGTCGTACTATCATCATAAAAAACAAGTGTTATCACAATTGACGCTCTCATAAAACTGGTACTTATATTTTTTATCTTTTGATTATAAAGTGGTAAAAATAAAGAAGAAGATTTACCACCCAACTATACCACGTCAATGAAAGATATGTCAGACTGAATTCGATCATTTCTGATAAATATGTAACAATAATATGGACAAACAAGACATGCACGAGTATTTATTAGGGTCATAGGAAATGACTTGAGAAAACTATCACAAAACGTTGTGGTTTTGTCGTATAACTTATTCTTATGTATATTAGAAATGACATTATTTACGTGACGATTTTGGTGACGGGCGGGCGTTTTTTGGGGGACTGTCTTTATGTAGAACTTTGACGTTCAAAAAGTGCTGGTTCTCAGCCTAGTTTGAATAAATGACTTTTGATTTTGATTTTGATTTTTTATTATTCATTGTTGTCATTATTTATTATTCATCGAAGAGTGAATCATAGTATCTTGTTGATGATAGTTTTCTATGACCAATTCAATAAATACGAGACTTTGTTGATAAATATGAGATGACGTAACTGACACTTCTGTGTGATTGATGATAAAAAATTCGTATGCCTTGTGGCTAATAGAAAAAAAATCATTACAACATGACACCTGTATGCCCCGAAGGGTTGGGCAAAAGTATGCCTATCGTCAGGTAGGATACCGATTGAGTGCTTTCAAACACAACTTGGCAAAATAGGGTTTTATACACCCGTCAGATACCCGATGTGAGTGCGGTGCCCCTGTCCAGAATATGACTCACGTACTGGAATGCCCCAAGTGCCCATACACTATGGAGGATCTAATGAACGCTACTGACGCTGCAATTAATGTGGTCAGCTTCTGGACCCAAAGTATTTAAAAATTGAGGAAACCATAGATTTGAATGAGAAGAAGGTATACCTTTGCCCAACCTCAATAACTATATAGGTATGAAGGACTGGACTGCGGACGGGTTTTGATTTTATACATTTCTGCCAGTAAAAGACGATGAAGTCTTATTGCATTCTTCAAACTTTATCTTTCTCAACTTTATGCCTTCTATAGTATTAACTTCTTGTCTATAGGAAGAAACCGTCAGACCCAGTGACCATCGAATCGGTGAAAGAGTTCTGGCCTGAAGCTACCAACATGAATGCCGCCGTCCACCTTGACAAGATGGCTGAGGTCACAGTGGACCTGGTTGAGAAGATACAGGTAATCTAAACTATATCTAATCCGAACTAGTATTACAAAGATATCTCGACAAATGCACAGGATAGACAAAGAGGGCAAAGACGTGAAAAGTTTCTTTTGACGTCGTACTGTCAACCGCAAATCAGTAGTATAACATAATTATTCAATTTGAAAACTGCCTTAGCTATTACGACTTATAAACGTGAAGTCGTAGGTATTTGTCGCAAAATGTGTTCGATCCTTGATTACATTTCGATTTTCAATAATAACAAGAATAATAGAGTTATGTTTCTAAAAGAGTTCAACAGTTTTTGAACTCTTTAAAATTGTCCACGATGGATATAGGAGTGTTTAATAGTATTTTAGCAAAGCCTAATTGTGAGGCAACAGAGGTATTGTATTCATTTATACTAGTTAAAGATTAGACTAGTTTTTGATGATATTGAATTTGTAACAGTGCTATGGGATTAGCAACGACATAAAGTGTGCGAAAATCCATTAAAATAAATAAAAAGAAAATTAAATAATCTCTTTAACCTTTACCTCGGTTCTTCTGTACTCAAAACTAGCTTGTAGGTACGAGATAATATAAAACATAATAATATCGCTCTGCAAAGACATGTAGAGATAACCAATAGTGTTAGGTTGACACTAGAAGGGTTAACTTCTATCAGTATTTATTTTTTACGTTCATAGCAACTTAACACATTTTATTATAGTTTGATTAATGATAAAATACCTTTGCTACACCTATATGAATATTATGTTCTTCATATTCATGTATTTTTTACATATTTTGTCTTAATGTTTCTGACTAGGAATACATTAATAATCAAGTTCGTCGTATCATAATAATGTTAAACAAATGAGCATTATTGTAGAGTTACCCCCATAGGAGTTCTGTCGCTGGAGTGTTCGAAACAGTCACCGCGACCCTGGAACGCGAAGGGCATCTGAAGGAACACTAGTGGATTTTAGTCAGTAAGAGTCTGACACGCCCTCCCGCTCCACCCAAAGCGGGAGAAGTCATCTGATGACTGAAGTGAACCTGGAAAAAAATAGTTCAGTTTTTATTTCCCTCCTAATCAATTTAATAACTTCGTTTTGAGTTGCCATTTTTTTTTAAGTTGTGCAATTAACTTTTATTAGTATACGTATAAATATTACGGAAATATAACGACAAGCTAAAGTCGAGTTTAGTATCTCAAGTGAAATAAAAACTTAAATGTCATGTGAACAAACTTTAAGAACCGAAAAAAATATCTGTCTGTATGAGGATTATTGAAATGGTTGTCGTTTTTATAAGAATAAAAACAGGCTTCATCTTTATTATTTTCGTGATTCGATATTGGACTTTAAACTCGTTTTTACATGGTTCATCATTGTTTGTTCGAAGAAAATCGTAACTAATTATTTTTCTAATTTATCTTCGTTTGTTGTAGGATTTTGAAGAACGCGCTAAGTTGGACGGTAATGGCGAATCTTACTGGTCAACTTACAAATACGACTCCAAGGACCTCTCGCTGTATGCTCTTGGCAGTAAGTATTTATAACAATCAAAAGGAAACATTCTTGAATGGGGATGGATTATTGAAACTATTGGTGATATATTCGATGAAACACTTGCATTCATGTTCTAGCTAGGTAAAACAAATTTTGGACCGGCAAGCGTGATTTATCGTCGACCACATCATCGCTCTCACCTGATGGTAACAGGTGAGATAGTGGTAAAAACAAGCCTATAATTGATTTAAAAAAAAAATTGCAACGTAGCCATTGCCCAGTAGTCTTGTATGCAAAAAAAACCTAGCCAAGTGCGAGTCGGACTTGCGCACGAAGGGTTCCGTACCATTATCAATTAAAACGGCAAATAAAACAAGTCTGTTGTATGGGAGCCCCCTTAAATATTTATTTTATTCTGTTTTTTAGTATTTGTTGTTATAGTGGCAACAGAAATCCATCATCTGTAAAAATTTCAACTGTCTAACTATCACGGTTCATGAGATAGAGCCTGGTGACAGACAGACAGACGGACGGAGAGCGGAGTCTTAGTAATAGGGTCCCGTTTTACCCTTTGGGTACGGAACCCTAAAAAAAATATGGGAAATACAGGAATACGGTGCACAATACCTTACTAGATGCGATGGAGGCCGGAGCGACGAAACGTATGCGATTTTCTCGAATTTGTTCCTTTCGAATAGGATCACGGGTGGCGCACGCGACCCATTTTCGGACACTTCGACGGCCATATTCTATTCTCTAGTTCCACACGTTGCGACTAGATTGTGCGAGGTGGCGCCACGTGTTGTAGCCGTCTTGCTCACATGCAACCGAAAAGCCAATGTGCGGGGATGGGATAGGAGTCGTAATACCAAATTCTTCTATTAATTCGTTTGCCAACATAAAAAGAGAAAGAAAACGACAATACCATAATTTGAAACAGCGCAACCAAACGTTAATAGTTAACACAGTATCTGATAGCACATGACCTTATCAGTGGCCTAAAGGCCCCAGGCGGTATAGTATCACTTCCCTTTAAGAGCCTACACCATCTCAGCTCAAATTCTAATTTCGCCCCCACTTCCCCGCGTGCCACTGCACTCTTTATCTCGCTCGCACACTTTTGCTCGCAGAGACGCGACACGCGCGGCCTTGAGGTCGAAGCGATTTCGTTAGAGTAAACTACACTATTATCGGACGAGTACTAAGAAATAAAATTATCAATCTAATTTAATTTTAACTTGTCATTTTATGAATATAAAATTATATATTATATCGCAAATACAATTTCAATGTATCTATAAACGATCAGTTTCCAGTATAAGCTGACCTCTCAGTGTGCGGAAAGCCTATAAAATGCGAGATCAGCTTATACTGGACGGTATAGGTGATGTCTAGCCGTGCACACTATTTTATTTTACCTACCTACTTCTATAAAATACTAGTCAAATGCGAGCCAACTTTGCGCTGTGGGTTCCGCCAATTAGTTTTGTAGTAAGTTTGCGTTTTATAGTTTTAGTGTATGTATGTTATGTGACAGCCGTTTGCGCATGTAGGTAATTATGTAGGTTGTAGGTATATGCAAGTACCTAGGTATACATACATATGGTATACATAGGTTAGAAAAATCGATTCTAAACCACTACATAAATTGTAGAATTTATGCAGTGGTTTAGAGTCGGTTTAGTAGCAGTAGAGCTACAAAAAACTAGTCAAGTGCGAGTCACCTTTGCACTGAGGGTTCTGTAGGTACATTGGCTTGGTAGTAAGTTTACGCTGTGCCATTTTAAAATCTTATAATAGGTAGCTTTCTCCTTGTATTACCACTTTCTTAGTTATTATGCATCTATATAAGAATGAATCGCCGAAATGTAGGTATGCGTATATCTTTCGAAGGACTTCACCAAATTGCATAATTCTTTTTTGTTGTGTTCGTGATTCTCAGGACAAGGTTTGTATAAATATAAGATAGGTAGGTATAGGTAGGATAAGTAGGTAAGTATGCAGGTAGGTATGTAGGTAGGTATGATAAATACCATAAGTTTTTTTCAAAGTAATTAAAAATAGTCAATTAAATAACATTTATTTTTAATCGCTTAAATTTCTAATTTACATAGTTAGAACATGTCTGGAATTGCATAGCTCAGGTAACATGCATGTTTTATAAAAATGTTCTAATTTTAGTTCCATTTCAGAAATATTGGTCATCTTTCTATAATTTCGACTTTGATGTTTTTGTCGCATCCAGACCTTATTCCGAAAATACATTTTTTTTTGTACCGATAATATGTAATTGTCCTTGCACTTGTATATACCAAGGATGTTTTTTATTTACGACAAGTCCGTTTTGAGTTTTTCTCCAAAAATTTACTTCTATCTTATCTATATCTTAGCTTCGTCAAAAGATGTTTAGAATGCTGCAATGGGACGCTTGATTTCAATGATTGTGTATATTCAGTGAACAGCTCATGTTCTCAGGTGATCTGCAAGAAAACACAACATTCATTATAAAACACTTTTTTTGGGGTATGTTATGTTATCATTCAATGACTGGCGTGATGGGCGTTGGTGGCTGCGCCAAAGTTTTAAACTTTTGCAGCTACCATCGTTGTACATTGTTTTTTTATCTGCCTGTATTTGTTGTTCTGTTCCTAATAAACGATTATAATAAAAAAAAATATAAAAAATTACCTCCCGCTCTGGGCGGAGCGGGAGGGCATCTCAGACTTTTACTAACTAAAACCCACCCCTGTTCCTTCAGTTGCCTGTGCCAAGAGCCGCGGTAACTCTCTTTCAAATATACTCGCGACCCCGGCAGCATAATTTTGTCAACATGAATAAATAATACGGAACCCTAAAAAGTCCAACATTATGAAAATTTTATTATGAATTCGCCAATTTCGTGATAGTACCGTTACGCGTTAGTACCAAGCGGTAGTGCCATGGGGGAACAGCAAATTTCGTGATTATCACACACGTATGATAGATAGGTACTTACAATTATATATTTTGTAACACATGAAGATTTGTTTCGTCCGAATTTATTTCTACAGTTTTCGGAGGTCATACCTCCGTCCGTCCGGTCCTGTAACAATCACACGGGACAAATAAATACCTACCTAGACCTCACATATTTTTATTTATGATTTGGCTATGGAACCCTAAAAATATACAAAAGAAGACTAAATCGTCCATAGAAGCAGACTTGCCCTATGAATAACAAATAACAATTACCCACCCTACATTTTTTATTGAAATACAAATTTGGTGAATTGGTATTTGATGGTGGAGGGATAATTTTCCAGTACAAGCTGACCTCTCATTGTACGGAATTCCTATACAATGTGAGATCAGCTTATACTGGAAATTTATAGCTTGATAATTTTTTTTTTGATTTTTGTTTGTCTTTTAAAAAAATGTTGCCCCACACTAGGAATATTCCTGTATCGTGGGTGCGTTCACAAACATGTAAATTCACATACACAAGACACCCAGACCCGGAACAACTATCTGCAGGTCATACAAATATTTGTTCCGTGCGGGGATCGAACCCGTGACACGCAGCGTAGCAGCCGAACGCTCAACCACTGCGCCAACCGTGCCGTCAAAATTATATAGCCATATGTAGTAATAATAATAACAGATCAGTGTTTTATGGCCTACAGATAGTTTTGTCGGATCTGCGCGTTTGTGAATGTGAAGATTTGTGTTTGTAATCGCACCGTCTCCGATTCAGTTGAAATCCTGGAGTCGGCAACATTATAAAAATAAACAATTAGGTACTACATAGATACCTATTTGTTGTATATTGTCAAAACAATAACAAACCTATTTAGGGAACTTTTTAACTTTTTACAAAATTGGACACCCATTTTTCACATTTTTTATCAAAAAAAAAAGTGTACACCTGGATTTCGCCTGAATCGTGAAAGGTGCGTTTACAAACACAAATCTTCACATGCAGAAACACCTGCAACTCCTAACGCAGCAGCCAATCACCTGCCACTGCACCAAACGTGACATGTTTGTAATCACTAATACTGTAAGTAGATAGGTAGCTATATACTTACTTCATTACGTTTATCATGTTTTCCAGTTTCTTTGCGCCAACCCTTTCGTTTCTTATTTTTATTACGGTTATTTCCCATTGCACCAACACTATAAGTATAAGTACTACAAGATTTGTATTTTACGTAGTCTTGTTGCGTAATGTGTGCTCTGAGCGCAAGCGACACAGCCCTCCCGTTCGAAAGCCGAAGCGAGACTGAACGGGGGCGTCGGGCGCCAGGGAACAAGCTTCAAGACGGCATAGTTTAGGTGATAGTTTAGGTATTTTATTTTTACTGTGAAAATAATGGTAATTAAAAAATAAAAAAACTTGTAGGACCTGCTTTATAGTAAGTTCAGTTAGTATGCAAAGTTTCATGATCTAATTTTAAGCATTTTTTGAATGCTAGCGGTTTATTGTTTTCGGTTTAGAGGTAACTTTGGATTTTTTTTCTATCGAGAAAATTTTATGGAATCGTGTTTTTGAGGTTTATAATACTTAACATTGATCCTCAACCTTGCCATATATTTATTTCAAAATTAGTGCTGCAGTATTATCGACATAACGGAGGATCATGCTAAGCCATTTGAGGTAACATAGACTCTTAAACAACAGTAAATCATCAAAATTTCAAAGGTACTGACAGGAGAATTAATATATCCAATCCAATATAGGTATATCCAATACTTATTAGTCCCAGAATCATAAATTGTAATCTTTCTTCCCTAGTCGGAGCATCAGTAGAAAACCCGTCAGATCTGAGGTTCTTGTATGAAAGTCACGAAGGATTCGCAGCGCTGCCCACGTACTTCATCCTGCCTGGTATGGCCATTGAGTCACCACTCGTGGGTAACTCCATGCCCCCCGGCAAACACGCTGACTTCACCAACGTAAGTATTTAAATTCGATACATAGAAGATAGAAGTTAACTTTGACCCACTTCCCAGTTTCCGATTGAGCTGAAATTTTGCATACATGTGTAGTTTTGATGGCAATGCATGGTTAACTAAGTGACGTCATTCTAAATCCAATATGGCGGACTAGTTATTTTTATGCTTTCCCATGATATGGTTACCTAATGTAATGTGTGTGTGATTTGTTAAGAAAAATATGGAAAGCGTGTTTTTTTTAGGTCCCACAGAATCTCTGCTCAATATCCTGACGACTGACATTATAGCGGTCAACCATGATTATTTTATTATATATTTATTTTTCCTTTTCACGGCGAAATCATACTCCTAATGTACTGAGGCTACTATAAAATTGTAGCCTTTTTATGTGGGAAAATCGTCTTTGATACTCTTCGTCTGGAGAGAGCTGAGTGTTATGTCGGACTCTCACTGACTCCACAGTTCCTATCGCTACCATCAGATGGGAGCCCGGGATGCAATTCAATTCACGCGCACTTACGACTAGTATCGGCCCGGCATTGCTAGCGGGCCCCATTACCTAATGAAGCCGATCCAACAATCCAAATACCACAGTATCACGAAGTGGAAATTATGTTTTTCTTACTCCTCCGCTGTCTTTTCTGATTAATTTCGTTGCGGGACCCAAGACAGTTAAATCGTTTCTCTGGGACTCGTCGAGCTTCATTGCCTCGGCGTTTTTTCTGGCTTAAAGGAGTTAACAGTGGTTTGGGAATAGTGTGGCGGGCTCGTCCCAAATAACTGCGCGCCGCCTCTTTTGACCTGACTGGCCAAGCGATGACTGCCGTACTCCTAAATTGATCTGCCATTGCGAAAGTAGTCTTCAACCATAAAAATAATGTTGCTAGACAAATCATCATTTCCTTGTCATAATAACATTATTGTAAAATCCCACCTAACCCACTCGTAAAGATCTGATACACTGTCATTTATTTCTTGATTAGATCCTTCACGGGGAACAATTCATCGAGTTCGTGGGTGACTTCCCCGGCACAGAGGGTGACTTCAAGGTCCGTAGCTACGTCGTCGATTTATTGGACAAAGGATCCAGCGCTGTGTCTATCGTTAACAGTGAGTATTTTTTAGTTTAATATTTTGGTGAAAAATAATTTCTGGTGCTATGTCGTCAAAGAGTCACGTGTTTTTTTTTTTCTATTAAACGTTGCCCCGCACCAGGAATTGCTCCTGTATCGTGGGTGCGTTCGCAAACAAGTCAACTCGCATACACAAGACACCCCAGACCCGGAACAACTATCTGTAGGTCATAAAAATATTTGTACCGTGCGGCTATTGAACCCGCGACACGCAGCGCAGCAGCCGAACGCTCATCCACTGCGTCAACCGTGTCGTCAAATTTTGCCCGTTGAGAGGAATAACCATTAGTATCATGTATACTAATGGTACTGAAAAGTCCAGGTATCGCGTAGTCAATGGCACAGTACTGGCTGCACCTCGGTCGCTAGTTGGCTCCCACTTGGGGTTTAACTTTATTTTGCAGACATATTTGCCGTATCAAATACGTGCACAATCATTTTATCATTATGTAACTTCACTTACATCTGCATCTGCCTAGCCTTTTCCCAACTATTTTGGGGTCAGCCTTCCAGTCTAACCGGATGTAGCTAAATACCAGTGTTTTACATGGAGCGACTGCCTATCTGACCTCCACAACCCAGTTACTGGGTAACCCTTGGTAAGACTGGTTGTCAGACTTTCGGGCTTCTGACGACCCGTAACGACTGTCAAAGACCCGCGATTGACAGCCGGGACCAACGGCTTAACGTGTTTTCCGAGGCACGGAGGGGTCTCGGTATGTAAAGATGGTCACCCATCCATTGACCAACCCCGGCAAGCGTAGCTTAACCTAATGGACCGGCCCCTGCGGCTGTTATTACTTTAGCCACGAGGTCCTCGAATATGTAACTCCATTATGTAACTTCACTTGTGATAATAAATTATAAAATATTATAGCTGATATGATATACGTACGATTAGATTAAATTATTGATTATTGTTATCATGGATTTGTTTATAATCTCATAATAAGCGGCTAGTTGCCATGTTTGTTCAAAATAGTTATTGTTATCATCATTTTGCACTAAAGATACTCTGAGTTTTAAAACTATTTCGACGATAAAGAACACACAAGCCGCGGCATAATTTAATACTCAAATTTATGGTGCAATACGATTGAGAAAGAACTAAGAATATGCAACTCGACAACTATCAACCGCGATACAATAAATATAATAAAGCTTGGCCGCTTTTTACGCACTAGTGCAAAATACACATTACTGGCCTAAAAGCGGTAGAGGTAGGAGCGAGTTCTGTTCTGCTCTGTTGCCGAGCAGATATCGCTTTGATTTGGCGCCCTAGGCCTGAGCGTTTTATTTTTTACCGCCTCATCTAGCTAAAACTGACAAAAAAAAACATGTTGACGTGTAAAAGTGTTGTTAAAACCTACTTACAAAAATAAAATCATTTAAAGACAAAAGTAATCTAAATATGGCAACAACTAGACGTCATATTGTGAAAAAGAAAAAAAATGAGTCGACGAACTATATTAAGTAACATCACTTATTATTAAAATAAAGGGTTCAAGGACATGCCGGTTTCCTCACGGTGTTTTCCTTCACCGTTTTGAGAGCAGTGGTGATGAAATAATAAGTAAAGCGTCTGCCTGTGTTTTAACTCGCGACCTACAACTTGTACGTCGCGGCCATTACCACTGGGCCACTACTGCTCCTATCACGTCGATCAACGGATACCGGTCGATAAACAATCGACCGGTCGACGTCGACTAATCCATTCGTCGATCGATTAGTGTATCTAGTAGAAACTATGGATCGACTTTGACTAATTCATTCTGCCATCGATCGACGGTTGATCGATTGGTGTAATAGAAACTATCGATTGACGTCGACTAATGCATTCTACCATCGATAGACGATCGATCGATTGGTGTAATAACACCATTATGCCCGCGATTTCTTCCGCCTGCTATTAAACTATACCCTAGAATATAATATCCTGTTGCGAATATACTCAGCGATAGTATAGGTTTCTATCACTGAAAGAGTTTCCTTGATCGGAACAGTACTTCTAGAGATGAAAACAAACAATCTCCCCTCGTCATACCTACTGCTTTAGTTTACAACACAAGTTCAACTTTTCATCTGTCGTCCCCCAGGCGAGATCTACCAAAACAAACAGTTAATAGCCAAAACACAGCAGCACATCTTCGTGCTGGGCCAGGGAGGGTTCAATGGGCCCCGCAACAGCAAGCTGGCAGTGGAAGTACAGCCGGCACCCAAGAGGGCCCCTGATGCCGTGCTGGAACAACGCACTGCGGAAGGACAAGCGGCACTTTACAGGTAATTTTAGCATTCTCAAGGTATTTTACACAATAAGTGTAAAGGTGCGTTTTTGCTAGAGCGGAGGAGAGCAGACTTGAGCGGATACGAGTAATCATGGACGTGACGAGAGACGCGGGATGTGGATTTTAACCAATTTGATTGGTAGATTCCTGCACGACTCTGCTCCGCTCCTCTTCGCTCACGGCCGATTCAGTGGAAATGTGCATGCGCACTAGTATCATAAATAGTTATTTACTACTAGTGCGGTAAGTTGGCTTTTTCAAACGAGTAGACCATAGTCACGAGTTTGTAAGTACCAATTTCCGCACGTGTGTCATACAACGTTTTTTAACACATTTGCGAGAAAACAGTACACGTAATAAAACAAACTTGTTTTTAGATATCAGTCGGAAAGTCAAAAAAATATGTTGTTCTAATTTTCACCACGCGCACGTCTTAAAAATTAGAACTACATCTTTCGTTTCATTTTTTCTTAAGTATTAAAGTGAGACAATCGTATTGAATAGAAGTGCTTCCATGGAGGTTCGATCATTCAGTTTATTTTTATGGAAATAAAAAAAAAACCGCAAAGGATACGCACGGCGCTTTATAAGGGAGAGTGCGGTAAAATAGGTACTTAGGTGAGAGTACTTATTTTACCGCACGTTCCATTGTATGGTGCCTAATTTTTAACTTTCGAACAATGTATACAGGCTTCATAAATGCATTTTTTGAGCAAATGTGTTGAAAAGGTGATTTCCCTATTAGGATGCTAGTTTTTTTGCCGTTTGTTTTTTCAGATGTCAGGTCATATTACGTTAACATTTTTGGTATTTATTCAATACATAAACAAAAAATATAATAAAAAAGAAATGATAATGAATAAATACAATGTATTACTAGAGGTTGACTGGTAGAGAATGCCTTGTTGCATTAAGTCCGCCTTGTGTGTATGTACCACTACTGTACATATGAAGTTTAAATAAATAAATAATGTTATTTTAAGTAAATGATTTCTGCGACTGTATGAAGATTTATAATTTTAATAATACCTAATTATAAATATAATTTATAAATCCTCATACAGTCGCAGAAATAATTTACTTATCTTTACATAAAAGAAGAAGCCAATACAGCAACTATTGTAATAAAACGATTAGTTAGTTTCAATATAGTTATGAGGCTTATCCTATATGACGATAAAACTATATTAAATCTCGTCTGACCTGTCCGAAAGTTTATGACAGAGGTGGACTACAGTACACCCACATTTCGCATAAGGGGCGAGCCTATTGAACTGTAATTCAACCCTATTACTTAATTTCCAGGTTATCTGGTGACCTGAACCCGCTCCACATCGACCCTACCGTAGCGACCGCCAGCGGACACCCAAGGCCGATCCTCCACGGAATGGCTTCTCTTGGATTCTCTGCCAGACATGTATTGGCTAAGTGAGTACCGTTCAATTTATTATTGTAATCTTTTTGTAATAAATAAATATTATTTACAAATTGCAAAACATACGTTGATTGCTGTGATTGACTGACTGAATTATCAACAGAAAATCAAATCACTTGACAGAAGTTTAACTTTTTCCCCGATCTTAATTTTCGTTTCAGAATCACAGTGGTTTACCGTAATACAGAAGGATAACATTAATCTATTGCAACCTTTTTTCTCTAACTCATTCGTTTTCTATCAAGACTAAAACAAACTTCCATCACTCAGGTACGCAGGCAATGAACCCAGCAACTTCAAAGCCCTAAAGGCTCGTTTCGTGAAGCCAGTGCTGCCGGGACAGACTCTCGTCACGGAGATGTGGCTCGAAGGCAAGCGCGTACACTTCCAGACTAAAGTCAAGGAGACCGGCAACATTGTTATCGCTGGTACGTATTATTTTATTTTGAGGATATAACAATCAAAACAATTTTTTCCAGAGATCGTGTAACACAAAGGTTTTGTAGGAGAAAAGGAAGGCCTTTGCCCAGCCGTGGGACACAAACGAAGCTAGAAAAAAAAGCATCATACAATTTTTTTTCTATTATAGGTAACATATAGAAGTGGAAACAGTCGCAATTGCATGGGGTTCCCAAAAATGGTCAAAAAGGTGGTTTTTTAAAGCAGTATATCTCTTAAACCGTAAATAGTTTTGAGAAATAAAAAAAATATGATATTCTCAAGTCCTACTTGCATACAGTGATGAAGCTAGAAACATATTTAACCTACTTTAATGCATCAAAAAAATCTTCTAACATACCTCTAAATTATCTTTAAAAGCAGTTTATCTCTTCACTAACAATTACACTTCTGGACACATCTATTGGCCCACCTTGTATTTTCAGTTTCGTTTGTTCCTAGCTAAAATTTTATATTAGGTCGAGCAAAAATTTTTTATGCAGTTTTGAACCTGGCACATTCACAATTTCATTCAATAGCCTTTTTTTGAATTTCGAACACAGAATTTAAAGAAACAAAAGACAATTTGGAGCCTGTTTGTTGATATCAAACAATCGAATACTAAGAAAACTTGGTTTTATTGGTTTACTTGGATTTCATTCTTGAAAAAGTGATTGATATCTTTGGTTTTGCAACAAACATTACTTATTCTTAACATTAAGGTGAGGTTCTATCAATAATCTATGGATACTTCACCTGAAGTCGCCGCCCAAGCTGTGGCACTTATTCAGGCCGGACACAGCCAAAGAAACGTGAGTGCTCAACTTAATTTAAGTCGATCTGCGGTCTGAAATGTTTATCTGAGGTACCTAGAGACTTTTGGCTTTGTTCGTCGCCAAGGAAGGCCACGATCTCGGGTCACAACTGAAAGGCAGGATCGATTCATCGTGACGACCAGCTTGAGAAATCGTCACCTTACCTCCATTGAGATACAAAACCAACTTCGCGACTTCCACGGAGTATCTGTGAGCGCTCGAACTGTTCGGAGAAGGTTAAAAGAACGCGATATGGTACCACACAAGCCAGCTAATGGGCCCAAACTAACGCGAGCCCACCGAACAGCGCGCCTTCATTTCGCACGCAGTCATTTAAATTGGACACAGCAAGATTGGACCCGTGTACTCTTTTCTGATGAGTCTAAAATTGTGTTACATTGCAATGATGGAAGGAAGAAGGTCTACCGACGTAAGGGAGAGCGTTTCGCACAATGCTGCTTTGAGGAGAGGGTTGCTTATGGCGGTGGCTCATGGACTGTCTGGGGCGGTATATCCGCGAGCGGCAAAACTCAACTTGAGGTTGTTACAGGACCACGGCTGCCAACATTAAATGCTGAAAGGTACATTCGTGAGTGCTTAGAACCTCACGTGATACCATACGCGGACTATGTGGGCCCAAATTTCCTTTTTATGCATGATAATGCAAGAGCCCATGCGGCCGGCATCGTCAGGGAATATCTTCGGGATGTGAACATCACAGTTATGGACTGGCCAGCCAGAAGCCCAGACATGAACCCCATTGAGCACATGTGGGACGAGCTAAAAAGACGTGTTAGGGCTCGTCAGCCAGTTGCCCAGACGATGCAGGAGTTGAAAACTGCCATAGAAGAGGAATGGGAGATGATCCCTCAAAATTTCATAGAGCGGTTGATAAACTCTATGCCTAATCGTATGAGAGCTGTGGTAGATGCCCATGGAGGCAACACGCGTTATTAAATTAAACCTTTATTTGATAAAACATGTTTTTTATTCAAATATCAATTGCCTTAAACAAGGCGCATATCCGACTTGTTAGACGTAGCTCCATGTCGTATGGTATTCTGAATTCAAATTTAAAACAATACGATCGAAAAAGATGGTAAAATGTGTCAGGTTTAAAACTGCATCAAAAGTTTTTGTTCAATCTAGCAATCATATTTCGGTAGGGGCCATCGAAACCTAAACTCTAAGGTGGGCCAATAGATGTGTCCAGAAGTGTATAATCATAATAAAAAACATACCATAAAATTTCAAATGCTAAGTTGCATCCAGTGATGGATTACTTTTTATAAATTTATTAGTAAATCCTAAGTAAATCGATAAAATATTTCATATTTTGCAATAAATTGCGACCATTTGTCGTAGCGCATCTCTTTCTTTTCTATGCAAACCAAGAGTGACCGCGCTTTATAGACATCTGGGCCTTAACTGTTGCAAAAAAGTCACATTATCATGTCCTGCAGGTGTATTCGCTAACTCAGTTGACATCAATTTGATAGGCATTATGTAGTACATTGTTGCTTTGACGTATAGGAAAACAAAAATGTACTAAGTAGTGCTTATTATAATCGATGTCGTCCACAAATTGATGTCAACTGAGTATACACCAGCTGAACACTGAAACACCAATGAACGTGAAGCTGTAAGCCAACCTAAGCCATTGCACGGGGTCTCATCTCGAACAAAGAAAATTTAGTTCAAACAAACAAACAATAGATGGCGTAATATGCATCGATTGATGATCTATGTAACATTAATATTTTGAAAAAAAACAATGGTAAAAACTATATTTTCTTATTTAATAAACTACCCTAAGCATAAAATTGTGGAATAATTGGCTTCTAATTCAAATTTTGATGTTTATTAAAACAAATCCTCAGGCATTTATATTTCTTGTACCAATAGATGGCGCTATTTGAAGTTTTAACGTTTATCCATTCGCCTCTTTAAAATTTGTGCAGTGAAACATTTTGAAACAGTAAAACTGGCACAAATATTATATAGTAATTCCTCAATGTGTGAGAAAATATTGGTAAGACTTTATGTCAATTCATTCAACTTGCAAGCCGTCGCTGCTAACACCATCTAGCGAGGTGTAGAGGACGGGCCCGAACGAAGAACAAAAGTTGCTTTTGCAAGTCGAAAACCCGTAGCTACGGCGGTACCGTTTCTTTGTATGGGATGAGGCATCTGTACGCTAGTATTATATTATCTGTGGCCATGGTATTAGATCATAACAAGAAAAGCCAAATTGCATCGTGTATTTTATGTTTGCAAATGTTCTAGCCAACAGTAACGAATCTTCCATTTCCTAGGCGCATACGTCGACCTAAAGAACGTGGTCGCTGGCCAAGTTGGCTCAAGCTCTGACGCGCCCGCGTCAGCGCCCTCTGGTGGCGCCTTCAAGAGTGACGCGCTCTTCGCCAAGATCCAAGAGGAAGTCGGCAAGAACAAGGACTTGGCTAAGAGCATCGGTGGCGTGTTCCAGTATAATATCTCTGAGAATGGAAAGACTGCAAAATCTTGGAGTAAGTTTAAGTTTTTCAATTATTATTGAACGCAAATTTTAATCTCGAAAAGCAAATCTTTTAAATTGAGTGCTGCAGTGTTGAGTTAGTAAGTGTCAAATTGTTAACCTACTCATATTAGTACGAGAGCCCACGACCAATCCATCGTTTTACGGCCAAAACCATATAAAATCGTTAGACTAGATGAATCTGAACCCGACTAAGTGAGCAAGTAAGTCTCAGTTTTATGGGGGCCCATTTCTGCTACGTCAAAAAAAAAATAAGCAGATTGTTTTATCACAATATGTCTGATATTAAAAATGTACATATGTTTCGTTATTTTATCAGGAAAAAGTTTGTTATCAGACATTTTGCGCGTTATATGTGGCCTGAGCGCATTTTCAAAAGTGTTATAAAATTTAACCGACTTGGCTCATAGCAACCTGGTATTTTTTTTTTTGTTAAATCTTTTGTATGGCTACCGAGATAACCCAAAAATTGATTTCAGAAATTTTAAATGTCACTTATAACTCCAAAAACGAAAAGAACGTTTAAGGGTCGCTCGGAAAACGCGCGGTGTTTGTTACGCTCCTGTAGTGTCCCTCGCTCAGTCACTGCTGTGTCGCTAGTCAGTAGCTAGACATTTTACGCTAGATTGTCAGATTTTTTTGATATTGAAGATCAGGAACTGGAGAGCGATTTTGATGATGACAGCGATGATAAGTCAGATAGTGATTTGATTAAAAACGATATTTTTTTTGCAATAAACAGTATTTTTCAAACGTTACCCAAGTTTTCTTTTGTCCAATTTATTAAATTGGACGATGCCGATCGGTAAAACTTTTCAACAGTTCAACTCACGTTTTGACTGTTGAGTCAAAATGGTTTCAACACATAAGGTGCTCACACTTTCTTCTGAAAAATTATTTATTCTCATCAAATCCAATCCAATGTTCACTTGAAAACTAGATTTTTAGACAGTTTGCTATAGGTTTTTTTTTTTGCCTCAATTTTAATTTTCTCAAATGGTCTCCAGGGTACATGTGTCGCTACTGGTGTCTGAAAATTGTGTTTTTGGCCTACATTCTGAAAAATCAGACAGATTGCAATGAAACACTTCGGTATTTTTTTTGACATATTTGAAAATGCGGCCAGGTCAGACGTGACGCGGAAAATTTCTGAAATTAGTATTTTTGGAATCAGAATAACCAAATCTATCGATTTTGTCCGGTTTTGGTAGTAAAACGATGAAGCAAAAATTTTGGAAAAATCTCTATAGATGGTCTGAAAATAAAGAGTTATTATTATTATGAGATCAAGTTGGTACGCAATTTTATTTTGGAATTCCTAAAAATAGTATGGTCTTCCCAAAATGATGCAATCGAATGTTCTCTTGTCTACAAGTTTATTTAACACAATTTTAATGATATTTTTCTATTCACAGCTTTAGACCTCAAGACTCCCGCAGTGTATGAGGGCACACCAAAGAGTGGCAAAGCTGATACAACCCTGACCGTATCAGACGATGACATGGTAGCAATTGCAGCAGGCACACTCAGCCCACAGGTTGCTTACCTGAAGGGAAAACTAAAGATTGCTGGCAACATTATGCTGGCCCAAAAACTCGGCCCATTGCTGAAGTCCCCTGCCAAGATTTAGGTTAGATACATAAATAAAATACTCTATGTAATGGTCATGGAAATAGTTATATAATTTTAATTATTTACAATTGAATGCTAATATATTACAGCAATAAGCATTAGATGCCAAGTATGTATTATAAAATAAGCAATAATCATAAAAAAGCAATAATTAATAAAGAAATCTTATTTATACTTGTTTCAAAAGTTCTTGTTATACAAGCTAGAAATTGCATTTATGTTGTAATGATTTATAGACAATTGTTATTGATGAACTGTGATATGAAGACCGAATAATTCCACTGGAGGGCGATTTCTGGCTCATCCGTTTTGTTGTCACAATCAAAGTGAAGAATGATGTATTATTTTGTATGGTGATGGAATTAAACACCAGTTTTTATATATAAAAAAAAACATTGTTTTATTCACCTAAATAGTTGGTATTAATTTTCCATCTAAAAATAAGTCTGCTTCTTTAACTTCAGCTTCCCAAGCAATTTTCATGTGCGGTTCTGCTGTCAAGTCAATGAATTTGCTAGCTTGGACTTCGGGGAGGCCTTTAGTTCTTATTGCTGTACCTATTATACAGCAATATGTACCTAGAAATAGTACTTAGAAAATGAGTATCAAACTTACTTGAACAGTCAATTATGATTCCTACATGCCATGAAAGCTGTGGAAAAAGCTCACTATGTAATAAGCAAAGAATTATAATAAATAAGCATGTTAGATGTTGGTTCCACATTTTATTTGTAGGCCTTTTACAGTTTTGCCACATAGTCGGAAGACCTAAAGTCTAATATTGAGTCTTACTAATAGGTACTTCATTATGTTACCCAGCAACTGGGTTGTGAATAGATAGCCACGCCAGGTAAAATTCTGGTATTCAGCTATATTTGGCTAGACTGGTAGTCAACTCCTACATAGTGGTGAAAAGGCTAGGTAGATTAATAGAATAAATAATACCAATTTGAATTTAATTTAGCAAGTGGCTTTACTATACTTACCTGTCGGTATTGAGTCAGGAAAAATATTTTAATGAGATAAATATATTACTATGTTTGCAATTACATATTTCACTGATAAAAACCTACGTACACTATCGCTGAGTTTCAAAGACAACACCCAAAAAATGCGCGGTTTTTGCAGAAAAACTACGAAAGCAAAGACAAGGAAAAAAGCTTGTTTACTAAAGAATTTTAGCAGAAAGCTAAGCAAAAAAAGCAATGGCACGCTTAGTCATCATAAAGTTGGTATTAGGGTAAATACCTTTTCGTAACGAAGTTTTATCAATAATACCATGTGCGGACTCGCATTTAGTTATCTTCGCCCGTCCCGTTGAGTCGAAAATTATCAATATATCCGCGCCGACAGTTTGCTCAATCGTGCCCTGTAACCAAACGTCTAGCGGCGCGGGTTTGTTAACTAAGTCTTTTAGTAAATATTTTCGCGGGTTTAAAGCCATTATAATTAGGGCAGATTTGCGTTAAAACCTTGTTAGAACACTATGAAACACTTTTGTTTTTCACTTTCTGTTTCTTAACTTTTGTTGTTTTGACAAGTGACACAATCTGTCAACCTGTTAGGCCGCGTTCCGAATTTCCGATTTCCGAATCACGTCAAAAGCCGTTCCGATTGGCCGTGAACGCGATATTATCGATTTCTTGACGCGCTAACAGCGATTTTGATGTGATTCGGAACGCGGTGTTAGTAACCTGTCCGTGTTGCCAGTTTTTGACACTCTTATTTTAAATTAACTCGGCGTCATGAGGGTTGGGTCAAATTTACCCGCGTGTTTTTAAATACTTTTTAACCGACTTCAGAAAGAATGAAGTTACCAATTCGGATGATTGTATTTTTTTTATGTTTGTTCGGGCATAACTCCGTCATTTATTGTCATAGATTGACGGATTTGCAAAATTCTTTTTTTGTTCGAAAGGGGTTTGTTCCGAAATGGTCTCATTTAAATTTATTATAGATCTGATGATGGGTTTCAGAGACAGACAACAGAACTCTTCAAAAATTGACAGCAAATCAACCGCGATTGCTGTGATCTTAGGTCTATGAATTGTTAACATAGTTAAAGGTTAATGCTCTAGGGTAGCCCGCGAAATTCAAATTTTCTTACGTTTTTTGCAATTTGCAGGTCGGTGTCAGGTTGTATCTTGGTCAACATTTGATTCGCGGTCGTAGCAAGTATGTATTTATAGAATTACAATAATTCAAATCATCAATACATCTCTCTCAGTTAGAATTGATGCCAAATGTCATGATTTCATGAAATACTTACATACTTACAAATACTTCAAAGTGAAAAATAAAAAACTTTTTTTCAAAAAAATAGAACCGACTTCCAAAAAAAGTGCAAAATAACTTTAATTTCGGAAGTCGGTTTCTGGTTTTGTGGCTTCGTTTTTTGACACCGACTTCCGAAATTGAAGTTATTTTGCACTTTTTTTGGAAGTCGGTTCTATTTTTTTGTAAAAAAGTTTATTATTTTTCACTTTTTGGTTGTGTTTTCCCATTACACTATGTTAACAATTCATAGACGATACGATCACAGCAATCGCGGTTGATTTGCTGACAAATTTTAAAAAGTTCTGTTGTCTGTCTCCGGAACCCATCATCAGATCCATATGAAATTTAAATAGGACCATTTCGGAACAAACCCCTTTTGAACAAAAAAATAATTTTGCAAATCCGTCAATATGTTATGACGGAGTTATGGCCGAAAACACATAAAAAAAGGATTGTGTGGTTTTATGAAACCACGGTAAAAGTGAAACTTTTTTTCACATTATAGACATTTAACTAAGAATTTTTGGAATAATATTCCATTAAGGGTATAAAAATCGCTTTATCAATCTTAAATTATACTTGGAAAATTGGAATGATAATGGGAAATGATAAAAGTAGACTAAGTCTCCAACTAATATTTTTATTGAACTCGTGTCTTAACCCTGGTTAAAAATATTGATTGATAAGGATTAAAAATTATGAAATTTGAATACTTTCAATTCTTTTTCATGTATATATAGATATACAGTTTACATGGGGTGACTGATTCCCAATACTTTTCAATCAATATTTTCAATCAGGGAGAGTTAATAATAAAATTCAATTCCACCCATCAAGGTTTCTTTCGTTCTCGCAAGTTTAGCTTTTTCCTAACTTTTGTGGTCCCAACGGTTGTGTGCGGTCGACTTTGTGTTACCGGTAGGGTAGCCACCTTTTCTTAGACAAATAGAGTAGGTATATTTAGTTTTCTAAAGTTAAAAAATAAAGTATTAGATCTGAGAATAAAGTACGAGTATTTTTTTATTTTTGGCACTGACATTTTTTCCACACTTTATTTTTTATGAACTTTAGGGATGACCCATTTCGTTCATCCCGTATTTAGTTTTGAGATGCAGAATACTGTCACTTTTTATCTTATGAATGCAGATGTAACACATTCTAATAATAATAAAAAATACTACAATACAATTCTCAGCATCATTTTACCGAGATCGCGCCTTTAATGATTCCACATATTATTATTGTCCAGTTGCGTAGACACTTGAGACACAAAATTACAAAAAAATTACGTCACATTATCCAATAAGAATCAATTTGGGAATAATTAAAATAGCCACTGAACTTCACTCTAAAAAATCACGCCAAAAACTTTCAGTTACGAATTTAAACTCTTGTAGTAGTTCAATCCATCTTGCCACTTTTCCCTCTGGATTCTTGAACTGCAATAGCCACTATAATGCAGCATGGTCAGTTCGCAATTGGAATTTCCGTCCCAGCAAATATTTACTGAAGTTCTGCAATATCCTTACTAGGGCGAGTAGCTCCTGTCTCGTAACGCAGTAATTTCTTTGCGGTTTGGATACCTACAGATTTGATGTACCTAGTTAGCTATAACAACTTCCTGTTTTCCTTTCTGTTAAGACAACACGCCCCCAATTCCAGTAGGTATTACTTGCGTCTGGGTCAACTATAAAGTCATTTTCAGTGTCAGGATATCCCAGAATAGATGTATTGCACAGACGTTTCTTTAATTCCTGGCCCTGCAGTCTCGACATTGATAGCGATCGCTACGTCCTAACTATCGGTCGCTACGTCGAAAAAATAATTGAATTTCTTGAAATATACACAGAGACGGCGTAATTTTTAACTTGCAAGCACTATTTTTCATGAAAACTGATCAACTGATCTGCTGGTCTCACAACGATGTTTCCGCATGAAGTCTAAACCCAGGATGCAATCGTCCACTATGACGGCCACGATGACATTATGCCGACAAATTTTGTTACCTAATTTTGATTCCACCTCCTTCCTGCCTCGGACGATTATGTGCTGACCGATAGCTGTCAGTAATTGTATGCGGTCGTGGTTATTGAAGGAACCGCCTTGCTAGGTGAGAATTGACGACCGTGTGCGAAGCTCCAGTATCCAACGTCAGTTTGCATGGTTTCCTGTTGACTTTGCCATTGATGATCAGGCTGTTTCCATCATGGGCCTGTGAGATTGAGATCTTTGGGGCTCTTTCAACACCAGCCAGCACCCGCCCCCCAGTCCTGGTGTTTACTCGTTTCCCTGCTGTTGCTGGGCAGTCATATCAGTCGCCCTTCCTTGCTGGGATTGATCTTCTCTCGGTGTGCTTCACTTTGGACAGTTTGACCGAAGATGACGCCTTTCTCCACAAGTGTAACACCGAGGGCTATACCCTTGCGGATGATCGCGTACAGGTGATGCCACAACCTCCCTGATACGGTGTGTTCGAGGGCCTCACTGCCTCTACTTTCAAGGCATGGGCCAAGGCGTCCTTCAGTGTCTCATGATGCCCAAGTCTTACAGCGGCTCTAACTGCCAAGTCACGTATTCCGTCGATGAACACCTGTACCTGATTGCCATTGATGAGTGCAGGGGCGCACTGGCATGCTTTTCGAACCAAATTTTCAACTTCCAAGGCCCACTGCTGTAGGTCCTCTGCACTACGTTGAACGCGATCCCTTAACCTAGCGCGAATCTGGAGTCTAACAGTTCCAGCAGTTGCTCGTAGGTCACATCCTTACCAAGAGCCTCAAGTATGGTTAGGGTCTCGGAGGCCTAAGGTGAGCGTGGTCATAGCTTACTCTTTGGTCCACCCATTCGCCTTCGTAACGGCCTCAAATTGAATTTTGTAGGCCGACCATGAAGATGTTCCGTCGAATGGCGGTACCTTAAATCCACGTGCTGAAGGTGCAGCAACCACTGAACGTACAACCACGTCTCCAGCCCTAAGTTCACCTAAAGCCTTCTTCACCCCAGCAATCTGAACTTCACCTCCTGAGATGCGATTTCGCATGCGCAAATGCATGGTGAACCTGCTCTTTCATCACCTTGAGCTGTTTGCCAAGTGTTGAGTGAAGGTGTTTAAGGAGGAGCATCTGCTCTTGTTGGCGGCGGGCCTGCTCCTCTTTATCTTGTTGAAACTTCTCTTCGAACCGACGGGCCTGCTCTTCTTGGCGGCGAGCCTGTTCCTGCAACAGCGCCATTAGCGCAGACAAGTCTGGCATCGCTGGTGCTGAAGAAACTCCACATGGGCCAGCAACTGGCTGTGTCGTAGGCGTAGACGCCGGGTGGAGTTCAACCACCCGGCGTCTGTATCGGGGAATCTCCAAACCACCTCTGATCCATGTCTTGCTGCCGTTGACTCCTTGTACGAATACCGTCCGTGTCGTCCTTTGGTAAAATTAGCATAATTTATCCCACTTCTGACACCAATTTGTTACGAGCAGGGTATGGGGTAAATTATTTTACACCGATTAATTAATCAAATATCCTATAATAACTTGAACAATTTATTTACACACACACACTAATTCGCTATTAATCACTATTCTCTTCGTAATCGCTTCCGTTCGCATCCGTAGTTGAAAACAGACTGAACCACTCGCCGCCCGCCCGGCCTATTCATACGGGTCCACCTTTTATAGCAGAACTTTTTATGTCATAATATATTTTGCATAACAGCGGATAGCATAAACTTCATTTCGCAGAAAATCGTTTGGTAGACACTCATTTAGCATACATTCAAAACTCATAATTTTGTAAGGCAGAATCATCTTTAGGCATAAATTTCATATCCATAATAATTAAAAAGTAGAACCATCATAACACAGAAAGTTCACAGTCAGAATCGTCTATTGGCATACGAGTACATTTCCTATCTTTAATCATTAAAAGGCAGAACTATCCTATCTCAGAAAGCTTATAGTTAGAATCATCTTTTGGCATATATTTCATATCCATAATAATTGCAAGACTCATCTATCACATTAGAATAATTTTGTATTTCTTATCACACTAACAAAATTGATTTAAGATTAGTATAACGTAAATTGTCTATGTATTTTGTTTTATTAATTATTTTTCTGCATGTATTATTATCACTAAACAAAACGGTTGATTGTGGTTTTTAATTCCCTGTAAGAAGCATGCAAACAAGCATACACCATGCACGCAGCAAGCGTGCAACATGCAAACAAGCATACACCATGCATGCAGTGAGCATGCAGCATGCAAACAAGCATACACCACGCATGCAGCAATCATGAAATATGCAAACAAGCATATACCGTGCATGCAGTAAGCATGCAGCAAGCAGCATACATGCAGCAATCATGCATCAAGCGTGCAACATGCAGCAGGCATGGTTTCTGTTACGGCTCCGGCGCTGCGGGGCTCTGGCGGTCCCAAGCGAGATTATCGTCGCAGATGGTTTTAACGTTCACCACCGCAGCTTCGGCTTGCTGACCTTCTGCGCCGGCCAGCCTCAGCCACGGCGGCGACCGTACTAAAACCACCTGCTCCTCTGCTCGCAGGCCGCCTCGCCCCTCCGCGCCTACGCGGGCTTAAATTACACCCTAGGGGTAGGGCAGACAAGACTACGTGGAGTCGGTTTTGCAGCGATTCGTTTCTGTAACTAACTTTTGTATCACAACATGTTGTCTTTTTAAGACAATATTTTAATTTTAATTTAAGGTTAAAAATGCTATTTTACAGAAATGGCAAATTAATTAATTATTCTAAATGAAATTCTGCCATCTTCATAATATGTCAAGTGAAATTGTGCTAAATAATTGTCGCTCTAAATAAACGTTATGCTTAACGAAATTATGCGGAACTTTAACTTTGCCAAAGGTAATTATTCCAAATAAAATTCTGCCATCTTAAAATTATGCCACTGTAAATTCGGACATATACACATTCGGCCAGACAATAATTATATTTAATCATTTTTATGCTTCAAAAATATTCGTTTAAAGAAGATTATGCCAAGTGTGTGCTGCAAGATTCTGCCAGATAGAGGGAATCCCTATTTATACAGTCATAGAAGTTTCCAGAACATTGTCGAACTATCCTATAGTGGAATATTCTAGAAACATCTACGAAATTCTATACAGTACCACAATGGAATGTTCTCGAACGTAGTGGAAACATCTGGAAACTTTGACCACATTCTCGAACGTTCCAGTGTAATACGGTCGACGTAACAATACTTAAGTACTCCAAAATAGAAGTATAGTAAGTACCTAACCTGTAACCTGTATCGGGTAGTGCCTCAAGCTTTTAAAAATATAAGTAAGTACCTACACGCCAAATACTCGTACTTACTAGAGTTTATTTTTAACTTTTTAGTTCATTGTCCCAGATAAAAGCTTGTTTTTAAAAATATTTTTCAAAGTAGACTGGACGAGGAGTGTGTGTCGTATAAGTATGAACATTATCATATTTTGTTCTAAGATTAGATATTATTTTTTTTCTCACAAACTCACAACACAGTGCCGTTTGACGGCACGGTTGGCGCAGCGGTTGAGCGTTCGGCTGCTGCGCTGCGTGTCGCGGGTTCGATTCCCGCACGGAACAAATATTTGTATGGCCTACAGATAATTGTTCCGGGTCTGGGTGTCTTGTGTATGTGAGTTAAAAAAAACACACACACATACTTTCTAATACATGCCATCTTGATATCAATTCGTAATTCAATTGAAATATTTTGAATGATTAACGTCATGGTTAATGCCTGAATTTTAAAATGTAAATGAATAAATGTAAGATATGTAAGTAGGTACTACCTAACTTTGTTAGACTAATCAGTAACTTTTCACGCCAAAAGCACTGAACCGATCGTTATTAAAGGACATTGACCATCCATGTATGGGAGTTGGACTAAGTGCTACCAAGAATTTACATAAAATGCATTATGTCCCTTTTTATATATTGTTAGATATTCCCCTTCCAACCTACCCGCAACGAGTGGAAGTGTATAAAAATGCATGGCGCGCTGTCAACGGGCTCTTCTTCGTTTGGCTCCGGACGCGACTGACGTATTTTAGAGTCGTTATAATGTTATTCAAAGGTCGTGTTTATAATGTTGTAGAAGTAGGAACGTACTTGTTATTGTAAAACGTTTTTAAGCAATAAAACTTTCTTGGTTGATGAGTCATTTATTTTCATTTAAATAATAACCGCTTCTGGTCCTTAAGATCAGAAGTGGGATAACCACGCGTTCTAAGCCGTTTTTGCCATCTAAATACCTAAGTGCTTGGTTATTTTATCCTGTCAAAGAGAACGTTATAGTGAAGTGTTGTACTTGTAAAGTGCTGACTAGTCAACCGTTAGTAAGTTTTGTTTCCTTATAAAGTGTCGAGAGCGTGTCTCGGTTCAGAGGATGTAAGAAGTCGTAGGAGCGACAATGTGCTAGTCTTAGTTCTTACGAATCGCGCCGCGATAGTTATAACTACACGCCACTTTTTATCACGCACTACCCTCAAAATAGATTGATAGACCATAGCGACAGATCGCATAAGCGGCAGTGTTTTGCGTAGAACTCGTGGCAGACCTCGTTCTTGTAGATCAGTGTTTTTCAAACTGTAGGTCACGACTCGCGACCCCAGGGGGTTCCAAAGTTTTGCTTGGGGGGTCACGGTCGCAAGCCAAGTAAAAATAAAAAGCGAGGATTGCTAATCTTGCACTAGAACAAGGCCCATGCCTGTTAATTTTTCAACATTTTTAAAATCTTTGTTCTATTTTTGTTACGCAAATAGTGTAATTTGAAACATATTTGACTTGACGTTTAGGTTTAAAAATAAATCACAAGAGTGCATTACGCCCGCTCGCTCACCGCATTGTTACGGCCCTAGGGGGTAGCCACAATTATTTTTTACTTAATAATTGGTCGCATGTTCAAAAGTATTGAAAAGTGGATATTGCAAAACTTGACGACTTGTGTGACGGTGCTCTTGGTCGAATTCTTATGAGGTTAGAAGTTATTGAGCGTAAGTTACCGAGTATCAATTAGTGAACGTCCGTTGCATTCAAATACCGAAAGACAGTTATTTTCATCGATTACGGTTGAACGAACCCCTGATTGCAAACAATGTTCAAGTTTTAAAGCGGCTACACTTTTTAAGTTGAAAACTACCTACCTGTAGAAGTTTTAACTCTGGCGGGTTTGACATTCCTTTTTCGGGAAGGTAAGTCAGTAGTTACCAGGGGCGACTGATTGTACATGGTCAGGTACGGCCGAGCCCAGGGAAAGTGAATACTCTCGTTCGATCACCGGAACCTACTAACGTTACCGGTCCTGTAGTTTCTGGGGCTTGCAAGCTATTGTCGCTGTTACATTGCAGGCTATGCCTCGTAAGACAGCAAGCATATCAAGGCTGCTTCAGCCGCACTGACCAACTTTCAAGGTTGAGCAACCCTTGAAGCGGTTGGTCCGTGGATGGGTGACTGAATTATTACATGCCGAGACTTCTCCGTGCCTCGGATTGGACCTGTTTCAGGATACTGCAGACTAGATGTGCAGTCGCTGCGTGTGAGGTGCTGGTGCTTGCCTGCATCCGCTGTGTCTTGCGCAGTGGCCCGCGTCGTGGTGCGCGGTGGCGCCCTGCGTGAAGCGCTATGGTGTGCGCTGCGTGAAGCGCTATGGTGTGCGCTTCGTGAAGCGCTATGCTGTGCGCTATGTGATGCGCATGGCGTGCGCCACGTGATGCGCATGGTGTGCGCTCCGTGATGCGCGCTGGCCACTTCATGATGCGCTGAGTGTGCGCTCCGTGGTGCGCAATGAGGCGCTGGGTGTGCGCTCCGTGGTGCGCAGTGAGGCGCTTCATGGTGCGCATGGAATGCACTATATGGTGTGCTGTGCTGCGCTGCGTGGTGCGCATCGTTTGCGCTCCGTGGAGAGATGCTGACTTGATGCCTGTGTCTTCATGACGCATTGCTCAGTACCGCGGGCATATGAGAGACATGCGGACTCTATGCCTCTGTCCTTATGACGTGGTTGGTAAGTGACGACGAGCCTTCGTGGGGCCTCTGTCGTGGTTACATTGATGAGCATGCTAACGTTTGGGCCTCTGCTCTGTTTTGCGGTCATGGTGGAGACATGCAGAACTTTTGGGCCTCTGTCTCAATGACGCAATGTGTCACAAATTCATAGTAAGCATAACCTTTGGGCCTCTACTATCTATTCGTGAAAACGACAAGCGAACGTTTGGGCCTCTGTCGATAACAATGTATTGCGAGTGATGGAAATCCGGATTCTATCATTAGCTATGCACTGAATGTCTTGGGTTTGAAGCTGTTTCAACTTTAAAAATCACTATTGATGGTCCTTGTTGCTGGCGCTTGAGTGCACGCTTGCGCCTGGAACACTGGACAAATTCGTGAATCCTTACTTATGAAACTACTTCAGGCTGAATAAGCTTCAAACCATAGTGGTCATGTTATTTAATTACTCATCTACTCTTATGTATTTTCAGATAATGATGACGGTCAAAATAATGATGATGGCCAGGTTGTGACAGATGGATCTGATGGGAATGAAGTTGCGGTCGAGGACGTCACGCTATCAGGAACGGCCGTGTTAGATATTCCCCTTCCAACCTACCCGCAACGAGTGGAAGTGTATAAAAATGCATGGCGCGCTGTCAACGGGCTCTGGTCGTCGTCGTATTCGCAGTCGACCGCCGCCAGCGACGGTCATATTCTGCGCTCTCCGTTCTCCACTGTGCCACCGCTCCACTGTTCGTGCGCTCCTGTCTTCAGTGATCGTGCGCTCAAGGATTGGTGCTCGCAGTGAACTTCAACTTCAAGCAATTACAGCAGCGTGACGTCATCGCTACGCTTCGCGTCGCCTTGCCCGTCACAAG
The DNA here is from genome assembly GCA_951329385.1 of Polia nebulosa. Lineage (NCBI taxonomy): Eukaryota > Metazoa > Arthropoda > Insecta > Lepidoptera > Noctuidae > Polia > Polia nebulosa. The sequence continues at coordinate 14,465,978 of OX589605.1, read as the reverse complement.
CCGCCAACGCCCGCCAGACCCGATCGTGCGCTCTCGCATCTCCGCCCCGGTTAGCTGCGTCTGCGTCTACGGACAAATCTCGCGTCGCGCCGCGGCCCCAGTAGAGTCAGTGTAAGTAACCACATTAGTGGTCCTTGACGGATACCTAACGGTGACAACGAGTCAAGGGGTGTCGACCCGATACACCCGCCGACCCCCTTCAGGGCGAGGCAGTTAAGTGGACCAAATCCTCCTACTGCGGCCAAGACACCTTTAGCCAGTGACAGTCCTGTGAGTCTGCGGGATTGGCAGTAGGAAAATCCCATTTCCTAATACCCTTTTTCCTTCCCATATTCCATTTGTTGCCGTAGGACGACGCGTTGCAACAAATCTCCTTCGTCGTATGGTAGGATTATAGTCATTTTAACCTAAGGGTGCTAGCTGTGGCTAGCACCACGGTCCCCCCCCCCACCATGACGGACGCTACAATTGTAGCGTTCTTCAAGAACGTCCTTTTAAAGGACCAAGAATTTCTGGCCAAATATGGCCATCACTTCAAGACCTCTCCGGTGGCCGTCCAGCCATCGGAGGGCAGACCCCGCTCCCCGGTAGGGAATGATAGAGGACCACCCCCCCCTCGCGCCAGCATCCGCGCCCCGCCGCGCCCATCGGCGCCGGCAGTCCAAGCCGGCTCAAAGCCCCAGGCTACCCCAGTAGCCGCGCCCTCGCCCAATCCGAAGCCATCCGCATCGGAGAAGCCGAACCCCCCTGCCGAAGAGGCCATGGACACTACAGTCCCGGCTGAAAACCCCGTATCTGAGTCAGAGTCATCTGCTGACTCAGACTCTTCCTGCTCTTCCTCCGAGGAAGAGGAGTACCAAACCGTCGGTGGCAAGCGGAAGAAGTCCGCGCCCGCCAAGGCGGCCCAGGCCACCAAGGCCAAAAAGACCACCGACGATTCCGTCACCCCAGCCCCACCGACCCCCAAACAATCCGCCCCGAGCACGTCGTCTGCTCGCCCCCAAGCCGCTGACCTCCCTAAGAGACGGCGCATCCCCCCCCCCGTCTACATCCAAGACAAGGGGAAATGGACAGAGGTGTCCAAAATGTGTATGGATCGAAGGATCCAATACACAAACGCCAAAGCCTGTGCTCAGGGAGTGAAGGTTACACTAAGGTCGTCCGACGACTACCGTGCCTTGACAAAGGCACTGAAAGACCGGAAGGTTAGCTTCCACACGTATACTCTTCCGGAGGAGACGCCGACCAGAGTGGTCATAAGACGTGTCCCAAAGGAAATCCCGACGATCGAGATCAAGGAGGATCTCTTATCCCAGAATGTCCCCGTCATGGCGGTGCACCGCCTTCGCAGGGCTAGAGGCGGCGACGAGTACGACATGGTACTCGTCGTTTGCGAACCTACAGAGGAGCACAACCCGATCTTTAAGATCAAGTCGGTTTGCTCATTGTCGGGCATCTCAATAGAGAAGCCGAACAAGCCCTCCGTACTAGGACAGTGTCACCGCTGTCAGATGTACGGTCACGCGCAGAGCAATTGCTTTGCGACACCCAGGTGCGTCAAGTGCCTGGGTGAACACGGGACGGCGGACTGCCCCCGCCCGAAAGACCCCAAACAATGCACGGAACCGCCAAGCTGCGTTCTGTGCGGTCAAACGGGACACCCGGCAAACTACCGCGGATGCCCCAAAGCCCCAAAGATGGCTCCCAAAGTCATCAAGCGGGCCAATGCCCGCCAGCTGAGGGAGAGCCCATCTGTGAGGGCCCCCGCCCCCGCCGCCCAGATTCCCGAGCGTCTCGCACCTCAAAGAGCTTCGCCATGGAGCAAGCTCAATCACCAGAGAGCGTTCCCCGCACTGATGCCCCCCCGCCCCGCCCCCGTCCCAGCGCCTTTGGCCAAAGCTACACCAGTGCTGGCCCCCACTTCCGCGCCAGTAGCCCCGGTAGTTCCCCCGACTGGAGCGCGCCGCATTGCGGCCCCGGCAGCAATGCCAACATCTCATTCTCCCGCTGGAGACAGCGACAAAAGTGTAGGCCTCACCATTCTAGAGGCCTACCAGATATTCAGAACTCCCGAAGCCCGCGCCTTAGCTGCAATCATCAAGCAGACTAAGAAGGCAGGGCAGTACACCCCTGAGGCAGCCCATGAGATATGGGCGAGGTTCGACAGTATCGCTAAGGTACTGGACCAACTGGATTAGGTGCATTATGTATACACAAAAAAATGCAAAAAACCTTAAGCCAAGAACCCTAAAAATAGGGTTCTTCAACATTGACGGTAAAATCTTAGGCCAGAGGGATGAGATCGCCAAGTTCCTGCGAGAGCAGCAGCTAGATGTTTTTCTCATACAGGAGACATGCTTAAAACCCCACCACAGAAGCCCTAAAATTGCCAACTACTGCATGGTTCGCAACGATAGGACTCGCTGTCACAAGGGAGGGACACTAATCTATTACAGGAATGCTCTGTATTGTGTCCCTCTGGACCCTCCCGCCCCGCGCACTCACTTGGAGTATTCGGCCTGTAGGCTGGGCATGACTGGTCATCAGCCGATAACCATCATATCCGCCTATATGCCGCCGACAAATGGTGAGCCTGACGACCCAATCGCCCTGACCAGCGATATCACAGCCCTCTTCGGCATGAGCGACTCCGTTATTATAGCGGGAGATCTCAACGCCAAACATCTCGCATGGAACAGCAACACAACCAAGGCCAGAGGCAGGTTTTTGTTCAACCTAGGCGCATCCCTCAACTTTGACATCATCGCCCCGATGAGTCCAACTTGCTTCCCACACGACCCCCGAAAAAGGCCCAATGTCCTGGATATAGCGCTTCTAAAAAATGTAAACCTTAGGTTACAATTGATAGAAGTAGTTCATGAGCTTAACTCAGACCACCGCCCGGTGATCATGCACCTAGGCTCCCGCTCGGGGCAGGACGATCCCAGCCGGCCCCCCCCTAGCCGAGTGGTTACCGACTGGAGGAAAGTAAGCGACAGGCTGAAATCCACCACGTCGACCCACTTGGACTCCATCCCCGACCACATAGCCTCAGTCGCTGACACGAGGGCAGCGATCGACTCGCTTACGGATCACGTACAATCCATCCTGAACGATTGTTCAAGGGAGGTACCAGTAGTGGAAGACCACCGCTGGAAACTCCCGGAGGATGTACGGAATCTAATAACCGAGAAGAACGCGGCCATCCGTGCGTATAGTAACTTTCCCTGTGACGCGAACAAAGCCCACATGCGCTACTTGCAGCGAGCTGTGAGGAAACGCATTGTGGAGCAGCGCTCGGCAAGCTGGGAGAAGATGCTAGGCGAACTGGAGCCCACCCACCAAGCCTTCTGGCATCTCCAGAGGAAACTTAGGTCCACGGAGGAAGTCATGCCTCCTCTCATTCGTCCCGACAATAGTGTGGCGTTCGACAACCAGGAGAGAGCGGAATGTCTCGCTGACTGCCTGGAAGCCCAGTGCTCCCCCAGCTCTCAACCAGTAGACCAGGCCCACCTCGAAGAGGTGGATGCCGAAGTCGAAAGGAGAGCTTCTATCCCACCTGTTGAAGACCAGATAACCCCCTTCCACCCATCACCCCGGATGAGGTGGAGGAGGTTATCAAAAGACTTCAACCCAGGAAAGCCCCAGGCTCTGACGGCATAACCAACAGAGTAATCATACTCCTCCCCGCCCAAATTATTGTTTAAATTAATTAATTTTTTTTATTGTCATCTTCAATGGCGCATTAACTAATAACGTCTTCCCCCAGAAATGGAAACAGGCCACGGTAATTGGAATCCCCAAAGTAGGCAAGCCCAAGTCTAATCCTTCCAGTTACCGTCCCATTAGCTTACTTAATGCGCTCGGTAAAATCTACGAAAGGCTTATTTATAAGCGGCTCAAGGATTATGCCGAAGCCAAAAGCCTGATACCCAACGAGCAGTTTGGATTTAGAACTGAACACTCGTGCGTCCACCAAGTCCACCGTATTGTTGAGCATGTAAGCGCCGGCTTCATGAACAAGTATATAACGGGCGTCTTGTTCTTTGACATAGCGAAGGCGTTTGACAAAGTCTGGCACAACGGCTTAATCTATAAGCTGTACCAAATCGGAGTGCCAGATAGGCTCGTGCTCATCCTACGAGACTTTTTGTCAAATCGCACTTTCCGCTATCGCATAGAAGGAGAACTCTCCTCCCCCCGCCCCATCCGGGCAGGAGTCCCTCAGGGCTCCCCGCTACCACCCCTGCTGTTCACACTATTTACGAGCGATATCCCAAAGAGTAAAAAGACCGGGTTGGCACTGTTTGCTGACGACACGGCTATTTACTCCACCGGGAGAAGTCCAGTCGCAATAGCCCGATACCTCCAGTCCGCGGTAACCAATTTGGGGAAATGGTTCAGGAAATGGAGGATTGAAGTGAACCCCGACAAGAGTCAGGCGGTCCTCTACTCGAGGCCGAATCACTATATCTCTGCCCCCCGCCCGATCACCATGTATGGCAAGCCGATCTCCTGGGAGAAGCAAGCCAAATACTTGGGAGTCATATTAGATGAACATCTAACATTTGCCAAGCACATAAGTAGCGTCCGCTCGCGGGCCTACTTCGCGCAAGGCAGACTCCATAATTTGGTGTCCAGCCGCAGTAAACTGTCACTCAAGTGCAAGCTGCGGCTGTTCACCACAGTGATCCGTCCCATCATGACGTACGCCTGTGCGGTCTTCGCGCACGCCAAGTCACATCTCCTCCACAAGATGCAGACCCTGCAGAACCGCTTCATCCGCAGAGCAGTGGGAGCCCCCTACTTTGTTCGGAATGAGGAGCTGCATGTGGATCTCAGACTCCCCACCGTCCAGCAGTTCATGAAACGCCTCACCAAGCGTTTCTTCGAGAAGGCTGCTAAACATAGAAACCCCCTAATCGTATCGGCCGGCCGATACGTTCCCTCCCAAATTAGTAAAATTCGCCGACCCCGGCACACTTTAATCACACCCGACGACGCTACGACCCTGCTCCAAGAGAGCCGTAGGGAAACTAGCACGTTGAAAAGACGCAGACCACCGTCCTTCCGTCCTCGCCGCCGAGGACCGTCGCGAGACCCCACGCAGAGCCAAGCAACCAGTCCCTTGACAGAGCCAGACCGCGCCGCTGTGCCGATAGTTTCAAGTCCGCCCGCATGACATATTCACACGACACCGACTCACACCGCGACGCGGCGTGTCCTAAGTTAATATAGGCACGTCGTGAAGCAACCTGACGTACAGACACCCCCTGTCGTGCGCGGCATGTCCGAACAGCCCAGGCAGTCCCTTTGCTCAAGCCAGCACGCAACGCAGAGCTGTAGTTTAAAAATTCGTCCTTAAATAATCACATCATGATTCAGCTGTCCCTTGAGGCCCTCCCCCAGCGACGCCCTGAGCCGAGGTCCGTACCCCAAAGGGGGTGCCCTCAGCGTAGTCGCTTGTAGGTTAAGTATAAGTCCTGGCTGGAGGCTTTAATAATAATTAAAACCACCACGGGCACGTCCGCTTAAGCAGTCGACAACCGCTAGGGTTGAACTGCGAGATATCAAACACAAAAAAAAAAAAAAAAAGTCAACGGGCTCTTCTTCGTTTGGCTCCGGACGCGACTGACGTATTTTAGAGTCGTTATAATGTTATTCAAAGGTCGTGTTTATAATGTTGTAGAAGTAGGAACGTACTTGTTATTGTAAAACGTTTTTAAGCAATAAAACTTTCTTGGTTGATGAGTCATTTATTTTCATTTAAATAATAACCGCTTCTGGTCCTTAAGAATATTATATCTGTGAATCAAAGCTCTTTAAAATCTCTCCAAGGAGTTTCGACGAGAGATCAAATTATATGAATAATAGTTGTAAGCCCAAGTCGATCTATGTCTTTATTTTTTAGAGTTATTAATATTAATATCAATTTAAATACGGTTCAGCCCTATCGGCCGTCTGACAATTACTGTATTTCTCTATTTTCAAATCCAATTCTAAATTCGCATGACTCTTCAAAGCAGCCAAATGTTAAATTTTTTGTCAGCATGCATGCTGTAATAGGGTGGAATCTGTTTGAAATAAAGTTAAATGATATTTTAGGGTGTGTTTAACTACCCGAAAAACTTTAATAAAAAAACTTTTAAACATTGGGACTGATTTTTGTTTTACATTTTTTTTTCTTTAAATAAATGTAAGAAAATAAATGTAATGTAACCATTTCAAAGTAGCTACTCCCACGTCTGGGCAACATTTAGTCAATCCCGGTCAATATTCTTTGACAAATGAAATAGGTAGCTTGGAACCTAGAGAAGAACCTAGGCTCCTTTTCATCCTGAATATTTTTATTTATAATTCTAGAACAAGAAAACAAAATACCTATATCTGTGTAGTCGAAGTTGCGGATAACCGCAAAAAAAAAAATGATGTAAAAAATATACATAGGTGTAGCTAACATAATGAGCTCCACATAGGCGGGGTGTTCTTAATTTGAGTTAGAAATTAAATAAGTACAAGAAATCCTTCGAAGTTTTACTAAAAGATAAAGAAGAAAAATAACACTTCCCTGAGGAACACCAATATAAATATAAAATTAAGTATACTGTGGCGTCCCTACATTTGAATTCGCTACTAAAACTATGTCGTTGGAGTAACATAAAAAGTATGATAATATTCCAACCGCAAAGTCTACGGTATCTATTCCCGGCCCTGGTCCAGGCCATGGTATGAAGCGATAGGGAATGGAAAGCAGTCGCCTCCTTCTGCGAAGCAGTAATGAACGCGAAGGAGGAGGCGGAACGGGTGAGTGAGACACAACAGAGTCACCCTCACGGCCCCAGCAGTAGCCGCCGCAGGAGATGCCCTGGGCGTCAGCGGCGGCAAGGCAAGCCAATCTTCGGCCACCGTAGGCGCGGGACTGCATACGGCGAGTAGTGGGTTGCTCGCCCAACAATCAGGACCAGGCCCGAGAGTCGACGACGCGTAGTGTTCCACGCGCGTAATATATACATGATTATTACATAATTATTATCTATTTATATAGAATTGTTAGGATTAATTAATGAATTTACTAAATGATTTTTTGAAACAAACTTATTTTCCTATAAGTCAAAGACTGATATTACTCAACTGTCACTTGTGAATCAAACTTGTTTGTTAACGGGTATAAAAGAGCGGAACCTCAGTGGAGCGGCTCAGTTGCTGTTCGGCTTTCAAGGCGTTAACATCTAAGGTATGATAGTATTCTAACTATTGTTGATTTATTAATGATGTTGATGTATATTTATATCATATTTATGAGCCATGTAATGTAAAGTTATGTATATTGTTACTTAACGTTGTGTTATATACACTACTACGATAGTGGTTGTTATATACCACAAGATATTTATCGTTGTAAATATGGCTTAGGTGATACATCCTTTAATAAGATTTATTGCGATAAACGATTACGATGACGATTGGACGATTGGTTAGGATCGGGAGCCTATACTAAAGTCTTAAAAGAAGGCTTAATTAAGGACCCTAAGGGTAAAACAATGGCTCAAGATACTTACCTTGGCTGGATCATATCAGGAGAAGTTAGCGATGAAGATGGAGTGATGTCTTGTCACAATGTAATTCTAAGCATGCACGCTAAGGTCGAAGAAAATGAAATTCTAAAAAGGTTTTGGGAACTAGAGGCAGAGCCAACATGCTCTGAAAAGTCAATTCTTAGCCCTGAGGAGCAAGCATGTGAAGATTACTTTGCTGCTACCACATGTAGGGATATCGATGGTCGCTACATTGTAAAACTGCCTTTTCGATCCAGTAAAACGCCTTGCAACACAAAGGAAATAGCGATAAAAAGATTATACAGTCTTGAACGGAAGCTAGCAAAAAATAGCGAGCTTAGAGAACAATATACATCGGTAATAAAGGAATATTTATCACTAGGTCATATGGAAGAGATTTCCAATGAAAAAGACAAGAACGAAGTTGGCGCTGTGTACTTACCGCATCATGCTGTAATCCGCGAAGACAAGTCGACCACTAAATTAAGAGTGGTATTTGATGCGTCATCCAAGGGATCCGATGGTGTTTCCTTAAATGACACTTTAATGGTGGGACCACTCTTGCAGGCTGATTTACGTCATACTGTTATGCGGTGGCGACAAAATCCAGTATGCTTGGCAGCCGATATCATAAAAATGTATCGCCAAGTTAAGGTAGCTGATGATCACGTGTACTTTCAAAGGATTTTGTGGCGAGATGATGTCAATTCTGATATAAAAGAATACAGGCTTTTGAGAGTTACATTTGGAACATCTAGTGCACCTTACCTGGCAGTTAAGGCTTTACAGCAAACCGCTAGCGATGAAGGTCAATCGTATCCATGCGCTGCTAGCAGGGTCAGGACAGACTTTTATATGGATGACCTAATGACAGGTTGCCAGACTGATGAAGAAGCTGTAAAAATCTATCATCAGTTTAATGAACTATTGACAAAAACAGGTTTTACTTTGCAAAAATGGACAAGTAACCGAGAAGAGTTGCTAAAACTGATAAGGCTGGATACTGGAAGAGATCTGGAAATAAAAGAAGATGAAACCACTAGAATTTTAGGACTTACCTGGAATCGCAATTCCGATGAATTCCATTATACTGTAAACTTACCCTTTTCAACACCTTCGCCGTTGCCACCGTCTGTATCGGAAACTAAAAGAAAAGTTATATCAGAGATATCACGTTTATATGATCCGCTAGGTTGGATTGCACCATGCATTATCACCGCTAAAATCTTCATCCAAAAACTATGGATCGCTGGCTTGGATTGGGATGAGCAACTCTCTGAGGATCTTGTAACAGAGTGGCAGTCTTATCGTAGTGGGTTGCACACACTCAACAAATTCAGAATGCCTAGGTGGCTGAGACGAAAAAGCGATGATCAAACGGTTGAACTGCATGGTTTCTCTGATGCGTCAAGCTTAGCATACGCCGCGGTTGTTTACGTCAGAGTCATCGATGCTGTAGGTCGAGTCCACTGTAATCTTGTAACTGCAAAAACGAAGGTAGCTCCAATTAAACAAATTTCTATACCACGACTGGAACTATGTGGCGCAGTTTTAGTTACCAAATTACTTTTAGAAGTGGCTCGTGTTTTGAACGTTCAAAAATCCAACTTACATGTTTGGACAGATTCAACGGTCGTGCTGGCTTGGTTAAGCGACCACCCGAGTCGATGGAAAACCTTCGTCGCAAACCGGACCTCAGAAATCCTTACTTCCCTTGATTCTACTCAATGTCATTACGTCGATACGAAAAACAATCCAGCTGACATTGCGTCGAGGGGTACAACAGCAACATCTTTGTTAGACGACTCGCTTTGGAAACATGGACCGTTGTGGTTGCTTGCGGATACTATAGAATACTGCAGACCTAAAGCAATAATGACTAAATTAGAACTAAAATCTGTCAAGGTTCATGCAACACAGATAGACGATCACCCAATTGAACTAATGTGGTCCAGATTTTCATCGTTCCGAAGGTTGATCAGGACTCTCACCTATTGCAGACGTTTTCTGAAAATAAAGATAGCCAGAGAATCAAGTACAAACTTGCCACCTTACCTTTCAGCTTCTGAGATTGCGGACACCATGCATTGCTGTCTCAAGCAAAGTCAAAGGGTTTGGTTTGAGACAGAAATAAAGGCAATACTAGCCGGAAGAGACGTCTGCAAAAGCAGCGGTTTGACTTCTTTGAATCCTTACTTGGATGGCACGGACTTGATGAGAGTAGGGGGTAGGATCCAAAATGCGCAACTTAGTGATGATATGAAACATCCCATAATAGTTCCTCATCAATCCCATTTGACAAGATTACTCATTTCAGATGCTCATGAGCGGGTACTGCATGGCGGACCCCAATTAACACTTAATTTTCTTCGGTCAAAATATTGGGTTGTTCGTGGAAAGAATTTGATCAAAGCTCATATCCGCGAATGCGTACCGTGTATTCGTCATGCAGCCGTAACAAGAAACCAATTGATGGGTCAGTTACCATCATGCAGAGTGACTCCAAGTAAACCTTTTCTCCATTCAGGTGTCGACTACGCGGGACCGATTCAAATAAGAAAAGCAAAGGGTCGTGGACATAAGTCCTACAAAGGCTACGTATGTCTGTTCGTATGCATGGCGACCCGCGCTGTGCATATAGATGCGGTCTCAGATCTGACCTCTCAAGGCTTTATTGCTACATTTAAACGTTCTGTGGCTAGACGGGGTCATTGTAGTCACCTGCACAGCGACAATGGCACCAACTTTGTAGGGGCGTCAAAGGAGCTTAAAGCAATGTTTCGCGATGAATGTGCATCGCTTCCCCGAGAAGTAGCTTCTATATTGGCTAATAACGGAACCGAATGGCATTTCATCCCGCCTCATTCTCCTAACTTTGGAGGTCTATGGGAGGCTGGGATCAAAAGCGTAAAGCATCACCTCAAACGGGTGATTGGTGAATCGACATTGACTTTTGAGGAGCTGAGTACCGTCTTATCTCAAATAGAAGCGTGTCTGAATTCCAGACCAATATATATCACAGTCTAGTGTGAACTCGTCAGATCCAAACCCACTGACGCCAGGACATTTCTTGGTCGGTCAGCCACTGGTAACAGTACCAGATTACGATTATGAGCACGTGACAGTCAGTAGCTTAAGACGTTGGCAATTGACACAAAGGATGATTCAATCTTTTTGGAAACGTTGGTCTCAGGAGTATTTAACTATGTTTTTCCAACGACACAAGTGGGCTAAACGTACACACGATCCGAAGGTTGGTGATGTTGTCCTCGTAAAAGAAGACAATTTACCACCTGCTAAGTGGTTATACGGGAAGGTACTTGAACTACACCCTGGCAAGGACAATTTAGTGCGCGTAGTCACCCTTCGGTGTAAGGACTCCCGAGTCAAACGCCCAACTTCTAAGCTATGCGTTTTGCCTGTCAACGATAAATGAATTAGAACATGTGTATTTTTTTTGTTGCAATGTACCTATTGTTTTTTTGCTATGGTATATATACAGTCCACTTAGATAGATACTTATTTTAGAAATGTAAAAGTAAGCACGTAAAATTATGTTATATTTAAAAAAAAGGAAAACCCTGAACTACTTCTTTTTACGGTATTTATGTTAATATAATATGAACATGGTGGTCTCCGAACACCAAGGATCGCAGTACAACGCTGAAGTTGTCCATACATTTAGTCTTGATTATGTCATGGTGGGCGGCTTAAAAGGACTAGGTCCTTGGTGGGCGGCATGTTAACGTTATAATATTTAACAGATCAGACTTTACAACAATTTTGTAGTCAAATCTATCTCATGCCTCGATAGATGGCGTTGGCCGATTTAAATTCGCGCTATGGTTTCGTTACCACGCGAAGTATAAGAGACCTCGGAAATATCAAATAAATGTCTTCGTTCTGAGTACGTGGTGTGGTTTTATTGCTATAAAAATACTCCCGACTCGTCGATAAACAGGGCTAAAGAGATCAACAGTGAGTGACTTTCAATAGACTTTCAATAGACTTTCAATAGGCTTTCAATAGACTTTCAATAGGCTTTCAATAGGCTTTCAATGGACTTTCAATGGACTTTCAATGGACTTTCAATAGGCTTTCAATAGGCTTTCAATAGGCTTTCAATAGGCTTTCAATAGACTTTCAATGGACTTTCAATGGACTTTCATTGGACTTTCAATGGACTTTCAATGGACTTTCAATGGACTTTCAATGGACTTTCAATGGACTTTCAATGGACTTTCAATGGACTTTCAATGGACTTTCAATGGACTTTCAATGGACTTTCAATGGACTTTCAATGGACTTTCAATAGACTTTCAATAGACTTTCAATAGACTTTCAACAGACTTTCAATAGACTTTCAATAGACTTTCAATAGACTTTCAATAGGCTTTCAATAGGCTTTCAATAGGCTTTCAACAGGCTTTCAACAGGCTTTCAACAGGCTTTCAACAGGCTTTCAACAGGCTTTCAACAGGCTTTCAACAGGCTTTCAACAGGCTTTCAACAGGCTTTCAATGGACTTTCAATGGACTTTCAATGGACTTTCAATGGACTTTCAATGGACTTTCAATGGACTTTCAATGGACTTTCAATGGACTTTCAATGGACTTTCAATGGACTTTCAATGGACTTTCAATGGACTTTCAATGGACTTGCAATGGACTTTCAATAGACTTTCAATAGACTTTCAATAGACTTTCAATAGACTTTCAATAGGCTTTCAATAGGCTTTCAATAGACTTTCAATGGACTTTCAATGGACTTTCAATGGACTTTCAATGGACTTTCAATGGACTTTCAATGGACTTTCAATGGACTTTCAATGGACTTTCAATGGACTTTCAATGGACTTTCAATGGACTTTCAATGGACATTCAATAGACTTTCAATAGACTTTCAATAGACTTACAGACGATCAATAGACGATCAATAGATGATCAATAGATAAATAAGTGAGTAACGAATATTAAATATTTACATGCATCTGGTTACATAACTACACATACAATTTCAGAAAAATTCTAACATCAGAAGTGGGATCGTTCTCTGGCATAGAATATGGTTAGAATTTTTCTTCTGTTGTTTTTTTTTTTTTTTTTTTTGTTGTTGTTATTTTCACGGGCGATGTTGGAGCAATGGCTGTTTTCTGAATGTCGTGTGAGACGATGGGTCGCCGAGTCCACTCTCAATAAGATGACATCACGATGCCACAATACAGCTCCAGACAGAAGCTGTACGAGAATTGGCATTGTGGATTTTCAAGCTCTTGTCAAAGCATCTGGAGTATTTCCTCGGAAATCAACAGATGTAGAACCGAGTAGCAAAAGTCGGTAAGGCCTTCAGACGCATTGTTTTTATTTTACTGTTAAAATTTGATTTATCTGAAGAATGACGATAAACGGTCTGATGGTCTGTGAATATAGAATAACTATCTTAATAAGTAGTAATTAAGATATTTTTATAGATAAGTATAAATCGATAACCTCTAGTATGTTATTGAGAATAAGATACTTGCGGTAAACAAGGGCCATCTTAATTTAAGAGCCTATACCATCTCAGCTCAAATTCTAATTTCGCCCCCACTTCCCCGCGTGCCACTGCACTCTTTGTCTCGCTCGCACACTTTTGCTCGCAGAGACGCGACACGCGCGGCCTTGAGGTCGAAGCGCTTTCGTTAGAGTAAACTACACTATTATCGGACGAGTACTAATAAATAAAATTATCAATCTAATTTAATTTTAACTTGTCATTTTATGAATATAAAATTATATATTATATCGCAAATACAATTTCAATGTATCTATAAACGATCAGTTTCCAGTATAAGCTGACCTCTCAGTGTGCGGAAAGCCTATAAAATGCGAGATCAGCTTGTACTGGACGGTATAGGTGATGTCTAGCCGTGCACACTATTTTATTTTACCTACCTACTTCTATAAAATGCTAGTCAAATGCGAGCCAACTTTGCGCTGTGGGTTCCGCCAATTATTTTTGTAGTAAGTTTGCGTTTTATAGTTTTAGCCGTGTATTTAGGTTATGTGACAGCCGTTTGCGCATGTAGGTAATTATGTAGGTTGTAGGTATATGCAAGTACCTAGGTATACATACATATGGTATACATAGGTTAGAAAAATCGATTCTAAACCACTACATAAATTGTAGAATTTATGCAGTGGTTTAGAGTCGGTTTAGTAGCAGTAGAGCTACAAAAAACTAGTCAAGTGCGAGTCACCATTGCACTGAGGGTTCTGTAGGTACATTGGCTTGGTAGTAAGTTTACGCTGTGCCATTTTAAAATCTTATAATAGGTAGCTTTCTCCTTGTACTACCACTTTCTTAGTTATTATGCATCTATATAAGAATGAATCGCCGAAATGTAGGTATGCGTATATCTTTCGAAGGACTTCACCAAATTGCATAATTCTTTTTTTGTTGTGTTCGTGATTCTCAGGACAAGGTTTGTATAAATATAAGATAGGTAGGTATAGGTAGGATAAGTAGGTAAGTATGCAGGTAGGTATGTAGGTTTTTTTTTTTTTTTGGGGGGTGGGAAATCATCCTATGACTTCTTCCGCTCAGGTATGATAAATACCATAAGTTTTTTTCAAAGTAATTAAAAATAGTCAAAATTAAATAACATTTATTTTTAATCGCTTAAATTTCTAATTTACATAGTGAGAACATGTCTGGAATTGCATAGCTCAGGTAACATGCATGTTTTATAAAAATGTTCTAATTTTAGTTCCATTTCAGAAATATTGGTCATCTTTCTATAATTTCGACTTTGATGTTTTTGTCGCATCCAGACCTTATTCCGAAAATACATTTTTTTTGTACCGATGATATGTAATTGTCCTTGCACTTGTATATACCAAGGATGTTTTTTATTTACGACAAGTCCGTTTTGAGTTTTTCTCCAAAAATTTACTTCTATCTTATCTATATCTCTTAGCTTCGTCCAAAGATGTTTAGAATGCTGCAATGGGACGCTTGATTTCAATGATTGTGTATATTCAGTGAACAGCTCATGTTCTCAAGTGATCTGCAAGAAAACACAACATTCATTAGAAAACACTTTTTTTGGGGTATGTTATGTTATCATTCAATGACTGGCGTGATGGGCGTTGGTGGCTGCGCCAAAGTTTTAAACTTTTGCAGCTAAAATCGTTGTACATTGTTTTTTATCTGCCTGTATTTGTTGTTCTGTTCCTAATAAACGATTATAATAAAAAAATAATAAAAAAATGACCTCCCGCTCTGGGCGGAGCGGGAGGGCATCTCAGACTTTTACTAACTAAAACCCACCCCTGTTCCTTCAGTTGCCTGTGCCAAGAGCCGCGGTAACTCTCTTTCAAATATACTCGCGACCCCGGCAGCATAATTTTGTCAACATGAATAAATAATACGGAACCCTAAAAAGTCCAACATTATGAAAATTTTATTATGAATTCGCCAATTTCGTGATAGTACCGTTACGCGTTAGTACCAAGCGGTAGTGCCATGGGGGAACAGCAAATTTCGTGATTATCACACACGTATGATAGATAGGTACTTACAATTATATATTTTGTAACACATGAAGATTTGTTTCGTCCGAATTTATTTCTACAGTTTTCGGAGGTCATACCTCCGTCCGTCCGGTCCTGTAACAATCGCACGGGACAAATAAATACCTACCAAGACCTCACATATTTTTATTTATGATTTGGCTATGGAACCCTAAAAATATACAAAAGAAGACTAAATCGTCCATAGAAGCAGACTTGCCCTATGAATAACAAATAACAATTATCCACAATACATTTTTTATTGAAATACAAATTTGGTGAATTGGTATTTGATGGTGGAGGGATAATTTTCCAGTACAAGCTGACCTCTCATTGTACGGAATTCCTATACAATGTGAGATCAGCTTATACTGGAAATTTATAGCTTGATAAATTTTTTTTTGATTTTTGTTTGTCTTTTAAAAAAATTTTGCCCCACACTAGGAATATTCCTATATCGTGGGTGCGTTCACAAACATGTAAATTCACATACACAAGACACCCAGACCCGGAACAACTATCTGCAGGTCATACAAATATTTGTTCCGTGCGGGGATCGAACCCGCGACACGCAGCGTAGCAGCCGAACGCTCAACCACTGCGCCAACCGTGCCGTCAAAATTATATAGCCATGTGTAGTAATAATAATAACAGATCAGTGTTTTATGGCCTACAGATAGTTGTGTCGGATCTGCGCGTTTGTGAATGTGAAGATTTGTGTTTGTAATCGCACCATCTCCGATTCAGTTGAAATCCTGGAGTCGGCAACATTATAAAAAAAAAACAATTAGGTACTACATAGATACCTATTTGTTGTATATTG
Source organism: Polia nebulosa (assembly GCA_951329385.1). NCBI lineage: Eukaryota > Metazoa > Arthropoda > Insecta > Lepidoptera > Noctuidae > Polia > Polia nebulosa. The sequence continues at coordinate 14,450,046 of OX589605.1, read as the reverse complement.
TCAAAACAACAACAAACCTATTTAGGAAACTTTTTAACTTTTTACAAAATTGGACACCCATTTTTCACATTTTTTATCAAAAAAAAAAGTGGACACCTGGATTTCGCCTAAATCGTGAAAGGTGCGTTTACAAACACAAATCTTCACATGCAGAAACACCTGCAACTCCTAACGCAGCAGCCAATCACCTGCCACTGCACCAACCGTGACATGTTTGTAATCACTAATACTGTAAGTAGATAGGTAGCTATATACTTACTTCATTACGTTTATCATGTTTTCCAGTTTCTTTGCGCCAACCCATTCGTTTCTTATTTTTATTACGGTTATTTCCCATTGCACCAACACTATAAGTATAAGTACTACAAGATTTGTATTTTACGTAGTCTTGTTGCGTAATGTGTGCTCTGAGCGCAAGCGACACAGCCCTCCCGTTCGAAAGCCGAAGCGAGACTAAACGGGGGCGTCGGGCGCCAGGGAACAAGCTTCAAGACGGCATAGTTTAGGTGATAGTTTAGGTATTTTATTTTTACTGTGAAAATAATGGTAATTTAAAAATAAAAAAACTTGTAGGACCTGCTTTATAATAAGTTCAGTTAGTATGCAAAGTTTCATGATCTAATTCTAAGCATTTTTTGAATGCTAGCGGTTTATTGTTTTCGGTTTAGAGGTAACTTTGGTTTTTTTTCTATCGAGAAAATTTTATGGAATCGTGTTTTGAGGTTTATAATACTTAACATTGATCCTCAACCTTGCCATATATTTATTTCAAAATTAATGCTGCAGTATTATCGACATAACGGAGGATCATGCTAAGCCATTTGAGGTAACATAGACTCTTAAGGTTGACGAAATTATAAAAAAAAGAAAAGAATAGATAGATTAATTTATTTGCTTGAATAAGCTATATTATATAATTATGATAACAAGATCTTGTAAGATATTTGGTGTAGAATCTCTTCTCTCTAGCCTTTTCTCACTTTGGGGTCGGCTCTCTATATCACACGGCGCGAAGTGGTTCTCTTTAGGACGAAAGTATGTAGGTTCTGTTATTTTGATTACCAGAGGGTATTTTCATAAAAGTATACCTAACTCGTAATGCGTTACAAAGGATAAACGTAAAATCGACATTAGTATTATTCTCACATTTACAAGAAAAGTTCTGTTTTCCTTAGGTGTCGCGTTTGTTAAAAAATAATGGTAATTATGGCGAAAGCCATAACGAAGTAATTCATATTTTCAAGGTTAGTCCTTATTAATTAATGACATTAACAATAAATGTTCCGAATCTTTAGAAACCATAAAATAAATCAATTTATTTCATATTTTCATGAGCTTGAATTTTGATTAGTCGGAAAATAAGTTCACGTAACTTTGTTACGATTCTTTACGTATGTTTCTCAAGGGAGAATTAATACTTTCTTAGAGAACATGATAACAGTAGTGTAAATATCTCATATTTATTTGAAATTTTCGGTGCTTATAATTGTGAGCACTGAGTGGTTATTCACTACAATGTCAATGAAAATAAAAATAAGATTTGACATCCTAGTGCTTGCCAAGTTATGGCCAAGAACTGTGAATTCTAGTGCTGCAGTACGGATTTGAGGCTAAGAATAGTCAATTCTAGTGCGCTCTCGGGTGAGAATTGTATTTTGACATTGAATTGGAGATATATGATAGAAAATTGAAGGTACAGTTACAGAATACAGACAAACTTCACAAATCATTCTATTACGATATCTTTTGAGGGAAGACTCAATAATTATGAAAAAAAAAAAAACAGCATAGGTACTTGGTTTATTGCCATGAAATAGATTAATTATAATATATTCTCGGTAGTGAGTATTAGTGATATTTATTATGACCAAAAGTAATATTTGTCATTGTTAGTTGATCAATAGCCCAATATCAGTTCAGATTTCACAAATAGCAGATGAAAATTCTAGTCATTTTATTAAAATAAAATATTAACAAAAAAATTAATGTTCAGAACTATTGCAATTGGCGCGGGGTCTCGTCTCGAACAGTGACAATTTGGTTCGAATAAATTTATTTAATCTGACAAATTTATTGAGATGGCGTGTTAAGCATCGATTTCTTGTTGAGGTTTACATAGTGTTAATATTTTGAAAAATTGGTTGTGAAAGCTGTACTTTCTGAGTAATTGGTTTCTGGTTCGAGTTTGGATGGTTATTGGAACGAATTCTTACTCTTATATTGCTTGTGCCAAGGGGTGGCGCTGTTTGAAGTTTCGGTTTTTCCATTTGTCTCTATAAGATTTATGTATTGACACATTTTGATGCATTGAGGCGCTGTTAGGAAGTGAGAAATAAAAAAAACTTTTTACAAAAAAAATACAACCGACTTCCATAAATAATACTAAAAAATGGAAAATAACTTTAATTTCGGAAGTCGGTGTTTCTAGTTTGGTTTCTTCGTTATTTGACACCGACTTCCGAAATTAAAGTTATTTTGCATTTTTTAGTATTATTTATGGAAGTCGGTTGTATTTTTTTTGTAAAAAGTTTTTTATTTTTCACTTTTTAGTTGTTTTACCCCATTCTGAAACTAAATTAATAGTTAAGTTGTGCCCGAATTGATAGCCCCAAAAATAGGGAATTTGAACGTAGTTGGTGAAATTAGGGTGTATCAGGGTGAACTGCACAAATCTGTATACCCCTTCAGAGTGCATCAGCGTGATGTAATGTTGTGGAGTGGTGAAAACAATATACAGACATGCGATTGCAGCAATTCTGGAAGGTTTGCTATCATTTATTGAAGAGTTCCATTGTGTATCTCCGAAGTCCTTTATCAGATCTTCACCAAATTAAAATGGGACCAAATGTGAAGCAACAGCTTTGAAATAAAAAAAAATCTTCAAAATCGGTTCACGTAGTTAGAAGTTATGAGGTAACACACATAAAAAAAAAAAAAAAAAAAAAATACAGTCGAATTGAGAACCTCCTCCTTTTTTTGAAGTCGGTTAAAAAAATGCCTGACTGCCGGCCGAAATCTTTTGTTGCGGCGGTCTCGATTCTTTGCGTGGGGTGGGGCGTCTGTACGCTAGTATTATTTATTAAAAACTTTATGTACAAGTAAACACACTGTACAAAGGCGGAGTATGCCTCAGGCATTTTCTACCAGTTTACCATAAGGTGGTGCAGAGACACAATATAGTAGGTGAAATTTATATAAATAACAAATAAAAAAAAATAAAAAAAGTACAATAATAAATACTTATTAACCTCTTAAGATCCGTCAATTAAAGTATTATCTGTGGCAATGATATTGTCAGATTGGCCGAACGAACTATGGAAAGTTCAGCAAGTTCATAAATGCTACCAATTTGGGAGTCTTAATGCTGAGAATTTTGTGAGGTTCTGACTATGACTGTGACCAAAATTAGCAATGAGGCTATGAGGTTCTGACTGTGACGAAAATTAGTGTTGAAACCATGAGATTCTTACTGTGGCTGTGGCTGTGCCAATAATATACAAAAAAAAACACACAGAATGGCCATTTTATATCTAAATTAATATATAAAGATAAACTAGACTTAAACACTAAACTAGACTAGATAGACTTTAAACTTTGTCTAAGTTATAATTTGTGTAATTTCGAAATAATTAATGAAATGGTTTTATGTGATCTCTAATTAAAAATATTTAATTAATAATTTAATTGTATGGATATTGTGACGGGTAATCGGATCGGATAATTACATATAATATTGGACTGTTGATTGTAGAAATATATTACAATAAAAACTTTATGTAAAAAAAAAGGGGAAGAAAAGAAAGTAAAATTTGTTTCCGCTGGTCGGTCAATTGTTTGGTGCAAGTCTATGCCACTAGCAGCGGGTGGAGCGGACTTGACACGTCTAGGCAATTGGCAAAACAAACGTAAAATACAAATTTTAGAATTTATTACTGCTGGTTGGTCACTGACCTATTGTTAGTTTGGATCTCATGTACAGCAGGTGAGAGCCCTAGCATGTCTAAGGTCAGGGGCTTTTGATAATTTACTGCTGGTTGGTCACTGACCTATTGTTAGTTTGGATCTCATGTACAGCAGGTGGGAGCCCTAACATGTCTAAGGTCAGGGGCTCTTGATAATTTACTGCTGGTTGTTCACTGACCTATTGTTAGTTTGGATCTCATGTACAGCAGGTGGGAGCCCTAGCATGTCTAAGGTCAGGGGCTTTTGATAATTTACTGCTGGTTGTTCACTGACCTATTGTTAGTTTGGATCTCATGTACAGCAGGTGGGAGCCCTAGCATGTCTAAGGTCAGGGGCTTTTGATAATTTACTGCTGGTTGGTCACTGACCTATTGTTAGTTTGGATCTCATGTACAGCAGGTGGGAGCCCTAACATGTCTAAGGTCAGGGGCTCTTGATAATTTACTGCTGGTTGTTCACTGACCTATTGTTAGTTTGGATCTCATGTACAGCAGGTGGGAGCCCTAGCATGTCTAAGGTCAGGGGCTTTTGATAATTTACTGCTGGTTGTTCACTGACCTATTGTTAGTTTGGATCTCATGTACAGCAGGTGGGAGCCCTAGCATGTCTAAGGTCAGGGGCTTTTGATAATTTACTGCTGGTTGGTCACTGATCTATTGTTAGTCGGAGCCCTAGCATGTCTAAGGTCAGGGGCTTTTGATAATTTACTGCTGGTGGTTCACTGACCTATTGTTAGTTTGGATCTCATGTACAGTGGGTGGGAGCCCTAACATGTCTAATATAAATAACTTTTTCAACACATTTGCTCAAAAAATGCACTTACGAAGCCTGTATACATTGTTCGAAAGTTCAAAATTACGCACCATACAATGGAACGTGTGGTAAAATAGGTACTCTCACCTAAGTACCTATTTTACCGCACGCTCCGTTGTATAGCGGCGTGCGTATCCTTTATGGTTTTTTTTTATTTCCTTATAAAATATTTACCTAAGAATCCCACCAAGGAGTTTCGCACTTTGTGTTTTTTTGTGTTGTAGTTGTTTGTGTTGTTGGTGGTTGTGGTGGTTGTTGTTGGTAGTGTTGTTGTTGTTAGTTGTGGTTGTTGTTGGTAGTGTTGTTGGTTGTTGTTTGTTTGTTTGTTGTTGTTGGTTGTTGTTAGTTGTGGCGGTTGTTGTTGCTGCTGCTGCTAGTGTTGTTGTTGTTGTTGTTGGTAGTGTTGTTGGTTGTTGTTATTGTTTGTTTGTTGTTGGTTGTTGTTGTTGTTGGTTGTGGTGGTGGTTGCTGTTGGTAGTGTTGTTGTTAGTTGTGGTTGTTGTTGTTGGTTGTGGATGTTGTTGGTAGTGTTGTTGGTTGTTGTTGATGGTTGTTATTGTTGTTGGTTGTGGTGGTTGTTGTTGCTGGTAGTGTTGTTGTTGTCGGTGGTTGTTGTTGTTATTGTTAGGTGTTGTTGTTGTTAGTTGTGGTTGTTGTAGTTGATTGTTGTTTTTAGTTGTAGTTGTTAGTTGTAGTTGTTGTTACTGCTTGTTGTTGTTGTTGTTGGTTGTTGTTGCTGGTTGTAGTTTGTTTTTGCTGGTTTTTGTTTGATGTTGGGTGTTGTTATTATTGGTAGTGTTGTTGTTGGTTGTTGTTGTTAGTTGTTGTCGGTGGTTGTTGTTGTTATTTTGTTAGGTGTTGTTGTTGTTAGTTGTGATTGTTGTTGTTGGTTGTTGTTGTCAGTTGTAGTTGTTGTTACTGCTTGTTGTTGGTTGTTGTTGCTGGTTGTAGTTTGGTTTTTGCTGGTTGTTGTTTGTTGTTATTAGTGGTAGTGTTGTTGTTGGTTGCTGTTGTGTTCCTTTTTTTCGCATAGATGTTACTAGGGAGAATGGGGTCGAGAGCGGTGGCGTAGTGGGGGCATCGTGGCACAACGGCGTCATGCCGTTTTTCGTCACGACATTCGAGTCGGTTTTACTGCCAGCCGCGCCAATAGATAATTCACATCAAAAACAAAAGTTTCTTTCATTGCCTAGTAGGTACTGTTTTCTCGCAAATGTGTTGAAAAACGTTGTATGACACACGTGCGGATTGGTATTTACAAACTCGTGACTATGGTAAGCCCTCGACTACGTCTCGGGCTTACATTCGTCTACTCGTTTGTAAAAACCACCTTACCGCACTAGTATCATAAATAACTATAACTACAATTGTAGAAAAAGGGTATATAATGTACTTCGAGAGCGAAGTACTTGTCAGTGTGGCCGTAATATATATATATGATTATTACATAATTATTATCTATTTATATTGAATTGTTAAGATTAATTAATGAATTTACTAAATGTTTTTTTTTTTTTTGAAACAAACTTATTTTCCTATAAGTCAAAGACTGATATTACTCAACTGTCACTTGTGAATCATACTTGTTTGTTAACGGGTATAAAAGAGCGGTACCTCAGTGAAGCGGCTCGCTGGGGCACGTCCGCTTAAGCAGTCGACAACCACTATGGTTGAACTGCGAGTTTTCAGACAAAACTGGAGCGGCTCAATTGCTGTTCGGCTTTCAAGGCTTTAACATCTAAGGTATGATAGTATTCTAACTATTGTTGATTTATTAGTGATGTTGATGTATATTTATATCATATTTATGAGCCATGTAATGTAAAGTTATGTATATTGTTACTTAACGTTGTGTTATATACACTACTACGATAGTGGTTGTTATATACCACAAGATATTTATCGTTGTAAATATGGCTTAGGTGATACATCCTTTAATAAGATTTATTGCGATAAACGATTATTTATGATGTGTCGATATACTCGTAATAATAAAAGAGAGCTACCGTGGAGTTTCTTGCCGTTCTTCTCAGCGAAGACCTAGTTTTTCGAACAGGCAATTAGATTTCGATTGATGACTTGACAAGCCTATTGGAAATAAATACATACTCTTGTCTTCGTGCTTTTCTTAATAAATCCCTTCCTTAAAACACCACATTCACAGTAAGTAAATAAGCAAGTAAATAAGCAAGTAAATAAGCAAATAAATAAGCAAATAAATAGGTAAATAAAAAGGTAAATAAAAAGGTAAATAAATGGGTAAATAAATTGATAGATAGATAGATAGATTTTCAATGGACTTTCAATGGACTTTCAATGGACTTTCAATGGACTTTCAATGGACTTTCAATGGACTTTCAATGGACTTTCAATGGACTTTCAATGGACTTTCAATGGACTTTCAATGGACTTTCAATAGACTTTCAATAGACTTTCAATAGACTTTCAATAGACTTTCAATAGACTTTCAATAGACTTTCAATAGACTTTCAATAGACTTTCAATAGACTTTCAATAGACTTTCAATAGACTTTCAATAGACTTTCAATAGACTTTCAATAGACTTTCAATAGACTTTCAATAGACTTTCAATAGACTTTCAATAGACTTTCAATAGACTTATAGACGATCAATAGACTTATAGACGATCAATAGACGATCAATAGACTTATAGACGATCAATAGACTTATAGACGATCAATAGACGATCAATAGACGATCAATAGATGATCAATAGATAAATAAGTGAGTAACGAATATTAAATATTTACATACATCTGGTTACATAACTACACATACATATTCAGAAAAATTCTAACAGGCGCCTCAAGGAGATGTCAGCAATACCTTACGGGGCCCGTCAGTGCCGATGCCTGCCTGGGGTCGTGAATGAATTCGAAATAGAGTTACCGCGGCCTTTGGCACTCAGGCATCTGAAGGAACAGGGGTGGGTTTTAGTCAGTAAAAGTCTGACACGCCCTCCCGCTCCACCCAGAGCGGGAGAAATCATTGGAAGATTTCCCAACCCCACAAAAAAAGTAGGTATCTAATAAAAGCTTTACCAAAATCTACGATGCGAGTAGTTTACACGTTGTAAGTTAAAACTTCTGAAAAATCGTATAATGCAGAATGTTAGAAGCGCTATTATAAGAGTTTCCAATCATAATGACTTAATCTAATAATAATATTCCACAACTATCACACAACGCCATCTAGTCCCAAGCTAAGCAGAGCTTGTGTTATGGGTACTAGACAACTGATAAACATGCTTATATATTTCTAAATACATACATATTATAGATAAATTACACCCAGACACAGAACAAATGATCGTGCTCATTACACAACACAAACATTTGTCCTGGGTGGGAATCGAACCCACGACCTCCGGCATAGCAGTCAGGGTCACTAACCACTAGACCAACAGGCCAGTCAGGTTAGTTGTTGAATATTATTATATTTATATTATAATGACTTAATCAAACTCTCCGAATTAAATGCACACTACAATCACCGCAACAAAACTCGTAATTACTGTTAATGACTCACTAAAAGCACTCCAGAAGACATTCCCGACGCAGATTATCACCACAATTATTTCATCCGCATCAACACGTAATCAGTTGTTTATAAAGCGACGCTGCAAGCATGAAATCACTCCGATACTCGAAGCCGGCCCATAACAACTCAATCAACGCAATTTTAAAATAAACTTTTTTTATGCCGTACAAACACTGGCCGCCTTGAACAAAAAATATTCCTCAGCGAAGGTCTTAATAATGACTTTCTCGAGAACTTGTTACATATGGACAGTGGATAGTAGTCGTATGTACAGTTTTGTAAAAGCAAGCGATCTTCGACCGTAAGTGTTAAAAATAAGAGAGATAAATCAGGATTAACATCTATACTCAGTAAGACATCAACCTTCACAAAATTGATTTTGTTCATTTTATATAATATTCACAGTGAACATTTAATTGACACCTTAAAAATGTTGTAGGTTGATATGCCATCTAGGAAGGTAGGAACGGGTATACTAAAGGAGATGCATTATACCTACCGTCCATAAATTAGATCTATTATCTTTCAACAAATAGAATTCAAGAAAAGCCTCTAATCATTCATCTTAATCCTACGGATCTGACAGAGCCGAAGACAGTTTCATTCGGACTTGTCCGGTCAGTGCCAGTAGAATAATAAAATAAAATAAAAATGCAACAAGTCTATTTCGTTCAGAGAGCGTTTATTCCGAAGAGACATAAGATGTGGGAGTGGGGTTGGGAAGGGAAGAAGATATGAAGCTGTCATCTGGCGGTGTGGCGGGGCTCTCCAACTAACTAAACACAACTCAATCAGAGGCGCGCGCGCGGCCCGGACGAACGTACCCACGTACTCGGCCTTCCGCTCACCATAAACAAAACGCAAACAAATACAGCACAAGTTATCGTACAAACGCAAACTGAAAATCGGAGTTCGTAAATAAAACTCTACGTGGAAATTCAAGAATATAGTGATGGTTCATGTGACGTTATAAAACAGTGATATTTTTGTGGGAGATCGTAAAAGTTTAACAAAAACAGGAGTTCTAAACTTTCCAATGAACACGAGCCATGTGACTACGGCGAGAGCGGCGAAGCAAGATTTGTACGTGCATTTATCTTATTTTAACTTTATTGTAACGTTTCTAATAATAGACTGGACGAAGGAATTCTGGTTGTTCACTTATTAGTTTAAGAGTAAGACCTAGCTGATGCACTGGTGCCAACAATTTGTGTTACATTATTAGTTCGAAATTGTATCTTTTCCATCCATGGGTGTTCTACATATATTATGTCTAAGCTAGTTGTATGACTATGGCATAATTATTTGGCCTAACATGAGTACGTGCCATTATAAAAAAAATGGCTGATGAAAGTTTTGAAACTAATACTAATAAGCGTAAAGTGTGAGAAAGACTCAAAAACTTATTTTAAATAGATTTGAGATTGCTATTCGTAAGAACTAATAACATAACACAGCTATAAACAAACATCACGATATGAATGAAGTCATTAGGTACCTACATACATTGTCGAACAGCTATCTGTAATGAATTGGTTATTTACCGTAAGATTTAAGGTCACGCATGTCATGATTTATACAATGAATGCGGTACGTAGCACCAATAACAGGGATCGCAAGTTAATTCATCGCATAGTAAAGCACATTTGCATATTCGTGATATCGCATAGAAATAACTCAATTGATCGAGTACGAGTAGCTACTGGAGGCAAAGCAGTATTGTCCTCGCCTTTCCCGTGTCCTTAGTTGTAGCGAACGTGTACTGAACTAATGAGATGGTCTATTAAATGTTTGACGTAAATATATCACTCGACATTATGCGGATTTTGAGTGGACATACACGATCGAACTCAGCATGCTAATGAAACCGAAGGCTATTTCGATTTTTCACACGGTTAAAATTGTTGCAATTTAAAAATAAAATATTACAGACGGTTGATCTCGGACTGCACTTCATCTGTATCTAAATGTGTTTTTGATTCCGCTCTGTGAATAATAATGGGGCATAAAAATCTGAAACCTGAATTAACTTCATGCATTCAGAATCCACCAATGACTGATTTTTTTATTCTAAAGATATTGTGCCGCGTATATATCGTAAACCGTGGACTAGACATCTTTAGAAGTCAGAATTTATTACTTCTAAGATTACAAGAATGGTCCAAGGGTGTCAGACAGTCGTCGACGTATGAATTAGTCATTACATGACAATTTTCTAATCTAGACGGACGCACGTTCCGCACATAAAGCTGTATTCAGCGCCTCGATTGATTTATTGCCGTACGCTGTCCATAGTAATGTTTATCTTCCCTTCTTACCTGTAAGGTAGTGCCCGTCAAGGACAAACTAATAAACAACAAACACAATAATGATTGTAAGCCAAACAACTTAAGATAACATTTAACTGCAGACGTTACCTACCAAGTTTGAATGGTTAAATTCTCAAGTTTTGGGAATAGAATTTTCCAATAAAGTGGTGGAGTTTCCAAATGATTGCTTACACTAAACTCACTCAACTCCTTACCAAGTTACTTTAGTGATCCAAAGCGCTGGGCAATTAGACGTTTCTAATTAGCCTGAAGAGTCTTTCAAGAAGTCGCCGAGTAGCTGTTAAACTTCAATACGGCACAATTTGTAACGCATTACGAATAAGCAACTTAAGACATATTTAAAAAAAAATTCAAATGTCCACTGAGCAAACTGTCGACGGTTTAAAAAGGTATTTTATTTAACGACCAAAACGTCTCGCGAGTTTCGCAGAACGAGTGGCGAGCGGAAAATTATGATAATTTCGGTTTTGGTATCCGACAATAGACGAACGATGTGGCAGATGGCGGAATGAATTGGAATACTAAAGTAGATGTTCGATATATCAATATTAAGCTGTTCAGACGGTATTTCGCTTCTGCATTTTAGACAAACCACAAGCATCAAGACGAAGCTTAAGGACTAAGCTGCAAAAGACTACAAGGAGACCGACTATCGAAAGAAGATTTTGATCAACGAAAACAATATTTTTAAGATCTAGCAGAGTAGAAGGACATCAAATAGAACTTGATACAATGCAGTGTATGCACGTATCAATGAAATGCTCTATATTGCGTGTAATTATCATCTTATTTTGAATCTCCAACTTGAAAAGATTGGGAGCCCACTTCTGACAGTTCATACAAAATTTAATATAGTAATAAGTTAACAAGTGACTTGTAAATGACCGATGCAATCAATGATCTGATGCCACATATGACACCAAGTTGTTAGCGATGTCATTTATGTTTCAAGCATGTTTAAGGTATGGTGTACGTTTAATTGGGAGCTTGGGCTTAATTTTTTCTCTACATTGTATGCCAAGTGATAATAATACTACCTACCCAGTTCTGAATTGAGTATTCAGCTAATATCAATAGTAGAATTCTAATTCTTTACTCTCATTATTTTGATAACACGATGATCTTCGGCTCATTCTAAATATTTCCAGAACCGGAAACTTCTACGTTGATATTTGACTTAGATCTTACAATAGTAGTATTGTGGGATGAGTTTACAAAGTAAACAAATAGACACGGGATTGTCCAGCTTTGAGAATGATTTCTTCCGAAATGTTTATTTTCTTTTCACGAAGCGAGAAATTGGATAGCTTCAGCAGCATCAGTTGTCTCTAATCTATGTTTACTTTCGTAATTAACAGTGGATGACTAGGCTTCAAGAATATCATGTTACTGACATGACTGTTATCTAGGATTGCTGGTACACAATACCTTTCTTCTCTTCTTAGTTATGTTTGCTTAATATGATTTCACAGTGACATGATATGACAAGAGGCATCTCTTATGCACGTGATCGGATGGAAGTTATATGTGTATTTGTATGGTTTTCTTTACGGAGACGCATTTATTTCTAAAGGAAGTGAACAACTGTTTTCCAAGTATTTTGTACTCTTCATCATTTTTGGTAGCTATGATGCATACAAATTCAAATTAAATGACTAGGTATTTTAAACTTAAATAATTATATTGAATAGTAGACCCAAAACAAGTTTTTTATTGACGCTTTTGTTCTTTATTGAAATGTATAAGAAAATAAGGGTAAGATGGAAAGGACTAACAAAACATTTACGAGGTGTCTCGTTGCGAAACGGTAACACGTTTAAACGGTTAAGACCGTTTTATCGGCTTCGTTACCAAAACCGATCGCCATATCCAAACGTTGTTTTCCTTTTGGTCACGCGTGCGAATGATCTGCACTCCATACTTGAATTAGAACTGCCATATTCATTCTGATGTTTGGAAACAAAAAATGTAGACGGCGCATTTACTATTCTGGCCCTTGCAGCTGCAAGCCACATGTCTTAATTTGTCTCCCGAACCGACCTTTTTAATGATTTATGAGCAGCATGGTGTGTCCTTACATCTGAACTCACGAATTTGTAGATTCCGAAGAAGAGTCAAAATTGACATCTGTTTCCATGAGACAGCGCAGTCGCCCCTCAATCTACTCGTATTCTTCAGCACCGTCATTAGGATCGGCAGATACTTATAGTTTGTCGACTTATCGTGCATTATTTTATTGGGACATCGTAAGCCTTTCTTTATTACTTTCGGGTACTTAGTATCAAAGTAAGTGAACAATAAAATCATCTCCTCTTAAAATCCGAAATAGTAGCTAATGTGTTCTATTTGAACGCACAACTAGACAATTATAATAAAGTGTTAAGAGTTGCTACCTGCGGCCCTTTTGACTTGCCCTTTTTTACTTGCTACTGTTCATTTTTTTGAGTTTTATTTTTACCTCGTCCCGTGGAAGAGATCAAGCGATGTAACAGGCTGCGTGAAATAAGAATTAAGATGTTCTTTTATTGTTAAAAGTTATGCAAGATTTTTTGCTGGGATTGAGTATTGCTTCCAAACGTCGTGTCTCGTTTTTTGTGAAGCTAAAAGAAATGTGACATTTATTATGTTACAATACTACAGCGAACACTTTCATGTGTATATTGAGATGTTTTTTGATGGACTGCTCTGCAAAAACAAAAGCTCAAGTGGTGTTGAACCGGACGTCCTTTAGATTGGAGCCAATCAGTTTGCTTCCGTTCGTGGAACAACAAACAATACTTAAATTTCTTTTAACTGACTCGGTGTCGGGGACAGACTGGTTTATTTCTTTTTTTTCTCTGTACTAGTTCCTTCAGTGCTGAGGATTGTATTGTAACCTATCTAGAAGGTAATATCGCACCGCGGCTTGGCGCCAAATAACTAAGGCCCACCGCTTTGATCGATGTCCCTATAAGGTAATCACTTTTCATTATTAATATCAATAGGTGCTTATATTGTATGTACCTATTGATATTATATGTAACGGACAAACATTGGTAAGCAGTAGTCGTTTGAACAATTCTCATGGTTTCAATATCAAACATAACATCAAGTGACAAAGTGCAGTCAATTTGTCACATGATATTCTCTTACTTATTGCCAACTGAATTCAATTAATAGCTAACTGCCTCATTCATATGGCTGGTAATCTTATGCTTCAATGCATCCACTCTTCAAATCCAATACTGCATTAGCTCCTGCATCTGAGTTATCAACCCCGTTAAGTAATAAGACAAATCCTGCGAATATATTCAGTCGCAGCTTAGGATTACGCCTCGTTGAGAGCCCCATTGATTTGTATGATTTATTATACTGGTAACACGAGATTTGTGTGAAAGCAAACATCTTTAGTGTTACCCGCATAATCTGCCACTTGTTTTGTACTTGGGTAGGCTAAAATAAGAGTAAATGGGAGTTAACAAGTTCCACACTTTGAGCGGTTTTTTAAAGTTAGTATTAAGCTTTGAAGACATACTTATTAATAACTCAATCAACACACCCTGAGAAGAAACTTTCTTCCAGAGTTTTTTTATGTTTAAAACATACGACAAATAAAATTTATTTTCTTATAAATCTTGCATGAGTATTGTTATTTGTAAACACAATTACTTAATATTTTTAAAACCTTTTGAGGATGATTAAATTGTGAATATGTCATTATTAATCTAGCTTTATGTTAAGTGTAATCTGTCAATTGACATAAAGTGCTATTAATAATTGTATTATCTTTACCATGTCGTAATTATTATCATCAATTGAACTCATCAATAACAGTAACCCAAAACCACTTCTTAGTTTGTTGGCATCAGCTTTGTGAGCTTTCTTGACATGGTTTAAATTATGCTTACTCAAGAACCACGTTAATACCTAGTACTACTAGCTACTTAGCTAAGTATCAGGAATCAAAATGTTTAAATTATTAAAAAATAAGAAAGCGATCGTGTTCGTCGACTAGCGATTATTCAGCGCCCAAAACTGTACTTTGGACAAAATTTTCCGATCAATGAAAAAACTGCGCATTTTCATAAAATCTGAGAGATATGCCTTGTAAACTCCCAAAAACATATTGCATTTTTGTAAATTATACATATACTTACAAGCGGTACTTTTCGTTCTGTAAAAAATAGAAGCCTAGCCACTTACATATAATTGTCACTTTCATCGCAACGGTGCAGCAAATATTATCTTCTGTAGTAGTGTAGTATGTACTACCTGCATGCGTTGTGTTCTTGCATTTTATGCGACTGTAATAGGTGTCCTGTTGCCATGTGTTCCCTGAAACAAGGCCGCGTTCAGCGAGGGAATTATCTTCTCTATTACTAAGAATGTAACACGGATATTTACAATTTAAAATACACGATATACCTGCATATGTTTCAGATTTGTAGAGCTGTTTGTTTTGTGTTTTTGATAAACTTTGTTGTGCACGCATGAGAAGTCCAATATCCTCTGCCTTCACTCATATAGGTCTTTAAGTTGAGGAAATTATGTAGCGTCATCTTCAAAATTAGATATGATATGACCACTAGAACGTCCATACAGTGTTATCATTAATTTCGTGGGTACAGTAATTTCAATTAAATACTGTCGGTATCTTCGCAACTTTTATCTCCCAAGGGCCAACAAAGGCGTTAATCGGGTGACAAACAATTAGCGATAACCTCATTAAAGTGTTACTAAAGAGTTTACAAAACTATGACATTGAGCGAACGCGCTAAATTCAAGATAAGACAAAATTCGCTTGGTGAATTTTGAATAGGCCTGAGTTAAATTGATTAGAAAAACTCACAAAAGTAATTGAAGAAATGCTTATGAGTCTTGATTCTGACCACATATTTTCTTTACAATATTAGGAAGAGCATATCTGAAAAGTTAGATTATTCACAGATGGACACATCTTTCTATGCCTCTGGAAGGAAACGTAATAGAAATACATCCTTGTTTAAATGTAGGCCACTATATATATATATTCCGCGAATACAATAATATACACACGAGTTGCTGAGCAGTTCATATTGTAGATTTAATGTACTAAAATATTCCTCGAAAGCAGCCAGTTATGTAGTGCTTGCACTAGAACATGAGATTATTATAAAGCACAGAAAAATATTTTGGTCCATACACAAATTATGGTTTAGTGGTTTAGTGGTGGTGGAGTGAAGATCTTTGTTCCATTTCTCTTACTCTAGATCTTCCAGAAATCTTTGGCCCACCCTATCTCTCATTTAAGTCTATCTGTGTCATTTTCAAGTCTTCTAAGATTCAATACCTAATTGATTGACTGCTCATTTTTGTATGATTATAATGTAAGACGACCTGGTTTAACTTTCAAACGATGCTCACTGTCAGTATAAGGAAATCGTTTGAGTAAAAAAACATTATCTGCAATTATTGCAGCAACTCCAATCTCTTCAAACAATCCCAAACTTAATTGACACTTCAAGTGCTCTATTATTCATTCAAAGATAATTTCGCGCGGGTCAATTAAGAGGTCTAACAATATTGGTCGTTCAGATAACGCAATGCAGACATTCGGAAACACAAGATAACGCTATCTAAATCACTTGTTTTCTTGTAATTACTTCATTTTATGTTGCGT
Organism: Polia nebulosa; assembly: GCA_951329385.1. Lineage (NCBI taxonomy): Eukaryota > Metazoa > Arthropoda > Insecta > Lepidoptera > Noctuidae > Polia > Polia nebulosa. The sequence goes on along the minus strand of OX589605.1, from coordinate 14,433,741 downwards.
AAGTTTGTTTAGTTTGATTTAGTATTTAATGGGACAGTTATATTGATAGCGTTAAGTGTTGAATGAATGTTGTTTACGCTAATAAATTAATAGTTAAGGACTTTGAAATGGGTTGTGTTATTCTTGACGGTTTCAAGAACGAAAATGTCGTAAAGTAGTTCGTGATTTATAACTTCATGTCGAAGAGTATTTTGCACAATTCTATAAATACTTTTAATATGCAATTCTTATTCCTTATTTCTGCCATATTATCTCTTCACCTTGGTTGATTGGTAGAGAATGCTTGAGGTATTAAGTCTGCCTTTGTACGTTTGTGCATGAAGTTTTAATAAATAAATTTATGCTCTAGCTTCAATTACTTCTGAAAGATATCTTTTGAAAGTACAAAACCATTAAATAACTTCCTTGGAATTATGGGGCAATTATTTTTAACTTTAATTTCAGTCGGGTTAAATGTTTCCTTTAGTATTTTTGTACAGTAGTACAGAGTACTAACTGGTTATTTAATATTATCTACTTCAAATCATGAGAGATGAAATCTGATGATTTGCTCATCCAAATGTGACATTTTAATCCAGCAAGTTTATTAAAATGGAAATTGTGGCATTGTTGGAATAACATGGCGCGACGGTTGATAACATTGTATGTGTTCAGTATTACGTATCTTTATCTTAGGTTTATATTACTATAACAAGAGAAGATACTTTGTAAAAGTAGAGTAGGTACGTTTTCTCAGCATTATGTAGAATTTATTTATCTACCTACCTGTTACATACTGTGCTATTACTGCGGAATATCTTCGTATGTTTTAGCGAAATAATATTAGTCTTATTCGTATATTTAGATATGTTCATCAGTTACTTATACTTCTTGGAGAGACTGCAAAAAGTTGTAATTTCTTTTGTGAATGCGGATGCATTTTTGCTGAAACAATACCTAAATATAAAATCTGGTTAAGGACGAGTTTGACTAGCATACGAAGGGTAAGGTACGATTTTTATTATTTGTTGTTATAGCGGCAAAAGAAATACACACTCTGTGAAAATTTCAACTATCTATTACGGTTCATGAGATACAGCCAGACAGACGCTGACAGACAGACAGACGGACGGATAGCGGAGGCTTAGTAATAGTATTCCGTTGGTATCCCTTCGGGAATCAATCTGCCTAGCCTTTTCCCAACTATCTTGGGGTCGGCTTCCAGTCTAACCGGATGCAGCTGAATACCAATATTTTACATGGAGCGACTTGCCTATCTGACCTCCACAACCCAGTTACTGGGTAATACGATACCCCTTGGTAAGACTGGTTGTCAGACTTTCGGGCTTCTGACGACCCGTAACGACTGTCAAAGATCCACGATTAACAGCCAGGAGGGACCAACGGCTGAACGTGTTTTCCGAGGCACGGAGGAGTCTCGGTATGCATAGATGGTCACCCATCCATGGACCAACCCTGGCAAGCGTAGCTTAACCTGATGGATCGATCCGTGCGACTGTTATTACGTTAGCCACGAGCTACTTGGTAACCCTTCGGGAATGGAACCCAAAATATGAAAAAAAAATTTTCGTTTGTAGCTCAAGCTTCCAATATATGCATATTGGAAGCTTGAGCTACAACCTACTATTTCCATTTCTACAAAAAATATATGTAATGTAATAATGGTTTAATAAATCGTGTACCATTCAATATGCAAGCTGCAGCAGGTGTACAAGTTTTAGAAAGCGGTTTAATACTATCATTTATATTCGAACATAACGTGTCGTGAGACGATTCTATACTCTTATATCCAACTCCATAAAACGAGTATTGTAAATCAGCACTATACACATTGGTTTAGAGGAATATACTCAGTATCATTAGTTTGTATGTAGTGGTGATAAATCATAATGTACTTACCGTCTACCGTTAGATATGGTGTCGGTTGAACTTGAAATTGGCTGAGTAGAACGTAGAACCGTGGAGGCTAGTCATTATCATTACCTACCTACTGCTTTACTTTACTGGTGATTACAGAAACTGTTAATTACCGTAATAAGATGCTTAAGGTCACCAGCTTCATCCCAGTAATAGGTTAGGCCAGGTTAAGCCAAGTTTGCAATCTAGTACGCATTATCTCAGTAATGTGGAGATCAGGCAAATGGACGCAAGAGACCTTGGAGAAGCGTAAAACGAGACCTAAAAGGCATTTAGGGGGATATAAATATAGCCAACAGAGCACGCACAAGCCTAAGTTACAGCCTAAGATTAAGCAACTCCAAATACAGAAAATACAGGCCTTAATCTCTCAGACAGAAAGTTTATTGCCAGTCAAAGGGATTTAGACCAAGCGAAAACGAGAACCGTTTGTAACAAAATTAGCTCTTTACGGAATTTCTCGAAAACTGGTATTCCAAAAGCATGCAAGTATAGTCTGTGAACATGTTCGGTAGCTATTTGTCCTCGTAGTTGGCGCCTAACGACATGCAATAATGAGCAGCGCGGGAACACGACTTGTTTGTGTTTCTGGTTAGAGCAGCGCGCGCGCACCGCAGCCGCACTATATCATAATTTAGTCATGCTACATTTGTGCTTAAACGTCTTGGTGCATTCTTTTAGCTAATTTGTGTTTGTTTTCATAGTTAATGAGGCTATTTAAAATTTTTGAAAACTTATACAGAGTCTTGAAAAACTCTATGCTCTTAAAACTGTCTTTGCCAGGATTTAGCCGTCACAATTTATGTACACAACCTATATACGCCATATTGGAGTATATCGTGGAATATTTCCATGTGTGCCTGCCAAGTTTGTTGACTGTGTGCGAGCAATTACTAGGCGCTTTTCACACCTGCCCGCTAACCGCACGCCGTTTGGATTACGACTCTAGAAATGTCGCAGCGATGCCTTTCTCGGATTTCGATTTAGATAATGTTTACCACGTCGGGCCGAGTTTGGTGCCAAAGATATTGTGTTGGGTTAGTCGTCACGACCACGGATTTCACGACTTGGTTTGTGTAATATTGACGTTTGAATTTATCTCGATGTGGCCAGTCCATTAGTTCTTGTCATCTCACGTACACAATCTCCTACCTAGAACTGTCCTGGGTTTCGGAATGCGCTTTCCAGCTCCAACTGCACGAATCATGTGCTATAATGATACTATTAAGGCAATGACACTTCCATTTTGGTCTCTGGTCGAGCTGGTTTGACTGTTTGAGGCATGCTTAAACAATGACACAATGAAATAGTGTTATATGAAAAGTGTAAGAGCTACGTGGATATGTGGACGGAAAGACTGATACATGAGATTCGATTCAGATAATCACAGTTTAGATGTTTTTTCTTTAAATTCAACTTCAGCATAGTCATGCGTCCCTACTCCCAAAAAATTAAACTCTAAGTACTCCTCAAATATTGGTCTTGATTTTAATTCTATTATGTTATTGAATTACTAAAGTAAACAGTTCACGTAGGGTACGCTGCTTATCTGTAGCTACTGCGGCGTAGTCTTTATTTGTATGCAAATAAGGGTGATGTTTTAATGCAGGTAACAATTGTTATTGTAATGTTACACTCGCTCCTGCGCCCCGGAGTGGTGGACATCTTAAGTTGTCAGTTTGTTTTCTTTTTGCATCGGGGACTCTTGGGCGGACGACGACCTTATACTCTTGTCTGAAGGGGTGTCCAAAAGTTCATCTTCTTCCGTTTTTTTTAATGTCTGAGACTAACTTAATAATAATAAAAATAATAAATTTATTTGCAAGTACACAATTACAGGTGACACTTAATTTAGAGTACAGTAGACGAGGGTACAGAATACATGATCAATGACCCCCATGCTAGGAGAACCTGTGTTACAGGGGTCAGACTTGCTTTTCAGGTTTTTGATTTAGATTATGGGAATACCTACCTAGTCAATGACTTAGTATTTTTCCTACGACTAATTGTAGGAAAAAGGATACCTATGTACCCAGCGAAGAAAGTTTTGTTCTCTCATCATTTTTTCTGTATTATCGAACTCTCCAGGAGGTTGAATACAAGACACGATACCTAATCCAGCTGCTACACCAATACATGATTACTCTTTTGATTTAATGCAACCTCTAAAAAGAAATGGCCGTACTAGACCAAATTACCGGCAACCCTATATCAATGTTACGGTAAACGTGTAAGTTAGTAGCGAGTGACGAGTGGACGTGACGCGATTCTATTTGTTTACGAAGCGGTTTGGCCCTTCCGAGAACATACCCGAGTAAGCGCGAGATTACACGAGAGAGATGCCGATAGTTACCGATAGATCCCGAGAGATGGCGAGAGAATTCTAGCACCACGGATACGGCTTCATTACCGATACATTGTAGTCTATACTTTTTAAAGCGGAATTTGCATTTCGAATGCAGCTTAACTTGTAAGTAGTTAAAAGAAGAGCTTGCGTTTGCGCAATTAACTCGTTTAGCTTTAGCCTCTATAACTGGAATATAGGGCATAATCACCTGACTGGTTGCGGTAGTTTCTTTGGTTTGAAAAACTGAACGTTTTCAAGTGATACCACTAGTAGTAACGATTTTCGATTAATTGGTGATTATAGAAACGTCAAACATTCTGCCAGTACACTTGCCATAGATAGCCATTACCTTCATTTCAATTAATCCAAAAATATTAAAAAATTAAATTCCAAATAATAAATCTTCATATTTATTATTTGGAATTTAATTTGTCCCTGTTATTAAACTTTGTGTTAGTAGACACCTACCTCCAACCAAACCCTGAAAATGTCAGACTACCTGAGGGTTGAAGCCTAGGTACGCTTCAGCCTTCAGACAGTCAGGATTGAAGCCAGCTCCACCAACAAAATCTTCAGAGATTAGGGATCTTCAATTTTTATAGGCCAAAAGTTAATATCCTCTTTCTTGTTGTCCAGGTGATGTGGCTGGTAGCGGTGTTGCTGGCCGCGTGCGCAGCGGTTGGCGGCGCGATGTCGTGCAACGAGGCGCGCACGCGCTGCGCCTACCGCACCGGCTGCGGCACCGCGCTGGGCAACTACATGATAATGTGCGAGGCCGTGCTGACGGAGCCCACTAGGGTCAGTCAATGTCCGAGGGAGTGTGGGAATGCCTTGATTGCGCTGACGTCCACGGAAGAAGGGAAGGAGCTTATGAACGTAAGTGTCTAAGAAGAAACTGCTTCCTTAGTTTTGTCAGTCTTGTTAAAGGCTGAGAAGTTTCTGGGTGCTAAATCTTGTAGAGCATCTGAGGCTCTACAAGATTTAGCTACTACTGTACCGTCTGTCTGCTGTCTACTGTAGCTCATTGTCGTAAACTAAGTTTGATAGATAACAAATATGAACCACTAGGCTTAGGACTTGACATACTATAGTCTATAGTATCTATAGAAGGATAGATGTGGGTGGTAAAGTACTGACCAATCATTTGAAGGAGATTTTGTCCTAAATACAGTTAAATGTGATGGATGAGGCGTATACTTTATAGAGCATTGAAAGTAAAGATAGGAACTAAAAGCTTGACGAAGCAAAGTAACTACATGAAGATGTGCGAGGCAGTGCTGATGGAGCCCATAAATGCCAGCTTGTGTCCTAGGGGGTGTGGGAATTCCTTGATAGCCTTAATATCCACGAAAGAAAGGAAGTTTATGAATGAAAGATGTTTATTAATCTTGGTTAGTTGGGTGGTGGTAAGTTATAAGTCATTTATTCATTTGTACCTGTGTTAGCAAATGAATAAATAAATGACTTAAGAAAAAAAAAACAAGCTGGATAGCTTTTCTGGTGCCCAGTCTTGTTGAGCCTTTCAATGTACAAATATCTCGTATCATGAAATGATTTATCCACACGGGTACAAATTATACACACAAACCTTCCTCGTTTATCGCTAGTGAAAACAGCATTAAAATCCGTTGCGTGGTTTAAGAGGAGTTAGCGGAGGAACAGACAGACGTGAAAAGTGACTTTGACTTAATTGTACTACGTAGAGATACTCCATGGATGTGAATTGTGATCATGTCACACAGCCTACTATGATTACTTTATAACTTGGTCTTAGAATTTGCTTTGACTAGACATGAAGATCAAGATATAAATTTAAATAAATTAACGCTAAATTATTTTTTATTCATGTTGAGAATATACGTTAATGTTGTGGTTCTTTGACAGTTGGAATGTAAAATTTGGTGGACCTAGGTAACACAATTTTAGCACTGCAAATATTTTGACACCTCGTTAGCATTACTCTTTCAAAACAAATATAATTTTATATGACGTGGCAAGTGAATTAACACGAGATCACCGCAGATACTTTGGCGGATGTTCAACATTAACATTGAAATATTTAACGATTATGCGACAAGTTACCCGTCCAGCGGATGTAAACACACATTATTATAAGCTTGAACGTAAAGAGTAGGAAGTTATATATGAGGTCTATATCAGTTTAGATAGCTCTTCGACGAACAGATTATTCCTGATGTGTGTTTTAGGACCTTTGGAATTGTTTGAAATTTATAAAAAATCTATCAGGATTACAAGGTCCATCACCATCATCAGTAGATATACACCTGCCCACATAGTTCAGGCATTCTTTCACGTAGAATTTTATATTGAAAGAGAGGATATTGCAGTTAGTGCTTTTGCATGATATTGCTGCTTAACCTATTGGGTACTTTTGGCATGGAGCATCGTTACATTTTGTGTCTGAAGTAGTAGTAGTAGTAGTAGTGTAGTTAGCTGCGCTACAGTTTACTACTTTTGCTGCTATCATCGTTTTACTTGTTGTACTTAGTCTTGTGTTATTGTTCCGAAATAAACTTTATTTTATTTTTTATTACTATACAAAGTTAATAACTGATGTGCATTTACGATGTGGTCCTGAAAGTCTACATTGGGTCTATGAGTTGACGTCAATGTTTCGTTCACATTTGTTGCTAGCATTTTCTGTACCTTTCTAATAAAACATGCTCATCTAATTTCATATATATCGTTTATGCTTTCATAGCCCACGAAGCCACAAAGTTCCTAAAGACCTTAGGACCATAAGGAAATAGATTCCAAACAAAGATTATTATCCTGTATCTATAAAATATCTACGAGACTACGGGTATGTTCAGCCATATGCAATCTAATAATATTCATGAATATGAATCCGACACTATGGTTTCATTCACTGAGTCTAGTAATGGACCATTGTTTCACAGAATATCTTCATTCACGCGTAGCTTGCACTGAAATTGTATTTAGAAAGCCAAGTTCTTGTAATATAATTTTATGTCACATGTGTATCGCGAATGTTATATTACATTTTACGGTTGTAAGGTTAGGCATACAGTGGTGCCGATTCTCTTATTTAATAACTAAACTAAAATTAGAGAATCGCTATCTTTTACTAAAAGGCAGTGCGAGAAAAGGACGGCTATAGCTATGATCTAAGTTAGAGATGTCAAACTAGTTTACGCTTTGCGCTTTACCGTGTTTTTAGTCGACATGTTTTTACGTGTACCCTTATTTTTGGAAACATTAGTTCAACTAAAGACAGCTCTAATTTAGGTCCGTCTCTTTCTTGTTTTATTAGAGAGAAAAAGAAAGCAATAGCCTAAATTAAGTTTAGTTTGTGCATAGCAGAATCAGCACCAGTATCTACCATAAAAACCATTTCTGTGATAATAAAATTGACATTACCTATATGATGAATTCTTCCAGATGTTTAATTCTGGAGCAGAATGTGCAATGCCTCTTTAGGTTTGCTTGACGCAGCTCCCAAGTGGCAAACAAGGGCCAGACAATCTAGCGAAGTCGATTCATTTTGGTATCACTGGATGCTTCATGTGCAATTGTTTCATTCAAGAGTAATTGGTTGAAATTGAACTCGCTATCTAATAAATCTATCATCTAAACCGCCACTTGTGCATTGCAATCATCATCTATTTATAAATGGCAGCTTGAATCTATTCAGATTGAATATTCAGAGTTCGGACTTGTCACAATTTCTCCTCGTAACAGCTGTTTACAGCTTACGCCTCACTCAATTGGGTATACGTCCAGTAACTTATGAGCTGTGGTTCTTAATAAAAGGAGGGGGTTTACAGGTCTTGCTTATTTGGTTCTGTAAAGGTGCATGTAGCAGACGCCCCGCAATAAAATCTAATTTAGACGTTGTGGGCAGATTTGTCCGACACGAAGGAACGTCGAGGGTCGCGGTTGCCGACCTCGTTCATGAACTAACTTGGTACCTACCTAGTATGTCTCCCGCTGAACCAAATAACGATTCTGTGCACCGGAGCCAGAGAGAGCTGTCAAACAAATATCATTGTGTTCTCATATATTGAAATTTCATGCTCTTGGACTTGAAAGTATGTAGCAAAATGTTTTGTTCAAATCTTTTACTATTTAATGGAAACAGTCATTGCAGTCACTACCGTAGCAAAGAACTAGTTTGCTGATTTTCAATAGTTAGCTGAATTTCAAATAACGATCGAATCAACACGTGTTTGAAGATTGTTTTTATCGATTTACAAAGTCTCTGTTTCGAGATCGATTTATAAACCAGACTAAGTTAAATATAAGTACAGAAGCAAAATTCCCAAATTGTAACAAATCCGAAAATCATTTGTATACCTAACCGCCATTTTGAATACTTTAACGTCATAGTTAGCATTCAGCGTTTATTTCTCCGTCTTAATGTGGGCTATAAAGATTTCATGATTCTAAACTGGGAAGAAATGTGTGCAGAATGCTGGATGGCGGGCGAATCACTTCACGTGGAGAGGCACGTGAACTTGATAAACAGTGCGGGCGTACTTTTGCCTTTATTATTGTTTCCACAAACTTTATTGAGTGTTTGTATACTGAACATGTGCAACCTTTCGTGGCAGCCGGTGTCAGAAAATTACAGTTGAGGTTATGATGATGTACTAGTATAGGAACTTTTTGTTGAGGTGTTCTTTTTGAGTTAGAAACTGTTTTTAAGGGTCTCTGTAAACCAAGATTACAGATTTTAAAGCTGTGAAAGACTGCAAAGATAATCGCGGATCCAGAACAGAAAACGAAGAAATCTATGGATATCGTTGTAAGGTATGCCTCAGCAGAAAAGGGACAGTCAAGAGCAGCTAAATCAATGAAGCAAGAAAATATGAGTCATAAGACAGAAAATTCTCTGTCTGAAGTAGAAAAAATCATAGGAGTATAGGCATTACGTAGGTACTGTTAGGACTGGGGCTGTGTATAGCTCAGTGGCATCGTGGGGCATACTGAAAGTTTTCTGGATCTGGCCACTTACAATAAAATAATAAAAAAAACAATTATGAAGCACCATGTCTCAGCTCTGTATATTCGTGGTTTGGAGAATTTGATGTGGACGTGATCATCTCCATGACGAGGTACGTGATGGTCGGCCGGCGACTGAGGTTCCGTACTTACGACAACTTATTGAAACTGACAAAAACAATACTTCAGACTACAGTATCGCTTGAAGATCAAAGGAAAGTGACTGCAGTTTGGTATATCAACGCTTGTTTGCCCAGAGTCTTAGAAAAAGTTCGCGAAAAGCATCCTCGGAACAATGTCCTCCTTCACCACGATAACGCATCCTCACATTTCGCTATGGTAACGGAAGCGTATTGGAAGGCTTCAAATGTGGAACGGGTGAACTGATGACGCATCTGCCTTACAGCCCGGACCTCGCCCCCTTTTTTTTCCCAAACTTAAAGACAAACTTAGAGGGACACGTTTTACTAGCCCTGAATCTGTGGTGAATGCGTTCCATGAAGCCATTGAAGAGGTCCCTAAGGAAGACTGGTCCAACTACTTTGTAAAATGGTTTCAGTGAATAAAAAAATGCATCATTTGCGAGGGAATATACTTTGAAAAACAATAAATGTACCGTAAGTCTTATATCTAGTCTTATTTATCAGAATCCAGAAACTTTTAGTATGCCCTAAGTAAGTGCCCTAAGTTCTTGAGAGTGTTCTTACGTTGAGGTGTTTATGAAAGGAAACACTGGATTGCAGACTTCATAATCTTTACAAAAAAAAACAACAAAATGTAGATAGCTAAATAAAACCATTTAAAAATCATACTATTTCATTGACAACACACGCCATACTAACTTATTATGACCAACCAATTCTGTTCTTCTTCTAATTTTAAAACCTAGTTTAAATGTGCATCACCCTTTAAAAGTATTTTTCACCGACCAGCCTGTCTGCTGACAGGGTTGGTATTCTCACTCAACCTACTTAGATATCACATTACTAACTCCTACGGCTCTATATAAATTAGATTTTAACTTCTCTTCTTACAAAGATTTAGAATCAATCTCGTACAAATCAACACTCATATCCATAGCAGTGTTACTTCACAGAGTAGGCGCAGCAACCCGGTACTGTTTATGCACAATTTTGATCTTTCAATTATCATGTCACTGCTACATGTGGTCTCACTCAAGTGGTGCTAATGCACGTACTCCAACCAGTGAGACAGCTAGCAGATATTCTTGTAAAGAGAGAGTGTGTCATAATAATGTCTGGAAATGTGGTCTAAATACCTGTATTTCCTAATACCTATAAATCTGCTGTAAGATTCCATCTCTATGTACCTATACATAGAGATGGAATCTTACAGCAGATTTTGGCGGACTTGTTTTCGATCTAGATTTGGTATTATAGGTATATAAATCTTCTAAACGTTCACACAAAAATTTATTCAAACATGATTTCATCATCATATCTTCTCAGATGCGATGCGATTTGTAATAATATTGAGATGAATCCTGATGATTAACTGTCCCATTGTGTTTTTTTCTGTATATGTTTTATGTGTACATTAAAGAATAATAATAATAATAATGAATCAGGATTCTAGAGAAAACTCTACCTTGACCTACGTTAATCTAGGGTGCATGGTGTAAAAGTCATCTTATACATGCATTGACATCATCATCATCAGCCTCACTTCCGTATCCGAATAGGGTATTTGACTAAATTTTAGGTTACGCGCGAACAAAAGAGAAAGCGAGATGTCCCCACCACGCTCCTACTCTTCCTTATATTTCAATAGCTAATTGCTGGTGCATAACCAATTTTGATGCTGTTTTCAGAAAAAGATTTCTTTTTACTGTTATTTGCTGTTTCATATATAATGTACAAAAATAAACACAGGAGAATACCCTATTTGTTTGCGATCAGCTTAGAATGTCTTCCTCATTTATGCTCATATCTTTATCAGCCATGATCTCAATGTTCATCGCTTTCTAGCAGTAGGTATCATATTTAATAATTCCATTAATAATTTCTATGGTCTTCTCATATTCTTGTAACCATCCACACTGATATCTACTAAACACTTTCGTTACGACATGTTCCTCATTATTATATTCATTGCCTCTATACTAACTATACAACACAGTTATATTATAAATAACACGTGAACTGACACGGGCAATTGCACTAAAATGTCCTACACCCAATTAAATAATTTTATTGACACCGTCTGCATCTTATCGTAATTTAACGATTGTAAAACGATTTTCAGGTAATCAAGTAACTGCCAAGAGACAATCGTTTTATTGTGAGCATAACTTTGTTTAGTCTTCATTAAGTATCTTTACTTTGTTTAAATCAACATTGTAGATAGGTAAATTAATACTTGTAATTGCTGTAAGATTGTTCAGCAGAGCAATATCGTCGGGTAATTTTAATTGTGGAATAAAATGTTGGCTTCTTTAAATTTTAATTTTCTTAGTTTTCTCATAAAGATTTCTAACATTCTTGCACAAATGTGCTAGGAAGTATGTAATCATAGATAGATACTGGTCCTTTTTGAATGATTAAAATTAATTTTATGTTTTTTAACTCGGAATTTTAGAATAAATTTAGGTTGACGTACATCTATCCTTAGCGAATCAACACGGTTTATAAAAATGCTCACTTACTTACTTTATTAAAACCTTTTTTACTTGACCTTTGACAAACACACAGCATTGTGCTTAAAATTCTCAGTCAACGGAGTAATGAAATTATATCACCACTCGCAATTGTATAAACAAAAAACCTTCCTATCTGCCACTAATGGACCCCCCAGTTGCGCAGGTGTTTCCTCGCACTAAATTACAGAAAACATTACACCACATTGGAACTTATTTACATCTTGCATATGAATTTTAAGGACTACTTTCGTACTATCGAATTAAATATCCATTATCTTCTGCTGTTACACTTTTACGTAATTAATGCAGGTGCGTTTATAGTACGTGGTATCGTTAACATATTCTCTACTTGGTCAGTACTAAGCATAGATAAAGCAGCATTTTGAACGGAATCCGGTCGAACCTTTAATTATATTGTAGTAGCGAGTGTGATTACGAGTAGGTACTACGTTGGGCAATGTACCTATATCGAAAGGCAGAGCAAAGGAGCGGCCGCGCACAGCCTTGAGATTTGACGTCTTGATCGGGACCTACCGCAGCGTCGACTCTTGCGCAGGTGTTGCTGCGTTCTCACAAAAAACTAAGCGTAAGACGGGCGGCCGTGTCTTCATTAATTCGCGCTAGATATCCGGTAAATTGACATTTTTGAGAGCGTAACCGATTGTTGCATCTTAACGAAGCAACTGCCAATTTCCGAGGTCGATTCTCTTCGTTTTAAGCGAGACTGCGATTTTATACGGTATTAGTTATTCATGAGTGCATTCTTATGTGTTCTCTGATCCTTCGTTTGTTTTTGTAAATTGTAGTGTTAATGCAGGCCATTTGAATGCACAGTCATTTGTTTTAAGGCCTTGGAATAATCTGTATAGATAATTTCAGTAAGCTGAACTAATGGGCCATCTATTTAAGCTGAGTTAATGTTCGAGTATAATCCGAGTCGCGTTATAAATTTCACAAATCACGTCATGTTTTGATGGTGGATAGATTCCGGAATGTTTGGTGTCGTAAAATGTATTTTACGTTCTACAACGTTATTATTATGCGCCATGGACCGCGAGGATTTACGAGTTTCCCTAAAACTTTATTACATTGAATTATTAATAGATTTTCTTTTACATAACGTGTTTTGTAATCTTGAATGCAGTTCTGAATGGAGAGCGTTGGGTGTGGGTATGTAGGTTGATACATTTGATAAGAAACTCGATATTATGTTTCTTTTCTATCTATGCGTTGTCTCATAATACGTATCATTAGTTCTTCCTTGTAGTTGCTGTAAAAGTTACCATCCTAAATCGATACAGATAGGTACGAGTAATATGGATGGAAGGAAAGAACGTATAGAGTGCGTTCAAGCCATGTTTAAATCAATATCTAGCAAAGTCATCAATAAAATCTTATTTGTTGCTTTCTCTTGTTCCAGTGTGAATGCGAAGATGAATATTGCTTGGAGGCGAAACAACGCATCGACATCTGTCGACCTCAAGTACTGAAAGGGGCAGCCAACGCCACCTCCTCATGCAGTCTGTCACAACTCATCTGCCAAGCCGACGCACAGTGCGCAACAGCCCTTCAGTACTACCTCCGACTCTGCCGGTCCATGTTCCGAGGTAGAAAGTGCTCCAACAAGTGCCACAATTCCATAGAAATCCTAAGAAAGCAGGAGAAAGCGGCGGCTTTAAGAGCCTGCCAGTGCGACGGCAATGATTACGACTGTCCAAGAATCCAGAACAATCTAGCGAGGCTATGCTATCATAAGATGAAGAATCATACAAAGAACCATGATAGACATGGGGAGAGACACAAGAAACTCCCCATTCAAGAAGTGCCACCGGTCAGTGCAGCGAACTTTGTCCGAATCTCCGGACTAATAGCGTTGATATGTGTGTCCAGTTACAGCTTCATTACGTGATAGAAGTTTACTTCTAATAGTTTCAAGTGTATATTAAAGAATTATATCATAACTAATCATAAGGACACTGCCATAGAAGAGACTATTTGTGTGAAGGATTCTGTAGTGTTTCTAGATAGAAATAGTTTCGGCTAAGTAGGAGTTAAATTGAAGTACAATACAGTGTACATAATGTAAAAACAGTATTAGTTAATTTAAGGCTGTCGTGAGGGAATCAAGGGTAATTATGTAGATTGTTGTTTATATTTTAACTATTGTCTTTAATATGTGTCGTGGATGTGTCGCCGCCCACGGGTTGCGCAGGCGTCGCTATAAATACGGCGGCGCCGGTGGTCCGGTGACAAATGCTGGTCTGTTCCCCATGTAGCGCCACGCCGATTGATCTAACGACTGTTCCGGTAACACCATCATCCTCACATATTTCCGTCAAAGAGAAAGTCTTGCATCTCTTTCTGTATCATCCAACCTGAAAAGGACAGAGTGTTAGCTGAGCTGTGTATGAGATGTTGCTAGGATTAGGGAAGTGGCTGATCTAATGACATCGTCGTAGCTAAATCCGGTAGACGGCACTAATCGTTCGCGGTGATGTAGGGCGTTGCTTAACGTTTTACAAATATGCGGCATGGGATGCCAGATTTTTTCCAGAACATCTTTTGATACTTTTATTTGACATTCGTTTGAAAAAGTGTTTTATTTTTTAGTAGATTTGTTGCTTTTGTGAGATGAATGTGTGTCCTTCCGTTTACTTTGATTTGTCAGCAATTAGTGGTTTACCTAATGTCAGTCATGATTAACAGAGAACTAGTTCAAGTGATTTATTTTCGTTTGAAACAAATTGTCTGGCGTCATTTTAATACTTCACACAATTTATTAACATTGAACCACATTATAGCTCATTTTTTCCTCGCCCAATTCCCACATTGTGCGCGAAGATTGAGATATCTGTTGTACAACGAAACCATTGATTTTTTTCGAAGTATCTCATTTAAAATGTTAAGAGCGTACGTGAAGCTCGTGAAATAGTGGCAGCGTAATGTGCGTATTGTTGGTACGTCCGTTTCTCGATACCTTGTGTCAGTAATGAAGAGGGGAACCGGTCCCAGGCTGAGACAACTCGCAACACGAGATCAAATCAGAGCAACGTGAATGAAATAGTTTTGTTTTGGTTTGAGAAAAAATCTGTGGAATAATAGGTGCTTTCACAAACAATTTTGTTCCGTTTAGAATACATATATTTTTTATGTGATTACTGTAGGTTTATCTCCATTAGTGGGAATAATTTTGGGTTCACGCAATTATGTATAGCCAATAGTTTTTTTATACATTTTTTAGAATGTGGTCGTAGAATTCAGAAACCATTCCATCCAGACAATGTCGAGTCTATCTTATCTTTATTGCCTTCCGTTTAGTCCGTCCGACAGGTGACAAAATTGTAGGCTTTGTTCCTCCATCTACGCGCAACAACACGTTTATTCAATTATGTATACTAAAAAATATGAAAATAGTCCTACAAATCCTCAAGAGCTCTGCAAAATTATCATAAGCCGATTAAGTTTGTAACACAATCTTTCAAAGCCGATAGGTATTAAAATCCCATGCATAAGAAAATTTCCCATACTATTCTTACGGCTGGAAGATACAAATCTTAATAAGATGCGCCAGCGACAGCTGTATATCGACCATCAAGTGCGCAGTTTGCATAGAAGAGGCTTTAAAGGTAGTTTTGCGCGGGTAGTCTAAAGGTGTTGACGTCACAGCCATATATCTTCTCATACAAGTGTCATGGTACACTTTGTATGCATCTCGCAGTCGACGGCGAACTAATGTCTCGTCGCCCGAATCATGTCCTTATGTATAATGCAACAGCAATGCGCAGAATACCAAGTGCTGCTGATTTTGACTTTGTACCTTCGTCTTATACACATGTTTGTGTAAACGTTTACACGTCTCATTAGATTGATTTGTTTGGTTATTTCAAGTAATTTGTAAAACATGGCGATGTGATTTGCGAGGTATGACTTGCCAATTTAATTTCTTTGCGTTTATGATTTGAGTGTAACAACTTGGCCACGATGTAGTTAAATTCTTTGGTTTCATGGGTTCGTAGTGTTAACTTTTTAGACGTTTTCCTACATTTGCATAGGTTATTCCAGACTGGCATTGCCTTTAACATTGCAAATTTTTCCTGAATCATCGCATCAGTACATTCTTCATGTTTATTTCAGTACTTTTTATACATAGGTATACTTCAATGAATTCAGTATAGAATATACCTCAATAAATTAAACATGTTTTTGTATGTGTTCATTAGCTTGTTATTGATATAATATAATATAATGTAGGTATCTGTGTGGCTTTGTATGTGTGTGTTATGTATTGAGTGTAAAGTTCAAGAACTAATAGTTTTTGGTTTCATTTATTTTTTAAATTGATTTAACTGTTTTGAATAATGTTTGCTAAAAATCGTTGTGAGTTATATCACAACTTTTTTTTTTGACCAGAGTTCATTTGAACACGTTTTTCCAGTGTTTCCTTAGAATAAGTAGATAAATAATAATTTAGGTTTAACTGTAAGAGAAGAAACTCATTAACCACAGTTTACCAAAGTGAGATTATTAGTCTAGTAAAAGAATTGTAAATAGCTTTCGTTTTAAGTTAAGTTTTAGGAAATTGCAATTTGCATTGTTTTATAACTATGAAAATTCGTACAAAGTATTTTAGAATAAAACGAATAATTTATTGAATTATTTAGGAGCTTAGATCATAAGAATTGTTGTATTTTGTTTCGTTTTTGTACAATTATTTTAAGGATTTAAATTGTATTTATTTTACAAATTGCAATAAATTTTCTGTTTTCTAAACTTTCTTTTTATAACTACCTAGGTACCTACTTCCGAACAGATGAATATTGGAATGAAATAAAGAATGGCTTTAGATTTCATATGAACTTATCAAGTGGTGATAAAAGTAACGGGATTGAGGGAGTGAAAAAATTAAATTGAAATGGTCCTAACGTTCAAGTTTTATGTCTGGGATAGCATTGTAGATGTGATACCTGTAATATTGGATGTCCATAATCAGTGGTCATGATCATAATCAGCTGGTGAAGATACCTACTTCCTACTATCCTATCGGATGGATGGATACATGTTTGTTACTCAATCAGGCCAGAACGGCTTAAAGGATGACGATGAAAGACTCAGATATAGATTTTATAGTCTGGAATAGCACACTCATAGGCTATAATTTATAATGAGGGAATTACTACTTCCATGCTGGTGAAGCTAGTATTACATAATAACCGGTGTAAAGGTCATAATCCTGCGCAATTGTAAAAGGTTGCTGATTGTCAAGAGATCATGTGTAAGTAATCAAGAAGTATAAGGAAAGTAAGGCATGACTATATAAGTAATGATAGATACTTTTTCAATAATACTACCTATGCTGCCTCATTTCATAAAAAGCGTCTAAAGCCTCTATGAGTTGGCTTCGACCCCTCATACGCCTTCCAAAGGCCCGGGACATCAGGGTCACGAGATAAAAAAAACTACCTTTTATGAAGCTTGCTGGAAAACTAGATGCTTAAAATATCTCTTTTACGTAAGTAAATGCTTACGTAAAAGAGATATTTTTTTAGGAAAAAGGTAACTGCAAGACTAGTCGTTGGAACTGCTGTTATAAAAGCACTGCATTGAACAAAGTTATTAAGGGTGTGACCTGATCTTAAGCGCGGTCACTCTCGGACTGCATAAAGTAAAGATGCGCGACGACACAATGCTTGCAAAAAAATTTTGCATTAAGATTTAGTTTTTGTTAAATTTTATAGTTGGATAGTAATCGGGATTTTTTTAAAGGTAAATCTTGGAGGTAAGTTTGACGATCATTTCTAACGAGTATTTTATTTTTAGGGTTCCGTACCCAAAGGCTTCAAACGGAGCCATATTGCTGTCACTCACGTGTCCGTCTGTCACACAGCTTTTACAGAATAAACGGTTGGAGCAACAGTCTTCAAATTTTCACAGTGCATCTTGTTGACCCAAATCCATACAAATAGTTAAAAATACTTTTGGTACGGAACCCTAAATGTGCGTAGTCCGATACAAACTTGGCCGGTTTTAAACGTGTTTCGGAAACGAAAGTTCTCAGAAATATAGTTAAAATTAATATAATTTTTTTCTACAGCTTCAAACTAAATAGAATTGGCCAAAACATTTTTAGAAAACCAGCAATTTTTGAGTTTTTGCGAATGTCATCGTTTTAATAGCTTCGTATTTATTTGCTGACCAAATGAATCGGGTTTCACTATTTTTTGAACGTTGAGAAATTCATTTTCATAAATTGGCTAGATAATATATATGGTATATAATACAGGGTGTAACGGAAAGGTGTGGTCATATTTTAGGAGCCGGTTCTGCCCAAGGAAATGAACAAATTTCTCTAAGAAAAAATAGAAAATTCCCCAAAAAAAAAATTGGACTTTCCATACAAATTTATCATCAGCTGATCAATATTTGTATGGGGAGTAAAAAAATTTTTTTAAAATTTCCTCAGTTTTTCTTGATTAAAGTTGTTCATATCGATGGGCAGATGCAGATCCTAAAATATGACCACACCTTTCCGTTACACCCTGTATATGGTAGTTATAATATATATCTACCATCTTTAGGTAAAGTAAGTAGCTCAAACTCATATGAGTTTTGATTTAGAAAAACATGGCTTAAGATTGTTCTAAACATTTATTACTGCAGCAAGATTATGGGTCAGTCGACGGCCATTGAAGGATTTCCTAAGTTTGGACCTCCGAGACAGGTTAGGTCAGAGTTATGTTAGCTTCGAGTTTGGTTAGGTTACCGTTTTTAGGACAAGGAACCCTTATAGTTTCGGTCTGTCCGTCTGTCCGTCCGAGTCATAGTTAAAAACTGCAATTTGGGTATATGATATAGTATTAATCACGCCAAGAAAACAAAACAATAAAATAAAATAAAAAATGGTAGCTCCCGTACATGTAGTGCGGATGATTATCTTTTTTCTCGCCTATCCTATAGTGTCTCCACACTATAGGTAGGATGATTTTGAAAGTCCTATCCAACGATACCCCTATCGTTGGATAGAACTTTTAAAATCATTGAGGGCCTCTGAAGACTATATACACTTCATCCGATAGGCCTGAAATTCGGCATACTTTTATAAGTCCGGTGACAATGCAATATTATGATAAGTACCATCGAGCTGTGTGCCTTAAACTGGGTCAAATAAATTTATTTTCTTTCTTTCTTTCTGACCAGATGATGGCGCTAGGATGTAGGGACTGGAACTACCTGGTGGCATATGGTAGGACAGTTGAATTTAGGCTAGTATGTTATGTTATCATCTTTCCATTACACTATGAAAAAAAAACATACCCATTATAAAAAAAAAAAAGTGGGTTTCTAACTGTTGAAGACATCAGTAAATATTGAAATTATTGGAGGCTGCTATCACTAATGTTTTTTTAGAAGGTCGACCACAATTTAAAGATACATATATAAAAACTTTAAATGTACGCCTTGCTTTCATTATTAGATAACTCCTGGTTTAATACCTTTTTCATATTCCCTGGAGTACCTGCACTTGTCTTGTTTATAAGTACCCCGATAATACTAAAAGCACCAAATTCCCAATAAGTACCGGAAAGATTTTTTGCAACATTACCCCCAGCAGTGTTGTGCAACTCAGCGCATCCGTTCCCATGGGTTGCGAATCTGTTCTCGCCAAAAGATCACGTACAGCCACTCGAATCAAAGGTACCAGGGAGACATAGAGCCACAGAGCCACGGAGCCACTTAACTCAGGGACCATTGAGAGGTGCTTGAGGATTAGCTCTCGACGGTAGAGCGTATATCCTGAGATCTAAGAGCTACGTCCGCTGTTTTGAGGAGCGTGTGAAAATGTGGCGCGAAAATGTGAAGGAGTTTGGTGTAAAGGAGGTGGATTGTAGGTGATTTCGTGTTGCAGTTGTATTGTTCTGTTGTGTGTAGTCTACGCTGAATCTATATTTTATCATTATTAACCGACTTTCGAAAAAGGAGGAGGTTCTATGTTCGACTGCATGTAAGTTTTTTTATGTATGCCCGCCGATTTCTCCGTGAGTTGTGGACCGATTTTCAAATTTATTTTTTATCCGAAAGAATATACTCCCGAGGAAAATTTATATGGGACCACCATATAAATTTTATCGAAATTGCTTGAGCGCTTTTTGAGAAACTGAACAAAAACGAAAATACGTGTACCTAGATGACGTTTTGGTTTTCTCCAATTACGAGTATGTTTAAATTCCACGTTCCATGTTATTGGGGTTTCTAGAGCTGGTGTATGACAACTAAAAAGTGAAAAATTATAAACTTTTATTCAACAAAAACAACTGACTTCCAAAAATTTTAATTTTTAGTGTATTTCCTTTTTTGGAAGTCAGTTGTTTTATTTGAAAAAAAGTTTTTAATTTTTTTGTAGAAACGAATTCTGCTAACAGGTATTATAAATGTAAACGTCCTTATGTTGAGGTGTTTGAATGCTTGGTAATAAATCGGGTCTGAATGGATTGTGTCCATGGAGTTACTTACACGTTCTGCTCCATATAGATCTACACTGTGGTATGTGCAGTTAGTCCATATCTCTGACTGACCGACTCCTGGACAGTTCAAAAGTGCCTGTAATTGGTTTATTTGAAATAAATGCTTTGAGTTTGATATGAACCAAACTTGGCACCTAGGTAGTCTATGCCATGTTATGGGATATAGCTAACTTTTATCCCTGTAAAAAGTCCCCTTATGCCAATTTTACACATTCACGATGGCGAAACTGCTTGTAAAAGCAAGTTTAGTTATGTACTTGTTCAAGTCACAGATGTGTGTCCTATTTGTGACCTACGCAGAATACATAAATTTTATAATTATGTGTCGAATCGCAAATTAGAAACATATTCAGAAATGTTATTTTATTAAACTTTCGCCTTTTAAAACACCTACGCCACAAGTTTGGGTGGTCTACTCCTACACATGATGTTGTCATCATCATTGTGGTAACGTAATTAAAAACTCATTGTAGGGATAAATAATTTAGTCGCACGCCTACAAACTTATAGCGCACCCAATACAACACAACGAACTTCAACAAGGTAGGTATTATAATAACTGGGGGCGTGTGTAACTCAGTTGTGTATGTACTTCTTGAGTGTGTGGTCTTGAGGACATGGTGTGTGCGCAAGGAAACACAGGAAAAAAAAGACCGCACAACTTGATATTTTTCTATCATGAAATTCATTGTCTTTGGTCCATTAGGAGGAGGCATCGATGTAAATTTTTATTTTTATTTTTTATGATAATTATTTGAAATTCTGTTCTAAATTTGTAGGTATACCCTAATACTCGTAATATTAATTGCTCGACCAGCCTGTCTGCTGCGAAGGTTCGTATTTCAAGCAAACTCCTTGGATGTCACAGTATCATACAAATGGTTATTGGTAACGCGATGGCCAGTAATTTAGTAAGCTGCTAAGGGTAGGATTGGTCGAGGGGAAGGCTTGAGGGGAAGGGGCTATGCCCAGTAGTCCTTCAGCTGAAATGATGATAGTGGCTATTTGGTAAACATGGTTTGTTAGCCTTTAGTGATAAAATCTGGAGCCCAATTCTGTAACTTTCAGTTAAGCAACACGCCATCGACACTCTATCGACACACTACAGACATTATTTTGCCATTGTTGCATATTTGGTATTCTACAAAAACTTCAATGGCGTTACAGTTGTGTCAATCGGGAAAAGAGGTGTCGTTGTTCGATGGCTTCACAATGCCGGTTTGATCGCCAAAACACTATTGAAACACGATAGACACATTACGATAGTCTTACTATGGCGTTTCAATGGCACTACAGTGGCAAATCAATGACCATAAATAATTGTTAGAATACCAAATGCCAATGATTAGTCTATTGAGACACCACTGACACAATATCGACACACTATTGACAAGTTAGTTATTTTACAGAATTGGGCCCCTGGTTACTTGACTATCCTATTTTTCACGATTATAAGACCTTAGTTGGGGCCGTCGTTAGCTATAGCAAAGTGACGACAGGTAATGATACCAATAGGAACTAGGAAGGTAGGTATCTACCATGAAGGTGGATCCTGCTGGGGCTGCATCATGACAAAAAAAATAGAAACAGGTATATTTAAGTAAAATATTTGACGAGGATCGCAATGCATCAGCAATCAATCAAAAAATCACAACGTTAAAGAAAAGGATAGAAGAAAATATGAAAAATAATAAATACTTAAACAGCATTTGCTGGGCGTTGACAAGGAAAAATAAGCAGCACCTTTGTGCTCTTCTATATAATTGTTCATTTATTTTTTATTCTTTTATAATTATGTGTTTTGTGTGTGCATAAATAAATCACTGATTTTCATTTGGCACTAGTTGTCTACTAGGTTTGGTTTCCTGCAATGGATATACAAATCAGAAAAAGTCGATCGGCTCATGTGTTTTACTGGGGTTCAAGACGAAGACAAACAAAAGCATCGCAACAGTTAGCTCAGCGGTTAAAGCGCCTGATTTAATGGAATAAAAAATCGCAACAACGTTCTGTATGAGTTCTGTAGTTTTTGTCAAATGGCGCAATCCTATCAATCCTACTCCTACTAAGTTAATATTTTAAATGGGAATGTTTGGATGGGTGGTGTTGGTGTTTGTTACTCAATCACGCCAGAAGGGCTGAACGGATCTGGATGAAATTTGGCGCAGAGATAGATTATAGTCTGGAATAATACATAGGCTATTTATAGTGGGGAAGGGCTAATTCCACGCAGGTGAAGCCGCTGGCAAAAGCTAGTCATCCTATAAGTTATACCGGCTTTCTGAATCTCAAATCATTCAAAACCATGTTCCCGATGGCAATCGAAGTCAAACTTAAAATATTTTTTTGTGTGCTGTGGTTTTGTCCATTCGACTCGATTATCTTGCCAAAGTCAAGCGCGGCTCATCGCTGGACGGCCGGACAGCCGCGGTTTTGTGGTCAGTGTGGTTACTGTAGTTTTTACAATCTTCACAAAGAATTTGTTTGAAAAAATATAATTAGGAGTATAATGTGCGAGATGAATTGGACGCGCAACATGATGGCTGGTTTGAGGTGGCCCAAGAAAAGAGTGTCTGGAAAGATATGGGGGAGGCTTTTGCCCAGCAGTGGGACACTATAGGCTAAAAAAAGGAGTATGAGGTGTGAAGTGGAAAAATGGCCAGACCAATAACCGCATCATCGTCATAAGTTTGTTGTATCATTGTTAGGCTCGCTCTTGACCAATATCTTCTCACCTGATGGTAAGCCAACAAAACTTTGACACAAAATTATTTACTGAATAATATTATTGAACCAACCATGTTTGTTAGGTAACTATACGATTAGTTCTTGAGCCCCAATTGGTCTATGATGTTAGATCATAATCATAATCATCATTTATTGCATTCATGTAGTTTAAAAGTTGTTACATGTATATAGGTTTTATACATGAACCCTGCTAGGGCACAGCAATAATTCAATAGTTTAAAGTGCTACAATAGTACAGTGTCATAACAAAAAAAAAAAAAACCCGCCTTTTTTTTGGAGGGTGATGGGGTATCATCCAATGACTTCTCCCGTTCTGAGTGGAGCAGGAGGGCGTGTCAGACTTTCACTGACTAAATAAATCCCACTCTTGTTCCTTCAGTTGCCAGGGACATTCAACCTTAACTTGAAATTCTTTATTCGAAAATCGGGGTATACTTGTTTATATCGGGTGTAATAAGACAGTTTCCGAAGCCGAAAGCCACAAATTCTACACATTATTTGGATCATTTTTATCCACTAGACCATACCTGGGAAACAACTGGAGATATTGAAGGTCAAAGTCGATTTTTTTTTTTACTTTTTACGAAAATGAATTCAAAGTTCTTAAAAAAAAAACAAAAAAAAATGTGTCATTACTAAACTTTTTTCCAAACAAACATTACCTGAATTTTCGATTTTTTTTCGAAATTACGAATTTGCAGTTACGAAAACGCAATGAATATCAAACGTATCCGACAAGTTACCTACGTGGCTTAGAGCGAAGGGGCGGGGTTTAACTCCACTTGCCTGTGTTCGCATTACATTGCGTGGAATAAAAAATAGTTTTATTTTTCATACTTAAAAATAAAAGTGGTGTCCCAGCAATAATTTTTGCGCAAAACTACTTTACGTACAGTATGCGTAGTTAACGGCTCTGTGATGTGTCTTTTACACCCTGTATAAACCTTCTGATAGCACTGATACTTAAAAAGAGTGTTAATTAGAACTCCCAGCACGTGTACTGGCATTGTTAGAGATCCTGCTGTGTAAACAAACAAGAATTACTGATCAGTGTAACAATTTGCTTGCTACAAAATCCAATCAGCAGCTGCATGGCTCAACTCAGAAAATTACTCAATTGCAGTTCAAAAGAAGCACTTTTATGTCGGTCATGACGACATTATCTAATCAGAGCGCGCTCTAAATTCGCATAATGCATTGTTTTACCCCCCGAGCCGGCAGCGCGGCCCCAGGGCTCCGCGGGTGGTCCCAATTACATGTAGCGAGCCTTCCACGTACGACTTACGTAACCCTAATTATTACCACTTTAAGTAAAGTTGACCATTTGTGTAGAAAGAAACGCGGGAGACAAAAAACCAACCGAAATTGTGCGTGTTGTATGAAATATAATGATTAGATGGTCAGCTGGAATTCCTAAATTGGCTCCGTAGATCTATCGGTCACGGCATTTCTTAACTAATCTAAGCTTTAAGAATACCGCAGCTTTATTTAATACATTTCCAACAACAGCTTAATCAAGGAACTATTTTTGGTCATCGTAATTAATGGCTATATAATTTACTATAATTATTTCTTCATGGTCAAGTCATTACTGGTGAAAAAATTACAAAAGGTACCGATAAGGTAAAACTCAATTATTTTGGTAAACTTGGTTTATTGACGTGATCATAATTTAAAAAAAAAAAAAAAAAAAACATTATCTCCACACTAAGATCGCACACGATAAATTGAATCATCAAAGTTTTGCGGAACGATTATACCTGTCTAATTAAAAGCAATCCTTAAAAGAGTCATAACTTATCTTCAATTTATTCTACGATCTTACAAAAAGTTGATGTCTCTATAGCTTTAATAACAGTGGTGTACGTCTATCAAAGTTTTTAGGAGGCACTGAATCATCAGCGAGATTAAAATGTGGTGCAATGAAGCCATCGTAGCTCGTAGCCGGTGGACCACCGCGCTAGCACGCCAGGGCGCGCGGCACGACGCTCCCCGCCTCTAATCCGCGTCTCTTGCGCAATGCACGACACGACGTTTACATGTTTAGATGTTCATAACTTGATGGAAAAGTATTAGGGATAAGCTTAATCGTCTTGAATTTTAAGTTTGGGAGCTTAGGTTAAGTGGAGTTAAGTAATGATGTTAACGGAATAGTAACTGTTCTGCTTGTTCTTGGCTCGATTTCCAAGATGTCTTCAGGCAGTAAATTGAAAACATCACGGCTGCATTTCCTGAAGGGCTAGGCAGACGTAGACATTACACCCACACTTCGCTATTATCCACGTTAAATTCCCAATATTCAGGAAATCACCTACCCATTCTATTATTTTTTCAGTAAGTATTTAATTAACCGCATTAATGTAACTGTGTCGCGTATAAATTCGTAACAGAGCTACCGAGCCCCTGGGCACTCAGGCAAGGAAGGAACAGGGGTGGGTTTTAGTCACTAAAAGTCTTACACAGTCTCAGGAGAAGTCATAGGATGATTTCCGGCACACAGAAAAAATTTAACTGTATATAATTTTTGACATGTTTACCAACTGCCCAGTGAACTAAGACCATGTTCCCGGTAGAGATACATTTCCAATTAAGTATAATTTATTTATTTATCTAACTTACAACTATTAACAGATCCACTAGGTAACCTAATGCGATAGAGTACACTCATTTTAATATCTACTTATTCAATTAACAATGGAATTAACAACACTATATAATGTTCTGACAAGTCTAATATTAAAATTACACACACATGAACAGCTAATCAAGTAATCAATTAGTTTTTTATTGCCTATTTTACGCATGGTGTCAAAAAAACTATCGTATGTTAAAACAAGTTTGGTGTTTATCTTGTAATCTCAATTATTTTGTCGTTTCCTCGGTCGTAGCTCCAGGTTCCATATTTACAGCTTCCTGCTTTGGTCCATGGGAAAGTTGAGTTATGTAATTTAATAGTATTATTGCGAAACCAGCTTTTATGGTATTTGCTGTGTAGGAACGACAAAGTTGTGTTTTGAGCGAGACACATGGGTATGAGAAGTGTAAGTTTGTGTGGTTATGAGATGGTTGGAAGAGAGTGAAATGAAGAATGAAATTTGGCAAAGAGATAGATTATAGTCTAGAATAGCACATAGGCTATAATGTATAGTGGGGAAGTACTAAGTAAGCTCCTTTATTTATTTATTTATTAAAACTTCATGCAACACAAATGTACAAAGGCGGACTTTATGCCAAAACACACCATAATGTAAAAAAAAAAAGACGTGTGGCACTCGGAGACTGCCGCGGTAAAGCTATTGCATAGCATTTTTTATCAACTTATGCAATTATAATTATTTATTTATTTTATTTATGTGTGTGTACTTATGTACGCACGTAAGAAGTTACACTTCCTTGGCGTAACAAGATAAATATCATCATCATCATCATCATCATCACCATCATCATCATCATCATCGTCATCGTCATCATCATCATCATCATCATCATCATCACCACCACCATCATCATCATCATCATCATCACCATCATCATCAACATGGTTGACCATAACCCTAGTGACAGCGATGAAGTGAGCCAATTAAAAAGTTTGATATAGAAGAGGAGACATTTTCATGATGAAGTTATAACAGCATGGAGAGTAAAAGGAACTTGGCAAGTTCCTCTAAAGGTTTCGATATCCGCCATGTCGTAAAGAAACGCCGGAGAAAATCTCCAATGCTAGCGAACGTCGCTGGCATTGGAGATTTTCTCCCTCGTTGTAGCCAATTTTGTAGGCCTAATAAAGAGAACCTTTACATATTTTCTATACCTTGTGCCTGTCATACATTTTACATGTAATATATTCTTTCGCATGTTCCCGACAAACGTTTTGAAACCTCCCGCCGTTTTTACACACATTGCTTACTTTACAATAACGTTTACAAAGGAATTAGCATCTATTTTCATAAGAGTTAAGTTCCGCAAGCATTGTTGGAACAACCTGTATAATCTATTCAGTTTCCTTAGTTCTAAATGCGCAAAATATACAAAAGCAGATTGGTAATCTATGTGCTTTGAATTTTAATGTCGTGTTTTGTATGTTAAAATTCATGTCCACGCTTACATGATTTTAATGAAATATTTAAATTTTATAAAAATAATAGTTTGGGCATGATATTTAGTTTTCCGGGAATAAATCCCTCGACACAAAAATAATCACTTACGAGTATTTTAGGACTTAGGAGTTCAATATAGGGCTGGGTACCTTCAGTATTGCTGGTTAAAAAGTTGTGCTAATTGTGTCCAGCATACTGATTTCCTTTTTTTTTTTTTTTTTTGTGGGGTGGGAAATCATCCCATGACTTCTCCCACTCTGGGCGGAGCGGGAGGACGTGTCAGACTCTTACTGACTAAAACCCACCCCTGTTCCTTCCTGCCTTTGAGTGCCCAGGGGCGAGGTAACTCTGTTTCGAATTTATCCTCAACCCCCGGGCAGGCATCGGCCATGACGGGCCCCGTCTCTTGCTGACAACTCTTTGAGGCGCGCGTGGAACACTACGCGCCGTCGACTCTCGGGCCTGGTGCTGATCGGACGGCGAGCTACCCATTACTCGCCGTCCGCAGGCCCGGGTCTACGGTGGCCGGAGATCGTCTCGCGGCGCCGGAAGTCCCCGGCGTCTCCTGAGGCGGCTGCTGCTGAGGGCGTGAGGGCGACTCCGTTGTTGGTGCTCTCTCACGCGTCCCGCCTCCGCCTTCGCGAGCATTACTGCTTCGCAGAAGGAAGAGACGGCTTCCCATTCCCTCTCGCTCCGTACCATGGCCTGAACCAGGGCGGGGCGCGAGAGGTCGCTGCCGCCTATCGCATCCACGAGGACACGGCGGTGCTCTGCCCAAGCGGGGCAAACCTCCACCGTATGCTCCACCGTGTCCTCTGGGCGATCCGTGCAATGGAAACACCCGGGCGTCACCTCCCGCTTGATCCGAAACAGGAACCTCCCGAAACAGCCGTGTCCGGTGAGGACCTGCGTCAGGCGGAAGGTGAGGGCGCCGTGAGGTCTCTCCAGCCAAGCCTCAAAGATACTGAGTTCAAGGAAATACTGATTTCCTTGAACTCTCAAAAGCCAAGATAATAAGATAAAATAAATTTTATTTGTATAGCATTAGTATGCAGTAGGTACAAATTGGAGTTTGTACTGCAAGATGTTGTGTTTGGAACTAAATGTACTACGTGTTTTGCCATAGGTTATGGCGTAATAGTAAAAAATTGCATACTTATATGCACAAATACTTAGCCAAATTAAGTCTTGCATATTTAGGAAAGATAAACAAAATTTAAAACAACTAACATTATGAGAGTATCTATTAATTATTCAAATAAATTTAATTACATATCAAATTGAATTTGTTAAATAGTAGACCAAAGAAAATAATCTATTTACCGAACGAGTTAACAGATAATAAAAAACTTAAAAAAAAAACTGTCGACAAGCGAATGAACAAAATATAAGTAATAGGGAATCTAGAAAGTAGGTAATTAAACATATGTATCGAAGTTATCGAAATGTTACAAATGTTACATTGTCCCAATAACTAACCGAATTGGAGCGTACAACCACTTTCAGCGTTATACAGGGTGTAACGGAAAGGTGTAGTCATATTTTAAGAATCGGTTCTGCTCATAGATATGAACCACTTTCTCTAAGAAAAAATTGAAAATTCCCAAAAAAAAAAAATTGGATTTTGCATACAAAGTTATCATCAGCTGATCAATATTTGTATGGAAGGTAATTTTTTTTTTTTGATAATTTTCTCATGTTTTCTCGAAGAAACTTGATCATATTGATGGGCAGATGCAGTTCTTAAAATATGACCACACCTTTCCGTTAGGTACACCTTTCCGTTACACCCTGTATATAGGATACTGAGAACAGTAATAGATAGGGGGGATACTGAGAACTACTGCTGATGTTAATGTGGAAACCAGTAAATGCATTTTAATGACTCAGTTTCATAAAAGACCATATGCGTGGCTCTACATTTGATTCCAAAATCGAGGTCGAGCATCATTAATTCCCCAAGCTTAATTGAGACATTTATTTTTAACTGTTCTCTGTTATTAATTTGCGTATTACTCATAGTCGAAATGAGTTATTCTTAGATTTATTTTGCAACACACACAATGTCGTCAATTAATCTGTCTCACACGTTGGCAGACTAAAATTAATCTTGTCTAGTGTTGGCATATCCTGTACGAGAATAGTTTAATTTGTGGCGAAAATATAACCTAATGACATGCTAAACTATAAGCAAGCATATCTATAAATAAAACTGGAACAAAATTGACACTTCTGTTTTCCATATATGTAGTATTGGTATTAATATATAATAATACTATGTACAAATGAAAAAACATACAAGTTAGTTAGTCATACACATAACGAGATTGTAAAAAAGGTGGTAAAAAAAAAAGTTAAACTGCTGGCTCCTGAACTAAGTAAAAAGATACTTGTTTCTCAGGAGCCAATGTTCCTCATATACATAGCTGGCAACTCTGAACGTCAACAGTAGTGTTAATTTTATACAAGCAATTTTTAATTAAAATAACAGTTTCTAGATCCCAGATTGATACAAATTTTTAACCAGAAGCATACCTAAATGATAAATAACTTATAAAACCGTAAATCCCAGAAAATTTATAAAAAATGGGAAAGAAAAAATTTTTCAGGCAAAACGACAGATGACACATATCATATACCTAAACAATAAATATTACGACGATGTACAATAACAACAAATTTTATCGATGTTGACGAGAGCTGCTGCTCGAAAAGCGTGACACCGGCCGTGGCAGTTGCGTCGAGCTCCAGCGACGAGTTCTTCTCGCCGCCGACGACACCACCACCAGCGCGTCGACGGGGAGGACGTCGGCCGCCGAGCAGCTTAGGACCTCGAGGCCCACCGGCCCCTGATAGGGTCCCAGCTCCTGGCGGAAGTGTGAAGCGCATGCGATGGACATAAGCCATCAACGAGAATGTCATGCGCTCATACTATGGGGCTACAGAGGGAGGTAACAACCTGACCGCGTACCGTGTTCGGCTCTCTTTGTTTCAGGTGCTTGAGCCAGCCGTCAACGTTTCGGCCCAACGACTGTCGGATCAGGTGCGGGTCATCCAGCGTAATCATATGTTGGGTGATACTGTACTTGATCGCCTCCGAACTGAAATGGGTAGCCATGTCATTGCCCCTCCGTCGCAGACTGTGGTACCAGTGGTGGTACCGCCGTCTAACCATGCTCCCAGCCACGTTGACGAGGAGTGTTGTGACATGGTTACAAACGTAAGTACCCATTGCAATGACGAATTGAGGAGTGCTTTGGAGTGTGCTATTCGGGAATATCGCAACATGCCACCCGAACTTAGGCCACGCTTGCCTCGTTTGCACATGCATAATAGGAATAAGGCGCTGGTGGCCGCTCTGGATTCGCAGTTGTCAAATTATTTTGATAACTGTGAAGACCTCACCAACACACACTCGATTATGTACTGCGCAGCTGTAGCAGCATGTCGTGTAACTCACATCAAATTCCCTAATGACAGAGCTACACGACCGAAACCAGCCGTGCCGGCTTGGCAGCGCAAGATCGAGTGTCGTATTGGTAGGGCCAGAGCACTCATCGGCAAACTAATCTGCTTCAGGGAGGGCAACACTCGCCCAAGAGTGATGCGCTTTGTGAGACGGACGTTTTCGGGGACTGATATCAGCTCCCGAGACTATATGTCCCGTGTCACAGAGCGCATCGACTTCCTGTAGTAGAAAGTGTATGCATGGGCAAACCGCATCCGTAGGTATAAGCCGCGGGTGGAGCGATACACCCAGAATCGCACATTCCGGAGTAATGAAAGGAGGGTATTTAGGGCTTGGGAGCGAACGGAAGAAGGTGTGACTGACACGCGTCTGCCGGATGATGATGCCATGAGTTCATTCTGGCGCAACATCTGGTCGGTGCCTGTCAGTCACACCGAAGGTGACTGGACTCGGGAGATCGAGCGAGAGTGCGATCCAATAACAGAAATGGGGGCAATCACTATCAGCCCCCAAGATGTAGCCCGTGCAGTCCGTCCATTGCCTAATTGGAAATCTCCAGGGCCGGACGGGCTGCACAATTTTTGGATAAAGTGGCTACAAAGGTCGCACGCTCGCTTGGCATCTCAATACCCGGCAGCGTTGTAGTCTGGTTCGCTACCCGAGTTCCTTACAACAGGAATAACCCACCTGCTCCATAAAACAGGTAGTACTGCGGAACCTAAATATTATAGACCGATCACGTGCTTAACGACGGTCTATAAGGTTCTTACATCCATTTTGAGAGCTAAGATTAACACACATATAGATAGTAATTGTATCATGTCTCTCAAAATGGATGTAGGAATGGGTCCCGTGGTACTAAGGAGCTGCTCCTCATCGATATGACCATTAGCCAGCAGGTTCGGCGTTCCCGAAAGGATCTGTCGACATGTTGGATAGACTATAAGAAGGCCTATGACTCAGTTCCTCATACATGGCTCATGAGGGTGCTAGAATTGTATAAAGTTGATGCAACGCTACGCACCTTCTTGATGTCGTGTATGGGGCAATGGAGGAAGGTTCTTCGCTATCCAGGATGTCGAAATATCCAGAGGAATAGCGAACCGGTAAGGATCGAGTGGGGTATATTCCAGGGTGACAGTTTGAGTCCGGTTTGGTTTTGCCTAGCTTTGAATCCTCTAAGCCTCTGCTGGAGAATTCAGGGCTAGGCTATCGGTTGAAGAGAGGTAGTCAGGTTATATCTCATCTCCTTTACATGGATGACTTGAAACTTTTTGCCCCTAGCAATCTGCAACTGATGGAGCTACTGAAGGTAACTGAAACCTTCAGTAGTGCCATCAGGATGGAGTTTGGTGTGGACAAATGTGCGGTCATGCATGTAAAGCGAGGGGAGATTGTGGAATCCGTGGGAACTCAACTCTCGGATTCCATAAACCTGAGATCCCTCTCTCCAACCAAAACCTATAAATATTTGGGTATGTCGGAAGCGTTAGGTATCAATATTACTGACATGAAGCAATCGTTGAAGGAGCGCTTCTTTGGCCGCCTGAAGAAGGTAGGTGGAAACAAGGTGCGCGTCTTCAACGGTTAGGTCATGCCGGTATTGATGTACTCTTTCGGCGTACTCAAATGGACTCAAAGAGAACTTGACGCCCTGGATAGGCGTGTCCGTACACTGCTGACTGCATTTCGAATGCATCACCCACGTTCGTCGGTGATATATCCCGCGGAAGTGTGGAGGCCGAGGCTTTTTAAATGCTAAGACCCTCCACAACCGCGAGGTATGCAGTCTAAGGGAATATTTCCTAGCTGCTGACGTGGGTATGCATCGAGATGTAGTGGTGGTGGACAAGGGCCTTACTCCACTCTCCTTGGCTAACGAGAACTGGCGCAAACCTCTAGTGCTTGACACTAACGATCGCAGAGAAGTATGGCAGAGTAAGGAACTTCACGGACGCTTTTTCCGGGCCATACATGGACCCGATGTAGACCAACTAGCGTCCGTAGCCTGGCTGCGTGTCGGTGACCTCTTTGGGGAAATTGAAGGTTTTGTCTGTGCAATTATGGACGAAGTTATCATGACGAAAAATTACCGGAGATTTATTGTGAAGGACGGCACGGTTGACATATGTCGGGCATGTCATCGTCCGGGAGAATCAATCCGCCACATAATCTCTGGTTGTTCTCGTCTGGCTAACGGTGAGTACTTGCATAGGCACAACCTTGTAGCCAGGATTATCCATCAGCAACTTGCTCTGAAATACTCTCTTGTGGAATCGGAAGTGCCGTACTACAGCAGATATGCGCCCGACCCAGTTCTCGATAGTGGTCATATCTCATTATACTGGTATCGGTCCATCATCACTGAAAGGACTATTGTAGCCAATAAACCTGATATAGTGGTGGTGGACCGAATCCAGAGGCTTGCAATGATTGTTGACATTACCGTCCCACATGACGAGAACCTCGTGAAGGCCAAGAAAGATAAACTAATCAAGTATATTGACTTGGCTCGCGAGGTTGTCGACATGTGGGATGTGGACTCAGCGATCATTGTACCGATAGTCGTATCAGCCAATGGCTTAATAGCCACGAGCCTCGACCAACACCTCAGGAGGCTCTCGTTAGGCGGCTGGATCAAGGGCTTGATTCAGAAAGCAGTACTTCTGGACACGGCTCGCATTGTCAGGCGGTTCCTCTCTCTGGAGCCCTGTCCGCCGGTAGGTTGGACCCTGTTACCGATACCAGTGGGATACTATTTTTTATATTTTTAAATGTTTTTTTTTTATCTTTTTTATTTAAATATTTAAAAATATAATATAATATATATATCAAATGAATAAACGAAATAATAATAATTTATTTCTTCTTCACCAAAAATAATACAATGGATTACATTAAACACTTTTAGGCTAGTACTTAAGATTAAACAACATGGGGGCAACAGTAGCCGAGTATATTAGAACTTCACTTCTCATTTTTCCGAGTGATATGATAGAAAATTCCTAAGTCCGCCTCTGTACATTAATTTGTGTGCGTATAACGTAATAGGATTATCAGCCTTTTAATGTTTCCACTGCTGGGATACAGGCCTCCTCTCTCTCTGTGCGTTATCGAATGCGGGTTGGTGGATGTCACATTATCTTCGAAAAACTTCGAAGTTCTAGGACATACCGGTTTCCTCACAATAGTTATTTTCCTTCACTGTTTGCCTGGGTTCAAACCCGCCACCGACAGCTTATAAGTCGCGGCCGTTATCACTGGGCTGCTGTGTGCGTATAAAGTATCAAATAAATGAATAAGACAGAGGTATACCTCTTCAGCACAGCTGCTGCTCAAGAGTTGTAGAACTCTGGGGGGTCCCCAGAGTTCTAAAATGTTAACAGAAGAGCTTCTTAACTGATTTCATATGCAATTAAGCGCTTCTGTTAACTTGATTAATTATGTAATTGATTATGATCTACAACCGCTGGTCTCTTTAGCGCTCATTTTACATATTTCTCGGGACGTTATTTTTCTCGTTTATCAGCTATAAATAAATATTTGTAAAATCTAGGCCAACACTATTTCCTCTAGATGATTCGTTGGTACGCTAGTGGGTGGTCCTTCAGTCACCAAACATTACTGGCTTACCACGTAATGACCGCTGATGCAGATGCTAGTAATTATGCCTGAGCCGAATAGAACCGAACATATTCCGTCATTGTTGCGCTTGCGCCACGATTTGGAGCTGCGTGTGTGGCGTGGATGTCATTCACATTAAATATTACGGTAAAAGTATGTAATTCACAAAATTTAATAGTGGAGCAAGAGAGACGCAGATCGCTGT
Organism: Polia nebulosa; assembly: GCA_951329385.1. Taxonomy (NCBI): domain Eukaryota; kingdom Metazoa; phylum Arthropoda; class Insecta; order Lepidoptera; family Noctuidae; genus Polia; species Polia nebulosa. The sequence continues at coordinate 14,399,170 of OX589605.1, read as the reverse complement.
AGGCATACACATAGAGTATCGACTTGGAAACACATCCCTCTATTTTAAACTTGTAACTATTTTATCAGAGAAACCAAACTTTTAGTAGGTAGGTACGTCATTGTATCTGCTCATGTATAACTCATGTTCTGGTTCTGAAGTTTCAATTTGGACTTGGTTTCGTAGTTCACTTGCGGCGTAGGTGTAATGGAGAAGCCTATTTCGAATCTAGAAACCCATCACTAGAATGAAAACTATATGGTCAATGATGATGTTGTGAGCCAAACTTTTAGTAAGTACTTGATTGTATACAAGGAGCAAGACTTTATGTTTTCAAATTCCATTATAATGTTTTCACTTCAAAATAGGGATTTACTTGGTACCTATCTGTGGAGCAAGGCGGCTTAAGTTTATCTATTCATACGTCAGGAGTATGAAGGAGATTAGTGAATTAAGTCAGCCTGTCTGTCTGACGCGACTCTGAGGTGACATGACTGAAATGTTGGAAGAAAGTGGTGCGGATTCTGTTTTGTACGAACTAAACTTAATTTAAGCTATTCCTATCTTTTTCTCTCTAATAAAACAAGAAAGAGACGGACGTAAATTAGAGCTGTCAAATTTAGTTGAACTAATATTTCCATACAAATTAAGTGTACACGTAAAAACATGTCGATTAAAAACACGGTGATGCGCAAGGCGTAAACTAGTTTGACATCTCTAACTTAGTTCATAGCTATAGCCGTCCTTTTCTCGCACTGCCTTTTAGTAAAAGACAGCGATTCTCTAATTTTAGTTTAGTAATTATTAAGAGAATCGGCACCAGTGTCTGACATAATAATCTCATACAATGTTTACGTCAAAATTAGCATTTCAAAGTCTCAGGGTTCATTGATGATGACTTATTATTACACCATTGAAACGATCAGAAATGCAGTCCGTAGGTACTTAAAATTATTATTGCTTGTAGCCATTTCCTTCACAGAAAATTTCTCAATTATACTTCCCGTAGGTAACAGTACCTATTCAACGTTTAGTAACGCAATAAACGTCGAGGCCGACTTCTTACCTTACATTATACTACACTATGGGCCTTACCGTTACTTTGAACGGTAAGGTGGGCCTTTTATCACTCAAAATTACAAAACTGACACTACAGTTAGTAACTAGTGTACTAAAGGATAATATTTTAATAAATGGCGGGCTACTGTCAAGTTACGCGGGCGCTTGTTTCTAGCGGAAAATCAGTCGATCAGTTGCTACGTAATGAAGTAGCAGGATGTTGAACTAAGCTTTGATTGAAATTGTAGACACAAAAGTTCTACATATCTGGAAATCCCAACATCTATAAAAAACAACCGATTTCTAAAAAAGAAATACGCTAAAAATTAATAATAACTTTATTTTCGGAAGATTTGTCGGTGTTTGTATTTTATTTTTTCGTTATTTGACACCGACTTCCGAAATTAAAGTTATTTTTTAATTTTTAGTGTATTTTCTTTTTTGGAAGTCGGTTGTTTTCAATGTAATTTTTTTTTTCCTTTTTTTAGTTGTTATAAGTATTCCAGAACTAAAAACCCCAATAACATGGACCGTGGTATTTAAACATATTCGTAATTGGAGAAAACCAAAACGTAATCTATGTATACGTATTTTTCGTTTTTGTTCAGTTTTTCAAAAAGCGCTGAAGCAATTTCGATAAAATTTATATGGGACCACCTCGGGAGTATATTCTTTAGACTATAAGAAAAATTTGAAAATCGGTCTTCAACTGACAGAGAAATCGGTGGCCATACATAAAAAAACTACGTTGCCAAATACCAAACGATTCTACCAAAAGAGGTTGGAGCTGCTCTTAAACGGCTAACTTGAAACATTCAAGTCATTCAACATTCTAAGTTCACCATGTAAATGTTGTTAAACCGTTAGGCAAGGTATCAGAAACGTAGTTAAAGTAGAATCACGAGTCGTCTTTACTTGGTTATGTTATAACGGGTCCATGATGGAGTGGAGGCGACTATCTGAGATATGGATGTCGTGTTTCACGAGAACTAGGGCTGTGTTATCGAAAAACGAGAATAATAGATTGGGTTTAGTTGCAGCTTGCGTCATTACAGTGGTAGATTGTGTAGTATTAGCATATCATTATTGAAAGTTGTTCTTGTTTGGTATCGCTTTCATCGATCTTCGTTGATTGACATCAGTCGATTGATTACTCCATGTTGTTAATAATTTCATTTTTCTATTATCCCATCCTGTCCCACTGCTGGGTAAGGGCCTCCGCCAAATCCTTCCAGACATTCTTTTTACGAGGTACGTCGAACCAGTCCTTGCGGTAGTCATCTAGGTCGTCTTTATTAATTAAAATATTAATTTCTTTACATTCTTTTTTTTAAGTTATGGTCCCTGATCAGCAAGTTCATAATCAGCTTCACCTCTTTATGTGTACGCTATATACTTATGTTATAAGTTAACTTATATTAAGAGAGAAGAGAACTCCTCTTATGCAGCTTTACGAGACACCAACCGGGCTCCGGGAGTCTTTTGATTATATTAGGTAACTCTTGTATTGCGAGGGTTGGACCGAAATCTAACGGTCAGTTTGTAGATAACTTAATGGCAGATGCAACGAACGAAATAGCTTTATAGTTAAAAAAATAGATATACAAGCATTTATACAGCTATTTCAATTAAATATGTACTTCGTGTCCGTGTTGTTGAACATTGAAGCGTTCCTTTTATCTGGAGCTAATCCTTAATGTCGACTCAGGTCATGCTTATCATAAAAATGCATTGTCACCAGAACCAACAAATGGTCGAACAATGGTTTGCAAATTTTGACGGACAACTTACAAACATACGAACAGTGCAAATTAAATAGAAGATTGTATAAAGCAGAAGAGGGGAACACAAACACAAAACACCGTCTACAAAAAATATAATATTTTCAGAATACAAACGGTCATAAAAACTCTAAAATTATCTTCGTTTATGTCATCTTCTTGACTATAATCTTCGAATAATAAATTTCGAATAAGTTCTTAAGAGCTCCGACCTCAATCCGCTACCGGCGTTACTTATTACCCAACCGCTTCGGCTAAAAGAGGGTTATGTTCTTTATTGTCACTAATGCTTGCTTATTAGTATTGTGCGTTTCCTGCTTATTTCAACATCGTTCGCCGGCCGCTTTTAAAGATTACCGTCTAATCTTCAAAGATGGTTCGAATTTATTGTACTTAGTAGCTGACCGTCTCCGTCGCTTGGCGCTTTTTCCTTGACAATAGAAGTTTTTCTAAAATCTTCGTAATTACAGGGTACTTAGCGTTGAGAGCTTTCAAGTTTATCCTTAATTTTTTTGCGGATTGAAAGGTACCTTATCCTTGCAATTATATTTTTAAGTGTTGGCATTATGGTTGGCTCAATATATTTTGTTTAGGTTTCAAGATACACTATATTTTACTTTACTTTTTTAAAGTAGTAGCTGTAATTTTTAGTAGCAGTAGAGTTTAGTGTGGTTCTTTTATTTTTAATCATTTTCTACTTTTGTTATACCATCTCCGTATAGTCTCTCTCTCTAGAGACTCTTCTTGTTTCTACCATATTTAAACTCATCTCAGAGAGAGAAATGGGTAGTTTTTACCCGACTGCGCGACGTAAAGGAAGGGTAATATGTTTATGTAAGTATGTTTGTTCCTTTGTGGCACTTTAGAGACCAAACGCGTGGGCCGATTTAAAAAATTCTTACTTCAATTGATTCGTCTTAATCTTGCGAGTGTCACTAAAGTCATGACAGTAATTGAAATTCAATATGGTGACAACCAGACGCCATATTGAGAAAAAAACTTTTTTACAAAAAATACAACCGACTTCCAAAAATAAAAATACACTAAGAATTTCAAAAATACTTTAATTTCGGAAGTCGGTGTTTGTATTTTATTTATTCGTAATTTTTAGTGTATTTTTATTTTTCGAAGTCGGTTGTATGTTTTGTAAAAAAGTTAAGTATTTATTTTTCACTTTTTGGTTGTTATACCCCAGAACTAAAACTAAATATTTAATGTTACATGGAATTAGAACATACTAGTAATTGGAGGTGACCAAAACGTCATCTAAGTATACATATTTTTTGTTTTTGTTGATTTTATCAAAAAGCGTTGAAGCAATTTTGATAAAAAATTTATGGGACCACCTCTGGAGTATACTATTTCGGATAAGATAAATAATTTTGAAAATTGGTCCACAACTGACAGAGAAATCGGTGGACATACATAAAAAAAAAAACATTCATACAGTCGAACATAGTCTTCCTTTTTTCGAAGTCGGTTAAAAAGAAAAAAATGAAAGTCTACGAACTATATTAAGTGGAGTATTAAGGGTTCGAGTAGGCGATTCCAAAAATTTAACTCACTATAATGTAGTAGATACAAAATAAAATATTTAAAAAAAAAAACCTAACTATAAAAAGAAACTAAAAAGTTCCAAATAAGTCACTTTTCAAGCAGTCTAATGGCATGAAATCAATAATTGAACTAAAATAACTGCTATAAAATTCTCGTTCCCTAACTTCTCTCTTCGTCACTTTTAAAAACTCAATCATATTCTGCCTGATCTCATCTCAACCAAGCAATATATGGTCCAACTTGTACGAATGATAGCTTACAAACAAACGGAGTTGCGTCTCTATTATTGTAGATAAGGGGCCACTGAAGGTTTGTTATGATTGCTCGTGCTCAACCTTCCGAGAATCACTAATAACAATAGAAAATAAACAATGATGCGGAGATTGCATGGTAGCAGGAAAGAAGGTTCGAATTTTATTTTCTGAATATATTATACTGGATACTACATGTCTTTGACAAGTGAAACTAAGTAAACAAAATTTTGTCAATTTCATTAGAATTATGTTGTAATTTCTCCAATTCAGTCTCATTCGGTGACAAAATATAGATGGCTGGCTAAGGCATGTCGAGTTTATGGCGGGATTTTTTCGAGTGAAGTTCAGTGGCTACTTTAAATATTCCTACATTGATTCCTGGTGGATATTGTAATGTAAAATTGGTATAGTTTGTGTGAAACAGGCGCGATCTTGATAAAATGAAGCCGAGCTGACTACCTCAGCGAAGCTTACAAGAGAATGCTAACTCGACCCAGTTGCTCCCAAATACTGCCAAAAACATTAGAATGTGTTACATGATCTGCATTCTAATGAACAAAAAAAGTGACAGTATTCTGTATTAAACATTTAATACTTTCTAAACTTGACACTGGCTAAATGCACAAACCGTGCGAAGACAAAATTAAAAAAAAGAGCTTGTTCACACTTTGCCCGCGCTTTTTGGCTGACCGCTAGGCATGGCTGTAAGTAAGTGTCACATTGGGGGGCACGGTTGCAGGAAAGTAAGTATCTTTGACGGGTATAGCTGCAGGAAACCTGCGCGGGCATTGTATTGGCGGCTGCATGTTGGTTAGTGTGATTACCCGACGGGTGTGGTGTGGCGTTACACAAGTAATAAGTGTGGACATTTTTTCTTTGAATTGTTATGCGACTGCGTCGAGAACTGGGGTAAGGTAGGAATATAAAAAATAACTTAAACTAAAGTTTGAAAGAGTTATAAGAATATACCTACAGTCTTGCATTTAAAATTCCACCGAATGTCATACTAGGCTCGAATGTATTTCATCATATTGTGCGTAAGTACTTGGTTCAACATTCATTTGGAGTTTCATTCAACACATATTTGCAGTCGTTGCAACATATCCTTTACCATTGTATATTCATATTCCTGCTTCCTTTTCTTCAGACTTTTGTTTTCGCATATACTCTCTAGTTTGCATTGAGCTATGTACGCTAATAAAAGTGAGCTGACTAAGTACCAATAGGGTTTTTGTTAAGACAGAACTGCGAAGACGTGGACTCGCATGTCAATGAAGATATTATGCTCAACATTATTACGGAATATGCAAGACACAGCTTTTGACATTAATTCTGTTTACACATTCAGAATAAAGCTTAATACTAAGTGAGTTGTGTAAGATACGTACATTGTATTTTATTTCTAAAAGTTTTTTAAAGAACTTTTGAGACAGTTGAAAACAGATGTATTTTCGACCGGTTTGATGTAGTTTTTATTTGCTAGTATTAATATATTCCTCAGAACTTTATAATGAGCATATAGTTCACGAGAAAAACGTAGCAGCAGCTGCTCTAATTTGAATTTTATTGATAAAACGTTAAATTTTACACCTCGGCCCATTTGAGCGGTCAAAGGAGCTGCCGTCATAAATCGCGATTGCCGCCATAACGTTATTACAATAATTTATAGTTCTGGGATGCACAAGCGCGGATAGAGTCGTTGATAGACTCGTCAAACGACCGAACAGTCCTAAACGCGGAATAAATCATTGGGTTTTTATAAAGGCATCATCGCCTCCGCTGTCGTCGCAGCGCGTCGGCGACATCAAAGCGGTGCATGTCTTTGTGGAGCCGCTAGCGCGCGCCTATGAAGGCTTCATTAAAAGTTCAGCTTTGATCTGTCGTTCGGTTACGTGTTTGATTGCTTCGCATTATTGTATTTGACGTTTGGGTAATTGCTTGAATGTTCTTTTAATGAGTGTTGGGTGTTTTATTGGTAATTTTGTACGTGTGCTAGTAAGTCATAAGAATGCTTTTTATTTTCAAGGAAGTTTTTGCACGAGAACTTTGTAAAGTTCTCGTTTTAAGTACCTACGCGTCGCGTGCACACTATTCAGAAGTCTGAATATCGTCCACAGGCACGCATTATTCCAAGAATGAGCACTTACTCATTGGAAGTAGAAAAAGGCCCCAGCCGGACCGCGAGCGCTGGCCGCCTCGCCGCCGCCGATAGAGTCATTATGTTCCATTATTCTACACTGGACCTCAAACTTTTCGAGCAAGTATTTTTTTGGAGGATTGTGCCTAGCCTATGTTGGAGTCAACTTCGAGCCTAACCGGATGCAGCAGAACACCTGTATGTATTTTACATGGAGGAGTAGCTGGTAATTCGATACCCGATACGACAAGGTTTGTGTTTGCAAAATCATGTCTATTTCCTAGTTGAGTAAAATCACACCTATATCCGAAAATTTCAATCAACAAAATTCGAAATTCGATTGGGGTTTTAAATGGGAATATTTGAAACAACCGACTTCCAAAAAAGAAGACACACTAAAAATAAAAAAATAACTTTAATTTCGGAAGTCGGTGTCAAATAACGAAGAAACAAAACTAGAAACGAAGTAAAAAGTTTTTTACATAAGTTTTTACAAAAACCAAAAAATATAATACATAATAGAATCACATCACGACACGAAAAACTTTGAGCTCCTTAGTCGGATGGCTGATTAACTCGTCGAGCAGGGCGCGGCGCGGGCGCAGCGTGGTCTGCGGGGAGAGCCGCTTGCCCCCAACCATAATGTATATCATTTTCTTCCTGCCTTAGCTCGAGGCAAGCCTTTTTTACGCTTCCTCTCAGCTCGGCTTGAAAACTTTTCGCGTATGACTTATTCAACAAAATATTATTGTGTTCACGTATTTTGTTATTGTTTTTAACATTGTTACATGTGGAGTTTACGTAGGTTAACTTTTTATTGCTTATTGTTTCACGTTCGGTGGCTAAGTAAGCTTGTTGCTGTGGCTTGTGGTCTATTCTCAAAGATTTATTGAATATAAGTACATACAATTTTAAGAGGATCTAGCTATGAGGATTTTCTGAAATGACGTAGGTACTGTGGCGATTGTAGACACAGCCTAAACTCAGCGGGTCTGCACCGGCCTTAAGCTGGCAGTTAAGAATATTGGAGAGTCGTTGGAATAATTATAAAAGAGTAGGTGTCAATTTTGTTTTATGTCAGACTAGGGTTCTGCTTGCCTGGCCGAAGTGGGCACTTGTATTTTGCCGTGATTACCAATATACTTAGTTATTTAGAGTGCCCTATCTCTCTTTCTTTTATAACACTGCACAAAAATTAACCAGTCACTCTCATACACGACACTCTCGCGTTGCCAGCGAGTGAGACCTCTACCCTGAACTTACTAGAACGTCCCAGGATCCCTGCAGGCCGTACTGGCGCCTTGGGGTCCTACAGTACCTACATCAAATGATATCACTGAGGCATCAGGTCCAGGCACCCTCATTCACATCGCAATCACAAACTGCCAAAAATACCTCTAATTTCCCTACATTTTGACAAGTTTTTGACATTGATTGTCGCTGAGATGATATTGTGACTTGAAAACGTAACTTGATGAAACATATAACATGTCATTCGTCTTTATAAATATAACTTAGTACGACCTTCAATATATTTTTAAAAGGTTGGAGTATCAAGTAATTAAGAAATATGTTTTTAAGGTTATGTTCATATTTTAATAATCTGTAGCATTCAGTTAAGTCTACTCTCTATGTCTACACATAGAGAATGGAGCATTATCTGTTACAATACGAGGGGAAATCCAGGAATTCCTTTCAGTAATAAAATATATCACTCTTATGATTTGCTCTAGGCCAATGTGTCGTGCAAAGCGATCCACAGTTAACACACAGAATGCGTGAAGACATTTTGCCACTTCCAATATCGATCCAAAACGTAATGCAATTCCAAGTCCATTAAACGAATGCCAAGTCAACAAGAGAAGAAAACTAATCGGAATCCGTAAGCAAAGCAAAATCTTTATCTAACATAGTAAAAAACTTTTTTACAAAAAAATGGAACCGACTTCCAAAAAAAGTGCAAATAACTTTCGGCAGTCGGTGTTTCTAGTTTTGTATCTTCGTTTTTAACACCGACTTTTTTGTAAAAAAGTTTTTAAAATTTTAGTTACCACAACTAAAAAATGAAATTTTTTTTTACAAAAAGCTCCATTAACCCTTATAAGCCCGATTTTTTTGTTTTCAAACTCAGTTGAGTTTCGGATCCTAAGAGGTTAAATATTTTTCCAAGCAAACGTTAACCTTGGGTTGTCGAAGAAGCCCGATGACAACCCGGGTTGTCATCGGGCTTATAAGGTATAAGCTTTATAAGCTCCTCCTTTGGGAAGTTGGTTAAAAAACAAAGTTTACACCATTTATAAGTCAAGAACGGCGGGACCGATTTTTTGTGATATTTGATTTTGTTAGTTTTGTCTTCGCCCCGAACAGCAGAATAACTATTAAAACATCGGAAATGTTCACGAAAAATAAAATTATCAAGAAAACTCATTTTCTCATACATTTTGTACGGGTTTTTTGATGTTATCTCGAGAACAGATTGAAAGAAAGAAAAAGAATTTATTTGCCATATTTTTTTATTTTTTATTTTTTTATTTTTATTATTTTTTATTATTGATTCGGAGGCGGTACGAAGGTCAGCTTGTATCAAATAAAAATCAGGAAAATCAAACATAACACAAAGTCGTTGTCGAAACTACTTAAAGTCTCAAACTACAACGGTTTACGCAGAAAACTTTTTTAATATCTATTTAATTGTCAAAAATAGGGAGGAACGTAATCAATCGATTTGTGGCAGTATCGATTTTAGATGTTAAATTATTAGTTTTTTATTTAATTCATGGCTTTAATTAACTATTTACCACGAAGTAACATCAGAATCTGTTAGTGACTAACCGTAGTTTAATAATCAACGTGAGTTTATACGGTTCACATTGCTTGGGATTTAATTTCGATTAACAAATAAAATCGACTTAGACCTAAGAAAAAGTATGGACTTCTCTAGTAACGTAAGCAATTACGCATGCGTTCAAAGTTAGATCATATTATAAACTGCGTTCTAATAATTAAAGTAGTATTTTTGTAACGATCATCTATATTTTCCCTGCTTTTAAAAATAAACTGATGATATCCAATAATTACATTAACAATGCACTACATATTGGTGACAGTCTCATCTCGGGACCAAATTCTGTTTTTTCTTAGTCCACAGTGACCAATGATCTTTTAAATTATAGAATAGAATGAATAAACTTAAACCCTCACTAGGACCTCTTAATAAAGAATGTACACAGACGTCTGGTTTTACAGTAGAGTTTATTTAACTAAGCTGTGAGGACATATCTTGGAATGGAATTAACCAGTTGAGTTAGGAACTGTTGAGAAACGGGGTCATCACACCTTATAATAGTCTTTCCACAAACGGAATTACTATACAAAATTATACCGTTGATTGTTCAAAAAGGATGAGGCCTACATTCTCTGGGCAGCTAATTAAAATACAATTGGTTTTAAATTGTCTATGTTTCAGTTGAGGTGCCTGTGCTAAAGGGGGATGTGTGTAGGTGGACCTATTAGCCACACGTGTGCCGGATGAGCACACTCATTATGTGCACAATAACAGTTGCACGAGACGATATCTGAAGTTAAGCAGATCTTGCCGAAGTCAGTCCGTGGATGTGTGACCATCCATTGTATACCGATACCGAGAATCCCCGTGCTTCGCAAAGCACGGAGCACAGACCTAATTCATCGTTTTCCATCAGGCGTAATTGAAGTCAAGAGCGTGATCATTGTGAAAACAATGGGTAAATGAAATGAGTTTGTAATTGTCCACATTTGTGACATTTAATAAATCGTAGGTACGTATATTTTTACGTTGAGCCGTCTCTTAAAGGGGGATGGGTGTGGGTGGACAGAATGTAGTTTGCTACGTAGGTGGATAGTAGAGTTGTAATTGCCTCTGCCTCCGTAAGTACGGTACTTCCGCAAGAAATTTTACCTCCGCGGATGCGGAAACGGAGGTCCACTAAGCGAAGGAAGGGTATTTGATTATTTGAAACTTCGATCTGAGTCCAGATATCAATCTAAACTTCAATTCTTTGCTTCCACCATTAAGAAATCGCCAAGGTGTTAAAATCTAAAAAACAATGTAAGTAACTTTTTTTTTTGTATTCGGTGGAATTCGTCCCCGCCTCTGTTGACCTCCGCTTCCGCTGAGATTAAGTTCTGAAGTTCTGAATCTCCACCTCCGCTAAATGGCTTCCGTCACATCCTTAGTACCACCATCACACGTGTGCCGGATGTTATCCCTCGAACTGATACTTATAATGATATGTAGATTATTGGTTACTTTGATGGCTTTTTGTCGTTCAAGAATCACGATCGTGTTATGTAGCAGCAGGCTGTATGTGGTTTTAATGCTTTGAATTAAGGTGTTTAGAAATTTTAAAGTGAAAGTGTGTTCCATTTGAGTGTTGGAGCTTCATCACGTCGGATTAGGAGTAGTAGCTAGATATTTCAGGCTCGTTAGTACATAGCAATTTAAAGATTTTATTTGCTTTAGATTTGGGTTAAAAATGCCCGGCAACTCTATATAAATAAAACCGGCCAAGTGCGAGTCGGACTCGCACACGAAGGGTTCCGTACCATAGACTGAAGAAAACATATATGTATGTATGTTTATGTGTGTATGTGTATGTAGGTATATGTAATAGGTAGACAGTTGAAATTTTTACAGAATAAATTTATTTCTGTCGCTAAAATAAAAAATAAATAAAAAATTAAAGGGAGTTCCCTTTAATTATTATTGTTTGTTGTTATAGCGGCAACAGAAATACACATTCTGTGAAAATTTCAACTATCTACCTATTACGGATCAAGAGATACAGCCCGCTGACAGACATTCACACACAGACGGACAGCGGAGTCTTAATAATAGGGTCCCGTTGGTTACCCTTTGGGCACGAAACCCTAAAAATTAATTGCCAAATGTATATTCGTAGTATGTAAGCGCATCACTACAGAACGGCTGCAATTATTGTCAAGACAAGGTTTGTAGGAAAGAAAAATTTGGGAAAACGAAAAACAAAAATATTTCACCCGGGCAAAGCCGGAGCGGGTCGCTAATTTTCAAAAAAATACTTAGTTACACACCATAGATACTATAGATACCAGTTTCGCCGAATCCAAATAACATGAGACATGGTAAGGAACCTGCCTACCCTTGTCTCATGCTTTAATCCATTACCTACTCATTCATTGCATACAAATAAGTACCGTAAACGTAATTCGGTGCTAATTTTACCATTCATAAGGCAACACATTGGAGTACCGCCCCGCTTTTAAAAGGTCACGAACTCACGAAGAATATGCACTCATGCACCTGATGAAGCCACAAAACAAAAGTGCGCCGGCGCCGATATTCAGACCGGCCAGTCCGTTCCGTCCGTTTCTTCAACATTGTTGCAAATTGGCACAGGTACACATTGTTGTATTTTCCTGTTACTTGTACCTAAGGATGTAAAGTGCTTGATAAAATGTTTTGCACCTGTCTATTGATATTTTAGTTCCCTGGTTATCTTAGTAAACTACAGTTTCTTCTGTTACTACAGCTACACGTTTGAAAAGTCACATGAATTTTTCGTTAATTTTCGTTCTAGAAATTGGGTCTATGTATGGTTAGTATAGATTATGTTTCAATCTGGGACAATAGGGATGATTGCTAAGTACATAAATAATAAATACGTACATAATATAATAATTCTATTTAGCCTGTATCTAAGTTAGATGATCAAAAATTATTGGATACGTATTTTTTGCTTTACCAAACCAATTAAAACTGACTAATATAAAACGCATCAAAGTTCAGGAGTGAGGGTTTGCTACTGCACTTCTGGGTTAAATTTCAACGCCCTGTATCGTCCTCATTTTTTTGTCCAATTTTATGGGTAATTTAACTGACGGACTAAATAGGTGTTTTAGTCATCTACCTTTTTTTTTTGAGTGGTAAATCATCCAATGACATCTCCCACTCTGGGTGGAGCGGCAGGGCGTGTCAGACTCTTATTGACTAAAACCCGCCCCTGTTCCTTCCTGCCTTTATTGCTCGGGGGCGAGGTAACTCGGTTTCGAATTTATCCTCAACCTTCGGGCAGGCATTGGCCATGACGGGCCCAGTCCTTATTGCTGACAACTCTTTGAGGCGCGCGTGGAACACTACGCGCCGTCGACTCTCGAGCCTGGTGTTGATCGGACGGCGAGCTACCCATTACTCGCCGTCCGCAGGCCCGGGTCTACGGTGGCCGGAGATCGTCTCGCGGAGCCGGAAGTCTCAGGCGTCTCCTGCGGCGGCTGCTGCTGAGGGCGTGAGGGCGACTCCGTTGTTGAGTCTCACTCACGCGTCCCGCCTCCGCCTTCGCGAGCATTACTGCTTCGCAGAAGGAGGAGACGGCTTCCCATTCCCTGTCGCTCCGTACCATGGCTTGAACCAGGGCAGGGCGAGAGAGGTCGCTACCGCCTATCGCATCCACGAGGACACGGCGGGGCTCCGCCCAAGCAGGGCAGACCTCCACCGTATGCTCCACCGTGTCCTCGGGACGATCCGCGCAGTGGAAACACTCGGGCGTCTCCTCCCGCCCTATCCGACACAGGAACCTCCCGAAACAACCGTGTTAGTCATCTACCTTGAGGACATGGAATTAATCAGTTACTTTTGGATAGTGGCCATCCAAAGGCTCTTTATGTCTGTATGCCTTGCAAGAGTACTTCTTTAACAGGTATTGCATTCCAAGTGTCAACGCGGCCTATTGTCTTCACATGTTTTGGTATGTTTATGATAATTCTGCAAGAATGATTTACTGTTTTGCTTATCTATAAATTGTTGGGACGTGAAATAAATCTGCCTGTCTACTTCAAGCTATGCAAATCTAGTACCTACCAGACAACTATATAATAGATGGTTACCATATTGCTATTTTGAAAACCCAAAGAATACATTATCAAGTATCTAAAAACATGACAGCCTGATTTGACTGCTAATCAGTTTTTAACCTAATCAGATGGTTAGGTTAGGTTAGCCTTAGTTTTTAGGGTTCCGTACCCGTAGGGTCCACACGGAGCCCTATTTCTAAATCGTTCCACAAGGGCTCTGACGACGTCGGAGGACAAATAGCGTGGCAGGAGTGTGGTTTTAGTCAAAAAGAGTCTGACAGTAACCAGACTGGCTCGCTTTCTTTTTTTTTGGGGGGGGCTGGGATATCATCCAATGACTTCTCCCGCTCTAGGGTGGAGCGGAAGGGCGTGTCAGACTCTTACTGACTAAAACCCACCCGTGTTCCGCCCTGCCAGGCCCAGGGGCGAGGTAACTCTTTCGAATTTATCCTCAACCCCCGGGCAGCCTTCCAGTATCATTGAGGTAATTATCCAGTACTTATAAGTACCTACATATTTTATGTTGCAAAAAAAAAAAAAATATTTGCAAAATAGTTGGGCAAACATCTTCTAAAACTATTGCACAAGTTAATAGCATTGGTAGTTCTTGAGATATTCTGCTGTGACAGACGGACAGACAGACAGACAGACTGAGTCGCACCATAAGGGTTCCTATTTGCCATTATGGTACGGAATCCTAATAATAATAAACATATGATTAATTTAAACACTGATTAGCACTTTCATAAATTCAAAATCTTGTATGGAGCATTTGAATTTAGAATCCACTAATCAGTATTTGAACTAAACTTAACGAGTTTTCTAAATAAGGCTGTATTTAGCTACAAACTCTAAAAATCGACTGTGATGTATTGCTCAGTGATTAAAAAAATGGTAATTGATAGGTTTTAGCTTATCATGATCGTTGTTGTAAACTTACATACTTATCTATAGTAATATGATAATCTATAGGTACTAAATATTATAAAAGAGGTAAAGTTTATGAGGTTTAAGGGGGTAATGTATGGATCTACTGAACCGATTTTGAAAATTCTTTTACCAATAGAAAGTCACGTTATTTGTGAGTGTCATAGGCTATTTTTTTTTAAATCCATGCGGACTAAGTCACGGGCGAAGTGCTAGTAGTACGTATTATATTTAGGTACAGTAGGTGCAGGTATTTTGGAAGCTCCATGCTTGCATGCAAATACACTACTTACACGCGTCAGATTGGAAATATGACTTCGTGGCGAATATTCCACGAAGTCATTACAAGGAGGGCGAAGCCCGACGGCTATAAAACTGTTGCGGAAGATATTAAGGATCGTAATATTATGAGAGCAATAGCGTGTTCCAATATCTTGCTGCGCTTTGCTTATTGGCAAAAAAGTAATTACAGTTCATTTTTTCCTACATCAGCCGGAGTATAATAAGTACATTTATTTTGTTATTCCTTCTAAGTAAGTATCTCTTTGATGTAGTAGATATCTAAATAAGCCCCTTGTTTCTGAGAGGTTTTTTAATTTATTAAACATACTATAATCAAGTGCATACGTGTCTACTCACAATAAAATGTACCTACCCATAAGTAAGTACTTCTACTAAACATTAATTTAAACTAAAATAAAATACAAGGTCATTTAAATAAGGCTAATTTAATTATGTCGCAGATTATGCACAGTAAATCTATGATCAAATCTAATGGAAAGAGTTCCTAATGGTTTTATTCGTGAGAAAAAGCTATACCTACCTAATCAAATCGAGAAAGAAGAGAATTTGACTACTAAATTCTTCTATAGGGTACCTACCTTAGAATATTAAATTACTAGGTACCTAAACACCTAGTTTATTTCAAAGGTGCCTAGAAGGATTCTACTTTAAGGCGCTATTAGCTGCCAACGACCTTGAGTGGTTAGCTTGCGTGTTCTGCGCTGAGCTCACGTAATGCGTCGTATGTCCACCCAGTAATAAGACTCGGCCATCACCGAGCGCTGTCCGAAATTAAACGCATTATTAATTTATTACACATAAAATAACAAGTACTAAACTAAAACACTGAGACTAAATTATAAATAATTAAATGATCTTTAAAATGGTGAAGGTTTCAAAAAATACGTTTTATAGTTTTTGCGTGATTCTCAATTTTTTATCCGCGTTAGACATAAGTTTAGTACAAATTAATTACATAATGTTTAAAAAATATAGTTTCAAATATTCTCAAATCAAATTACGACGGAAATAGTCTAGAGTAACATATATTTTTTTTTCAAAGAAATAAGACTAGTCGTTTAGACGTGATGTTCAATTAAAAACCATTGAAAGTCGTATAACTGCGCCTTAAACATTGATTTGGAACAGTTTTTCAAAAACAACATCAACAAATTCACGATTCTACCACAATTCCCAGTCCCCAGTAACTACTTATAAAATATAAACACGTTCATGCTTTCTTACCTGATCTTTGCCAACAAAAACAGGGTGTAAAACAAAAAGTAGGCGCGAGTCGGCGAGTATAACAACTTCATCGGCGCGAACGATGCACACTGGCCGTTCACGTTCTAAAGTTGCCGCCATTGCCACCTTATCGCGAGACCTGTAAAAAAAAAAACATATAAAATGTGTCCAATGTCCAGCTTTCTCATTAACGTGGATGCTTTGGTTTGGTAGGTTCGGTGAACTAGGGGAATGGGTAGTTCATCTCTATTTTCTCTGGTGAAAACATAGCCTTATGTTTTACCAAATTTGCTGGTTACTTAGAAACTTTTAGCCTGAATGGCCAAAAGTTACCTAGTTAGTTAAAGTACCTATTCTTATTGGAATATTCTATATATTATTCTACTTAAGATGTGATGATATGAGGCTGGCAAAAGGGCACAGCGATTGGGACTAAAAATTGTCAAAGGGAGTCCCTATAGGGAGTCCCCATACTATTAATGATGAATTTAATTTTATAAGTTGGTTCCTTCCTACCTACAGCTGTATGAGTATACAGCTGTAGGTAGGAACCAACTTATAAAATTCAGATTCTTGGAAGGACATTTATTCTACAAAATAATAACCCATTTACCTCAAAATGTAATCGCACTAACCACAATATTTATGTACAGTACAGAAATTAATCAAAACTCTAACACCTGCCTGCTTGTAAGCACACAATTTCTTAGCACCGACCCATTATATTCTACCTAGTCAGGTTTTAGTTAAATACCTAAGTGATGCAGTAGCCTCTAGGTGTCTTGTAACAACTTCATTGGCGCTAACGAGCGAATACCAGTTCTATATCGCCATCTTATCTATGAAGACACGGCTTAAACAAAAAAAAAGATGTACTGACTGAAGATATACTCGTATTTTCCCCATTAAGCTAGTAAGCTTGGCTTTAAAGTAAGAAGCTATGAGAGTAGGTAAAGATGTTTAAT
This sequence comes from Polia nebulosa, assembly GCA_951329385.1. Lineage (NCBI taxonomy): Eukaryota > Metazoa > Arthropoda > Insecta > Lepidoptera > Noctuidae > Polia > Polia nebulosa. The sequence goes on along the minus strand of OX589605.1, from coordinate 14,382,117 downwards.
AGCATTAAATTAACTACGGAAAGGTGAATTATATTCACTATCAACCTTGGTGTCTTGTAACAACTTCATTGGCGCTAACGAGCGAATACCAGTTTTATATCGCCATCTTATCTATGAAGACACGGCTTGAGAAAAAAACAAAAAAAAAGATGTACTGACTGAAGATATATTTTCCCCATTAAGCTAGTAAGCTTGGCTTTAAAGTAAGAAGTTATGAGAGTAGGTAAAGATGTTTAATAAAGCTGGTAAGCTTGGCTTTAAAGTAAGAAGCTATGAGAGTAGGTAAAGATGTTTAATAGCATTAAATTAACTACGGAAAGGTGAATTATATTCGCTATCAACCTTGACATTCTGCCAATGGCTGTCTGAGAGCGACTGAAAATGAGGCCATTAAATAAAAAATAAGTCACCATAGTTTGTGTAAAGCCAAAACCGGGTTTATCCAGTTTCAGTCACCTAGAGGAGGCAAAAGATGTGGCTCGATGAATTAGTGAAGGCCGCGGTAATCTACTGGATACGAAAAGCACAGGATTGGACGATCTGGAGACGCTTGGGGGAGGGTAATGGATGTCTTTCGGATGTACCTAATGATAATATGATGAAATATGATAATAATATACCTAATAAATGATATCATCATCAAAAAAAAATATAATAAATGATATATGATAAAATGATATATAACAAATGATGATAATATGATGAAATGATAATAATGTAAATTAGTGAAGGCCGCGGTAATCTGCTGGATACGAAAAGCACAGGATTGGACGATCAGCAGGTGTATTCGCTAACTCAGTTGACATCAATTTGATAGGCACTATGCAGTACATTGCTCGATGGAAATCGATTATAATAGGCACTACGGTTTTCATATACGTCAAAGCAGCAATGTACCGCAAAGTGCCTATCAAATTGATGTCAACTGAGTTAGCGAATACGCGCTGGAGAGGCTAGGGGGAGGGCAATGGATGTCTTTCGGATGAAATTATAATGATAGTGAGATGAGACAAAATGACAATAATTAGAGACCCACAAACTTTTGGTGCTATACTATATCATTCTTTTTAGACTGACTACTTGTCTCATTTCTTGTAAGCGAGTTAGTAATAAAAAATAAATAAATGGTCGTGTTGAAAGATACTTGCTTGCTATGTTATATAAGGTGTTAAAAATTAACTCTAGAAACTTTAAGGAGTGCTTTGGACCATCGAACTGAATAACTTTTACTATGGGACCAACTTTGAAATCGCGTAAAAAAAATCAGCTGTTCCGTACATTTTGACGAGTTTTGCGAACATAAATGTAGGCAACAGCTGATTTTTTTTTCACGATTTCAAAGTTGGTCCCTTAGTAAAAGTTATTCAGTTCGATGGTCCAAAGCACTCCTTAAAGTTTCGAGAGTTAATTTTTAAACACCCTATATACAAATTATAGTTGTTAGGTGTCCCACGTACTTAACAACTTCATTATCGTTAACGAGAGGACACGGAGACCAGTTCTAGGGCTCGCTATTACTGGGGAAAAATGTTCAGAAATTAAAAATTGCAAAGTGAATGAGAAAAAAGCTTCAAGTAATAAAGTCTGCAAAGCAAATAGACTCACTTGACTGCTATAGTTGCTACAGACTACTACTAAGTTGGTTCTTTATTGACGTCGTTAAATACTTAATTAAATTAATTCATTAACTCACCGACAACGCACAGCCCTAAACCACTGGGTCTAGAAGTATAAAATTTTGCGCAAGATTTCCTTATATATGTATTTTTTTTAATCCTACTCTTAGAGCTACGCTAGTATTATAATATAGTATCTGTGCTTAAAAGGACTTTAATTAAGGATGAAAGCATGTATGGAAATTTTCAATTTTTCCGATGGGAAATCCCATTGGACAATCCCACCACGGCTTGTATAAAGTACATCATAAATACTTATTCAAATATACCTACTTTAATAAGTATTTACCTCGAATTACTAAATTCTTGTTGTGTTCTTTGATGAGGTGTAAAAATCTAGCTGGTCTTAGTGCAGCATCCTAATGAAAAAAAAAGATATAACATAAAATATACATCTTATCATGATTTAAAAGACAAAGAATATAAGAAGAATATCAGGTAACCAAAAACACTAAAACTGAAACAGACCTCGAAGTGTAAAAGAATGTTGTTTATCTAAACTTTTATTTATTTTCAGTATAAGAACAAACTTCCTTAACGGCTCTTCTCATTAAGTGGTGAAGCGATAAATGACAGCAAAACAACATTTACGGTACTCGTAAAATGTCAATTTCATAGTGGCTTTATTTAATATGGTTAAATTAGTAACCATATTGAATTTTGTGCTCTATTCCCCAGAAAATAACGTTTAAATGTTCTTCTGGAGTAGCTGCCAATAAAAGATACAATATAATAAATAAGTTTCATTGCCGAGTCCAATATAACTTAATAGCTTAATCATTTTATACCAGTAAATGGGTAGGATATTCTTTTTCAACTTACAACTCTTTTCTGTTACCATGACAAGAACTGTCCGCAGTTCTAGGGACTTGAGTTTATTATCTACCATAATAAAAAAGTGGGTGCGTACTTATGCACGCAAGTAAGAAGTTATACTACTTTGGCGAAACAAGATAAAAAACCAAACTGTCACAAAGTTTACAAAAGGAAAATAATCATTCTTCATGAACCACAGACCATAGCTAACTTCAGGGTGTCGGTTCTAGCTAACTTCAGTCTGTAGGTTTTTTGTGACGATGTGCGCGCGCATCGTAAAAATTTACTCTCATCATTTTTCCCTAACGCGCCAAAAGAAGGATAACTTCAAAAACCGGCCAAAAGCGTGTCAGACTTCGTACATTTAGGGTTCCGTACCATATGAGGGCAATTAATAATAAACATTTTCATATCTAATAATAAACATTTTCACCAAATTTCAAGTTCATAGGTAGGGAAGTTAATAAATTCTTAGGAACAAAATTTTGTGACAGACAGACGGGCAGACAGATACGTGAATGACAGCAATAGGGTTCCGTTTGGACCCTTCGGGTACGGAACCCTACAAATGGAGTGCAAATAATAAAATATCAATAAAATGTCTGTACTTATCCATAATGCAGAGTACTTCATAAAGTCGTTGATGTCTTTTATAAAGAACACTAAAATGTAGGTGCAGTTAAAGTAAAATGTAGGTGTAAATCATCATTCTCCTGCCCTTATCCCAATTTATTTGGGGTCGGCGCAACATGTCTTTTTCTTCCATACTCCTCTATTAGTCGTCATCTCTGTAGTCACCCCTTTTTTACCCATATCCTCTTTCACACAGTCCAACCATCGTTTCTTTGGCCTTCCCCTACTCTTATAGCCATCCACATCCATACACAAGACTTTCCTCACGACATTTTCTTCATTCCTCCGCATCACATGCCCATACCACGACAACCGATTTCCACACAACTTTTCAGTCAGCGGTGCCACTTTCAGACTTCCTCTTATATACTCATTCCTAATTCTATCCATGCGCGTAACACCACACATCGATCTTAGCATTCTCATCTCAGCTACATGCAATTGCTTTTCATTCATCCCTTTTGTGGCCCAACATTCTGAACCATACAAGACAGCAGGTCTGACCATTGTTTTATAAATCTTCCCCTTAAGTTTTAGGGGAATGCGGGAATCACAGATAGTCCCGGTGACCTGCCGCCATTTCATCCATCCAGTGTTAATTCTGTGCTTAACAGTCCGATCTATTTCGCCATCGCTTTGCACGAGTGAACCGAGATACCGAAAATCGGAGCAGACTGGGAGAAGCGCGCCATCTAGCACTACAGCTTCAGAACTGGAGAGACCGCCGAAATCGCAGAACATGTATTCAGTTTTGGTTCTGCTGATTTTCAAGCCAACTTTCTCCAGCTTCTGTTGCCATTTCTCCAATCTGCTCTGGATCTCAGGTCCATCTTCACCGACCAGAACAATGTCGTCGGCAAACAGCATGCACCAGGGTGCCTCTTCCTGTATTTCCGACGTAAGAGCGTCCATAATCAACAGGAAGAGGTAAGGACTTAAAGCCGACCCTTGATGCAAGCCTACAGCCACACTGAACTTATCGGTGTTGCCAGCAGCCGACCGGACGTAGGTACTAGATTGTCTGTACATAGCACGAATCAACTCAACATACTTCCCAGGCAAACCTTTCTCTTTCAAGGCCCACCACAACACATCCCGAGGTACCCTATCATACGCTTTCTCAAGATCAATGAACACCATGTGCAAGTTCTTGTGCACACGTCTGTACTTCTCGCACAATTGACGGAGAGCGAAGGTGGCGTCCATTGTCCCTCGACCTGGCATAAACCCAAACTGGTTCGGGGTAATCTCACTCTCCTCTCGCAATCTTTTCTCTATCACTTTCTCCCATACTTTCATAGTATGTGACATGAGCTTTATCCCTCGATAGTTGTTGCAGTCCTGTACATCCCCTTTATTCTTGAAGATGGGCACTAGCGAACTATTGCACCATTCTTGTGGGATCACTTCTTCATACAACAACTTATTGAAGAATAAAGTCAGCCACATACATCCATCCTCTTTTAAACACTTCCATACTTCCACTGGTATGTCATCAGGGCCCATGGCCTTTCCATTTTTCATACATTGAACTGCCTTTCTTACTTCATCCATGCTAATTTCTCTCAACAAACCCATATTTACTTGTACCTCTTTGAGCACACCACTCCATTCATTCTCTTCGTTCATCAACTTTTCAAAATAAACCTTCCATCGCTCTTTTATTTCGTCATCTTTCGACAAGACTTTACCGAGTTCATCTTTCATACATTTTATATGCATTATATCCCTCGTTCTCCTTTCTCTTAATTTTGTAATCCGGTAGAGCTCCTTCTGGGCTCTAGGGCTGTCCAGTAAATTATATAACTTTTCCTGCGCCTTAGCCCTGGAAACTGCAACCGCCTTTTTTGCCTTCCTCTTCCATTCTTTATAAATTTTCTTTTTCTCTTCTTTCAAATTATCATTTCCGGTTTCTACATTCTGCCATACTTTAAACGAAATTTTCTTTTCTTTTAGCATCTTTTGCACATCTTCATTCCACCACCATGTATCCTTTTCTATCATGCCTTTACCTTGCGATTCTCCAAACACATCTTTTGCTACTCGCCTTATACAATCCGCCATCTCTTTCCAACATTCATCCACAGATTTTCCTTCCATATCCTTCATTTCTATCATTTTATCTACCACTTGACTCTTAAACATACTTCCACACTCCTCATTTTCTATCATACGCCATCTGATTTTGGGTGGGGGCCGTTCTTTGTTCCTACTGGACGAGACACTGACTGTTACGTCCATCAATATGAGCCTGTGTTGAGAGACTAAGCCTTCACCTGGCAACACTTTACAGTTTTTGACTGTTTTGAGACTGTTTCGTCTCACCAAGAAAAAGTCAATTTGGGTCGCGTGCTGGCCACTTTTGTAAGTGATCAGGTGTTCGTCTTTCTTTTTGAACCAGGTGTTAGTTATTGCCAGGTCAAAAGCCGAAGCAGCTTGCAGCAATGTCTCGCCATCAGTATTACGGTCTCCGTACCCCCAACCACCATGCACTCTCTCATAACCGTACTTCAGACTTCCTACATGCCCATTAAAATCACCCCCCACAAACACCTCTTCACTCTCCTGTACATTCATCATCACACAATCGAAGTCCTTCCAAAACTTTTCTTTTACACTATCCTCACATCCTGATTGGGGTGCATACGCACTAATAACATTTACTATCATACTCTCCACAACCACTTTAATAGCTTTCACTCTATCACTTACTCTTTTAACATCCACCACACATTCTTTTAACTCACTATCCAAAACTATGCCCACACCATTCCGTTTGCCATCACTTCCACAGTAATAAAACTTATATCCTTCTCCTAATTCTCTTGCTTTTGCACCCTTCCATTTCGTTTCTTGCAAACACGCTATATTTATCCGTCGCCTTTTTAAAACATCTGCTAACTCTCTTCCTTTTCCAGTCATAGTACCTAAATTCCAGCTCGCACACCTCAATCTTAATTCTCTCACTCTCCGAGCTTGCGTCTTACGTCGCACCCGCCCGTCCTGGTGCGACAACCCTTGTCCATTTCCCACAGGAGCCGGGTGCTGCCCCTGCGCGTCGCCTGTGGGGTACGCCCTAGCCCTATCGCACATCATATTTTTCCAGACCATGATGCAAAAAGGTTTTGGCAAAAGTTTTATAGCCGGCCGCCTGCCTGACGCCAACCCTCCTTGGGAATGCTGTTGTTGGTGGTTTACCCGCCACCGCGCGGGTGGCCCAAGGTGTTTTAGTAGTATGCACTAGGGCTCAAGCTCCCTTAGTCGCCTCTTACGACACCCACGGGAAGTGATGGGATGGTACTATTCTTTTACGTCCGACACCATACGGTACATATGTAGGTGTAAATATGTAATATAAATAATTTTTTTTATATTTTTATGCTGAAAAAATAGGTAACAGTACACCATCCAATGACTGTCATTTTTTTTTTTATTTGCGTGAACCTGGTGACTGTCAACAAATATTGAAGTTATACTTTTTAGGCGCGTTATGAAAAAATGATGAGAGTGAAATTTTGAGATGCGCGAGCATCACTGTCACACAAAATTCACAGGCTGAAGTTAGCTAGAACCGACATCACCCTGAAGTTAGCTAGAACCGACATCACCCTGAAGTTAGCTATGGTCTGTGGTTCATGAAGAATGATTGTTTTCCTTTTGTAAACTTTGTGACAGTTTAGTTTTTTATCTTGTTACGCCAAAAAAGTATAACTTCTTACGTGCGTAGGTACATAAATGTACACACACACTTTTTTTTTTGTTTCTTTTTCTAACCATATTTTTTTCTTTTTAAAGACGCAAAATTACCAATGGCTATAGCAATTGGCAATTTTGCGTCTTTTAAGACCGTTCAAACTTTTTTGTACTCTGTCTGACTGTCAGTAATTTTTACTGCACTCTTAGGTGCGTTTAGATTTTTTTTTACCAGCTATAATATTTGTAAACCTATAGTGGTTTCTAAAAAACTAATATAGGTGGGGTTTGCAAATTACAAGCTGAAGGATTAATTCAAAGAAAACCACTAGGTAAATGAAAAAATCTTCAAGTTTATTTTCACCGCCTTTTTCATCTGATCTACATGAGGTACAACCTTCTTGATATAAAGCTTGAAAACACAGTACTTACTGGAAGTTGATGGCTTCTACTAAAACTTTGAATTACGTACCTTTACTTAATGATTGAGAAACTTCATTAGCAGTAAATGTCAAGTACCTCATCACTGATGAGCTTTCAAAGGGAACTTTTAAGCTATTAAGCCGTCCAATAATTAATCCGGCTTATAGTTTTCTATAAATATTGCGTGAAGAGTTTGATGGCGTGCTAAATGCCAAATGGTTTTTCTAGTGAACCTATCGAGTTATTTGATTAGTTTTTTTTGGCACCTTTTTTATGTGCTTATTGTGTTGCACTGCACAATAAAGGCGTCCCTTTCACCTTTCCAATTTTCTCAGTTTATTGCAATATCTGATCTTTAGGCTCCCAAGCCTTATCGCCATCTCCTAAGCCTACCGCGTCACTGGTACTACGAAAGTAAATATCGAAATATGTAACACTTTTTTTTATTTAATGCGATTGTTTAGAATAATTACAAAGTATATACACGCTAAGAAAATAAATACAAATATGTACAAGCGGCTTAAAAAAGGGTAGGCGTGAACCTCATTGGGCATATAGAAATTCTATCTAAATCGCTGTCAATGGGAAAAGTGCCCAGAACTCTGGCAGCATTGTCACGCGAAGAGTCGACTAATTGCTTGCTGATGTCATGGAAAACTCAATGAGCACTCAATCCGGGCCCCTTAAAAATGTATTTGATTATATCATTTTCTGATAGTAAATAAATCATTTATGTATGTAGATCTTCGTTTATTTTCTATCCACAAATCCCAACTACATAGTTACCTTTAGAGTATCTATCTACGAGTATATTATAAAAGTTTGAAATACGAGATCTTCGAATACTTTCAATACAACATTAAATCCGTCTAGTTTACGACGTGGAGCGACAAGTCTCGTCGATAAAGGGAAACGTATTTAAAGTAATATCCTGCATGTATTGTGTGTTCGTTTTATAAGTCCCGGTAATACCGCGGCCTTAGTGCCGTGGTAGCGTCTGTGTACACAGTACGTCTTCGTGTTGTCCAGGCGTGGGTTGCCAATCTTCGGGTGATTTAAAAGTTCAAAATTCTGCTTGGAAGGGGTCAATGACGTTGGTCAGTGTTCGTATGGGCAATGAGGCTGTTGGGTCCTCTAAAAATTTCCTCTGGTAAAAACTACTTTAGTTTAGGATAGCTTGCAGTTTTACCCCCGTTTTATTCTGTCCCAGGATAGTCCAGACTTCTTGATCTACAGTCTCATACAGGCCGTATAGGTACAGGCGTATAGATATATCAGCCCTTTTATTTAGGAAATTCCACCTTTTTTTTTATTGTTGATAGGCACGCGTTTGACCACTATCTCACCTGATGGTAAGCGATGATGTGGTCGAAGATGGAGCACGCTTGCCTAGAAGAAATCTAGGGAAAACATGTCCGTGAATTTCATTAAAAAGTTCTAAGTCTCAAATAAAAGTTCAGTTTTATTCAAAATGTTGACGATACCTGCCCGTGATCCTCTCGCATCCAGCTGCGATATCTTCATTTGGCGGTCGGCAGGTGTCACGTGGTCCCACTCTACCCATCCCTTTCGCACTCCCACCATACCCTATCTATCTCTCTTTTTCTTTTGTGCTCGGTTCTATAGGAAAGCTTTACTAAGGTTTGTAAGTTTTTTTTTTGTTGGAGGCTTTATTTATTTCTGTCGAGTTCCTGCAGTTACAAATAAATATGTTTATTTCTTCGTCTTCATTTTGAGGAAGAAAGTTTATGTGTATGTTGTAGGTTTTTATTAGATACCTGGAGATTATTTTGAGATTGTGACTTGCATTTATAATTGCTACGAATAAATTGTACTTCATTAAAGTGGATGATTGTGTGGAATAGTAATGAGTGTAATACTGAAAAAATTCTTAGCGGTGATTTGGTTTCCGAGTGTCTCGTAAACTTGAACGATAATGCTGGCTGCAAAAATATTTATACTTTTAAAAATTAAGCTAAATAAGCCTTATATTATGTTCTAGAACCTAGAAAACAAAATAAAGCTGGCAAACACAAAATTGTCCTAAATGTAGCATCACCTACGGTAGCGAGCAAACAAAGCGATCATGTCATCATGATTAGTCAAATAAGTTCTAACGTCAACAAAACTAACATAAAAAATAAATACAGATTAGCGACTTACTGAGAAAAACAAAGAAATGCTCCCAAAACGGGAGCTGTCAACCTGAATAAGCAAAGAAAACTTTTTACACATATAACTGAACCTGACATTGGATTTTGAGCCCTATAACTACGAAATGAAGTGTAGTAATGTGTTTGTTTGTGTGGTAAAGTTGTTTTTGTAAAGGTATAAGTTTAGTTTACACAGTACTGGGTAAATATTTGTGAAGTGGGAGTCAAACAGTGGAGTAATCTTAGTAATGTTGAAAGTGGCGGATTATCTTATTCACCTTGCGCAGTGAGCCGGAAATATCTGTATCTAGGTATTGTTTGTGTTGTATTTGTATCACTTTTAGAATAATAGTTTAATTTTTAACGTTCTTTGGCCTTTTGAGTGAAGGCACCTTGCTACGAGTATTTTTCCTGATATAACTGGTTATTTATTTTTTACCGTCGTAAACATTGGTTTTAATACGGAACAGTGAGAATTGAGAGATCATGGGGATTTTTTGTGTAATTATTCTAACTTGTCTAGCAACGTTAGATCATATCACTGAAAACTGACAAGTTTATTAACTTTTTATGCACTTCGTAATTCGAATAAATCTTATTAACATAACAGCCTTTCCTAGAGATGTCGGGCACCAATATATTATAAAAAAAAAACAACCAATCGAACGTAAAATCTTTCGATATACCTATTTGTGACAATTTCAAAAAAAGAACATGGACATCAACCAATAAATTGATAGGGCAAAAAAACCACGATCAGAATCTGAGCCATTCCTAAAATAAAGAACAAATTGCTTTTTTTGAGTGGCCATAACCGAACGTTGGTGAGGTGATTAATCATGGAGCAAAGCTTATCATCGTACTGTATCGGGAATAGAAACATGAGTGTAAGAAAGTCTTCTTTTTTGTTTTTTATTGTTTGCTTCACCTGCGGCGCGGGCACCGTTGATCTTTTCAAGACAGTTCTTATGAGATCGACCTTCAATTAAAATATAACCTTAAGTTAAAAATGGGTACTAAATTATTTTCTTGGAGGTTATAGTGTATTTACAAGTTGCAAAATACTTAAGTTGGTTGGTGCTATCAACATGATTTTTTTTTTACTTTTACTTCCACCTTGTGTAATCATACCATAAAATCCTTAACTTTTATCAGGTTAGAAATATCAAGTCATTTTTATATTCTTTTTGTAGTTTAAAGTTCTACATAATCATACAAGCAAATAAAAGCATTACTCACCCACAGTTTACATTTAATCGGACGTCACACTCGACGGTTTTTTTTTTTGGGCGTGTTGGGAAGTCATCCAATGACTTCTCCCGCTCTGGGTGGAACGGGAGGGCGTGTCAGACTCTTACTGACTAAAACCAACCCCTGTTCCTTCCCTGCTTGACTGCCCAGGGGTGCAGTAACTCATTTTCACAATTTATCCGCTACCCCTAGGCATCAGACTCGATGGTTGGAACACGAATTGTAAAATTTATAATCATGATGCTATGAAAGGTTAGGGATGGAACGTCATTGGACATTAAATGAAGGAAGGATCGTTAAAATGTGTGAGTGACTTTGACGAACGTAACGATGACGTATCGGCTTCTCATTTTGTCTATGTGAGCTTATTTCGCGTGCACAGATACAAGCCGGCTTCTCATTCTAGTACTTCAGATTGTTGGATTTTGACACTCCGTCTATAACCTTTAGTCAATAATTGAGATAACTACCAACTATAACTATAAGCAAATAATTTATAGTAAACAAACTGTAGTCAAACTAGCTATTTATCCTGTATTATAATGTGATTAAATAGAGTAATTAAATAAGTTTGTTTACATACACTTGTCTAGAAAGAGTTTAATTTGGAGCAGCTTGTAACAATTGACACGGCATTATTGCGGTTGCTATCTAAGTCTAAAGTAATGTCATAAAAAGGTTAGGTTGTAATTTGGATGTGACTGGAAGTACCAATTAAATTGCGAAAATTGATATTCTTTCACTGATAGAAAGCAACACTATCGCTGAGTCATACCCAGGCCTGCGGACGGCGAGCAGTGGGTAGCTCACCGTCCGATCAGCACCAGGCCCGTGAGTCGACGACGTGTAGTGTTCCACGCGCGCCTCAAAGAGATGTTGTCAGCCACCACTGACGGGGCCCATCGTGGCCGGTGCCTGCATGCCTAGGGGTAGCGGATAAATTCTGAAAATGAGTTAGCGCACCCCTAGGCACTCAGACAGGGATGGGTTTTAGTTAGTAAGTGTCTGACACGCCCTTCCGCTCCACCCAGAGCGGGCGAAGTCATTGGATGATTTCCCACCCCCACAAAAAAAAAAACATCGCTGAGTCATAGGAAAAAATGCAGGGTTCTTACGAGATAGGCCTCGCAGTCGCAAGAGAAGCTAGCCTCTTATTAACACAGATTTTTACAGTGGGACAACAAATAAACTGATTATACTATGTTTCAGATAAATTTGCAATAAAGTACATTGACCTTTCCCTAATAACTCTTCGTAGGTACCTGAACGATTAAATATAAATCGTTTCGTAATCGTTTTTCTTTATTAGACAATGGTGTTGATTCTGTTATGTACAAACTAAACTTAATTTAGGCTATTGCTATCTTTTTCTCTCTAATAAAACAAGAAAGAGACGGACGTAAATTAGAGCTGTCAAATTTAGTTTGAACGGGTACACGTAAAAACATGTCGTCTAAAAACACGGCGAAGCGCAAGGCGTAAACTAGTTTGACATCTCTAACTTAGTGCATAGCTATAGCCGTCCTTTTTGTCGCACTGCCTTTTAGTAAAAGATAGCAATTCTCTAGTTTTAGTTTAGATATTGAACAAGAGAATCCGTGCCATGCATTGGCACGGATTCTCTTCCGAAAAGATTCCGAAAAGGATTCCCCTCCCTTATCTGTGAAACTACTGAGTTTAAAAGTTTGAAAAAAATACAGGAAATAATTCTTTACTTATAGATTACAGAAAAACCTATGAGAAGTCTATATTTTTACAAACTTTATATTAATTTGCTTTAGTTTGGTTTGTATTCGGTTACAAATTAGCAACCCATTTTTCAAACACTTTCTGGTCTTTGATTAAGTTAAAACTTGCATTACTCATAAAATTAAGTACCCAATGCAATTATATAGTAGTAGGTAGCTGGTCTGTTGATGGAGCTGGTAGGCAGCCAAAGCTCTACCAAACAAGATGGCACCATCGTGTTTGGTCTCATTGCATATGTTTTGACAAGTTACGTTCGACTTGTTGTGTTTAATTAGTATTTTTAAGTTCATGTAAAAGTATTTGTGATTCGTACGGAACCCTTTGCGCGCGAGTCCGACTCGCAGTTGGCCGGTTTTTTTTTTGGTGTTAAATTACCTACGCGTCACCATTGCTTCAAATCCTCGTGTTAGATTTGTCAAACGAAGCGTCGTTCGATTCCATATCGAATGACATACGTAACGTATTTTGACAAAAATTTAGCGTAGTAGTTCTAATTTTCTGTGTCTTAACTAGAAATTTACCAAGGCAGCTACTTCTCATTCAGAAAGGTTAATTCATACTGTTTTGTTTGGCTTATTACACAAGCAAGCATTTGGAACGAGTAGGCGTTGCGCAGACGCCCATTGTACGAGCGGACACATTGTCATCCGCGAACAATGTTACTTCTTAATTGAGATGAACATCCACGCCAGGTTAGTGAACCGGACTGAGTTTACAATGTTATGTATAATATGAATAAGAAGCACATAAGTTGGAACATTATTAGATAAGTCAGATTTCGACGCAACGCTGGTAAGTTTTTTTCTTCGAGTTAAGGGTGAAATTGTATACCTACTTATATTCCAATTTGTGAGCTAATCTAACCTTACTTTGAGCTTCCCTAACTCAGACAAAACCTCACTTTGATCTCTGTGCTACTATAACTCTGAACTACCCTAATCTAACTCTGAGCGAACCTAACTCTGCACTAATCTAATGAAACTCAACCTAACTCTGTTCTAACCTAAATATGAGCCAAACTGACGCTCAGCTAACCTAACGCAGAGCTGAATCTAATTTTGTCTAAGCCCTGTGGACATTACGCAGTTGCGACTTTGCAAGTGCCGACCTTTCTGAAGAACACCACTAATAAGGTATTGTGACACAGCCTAATCTCAGCGGGTCTGTACCGGCTTTTAGCGGGCAGTTAAGAATATTGGAGAGTCGATGGAATTATGATTAAAGAGTAGATATCAATTTTGTTTTATGTCAGACAGGAGTTTTTCCTGGCAAGTGGGCACACATGTAATTCTATAATTACCAATATAGTTATTTAAAGTGCCCTCAGCTCTTTTTTTATCCGCCCGTATCAAGTTACCCTTTTATGAACCGCACTCTCGAGTTGCCAGCGAGTGAGCCGTCTACCCTGAAGATTCTACAGCGTCCCAGGATCCCTACAGGCCGTACTGGTGCCTTGGGCACAGTATACATATACTCCTAGGTTTCCCTTCCATACGGCGGCAAATGATCACGTGCTGCCGTGCACAGCGAGGCTCAGGGGAGACCTCTTTACAGTCTCCTCAGGGATGTGCACTAACAGGCGTTGCATAGAGGGGGTTCCGGAGTGGTCTTTTAAGAGGTAACGGGGCCCCTCTTGCATGCTAGTCCAAGATAAATAAGGATTTATCTTGGAGTAGCATGCTCAAAATCGAAGAACGGGATTTGCTTGCGCCCAGCATGCTTGTCGTGGTGACTTTTATGACTACAAAAATAATTCCTAAATAATGAAGTACTTAGTTTATCGTGTCTGTATTAGCATAACGCGTACAGGGATAACCGTCAGTTGATGCCTCATTTCATATAGGTAATGCGGCTAAGGGCCTTTTAGGAGTTGGCTTCGGGCCCTGAAAGTACCATGTAAACGAGTAGGCCAGTTTACTACATAGAGAGCAATTCTCATCGTTGAAATATATGACTAGCTCCGGATTATAAACAGTACTTATTATTAGCTGATATCTTCAATGTTTTACTTCGCCTATACCTCTGCAATTCTCGGTTTAGCTAAACTTAAACTAAGTACCTAAATCAGTCAAGTTTACGACCTTGCCAGCATTCGTTTAAGATCGGACGTCGTCCAAATAAATTTTGTTCTTAACATTTACCTAATCTAACACAATAATTTATGGTGCATACGATTTCTGAGCCAATAAAATATTCATAAGGTGATAAAATCTTTCGGAGAAGTGGTGTAGAAATAAAAAATAAAAAAAATGTACCGTGTCATATTGCCGTAACTGGCTGCATATGGCACCCGGCAAATTGGGTTTGTTTCTTGGTGTAAAAAGTCGCACAACTGCGTATTAATGTATGCAGTTTGTACTTTTCGGCCGTGGTTTTCCGTTTAAATAAGTTGTTCTGATAAGTGTTCGCACGGTCGCACCGCTGCGTTTATAAATCAAGTTTCGTTTTTGGGCATATCTACTGCATTAAGATGTTGTAAGTGACACGTCTCTTCAACATTCCTTTCGACAAAAATGGTGTTGCTGGCAATGGTTTTTATGTCAAAAAGATGATGACTGTCCATTTCTGCTTCGTTCACCTTTCAAAAGAAGTTGAAGGCTGATATTATTTGTGCTTGTGTGACATCTTTGCTCATGATGGAATGTAGCTTTATTTAAACACAATTTAATGATAAAGTTAGTCATGCAAAAATTATAATAAGATTTAGTTACCTAGTTACTTACCTATTACCCAGCACCTTAGCAGATGATGACGTTTCCCGAAACTCAAAACCAAGTGACTAAAAGAAAAGACTACCATATCTAATAAAATACACATCATTAGCCTTTTAATGTCCCCACTACTGGGGCACAGGCCTGCTCTCTGTGAAAGGGTGTGGGCCGTAATCCACCACGCGGGCCCAGTGCGGATTGGTGGATGTCACATCGTCTAATAAAATAAAAGATAAAAAATAATTGAGTCGTAAAGCAACTAGATAATTAATATTAACGACGATGACAGTTCTAATAACAAGTGTGTAATAATTCAAAGAATATGATTAAGCCGGCACGAGCACCTACGAGCCGACATTCGGCTGACAGAAAGAATTTATTGATGGTAGATTGATTTAGAAATCTACCTCTTGACAAATCGGTACCGTCAAACGAGGTGCATAGAGACGCAGGGGTGAATAAATTGCGGGATTGTTCGAAAGAGTTACCATGGCCCCGGAACGCCAGGGGCAAATGAAGGAACACGAGTGCGTTTTAGTCAGTAAGAGTGTGACACTCCCAAATGCTGCAAACAATTTCTAAATAACGTGAAAAATTCCTGCAACGTTTTGTTACTATATTAACCCCTTTTTTTTTGAGGGTGAGAAATCATCAAATAACTACGCCCGCTCTGAGTGGAGCGGTAAGGCGTGTCAGTCTCTTAGTGACTAATACCTACCCGTGTTCCTTCAATTGCCTGTGCCAGGGGTCGCGGTGACTCTTTGAGACACACCCGCGACCAACTGCCTATTCTCCCTTTATTTTATACTAGCGACCCGCCCCAGCTTCGCTCGGGTACAAATTATACATATAAACCTTCCTCTTTAATCACTCTATCTATTAAAAAAAAACCGCATCAAAATCCGTTGCGTAGTTTTAAATATTTAAGCATACATAGGGATATAGGGACAGAGAAAGCGACTTTGTTTTATACTATGTAGTGATTTTTTACTCTGCGTTCCTATTCACTCTGTTTGTAGGTTATCTAATGTTTTCGCAACGGTGAAGGGTTATCTTCTCGAAAGCTAGAAACATCGCTGTAAGCCCGTCAAGAAGGAAAAGACCGTTGAAGCTAGTAAAACATCGCTGTAAGCCCGTCAAGAAGGAAAAGACCGTTGAAGCTAGTAAAACATCGCTGTAAGCCCGTCAAGAAGGAAAAGACCGTTGAAGCTAGTAAAACATCTCTGAAAGCCCGTCAAGAAGGAAAAGACCGTTGAAGCTAGTAAAACATCGCCGTAAGCCCGTCAAGAAGGAAAAGACCGTTGAAGCTAGTAAAACACCGCTGTAAGCCCGTCAAGAAGGAAAAGACCGTTGAAGCTTGAATAAAATTCATGCTAGGTTACAATTCAAAATCAACCCATTGCTTGGTTTTGACTTCTGCAGGAAAATTAGTTATTACTGTACTATAAATCTAGGTTTGATTCCTATTAACAACTGATCAAATAAATTGCTATATAAAAAAAAATATTCATAATTTATGTCCACAATCCTTGAGATGATTTCAAACCGACGCGCAGTGCGATCTTAAGTATAGTGAGCTGCCAACAGGAAATAAAAGTCGTGAGAATAATATAAATTAAGAGGTACAGCTTCGTCCCAACGAAGCGAAGGCTTCGATAATTGAGATGTCAATTTTTTCTAAGCCGGGACCGGCCGGACCGCTTTTTGAATATTTATAACGTGAGCGGACCGTAATTTAAGTTTACCTCTCGTTATCTCTGTTCCTTTATCTAACTCGGTTCATTTGGACTTGTACTTGTGTTAAGTGGGATCTATAATGGGCCAACTTCTCGGCTTAGAGGTTAGGTTAACGAAATGTTCGTTTATTCAATTTCTACTACGTCGTTCGTTTGTTAATTTCAAGCACTATTATAGAAAGCTTTTCTCCTGAAGTTTTTTTTTTATCATAATTTAGGCATTATGGGAAACATGTCCAGTGTGACGCCAGATTCAATTCGAATAGAAATACTATTTAAAGCATTAGGTATGTTCACCCAATTAATCCCGTTTCACACAACACGTGACGTGCTCAGGTAAAGGTTCCTCAGATCGACATTTCAATAGATTTTTTCATGTATCTATCATTCAGTCTTTCCTTATTAAATCTTTGAATAGATGACGTTTATGAAAAAAATCTTTTACAAGTCTCGTGCACGATTTAAACGTCAATCACACTTTCTGTAGAGGTAATGGTAGGTTATTGTTATAATTCCATGGGTTTTGTTCCCAAGTCACAGTTGGTCCTTTCATAGGCTCTCTGCATGTCGCGGGAGTTGTAAACCTAATGCTTTGTGCTGCAAATGATCCGTTAAATTATTGCTGCTTCTTTATGTGAACGAATTCATTTGCACTTTATACTGCATCTATAGTCTTTAGAAGTAAAATACTGTAGATTATGAGCATGAAATCTTTTGTACAGTGGATAGGTCCTACGGCATTTTTTTTTTTTGATGTTTCAATATGGCACGAGACAAAGACCCCTTATGGTTAGAAGAAAGTAATCATAATCGGGTATTTTTAATAAAGCAATAAAAATAATTAATTATATTATATTATGTTGGGAAAGTCGGTAGGTACTGTGGAACCTTCAGGGCTCCAGGGGTGCGTAATAGCTAGTGGAGCTGTCTCCCTCGCTGACTGCGAGAGTGTCGTGTGACTGACTACATGAATAGTGTGAGAAATAAAAGAGGAGGAGGGCACTGCACTCCGAACTATATTGATAAAAATTAATACATTTTCCCACTTGGAGGGGCTGATCTGAACTTCTCAGTAAACTCATCAAGGCACACTCCATTCGTGCCCGAGGAAAACATCATCTTTACACTCCCATGTGACACTTGCAATAAGTAATTAAAACCAACCATCTCTTCTTTCTTTTAAATCCTGGCGGTGTTATCGCAGCACCAGTCCTCCACTTATCCTTACACATTGCACGTCGTACTACACGGCGCCGACCGCCACATGTGGAGCCCTCAAAGCTACAGAAGCACCCCTGGAACTTTAAAGGTTCCACAGTGGCTACTTATAGTACATTTACCAACTCGCAGTAAAAAATAAATTGCATGGATCATCATTTCAATAACAGTCATTTTAAAGTAATGGAGAAAAATTTTGTGAGATTCGTTTAAAAATCGTACTGTTTGAAAAAAAAACACAGTAGCACGCTGGTGTACGGAGTTTAACTGGTTTAACCCTAGAACCGTACTCACTAGGGTAGGTATCCCGAGAAATAAATCCATTTTTAGGGTTCCGTACTCAAAGGGTAAAACGGGACCCTATTACTAAGACCTCGTAGTCCGTCCGTCTGTCTGTCTGTCTGTCTGTCACCAGGCTGCATCTCATGAACCGTGATAGTTAGATAGTTGAAATTATCACAGATGATGTATTTCTGTTGCCGCTATAATAACAAATACTAAAAAACAGAATAAAATAAGTATTTAAGGGGAACCCCCTTAAATACTTACTACAACAAACGCAAATTTTTGCCGTTTTTACAGATAATTGTTAGTGTAAGTAAAATAATACTAAACAAAAATACTAATAACTCACAGAACACACGCCCTTACGACATCCATCACTAACTTACTATCATCACACTCACACACATGCAACATAACACTAATATCCTTCTTAAACAACACACTGCCTTACATAACACTGAACACACACCTGCAAGCAAGAATTTCTTATATTTTAAAATGATATCGTAACTTCTGTAATGTATATCACTTCAAATTATATCGTAACTTCTGTAGTGTATAATACTTCTGTACTTGTTTTTTGTAAATACCTAGTTTTCTAAATTTGTATTGCTCTGCTAATCCTAGATGTCGATTCAGGTCCATGCTTAACATAAAAATGCATTGTCATCAGAACTGAACCGAAATGTAAAAAAATCAACTCCGTAGGCTATGAGGAAGTGGTTCTAATTCAGTTTACAAGATTTAACCCGAAGAAACATAAGTTACCGAGGTTACAGGAGTACCTACACACCCGGGCCTGCGGACGGCGAGTAATGGGTAGCTCGCCGTCCAATTAGCACCAGGCCCGAGAGTCGACGGCGCGTAGTGTTCCACGCGCGCCTCTAAGAGTTGTCAGCAATAAAGACGGGGCCCGTCATGGCCGATGCCTGCCCGGAGGCTGAGGATAAATTCGAAACAGAGTTACCTCGCCCCCGGGCACTAACGGCAGGAAGGAACAGGGGTGGGTTTTAGTCAGTAAGACTCTGACACGCCCTCCCGCTCCACCCAGAGTGGGAGAAGTCATTGGATGATTTCCCACCCCACAAAAAAAAGGAGTACCTACATACAAACAAGGCAAGTTAAATAAAAGTTTGTAAAATACTTTGTACTTGCTGCATTGAACTCGCAATTTATCATCACTACTCTTCAAAATCATGAATGTTTTTCCAATTTCGCATTATAAGAGACCACCCCATAATTTGGCCTCTTTTTTCCATGAAACCGCCAATATATCGATGTTGATGCTTTCTAATCTAGTGCATCGTAGGTTGCCTAGGCTGGTATATTTAACACCCACTCTGGTCAAGATCTCAGATCGAAGACACGCTGGCAAGTCTCAGCGACGCGCACCACTCATCTCTTAGAAGAATACCCAGACGCAATCCCGCACGAAGTTAAAAAGTTACGACTATGTACATAAAACAATAAACAATATTTTGTACCCTAGGGTACGGTTTACGGAGTGGCGCGAAGAGGCGAAACGCCGAGGCGAAAGTCTGCTGCCGCGACATCTCGCGGCTCGGCGAACAGAGCTCCGGTAGGATCTCATGGCGACATGGAGAGAGCAACTATCGCAACCCAGCGCTGGGCATGCCACAATTGCGGCGGCAGTGTCCCACTTTGAGGAGTGGCTGGAGAGGCGCCACGGCATCCTCACCTTCCGCCTGACGCAGGTTCTCATCGGACACGGCTGTTTCGGGAGGTTCCTGTGTCGGATAAGGCGTGAAGAAACGGCCGGGTGTCACCATTGTGCCGATCGCCCAGAGGACACGGTAGAACATCGAATCATCGGGGTGTCATCGCTTGGATACTGGGCTTTTGAAAATTAATGTGCGTTTTGTAATCTGTGCAAAATAAATAATTTTTCTTTCTTTCTTTTTCTTTAACATACGGTGGAGATCTGCCCCGCTTGGGCGGAGCACCGCCGTGTCCTCGTGGAGGCGACCGGCGGCAGCAACCTCTCGCACCCGGCGCTGGTCCAGGCTCTGGTACGGAGCGAGAGGGAAGGGGAAGCAGCCTTCTCCTTCTACGAAGCAATAATAACGGAGTCGCTTTCATGCCCCCAGCCGCAGCCGCCGTAGGAGACGCCCTGGGCGTCGGGGTTCTCGAGACGATCTGTTGAGTCTTCCTCACCCGTTCCGGCTCCTCCTTCGCGAGCATTAATGCTTCGTAGAAGAAGGAGACTGCTTCCCATTCCCTCTCACTCCGTATCATGGCCTGAACCAGGGCCGGGTGCGAGTTGTCGCTGCCGCCGATCGCCTCCACGAGGACACGGCGGTGCTCCACCCAAGCGGGGCAGATCTCCACCGTATGCTCCACCGTGTCCCCTGGCTGATTTACAAAATGGTGACACCCGGGTGTTTCCTCCCGTCTTATCCTACACAGGAACCTCCCGAAACAAGTGGTACTCTCTACCTGCGTCTGTGTTTCTAAATAGATCCAACCCTAATCTCTTCAAAGTTAGAGTGAATAGGCTTCTTCTGGTTGTGCTCGCTCTATCGTCGACTTTGTTGTTGTTTGCAAACCCATCGATAATAAAAAAGAAATGTACTATTAATAGGTAAATAGTTATAAAAAAAATATCTCTGAAATCAAAGTGTGATGCCATCTAGCAGCTACAGCATAAACTAAATGAGACAGTACCACTCAAAGAGTAATATAATATATAGGGTAGTACTACTAGTTATTATACTGAAGCAATGCACAGAGAATGACAGTAAAAAACAGATTCTATTAAATTATAAAAAATATATCTGAAACCGAAGTGTGATGCCATCTAGCAGCTACAGCATGAACTAAATGAGTGAAGTAATGCACAGAGAAAAACAGTAAAAACAGCTACTAGTACGTGAACTTCATTTTATTTCAGTTTTTCGTTATAGACTGTTCTAGCAGGATAAATCCGAAATTGTATAAGTTTAATCGATTCCATGAACATTTTTTGGTCATTATCTTTACCAACCATAAACAAATAGACGAAATACACGCACGAAATTATATACTCTTTGGAACGCATCAACGCACCAATCATAAACGAACGCAACTTACGGTTTTTGGCGGGCTTTTCTCGAGTGAAGTTCAGTGGCTGTTTTAATTATTCGTTTATTGATTCCTAGTGGATATTGTGATGTGAAATTGGTGTAGTTTTGTGTCTCAAATGTACGCAACTGGACAATATGTGGAATCATTGAAACAGGCGCGATCTCGGTAAAATGGAATTGAGAATTTTATTGTAGTATTAACTACTTCAGCGAAGTTTACCGGGAAGGCTAACTCGACATATTTGTTGCCAAATACTGCAAAAAATCATAAGAATGTGTTACATCTGCATTCTAATGGAAAAAATAAATAAAAATACACTACTGATGACTGAGGCAGCATGGTCTCTGACCTTAGTCTATTCCAAAAGGAAAAAAAAACGAACGCAACCTACGTCAAGTGACAAGTTGTTATGTCAAGATTTTGACAGTTCTCGTTTTTATTTATCTCGTAATTATCAAATAGAAAGTGAATTGCGAGTTTAAATATAATATAAATAATAATTAATGCGAGATAATCATTCATAATATATAAAAAATACGGATCAACAAGTGATTATATCGATTTTGACTTAGGTTCAGGGGTATGTATGCTAACATGTTACTCATTTACTTTTACTCTTTGGCCTAAAATCATTGGATACTAAACTCATTCGATTCATCAGAAATACTTGTTATTTATTGCCAATCGCCCATGTTGCAATTGTTATTCTCCGTTTTATTGTTCCAATGTTTATTTATATCGGAGTTTCTCGTTCCATATGTCGTTACTATTATATCCTCCGGTGAGAGTCCAGAACTGGATTTATAATTCATGCGACTACTGCCCCATTTATTATTAATGGGATGTCCCTATTTACCGTAACACTTAGTTTATTTGGCATCATTTGTCTCTGTGTCCTCTAACTTTGACATTTTAATTAAGGTTAAATTTTCGTTTATAATTTTAGTTAAAACTTTCACTTGCAGAAAATTAGAATGTCGTTGCTATAACGAATTGACGGAAAAATTGTATGAAAACAGACAGACAATAACAAAGATATGAGTGCTGGTGGGCCACCTATGATGAATAACTTGCCACCTGGAGTCAATGGGGATAACAACTTGTTGCCTGGAGGTCCCATAATGAATCCAACAATGAATAGGAATAGGAATAATAATCAAAATCCTCTCTTTAATATGAGAGAGAGGTTATTTCATGCATTGTTTTTTAAATTTGCATTGGCTTATGCTCGGACATTTCCAAGGCCTGTGCGCAGATTCTTTGAGTTCCTCGTGTTATTGAAAGCGCTAGTTGCATTTTTTGTCCTTGCATATATACACATAGCATTTTCAAGAACTCCTACAACATGCTTGAACCATGTGAAGGACTCCTGGCCTAGGGATGGCATACTGAGGGTTGAGATAATGAGGAACCCATCACAGGACTATACTATTGAACAGAGCTATGCCAAGGAGAGGAAACTGAAAAAGGATAAGGAAGAGCTGAATTCTATGCTAGGGATGTTGGCCACTGAAGGGTAAGATAATTATTGTTTGCAAGTATTTTAATTTATTATAATATTGTATGTGACAATGACAAGCATTTTTTTAATGTATTTCATGGTTATGTACTAAAGAGAATTCAAGGATTAAAATAGGAAATAAGGTCTGAAAATGTATGTTAAATGCTTTGAAGAAGGAAGTACTTAACATGCAGAAACTCATTTATTTATTCCAATTCATGTTAGATTGGATTAAAATATTTCTGATTACTTCGAAGTAAATTATTTTGTAAATATTTATATCGAAATTTGTAACTGTCAAAGAATTACTTACATCAACATGACTTCAGTTCAACTAAAAAGTTATGGAATAAGTAAATTTACCTTGCAAAAGTTACTCTAAGCTATAAAACTAAAATTACGCCACCTGAAAGTATGAAATAACTTTATATAGTAACACCCACCCACACCATCCAATACCAACCACCCACAACTCAATAGATATTCAAAAGACATAGGACAAATATTTTTTTTTGCAAACTTTCCTGACCTAGTTTTGTAAACCTGTTCTATTTGAGTATAAAATACTATTATACAGCCATTTAACGGTATTAATTATGTGTTTTTGTTAACGCTGTAATTAATTTGGAGTGCTATGTTAATTAAAACTTCAATATTACGAAGTAAATTGTGATTTGTGACTTGATTGTGTGTTATTATGTCTTAGTGTGGTGTACGTAATATACATACGTTAATTTCATTGTTTCAAATCAGTTTTTAGGTTGTCCGTAACACAATAAGGTGTGCTGCTAGATAAGAAAACAATGTTCATTTCATGAGTGTTTTAGTGGTTTTGTTAGAAACTCATTTGTAATTCAGGTCTTATAAAGTAATGGCTGCCATAACTATGATTTTATTCAGTCATTGAACCTATCTTGTTAAGTTGAATGGCTTAGATGTATCCTCCCGAGTTCTAAAGATCATAGTCAGGCATAGAAGAGTAGTTTATTTGCTAGTACACATTTTGTGCTAAAGTAAGAATATGTTTACTTTACTTGCAAATGTACATTTTCAAGTATCGTAATTTAATTTGTTTGAAATATATATATAATTTTCCATATTCCATTTTCTGACAATGTCATCTTTCTCATACAATTATTATTTTGAACATAAAAGATGCTGACTTGCATATTTTTATGCATCATAGAACCTGTTTTTAAATTCTGATCAATAAATATTCATGTTTTGCTAGTTGTAAACCAGTTTTGAGTCACAATAGTTCTGAAGATAATACTCGAATTTTTGATTATATTTCAGCACATTCTGCTCTTTTATAAAGGCTCTCTTATCCATGTTTTCAGGTTCATCAACATAGAATCATCGACAAATGACGACATAGACGACGATGACTACATTCGCGATGGAACAGACTACGGCAACATCACCAGAGTTCACGATGAGGCTGAAGCCCCTTCACCTGACAAAGTCATAGAGACTGCATATGTGAAGCCAGAAGGAGAAGGCAGCACAGCGGGCACGGATGAGGAGACTGATCTTAATGCAACCATAGTGTCTGGAGAAGATGTAGAACCCTCTTCGTCTATTTGGGAAGGAATAATGGGACTGGTTGAGGATATTGATAGAGATTCCAAATTAGTGGATGTGAGTATAATTTGTTTTTTATTAATAAACTATCAGTTCGCCCACGACTTCGTCTGTGTATTTCGGAAATATTTATAGACTACTAGCTGTGCTCGCGGTTTCACCCGCGTTTATGTATCTTTTGTAATATTTTTTTTTTTCATAAAAAAGTATTTTAAGTTACTTCTAATACCTCCAAGAATATGTGTACAAAGTTTCATGATGATTGGTTAAGTTGTTTTCGCGCGAAAGCGTAACAAACAAACTTACATTTATAATATTAGTATGATACTCGTAGCACTCACAAATAATGTACCTAGCTATCTACCAGAAAAAACAAAAATTAGAATTGAAAAAAAAATGACCTCTTTATAATTTAAGTACTTATAGATGTATCCAGACGTGGTGGAAATGAGACGAGACGACTCAACACTATTTCTGATTTAGGAGATTTTCCTCATAAAGTGACTTATATTTTCATGCAGTTAGGAATTACTACATTTTATTTTTATTACCTGGTGTTAAGATGGTGCAATCAACCATTATTATGATGAGACACAAAATATATGTATTTTTTGCAATCAGTGTAATTGGTGACACCTAATGTTTACAAACACTTAATTTATTAACATAGCTGTTATGTTTTTTTATAACTTGGCAATTTATTTATCCTGTTTACTTCAAAGCTGAGTGCATTGAACTCAGGTAAACATTGTGATTAAAGTATTGTATCTGTTCAATCTTATCAACCGTCTTTTAGTTGTACTGACTGACCTACTTTGGAGTGTATCACATATTATTCATAGAGAATACTTATCATTTCTTTTTCTTGAAGTGAAATATTTATTACTATTACTAGCGACCCGCTCCGGCTTCGCACGGGAGCAAAATGTTTCGAAAGACACGTAGCGCCATCTAGCATCCTAAAACGATTGTGACTGTCTAAAGTTATTGTTCTTTTCCTTGGCAACAATACTTTTTCTGGATGTAAGATACTCTATGCCCTTTTCTGTACCCCTGACAACGTACATGCAAAATTTCGTGATGCTGGGTTCAGTGGTTTTAGCGCGAAAAGGTAACAAACAAACAAACTTACCCTCGCATTTTTATTATTATACTAGCTTTTGCCAGGGGCTTCGCCCGCGTGGAATTAGTACTTCCCCACTATAAATATAGCCTATGTGCTATTCCAGACTAAAATCTATCTCTGTGCCAAATTTCATTCAGATTCGTTTAGCCGTTCTGGCGTGATTGAGTAACAAACATCCGTGCCATCCGTCCATCTACCCCATCCAAACTTTCGCATTGGTAATATTAGTTCGGATTTTTAGCTTTGTGAAATGCCACATTTGTTTGCTTTCAGACTTTTCTGCTATCCTAACCTGACGTAGGCAATAAAAAAGGCACATGGAATGGCTCCCATACAAACACAATTTTATTTGATTTTAGAAAAAACGACGTGAATCAGGCGATAAATAAAACATAATAATTAACAAATTATGCACTGAGGTATTAGGTCCAGCCCCGTGTACTATGACGTGCCAAACCCTCATGGCTCCAGTGCGAGAGAATGAGAGGAAGCTATATAGGACTAATGACACTATCCCTTGCTCACATAGCATGGCCCCAGGTCCCTTATGAGGTAAACATGCAAATGGCTGTAGTTTCAAATGCACTGTTTAATTTAAGGTGATAAAGTCCGTCATAACAAGTACATTTTACTTATCAGATAAAAATCTACAGTGAGTATGTACGCAGAGGCTTTAAATCGATATAATAGAGGTTTCATATAAATTAGCTAAACTTTCAAATTATAGTTATTATTCAAATCGTGATGCGTGTAAATAATGAACAAATCGCATTGCACGAAACCTTATTATCATAACTGCATATTATAATTATGCACTCAGAACCATTTTAAATCCAGTTGAAGTATTTTGCGTATAAAAATGTAAAAACCTAACTACCTTATCTCTAAATTAAACGTAATAATAGCATGAATGTCATCAAGAGTTAGCGTTTTTATGATTACAGAGAAGCACAAAGACAAATACATTTTTTTTGCGATCATAACTTGGTCATCATATCAAAATTATTTAGTCCCGCAAAATTGTATTTAGTCAATCAATAATCGTCGCATATTCTTGGCTTATTATCGCGCATGTTTACATAAGCGTACAATGTGAGTACAAACAAAAAACGCAGAGTACCTACTGTGTTATTATTATTAATACCAATAACCTCAGAATTAGGGTTCTGTACCCGAAGGGTAACCAACGGGAGGACTCTATTACTAAGCCTCTGCTGTCCGTCCGTCCGTCGGTCTATCAGCGGCCTTTATCGCAAGATCGGTATTAGGTAGACAGTTGAAATTGTTTGTGCAAGACAGACAGTTGCTTGTGCAAGTCAAAAACCCGTAGTTACGGCGGTACCGTTTCTTTTTATGAGATGAGGCATCTGTACGCTAGTATTATATTATCTGTGCCGTGGCCCTGGAACGCAAAGGGTAACTGAAAAAAAATGGGTGGGTTTTAGTCAGTGGGAGTCTGACACGCTCTCCCGCTCCACCCAGAGCGGGACAAGACATCTGATGAATTCCCTCCCTGGAAACGAAAAATATAAAACTTGTCACAGGAGGTGAGGGGTGGGGTTACAGCACAGCGAGTAGCGCACTTCACAGCCGCCATATAGCCCACTTACTGTTTTCCGTTAACTTTTAAAAGGGCAGTAACATTGCAACCAGAAAAGTAATAATCATTAAATTGTTCTGTTTTTATTTCCAGCAATCTCTGGAAGAGTCCGCTTCAAACGACTCTTCAAAAGGTTCGTATCCATATAACTATTTTCATTATTTTGCACAGAACTAAGGTGTGAAACTGCTATTACTTTTGTGGAGATCAGATAGGCAGTCGCTCCATGTAAAATACTAATACCCAGCTACGACCAGTTATTCATACTATGCTTTTTAGGGTTCCGTACCCGAAAGGTAACCGACGGAAGCTTAGTAATAGGGTCCCGTCGGTTACCTTTCGGGTACGGAACCCTATTACTAAGCTTCCGTCCGTCCGTTCGTCCATCCCTCCGTCCATCTGTCAGTGGGCTGTATCTTATGAACCGTAATAGGTAGACAGTTGAAATTTTCACAGAATGTGTATTTCTATTGCCGCTTTGACAACAAATAATACAAATTAAACAAAAAAAATTAAGTAGGCCCATACTAACTTCGACATAATCTGTATTTAATTATTATTCCGATGTGATTTGAATAACTGTTACTTAATTTAGGGAAAAGCATTCAAGAAATATAAACGTTTTTTTTTATTACTTATATATAAAAATGCTAATAGTATTACCACAAAACACCACTAAATTAGAATCACATAGACCCAGAAAAATTAAGATGTCATAAAATGACGACCTTCAAACTTTAAATCCGATGTTCTAAAACATGTAGGTACGTAAAGCGGGCGTCCGCTAATTGCGTGAGCTGAGTTAGGCGCTTTTTTGACTCGCTCCCTCCCCCCGTTGGCCCTAATCTCACGTGAGATTCTTAAAAATATATATTTTTGTGTCAATACTAATCTATGCTTGCGTTGGATTTATTTAAAATAAAAAATAATTTGCTTTGTTATTTTTATATGGGACCAGTTAAGGTTTACTCAATTTAATCGCGTTTTCTCACTGTTAGGTGTGAAAAAAAAAATACATGGTTCTTGCCAAGACCCCTAAGTAGGGGGGGAGGGGGTCTAGAGGGAGGTTAGATTCTGCTCGACCCCCTCCTCCCTCTAAACGCCTCACGTAATTACTGGACGTCCCCAGAGTGCATAACCTACTCATTTTTTGAAGGCGGTCAAAAATTATATAACTTCACCACTTATAAAATCTTGAGTGTTCTTTAATAAAAGAAAAGATTTATTTGAAGATTTAAGCAAGGAAGCAGTGGAAGGGCTTCGGCTGACGTAAAAACTAATAAGCTTATTCTAATGCCACTCGTACGACACAGTGTTAGTCGATTCAAATATTTTTACGATAAATATGAGTGAAAGTAATGAATAGATTGAACAGTTTTACGCATTGATTTTGGTTAGCCTAATCATAGACCGATGAATGGGAGACGCACAGGACCGGTCGATGTTGCGACACTTGGTGAGGCCTATGTCCAGCAGTGGACGTCTTTCGGCTGAAATGATGATGATGATGAATCGTAGTTAAAATAATCATAGAACTTTGAGATTCTTGACAAACATGGGCGTATCAATACTTTTTAGGGTTCCATACCCCAACGTATTACTATGCCTCCGCTGTCCGCCCGTCAGTCAGCGAGCTGTATCTCGCGATCCGTAATGTACACAGTTGAAAATTTGACAGAATGTGTATTTCTGTTGCCGCTATGACAACAAATAATAAAAATAAATAAATTTATTTAGTACACATTATATATGTTAATACACATTCTGTGAAAATTTCAACTGTGTAGCTATTACGGATCCTGAGATACAGGACAAAAAAAAACTCCGTTTTTTTTAGTTTATGGTACGGAACCCTTGTGCGAGTCCGACTCGCACTTGGCCGGTTTTTTTTAAACATCTGGTGGGACAATACAGATAGTTCGATTTGTAAAAAAAGCATGTAAAGTAAAGTAAATTTATTAAGACACGTTTTTTGACATCTTAAGCACAACAAATATAAGATGACAAAATGAAATAAAGAAATAAGTGAAGATAAAGTGCAATAAAGTAACCCTAGATCCCACACTAGGATACCCTGTGTCGTGGGTTCTAGTTGTGTATGTCAACACAGTATGCTGATAAAAATATGATACTGCATTTTTGTATAACCCAAGAAGGCAATTAGAATTCCTATTTTTGAGTTGAAAACTTCTTTAGCCGCGTTGAGTGATTTTTGGTTGGGGCACAACTTATGGTTTCGCGTTACCGACATGCTAGTGACGTGTTGGCCAGACTGGCAACGCACAGCGGCCTGTGTATAAGTATTTATTTATTATATTCCTTATTGTAAACCATGATGTAATGACAAACTTAAAAATAATACAATGGGTGGGCCTTATCATGTGCGTGTTGAACTCTTTTTGCGTGTGTAAAATCTTGTGTGTTCGCGTTACCAACATGCTGTAGTAACTAGTAGTATAGATTGATCTCGATGATAAATCGCACCCCTAGTAAAGAAAGGGCTTAAATAAGAAAATAAAAACACTACTTTGGCGCGAATCTGAATTGGCTGATGTAGCGGGATGAAGCGGGGCAACGGTAGAAAGTGTGAGAGAGACTCATATGTAATATTTCCTTTGTAGTAGTTGAATATCTCTTTCTGTGAGATTCACCTTGTAGAGTTGTCTATAGTGAACCCTTATAACGCAACAACTCAATACTTTACTAGGGATGCGAATAAATTCATACTCTGATCTATCTACTAATAATTTTATTTACCTCTCCAATTTCAGATGAAGACTACATACTCGAATATTCATTGGAGTACGGTTTCCTTCGACTGTCGCCGAGCGCCCGCCTGCGTTTGAAGATCCCTGTCAAGATCGTCACATTAGACCCCCAAAATGATGCGTGCTTCGGCGACCCCTTCTCGCGCTTCGTGCTTGACGAATTCCTGGGATATGACGATCTGCTTATGGCGTCTATCAAGTCTTTGGCCGAACAGGAAGATAATAAGGGATATTTAAGGTAAGTTTCTCTTTTATGAATCTACTAGCGACCGGTCATGACTACGTTATTTTTTTTTTGTTTTTGGAAGGTGGGAAATCATCCAATGACTTCTTCGGCTCTAAGTGGAACGGGAGGAGCGTGTCAGACTTTTACTGACTAAAACCCACCCCTGTTCTTTCAGTTGCCTCTGTGCCAAAGGCCGCGGTAACTCTATTTCGAATTTATCCGCGACCCGGCCCCGACTACGTGCGGTTACAGTTTATATACGCGAACCTTCCTCCTTATAATAATAATAGCTTTTATTGACCAATCTTACAAAAAAAATCCTTAGTTACAAAAATTATTGACACCGGTTTCAAGATTGTCTTGCGTTACCGCAAAGGCCTCCCCTAGAGCTTGCCACACTTTCCGATTGTAAGTCGACCTTCTCCATGTAACACCAGCTACTCTCCGTATGTCGTCCTCCCATCTGAGACGTTGCCTGCCTCTCTTTCTTTTATTGTGTCTTGGACACCATTCAGTCAAATCCTAAGCCCATTTTTCCTTGTCACTTCTCATTATGTTACCTGCCCACCTCCATTTGAGTTTCCTTGTGCAGTACGTTACGTCACTAAGTTTTCCTTCCTCCTTACCTAATTGTTACACTTACGAATGAAGATGTAACCTATAACGAAGGAGTATATATTGTGAATGAATTGTGTAAACAATTGTTGGTTAACCAAAATAAATAAATAAAATTGTTTCCTAAATCCGTTGTGTGATTTAGAAGTAGTAAGCGTAGAATCAGAGGCAGACAGCGTCTTTGTTTTATACTATTTAGGGTCAGTTTTTTTTAACCGTAGTTATCTGAAAAAACCGGTCAAGTGAGTGTCAGATTTCGCACATTTAGGGTTCCGTACCAAATGTCTTTTTGATTATTTGTATGGCTTTGGGTCAAAAAGATGCTTATACTGTGAAAATTTGAAGACTGTAGCTCCAACCGTTTGGCTGTAAAACCTGTGTGACAGACGACGGACAGACAGATGGACACTTGATTGACAGAAATAGAGCTCCATTTGGACCCTTCGGGTACAGCCCTAATAAAAAATAAAACTTGAGAGGTGTCAAGGGACACCCGGATGGAACGAAGTTCCTTTTGATTAACTAGTGTAGGAATTGTAATATATTTTTTTTTTTTTAATTTATATTTTTTTTATTATTAACTACGTACACACGCACGCACGTAAGAAGTTATACTTCATCATCTCATCTCATCGCAGCTCAGCTCAGCTCAGCTCAGATCAGCTAAGCTCAGCTCAGCTCAGCTCAGCTCAGCTCAGCTCAGCTCAGCTAAGCTCAGCTCAGCTCAGCTCAGCTCAGCTCAGCTCAGATCAAATGCGAAATAGAAATGAAAATATCTGGCTTGCTTTCTATAAGAGAGAGAGAGACAGACAGAGAAACATGCGACGCCGCACAGCTTACAATAGCTTACTATAGCAAAAAGTGTCGTGACAACTTTTTTCGTAAGAATTTTTTATTAGATTGTTTTTCCAACACAATCTTTTTGGATGGATAGCCTCATTAGTGTCGTGACAACTTTTCGTAAGAATTTTTTTTATTAGATTGTTTTTCCAACACAATCTTTTTGGATGGACAGCCTCATTAGTGTCGTGACAACTTTTCGTAAGAATTTTTTCCGTCTAGCCCCCTTTCACAACGCGCGATAAGGAACTTCGTTCCAAAAGTAAAAAATAGTACTTAACTAATTTTCCAATTACGCCTGTAGATTTCCTTCTTTCATAACTAAGCTAAAAATTGATTGAACCACGTATTTTGCAGTTTAACATTTACGTCAAACGGAGTGAATAGTCAACCAATACTTAAGAATAGTAACTACCTACAAACGGGGTGAATAGGAACGCTGGGGTAGAAACAAAACTTTGAAGGGGCTTTCACGATATTTAGAAATTGTTTGTAGCATTTATGTACTCCGATTTATTTATGAATTGTTAAAAAAACTAAATCGATGCTTTACTAGCAACCAATATTAGGGTATCATAGTGAAAATTATAATCAAAGTTTTGTTTCAATTCACCCCTTCGTTCCTATTCACCCCGTTTGTAGGTAGTTACTATTCTTAAGTATTGGTTGACTTAACTACAGGTAACCAAACTCGTCCTTAGAGGTTATTAACAGTAAGTAACAATGAATTGTCGGTGGTAAAATAGCTAGTGTACGTAACGGAACCCTAAAAACGTAGCTACCAACCTACGTTTTTAGGGTTCCGTATCCGAAGGATAACCAACGGGAACCTATTACTAAGCCTCCGCGGTCCGTCTGTCCGTCCGACCGTCTGTCCGTCCGTCTGTCTGTCAGCGGGCTGTATCTCATGATCCGTAATAGGTAGACAGTTGAAATTTACACAGAATGTGTATTTCTGTTGCCGCTATAACAACAAATAATAAAAATAAATTAAAGGGGGCTCCTAATAGAAACGTGTTTTTTTTTTGCTTGATCTAATGGCAACAAGTAGGCGCGTAATAAAGCCCCAGTTCTTTAAACTAGGATATTATCCTGTATCTTAAAGAACAGTGTACTTTGAATGGCTTGATACAGATTTTTTGAAACATCTGACACACTCAATGTATTGTTTCAGAAATGTGATCACGGGCGAGCATTACCGCTTCGTGTCGATGCTGACGGCGCGCAGCTCTTACATCAGTGCCTTCTTCATTATGATTGTCTTCGTAAGTATAACTAGATTTATCGTTAGCAAAGCAACACAAAAAAAATGGCTTTTATTTTAATTTTAATCAAAGATTTAATGCCACCAACGGCATCAGACTGCTTCAAAAGTGGGAAATTTTTAGTCGTTTTTTGCATTCGGATTTATTGAAGTTATACTTCTTTTGGCGCGTTAGGGCAAAACGATGAGAGTAAACTTTTACGATGCGCACGCACACCGTCACAGAAAACCGACAC
This sequence comes from Polia nebulosa, assembly GCA_951329385.1. Lineage (NCBI taxonomy): Eukaryota > Metazoa > Arthropoda > Insecta > Lepidoptera > Noctuidae > Polia > Polia nebulosa. The sequence continues at coordinate 14,348,929 of OX589605.1, read as the reverse complement.
CCTGAAGTTAGCTGTAGTCTGTGATTATATCACGAAAAAATATCACTTTCACATTCCTAACGGAAACTCAAAATTCAATTAGCCTATGTCACTTTGGCACGAAAGACGAAACTAATGAAACCTCATCTGTTAAAATCTATCCGTTTAGGCTACAGGCCGTGACAAACTACCAGGATCGCAGGTGTGCTCGAAGGAGTCACCGCGGCGGTACAGGCAACTGAAGGAAACGGAGAAAAAATAGACATACATACCTATATATGAGCGTCCTAGCAAAAAGGGTCCAGTTCTCGGCATTTAGTTTCCGATATATGTAGTTTTGTAAAGTTGGGTGAAAAAATTGCATTACGTGATTTTAATTGGTTATCAATTAATGCTCAACTATCTACGAGTTCATATAATTATAGCAAATGACTTTATATGATGTTTCTAAGTACCAGGAATTTAATTTTTGCTTAAATTTCTTAAGTTTTTTTTAATGCTTTTATCATTTTCAGAGTTTCAAGTTCAATTGTCAGATAGAAAGAAATGTGCCAGTTTTTGAATATTTTTTAATCCTTATTATCAATTGACTATTCTAGATACCGAATCTAGTCTTAACTCCATACCCCAGTACTGGACCCTTTTTGCTTAAACACCCAGATCATCATCATCATTCTCCTGCCCTTATCCCAATTTATTTGGGGTCGGCGCAACATGTATTTTTCGTCTATACTTCTATATTAGCCGTCATCTCTGTAGTACCCCCTTTTTACCCATATCCTCTTTCACACAGTCCAACCATCGTTTCTTAGGCCATCCTCTACTCTTAAAGCCATCCACATCCATACACAAGACTTTCCTCACGACATTTTCTTTATTCCTCCGCATCACATGCCCATACCACGACAACCGATTTCCACACAACTTTTCAGTCACCGGTGCCACTTTCAGACTTCCTCTAATATAATCATTCCTTGGACGCCTACATAACCTCTCGAAAAACATCATCCTTCTTTACACGCGGCCCGTTAGGCCGTTGGACCCCGCAGTCATTCGTAGATCTTTAGACAGTAGGGTAGATTGCTAAAAAAATATATTCTGATTGGCGACGCGGCAGCGGCCTGTGTACTGTTCCAAAGTTTCAAGTTTTCACTGCTGTCGGCAGTCCCCATGACTGCCAATCTTATTTATTATTCAGCTGCTTCCTAAGTTAAAGCGACAGTGTTTGTAAGAATAACTTCACATTTGAACTAGCAAGTTGAGCATTAATTTAAACTACTTATCGTTAACAGAATGTAAGTAGTCAGTCGTAGGGAAATGATAGAACATAAATATTTCTACTTTGTTATTGTAGAGGCAAAGAGGTTCTGTGTCGTTTTGTTTGTTTGTTAATCCATGTAAAAAGTTAAAATTTTAATAATCTCTTCTTCGTGTTGATGGCACGACAGTTATTATTATTTTATGTACTAAAGCTTTGGCACTTCCACTGCATTGTCAGTGGCAGCACATAGGTCACTTTGGTTGCATGTTATGCACAGAGAGCAGGATAGGAGGTCGTTTTACAAATTCATTTGTTTTCGGATGTAAAATGGATTAATTCCTTCATAATAAATAAATTCATCAAGCCATGAACCACTGCCCGGGGGTGGAGGATAAATTCGAAAGAGTTACCTCGCCCCCGGGCACTCGAGGCAGGGAGGAACAGGGGTGGGTTTTAGTCAGTAAGAGTCTGACACACCCTTCCGCTCCACCCTAGAGCGGAAGAAGTCATAGGATGATTTCCCACCCCCCAAAAAAAAAAAAAAAAAAAAAAAAAAAAAAACCCATGAACCACTAAAGAATATATTTGAATCAGCAAATAACTTGCATAATCGACTCTACAGCACGAAAGTTAATTATTTATAATATTAAACAAAACATAACCTTGCCTGAGCTGAGTCGAGCCTTGTTGAAATAAAAAACATGCATTTGTTCTCACAATATTTGCATGTCATTCTTGACTTTATTTGTCTCGATACGACCGAAGACGTTGACTTTCGACATTTGTCTATCATTCAGAAAACGAAGATCATTGTCTAGTCTAGTCAACAAGTGCTTTATTGGTCAACTTTTTTCAAGTCTCGGCAAAATATGAACCAGGTGTGATTCGATTCGGAATAGCATGTACATGATTTTTGAAAAAATAAAGTTACTCTCGCAAAAATTGCAAAAGTTATAAACAATTTACTGAAATAAAGTTTTTGAAATCTAATAAAAGATTCAAAAAGAGGAGGAAATTGCCTAAAAAAAAATTCTAGCTCCCGGAATTGTAGGATCAATATTTATCCGATTATTTTTCCGAGACTGCTGAAAAAAGTTGACCTCACTGACAGAATCAAATCAAGCAGTTATCAATAACAAACGGGTCAACACAATCTAATAACTTTGTTTGAAAGGCATAAAAAGTTGAATTAAGAGAATGGTTGAGATCGATTAATAATAATAATAATAATAAAGTTTATTAATGATTAATTACTTAATTTGTGTGTACTCAATTCAATCTACATGCAAAAATGCAAGGGTTCTGATACTTCTGATTGACTTATTACTACTAATAGTAAAACTCAATTCAGTATGACAACAATAACAGTTCCTCATGTGATATATGTAACAGTTTATTTCCTACCCTCATACATTATTGTTAAAAAGTTGGTATGTTGTGTTCAATGTTTTCTTGACCATTTTTCTCAAATACGTGTGTTAACTAAAAGTTAAACCTGGAGGAATTATGTTTGATAGTGGATTTCAGTCGCCACGCTCGCAATTGCAACTACACGTTTTTCCGTTTGCAATCTCGTCGCTCGAAGGTAGATGGCGCTAAACGTAGGTAGTTAAATAGAAATCGCTCATTTCATTTTACATTTTCACACACCATACGAATTATTAGCGCCATCTAGTGCCGAATAGCTAAACCAAATTTCCTTTCAAACGAAATAAGGGAAAACCCGCTAGGGTTCTTCCATGTGTTCGGCTGATCCCCTAGCGTCGAATAGTTGAAGTTATTGAGAACCGTGTTTCGTCCATTCTTTGTAGCAGTTCACGTATGGAGGATCAGATGGCGCTTTTATTTTTTTTTGTACTTGATCTAATAATAAATAATATTTTGCTCTTTGCGATCCAAATTATTGTGGTAAAATGTAAAAGCGCTCGATTACGACTGGCATACTAGAACGTCATTTGACGTGCAGTAAAAAGCCTGTCTTGAAACAAATTATTCTGAATTATATTTCACGAAAAGCATGCATACGGATACGGTCCAAATTTTTTGAGCTAGATTAACGTATTAATAGGCGATTGACGATAAAAGCGCAATTCATTGAAATGATTTAAGCCACAACTTCGTAAAATGCGGATAACCTACAGTCTACCTTTTTTGGCTATGACAAAAACACAAAAAAAATAACTCCCTTTACACAGAGCTTGCGTGTTGCATTCCACAAAGACATTACAGATCAATTAATAGGTTATCGCGAGGCGCGGTCCCTACCCCACTAAAATCAGGCTCTCTCCAACATACAGTTACTGCTCTTTTATGGGCCTTTCTAACTTTATTACGGTTCCAAATTCTGACGCCCGACTGTAACCTGCCCTGTGTTTGTTTCACAAAACTCCTTTCCCGAATTGCCACTTCTGTGTTTTGAAAGTCAGGTGATGTCGGAAGTTTTGGTTGCATCTAAATTTTGATGAGCTGGGATTGTTTGCAAGTGTTGGATGCTTGTGTCGTAATTCGTAATGGTCTGCTGAGTTTAGATGTAATTATTCATAGGATTCTTTTTAACTAAACCATTTATGCACTTTTGGATTCTCAAGAAGCCGATTAGTTCTGCAAAATATGATTCCCGAAAAATACTCCAAGCACAGCAGAAATGTCTCGCGAAAACTTTTTTTTTTAAATTGTCAGTTCATATTCATAAAGCCCATAAAATTTAAATACAATTTTACTTTATAAAAAAAAGACTTAAATTACATTCTGCTGATTAAGTACAATGGCAAAATTTCAATATATTGAATAAAAAAAAACCGGCCAAGTGAGGGTTCCGTACAAGCTTGCGTATCTAAATAGTTTGGGGATTTAGTTTCGAAAATTTTTGCCAGAAAAACTATTTTTTTTTAAATTTTTCGGTGATTAGACGTGATTAAAATAATTTAAAATCTGTTTGACCTTGTGCTAATGAGGTCCTTTCATACGATGCCCCACCTGATACGGTCGCCTCACGTCTTGTACTCTATCGCATTAGACCCAATGGCTTGTAAATATATTAGATAGTTGTTACTTAGATAAATAAATAAATATAAAAATAATATAAAATATACTAAATACTTTAAAATTTGGACCCGAATTCCTATTTTTTGTGATGTAATTAAAAATCTACGGTAGTCAGACTTGTCCCTTAACTTGTGTTATAAGACCTTGCTTCTTGCCAAATTTCATGATTGTAGGACAGCGGGAAGTACCCTATAAATTTTGATTCCCTTGAGAGTGTCGAAATATACGTTTTTTGCGGCATAAACGGCCGTATCTTCTTTTTACGTTAACGTAGAAGTTTGATTATTTCACAACTTCAAGGGGCTGTAGACCTGAGTATATGGTTTTAGTTTCAACTCGATACCTCCATGCGTTCCCGAGATAAAGGGTCTTGACAGACGGACAGACGGACGGACAACAAAGTGATCCTATAAGGAATCCGTTTTTTTCCTTTTGAGGTACGGAACCCTAAAAATGGCAAAAAAGTAAATTTGAATTGCAATAAACTAATAAATAAAATGTCATTAGTCTAAGCATAACATAATCAGCCTTTTATGTAATGATCCCACTGCTGGGACTCAGGCCTCCTCTAGCAGAGGGAATGGGCCGTAATAGACCGCGCGGGGCCAATGCGGGTTGGTAGGTCACATGTCTTCGAATTTTTGTTTCTAGGACATGCCGGTTTCCTCACGATGTTTTCCTTCACCGATCCGAAATGTCATTAAATTTAAATGTTGAAATAATTAAAAACGTTTGCGTTACTGAGTCCTGATCGATTTATGTAAATTGATCTTTTTTTTTTCTAGCAAAATACGGGTAAATACTTCGTCTTTGTAAAATTCAACTGCAAAAATAATGCGATAGCAGTTTTCAGTAGCTGGCAACAGAACCCGAAGCCAAGCCATATTAATCCATTTTGCTCCGATTACTTCCACAACTTATGGAAACTAAACGGGCAGAGGATGCACTAAAACGAATATAAAACTACTTATAAATTGTTCTTTGGGTTTACAATGAAGGAAGCATGATGCAGTCTGTTTGGGTTTCATGTTCGGATCCTGGGGGTCTACTCCGAAGTGTTTTTACGAAGTATCGGCCGAATGTTCGGACAATTTTGTGTGAAGTGTTATACTGAATGTGCCATACCTAAAATTGTAGCTCTTCTGAAAGCTTCTTCCACAAAAAACATAAGTAATACTATTTCGCTACAATTTTAGGTATGGCACATTCACTTTAACACTTCACACAAATTCGTCCGAACATTGGGCCGATACTTCGTAAAAACACTTCGGAGTAGACCCCCTGCTTATTTACTGGGCACTAAGTTTATGGTCGGTTATTTATTGAGATTTAAGATTCATTCGGATGGTTATAAGAGGGGAAGACCAACGATACAATGGAGAAGCAGAAAAAATATTTATTTAGCGATAGTCACCAGGTTCCCAAAAATTAAATTAAACAAAAAGTGACAGTCATTTAACAAATAATAATAACAGCGTGTGCCACACGGCTGCGCCAAAAAGGTTGTAGTTGGTCACAGTTCATCCATCGACCCACCAACCAATGGTTGGTGGATGGATGGACTGTGTGAAAGATGTTGCTTGCTGGTGGGGATGACTCTAATGAAATGAAGACTTATTAGTCTTCATCTCAGTAGAGTCACCCCCACCACCACCACACCATGTTTCACCATGTTTCTACTTCCATACTTCTCTATTGAGAAGTATACAGGTACACCGTGCACTCGTCCCAAATTAATTGGTATAGGGCAAGATGATGATTGATTCAGATTTACGTGATACTCTAAAACTCATGCAGCCTTATTTATTATGGTGGTTTAAATACTGATTAGCGGATTCTAAATTCAAATTCTCTACATATAGACACATTTGAATTAAGAATTGATAAGCAAGTTTTTTTTTACCCGACTCCGCGACGCAAGGAAGAGTAATGTGTTTATCAGCCTGGTACCTATGTATTATGTATGTTTGTTCTTTTGTGCCGCTTTACGCGTGGGCCGATTTTGTTTAATTCTTACTTTAATTGATTCGTCTTAAACTTGAGAGTGCTACTAAAGACATGACAGCAATCAAAATACAATATGGTGACAACCAGACGCCATATTGTAAAAAAGATAAAAATGAATGTCGATTTTAGTGAGTTATGTAGTTTTAAGAGAAAATATAACTCACTAAAACGCAGAAAAAAAAAATCGGCCAAGTGCGAGTCGGACTCGCACACGAAGGGTTCCGTACCAATACGTCAATAAAGAATAAACAAAGACGGATTCACGGATCGTGAGAAACAGCCCACTGACAGACAGACGGACAGCGAAGTTTCTTTTTGGGCTGTATCCTGTATCTCATGATCCGTAATAGGTAGACAGTTGAAATTTTCACACAGCGTGTATTTCTATAGCCGCTATAACAACAATTAATAAAAAAAAACTTAAAAGTTAAGGGTGCCGCCCTAGTTATAGCGGCAACAGAAATACACATTCTGTGAAAATTTCAACTGTGTTGCTATTACGGATCGTGAGATACCCTGCAGACAGAGGGACGGACAGAGGAGGCATAGTAATAGGGTCCCGTTGGTTACCCTTCGGGTACGGAACCCTAAAAATGAACATTTTCAAAAAAACCCGACTATAAAAAAACAACAAAAAAGTTCCAAACAAGTCACTTTTCAAGCAGTCTGATGTTGTTGGCATGAAATCAATAATTGGTCTGATGAAGTTCGTGGCGTGAAATCAATAATTGAATTAAAATAACTGCATCAGACTGCTTGAAAAGTGACTTGTTTGGAACTTTTTAGTTGTTTTTTACAGTCGGGTTTAAAAAAAAAAAATTTTTTTTTTTGTAGGTAGGTAGTGCTTCTTTTCGCAATATTACTTGAAATAAATTTGAAAAGCGTTGATTTCGCAGGCAATTATATTTTTGCAACTTATGTAAAGGACTTTTCGCTTCAAGGGTCCTAAATTTTTTTTTGATACATAATACCGCCCAATTTATAAAAAAATAGGGAGTGCCTCCACAGCCGGCGGCGGCACCCAAAAGTAACGCCGCGCCGTTGGGAACCGGCAGTACACTGCTGCCGGCAGCTCCGTCAGCTTACCTTATCTACTTGCGACGGTCGTTTGTTTGAAGTGAGTGGGCGACCACCCGACCCCGACTACTCTTGAACTATTTAGTCCATTCCAGTTAGGTTTCTTTACAGACAGAAATAGAAGCCCTCCGTAGCGGGCTTCCGTCGGATTTTCTTACTTAAGACCGTCGTAGCACATTGCTTGCTGAACATCTGGCATCTGTTTTTATGCCTACTCCGCCAATCAAAACAATAACAAACAAACTTTGTTTCATAGAACGAAACCATTTTTTTATTTTTGTGGCTTTTTGGAACATTTAACTGCATTTTTTACAAACCACATTTTTCGCTTTTTTTTTCATAGTCAGCGCCGGCAACTAATTTGGGACACGGCGCCGGCTGCGGAGGAACTCCCAAAAATAAATTATGTGATTACTTTTAACACTGATTAGCAGATTCATGATAATGATAAATGATTTCATTTTGTAAATAGGTTATAAATAACACTTTTACACGTCAATATTTTTTGTCGGTTTAAGCTAGATGAGGCCGGTGTTTCCGATTACTCTGAGAAGAAACACCGAAACAAACTCAGAAGTCAAAGTTTATTTTAATGTCCATACAATCTGTACTGGTACTGGTCAAATCATATGAAAACTATGTACGTTTATGCCTGAGATTTACTTTTGAGGAAAGCACCACGCAAATTTGAGTGGACCTGTCCAGACAGTGCAAGCATTTGTCTGTTATCGTGTAGCTCAACTCAGAACTTAAAGGAGCTCAACGAACCGACGAACAATACCAAATTAAGGACATTTTGGTAGGCCGAAAAGTACTCAAACTGTCAGACAGCGTTAAAACATTTACTTACTGGAAAAAAAATTACCCACATATTCCTTACATCTATATTTAAAAAAATGAACCCCAATTTACAATAATTAAGTATCAAATTAAAAAAAAAACTACAATACTTTACAAAGTAAAATATTCATGTCAAAAAAATTATAAAATAATAATAAAATGTCACTGTGCATAAAAAATCATAAACTAAAAAACTTTTTTACTCAAAAATAGAACCGTCTTCCAAAAAAAAAAGTGCAAAACAAAAAATAATTTTACAAATCTGTCTACATTTATGCCGAAGTTATGCCTGAAAATACATAAAAAAAATACAAACATCCGAATTGATAACTTTTTGAAGTCGGTTAAAAACAAAAACATTGGCTCATGTACATCACTGAAGCAGCTCAATCCAAAGCCTGTTTAACCGACTTCAAAAAAAGAAGTCCTGTATTCGACCCGTATGTATATATGTATGTATTTGCTTGTATTTGTGCTTGTTTGTCCACGATTTTCTCGAAAACTTCTGATTTGAATGGGGGTTTCTTTATTCAAATGCAATAATGCAATGACAATGAAAAATGTATGGGTGCTGTCCCCACCCACCAACAGACGTGGCACTAGTTTCAATATTATTATGACGTCCCATGAAAAGATTTATAACCATTTTCAATCCAAAAATCGATGGGGCTTCTTTTAAAATAAATAAAAAACTTTTTTCAAAAATCTGTTTATTTTAATTAAATAACAATAAAATAACACTTTTAAACAAAAGTAAACAATAAGTACATAAGTAACAATGACGCGTGTGCCACGTGACAGTCAATGTGTTAACTTTTAACAAACTACAACAGAAAATAAAGCTTCTAAACAAGCCACGATAGTAGTTTTGTTAAGTAAACCAAATATTAATGTCTTATAATGGTGTTATGCCGACCCCAAATAAAATTGGGATAAGGGCAGGAGAATGATGATGAATGGTGTTATGATAATGACCGCAAGTAACTAAAACGTGACAGCTCAATAGAGAATAAGTATCTTTAACCCTTGAACGCCCGACGGCATACCCGTATGCCGATCCAGATTACGCGGCTTAAACCTCTATTATTAAATAACTAAAGATCTTATATCCTGTGGCATGGTGCACATGCATTCTTAGATAGTTATTACATAGTGTTAGAAAAAAAACGCAACACAAAACGCAACGCAAACGCAGAAACGCAATTTTAAAAAGCCGTTATGTTGTTTTGATTTCGTAATTTGAAGTTTTGAGTGTGAATAATAGGAAAATATGATATCGGACTCTACAACTCCAACACAACAACTCTATTACTTGTCTATTCATAGTGCAACATGCAAAATTTCATGTAAATTGATACAGTGGTTTTAACAACTACCCACACACACACACACACACTATTCCCGACAAATCGTTGATAACAGAATTTGAATAAAATTCAACTCTTGAATTACAAGTATTGTTTACATGTTATTCTAAGGTCTGTTTATTCAACAACCCAAAAAAGTTTACTTTAAGTGCCTCGCTCCAATAGAAACCTCAGCAAGTTGTTTTTTATGAGCCCGGTCGTAAATATGTCAAACTGCGATAAGAGGCGGAGGCGTTGAGGGGTATAGTTGTGTATTTACAAATATATTTTAAGCTCGTGGCTAAAGTAATAACAGTCGCACGGTCCATCCATCAGGTTCTAAAGTTTTGTAGAGTCCATTGCGAAAATGTTCAGCACAGTAAGATTCGGCAAGAGAAATTGATAGTTGTCATGAGGAATTGATAGTTGGAGGTGATTTTAATGGGCATGTAGGAAGAACGAGAAATTGTTATGAAAGAGTACACGGAGGATGGGGTTTTGGAAGCCCCAATAACGAGGGGGAGACGCTGTTGCAATCTGCTACCGCATTTGATCTGGCAGTAGCTAACACTTGGTTCCAGAAGAGAGATGAACACCTAGTCACATACAAACGTGGTAACTACAAGACCCAAATTGACTATTTTCTAGTTAGGCGCAGCCATATTAGGCACGTCAAAGACTGCAAAGTGCTGCCAGGAGAAGACTTAGTCTCACAGCACAGGCTCCTAGGAGGTTATAGTATTAGCGCTAAAAACACAGTGTACAAAAATTTTCGCTATCCGCCAGCTGTGCGAAAAATACAGAGCTGTACATAAAAACTTGCACATGGTGTTCATTGACCTCGAAAAGGCATATGATCGGGTGCCTCGAGAGGTTTTGTGGTGCCCCCTTAAGGAGGAAGGTGTGCCTGGAAAGTATGTGCAGTTGATCAGGGCGATGTACAGTCGATGCAGTACCCAAGTCCGGTCTGCAGTGGGCACTACTGACAGTTTCAGTGTAGCGGTCGGTTTGCACCAGGGGTCGGCTCTCAGCCCTTACCTCTTCCTGATGATAATGGACGCTCTGACGTCGGACATCCAGGAAGAGGCTCCCTGGTGTATGCTGTTTGCTGATGACATTGTGCTGGTTGCCGAAAGCGGCTCAGAGGTCTAGAGCAGATTGGAGACGTGGTGGCAAAGACTGGAGAGTGTGGGCCTGAAATTGAGCAGAACCAAAACGGAATATCTGTTCTGCGATTTCGGCGGTCTCTCCAGTCCTATACCTGTAGCTCTCAACGGAATGCCTATACCGATCTGCTCTGACTTTCGGTACCTCGGGTCGCTTGTTCAGGGGGATGGCGATATAGACCGAGACGTAACGCACAGGATCAACTCAGGATGAATGAAATGGCGACAGGTCACTGGAACAACTTGCGACCGACGGATGCCCCTTAACTTAAAGGGGAAAATCTATAAGTGCGTGATTAGACCTGTCGTACTGTATGGATCAGAATGTTGGGCTGTGAAAAAGACGGATGAAAAAAGACTGCATGTGGCGGAGATGAGAATGTTGAGATGGATGTGTGGAGTAACGAGAATGGATAAAGTGAGAAATGAGTACATTAGAGGTAGTTTAAAAGTGGCGCCAGTCACAGAAAAGTTGAAAGGAAACCGCTTATCTTGGTATGGTCATGTAAAGAGGAGGGATGAAACACATGTAACCAAAAGAGTTATGAATATAAATGTGGATGGATGGAGAGGGAGAGGAAGGCCAAAGAAAGGATGGATGGATTGGGTGAGGAGTGATATGAAAGAAAAGGGAGTTAGTGATAGCGTGACGGCTGACAGGACAGAATGGAAGAAAAAAACGTGTTGCGCCGACCCCAAGTAACATGGGATAAGGGCAGGAAGATGATGAGTAAGATTCTGCAACTTTTATATGGTAGGTTCCCAAAGCAAATAATATTATATCATCCTCGGTGAATTGAGGAAATCAAAATGTGGCATTTTAGCTTCCATGGCTACAGAATTAACTCTTTGCTTACTAAGCTTTTTCCCTTCGACATAATTGTGCAAAAGGTTAGGTGTATCAATTCGTGTTCGAAATACGTCGAAGAATTCTGGCGCGAGCCGGTTGTCCGTAGCAACGCGATAGTGCGCGTTTAGGCTCAATTACACTATCCAATTTCAAGAGAGCCAATTTAGGATCACTAGCTAGGTAGTTGGAAGCTAGCGATCACACTACACTAAATTGGACTCCTAACTGCTATTACACCTTCCGATTTCCTAAATTGGCTCCCTTGAAATAAGATAGTGTAATTGAGCCTTTAATCAAGGATGCTGCTATGCGGAAATCAATGAACATGTTCGGTAATGTCCGATTAAAGTATTTTTATTTATTTATTTAATCATTTATGTACACACAGAGACACAGTAACAATAAACATAATTATAAATACAGTACAAAGGAACTGCTTATTTCTTAAGAAATTTCTACCAGCAGACCTGCGATAGGAGAAGTGAAAAAGAAATGTAGACAAAAGTGTGTAAGAAACAGAAAAAAGAATATACATATATATTGTAAATATATATATATATATATACTTACATAAATATATACCTAATACTGTAATATTATAATAGAGAGGAAAGGTAGTGCTCTTTAACATGATTTTTGAAGAGAGAAATTGACTTCAAGTCTCGAATGCTAGGCGGAAGCGTGTTCCACAATCTTACTGCATGGACAGAGAAAGAGTAGGAATAGTAACTGGATTTATGAGGATGGGTTTTGAGAAGGGATCTAAGGTGAGATCTGCACGGCGCGTCACCAGGGCGAGCGTAAGAAATTCGCTCACGCAGGTAGGAGGGATAAGACGGATTGTGTAGAATGTTGAAAAGGAGGCAAAGAATCCGAGTGTTCCTGCGAAGTCGGATTGGGAGCCTCTTGAGCTCCTTGCGAAGGTGAGAGACATGGTCATACTTACGCAGACCAAAAATAAACCGGATACCTAAGTTTTGCAGACGCTCAAGCTTGCTTAGTAGCTCCTCAGTAGCATCCAGGTAGCAGGCATCGGCATAGTCTATAATCGGCTGAATAAGAGTTTGGGCTAAAGAGATTTTTGTTTTTAAAGGCAATAGACCCTGAAGGCATTTAAGCGAATGGAAAGAATAGTTTACCTTTCGACTGACCTCATTGACCTGCGCACGCCACGACAGATTGGAGTCAATAATAACACCCAGATCTTTGGCAGTATCGGAATATTCAATAAGAACACCATCGAGATATAAAGGTGACAGGGACGAGACAACAGCCGCGTAGTATGTTTGTTTTAATAGTTTAAATCGGTTTTTGAATTTCCCGTTTACTGCCTCCACAACCCATCTGCATAGGGTTACTAAACGAGAGTCATTTGCCAGTTCTGTTGATAATTTGGTCGCATTTCTATCCTTAGTCGGTGGCATGTAGGCTTCATAGTCAAGGGACTCAATATCGTATAATGCTGTCCCTGAATCCCCTGTCCTGTCCCTGAAATAAAGACGTCCCCTTTATGCATTAATCAATGCAGCCTATTCTCCTCTTCGTTCATTATTTTTTGCATAATAGTTGCATCTGAAGTCTGTGAAGTGAGCGCCGTCTGTCGAGCCGCGAGGTGCCGCGGCAGCGTCGAGTTTCACCCCGGCGTTTGGCCTCCTCGCGCCACTCTCAGAGCAGCGCAAGGACCTTGGCCTCTAGATCCCATAGCGACAGTCCGGCAAGGTGGCTCGCCGCCTCACAGGAGACCCTACGGTATCCTCGGATCAGCCGAATGGCCATGACCCTTTGGGACGCGTTCAACCGGCGAGCTGGTCGCCGTCTCAAGGAACGCGCCCACACCAGTGCCCCGTAAAGGCCATGGACCGCACGACCCCCGCGTAGAGCCTACGGCAGGAGGCGTTTGGACCCCCCAGATCGGGCAGCAGCTGCTTCAAAGCAGCACTGGCCCGGTCCAGTCTGGGAGCCAAACGTCGGAAATGCTCGACGAAGTTCCACCGGCTGTCGAGAACGAGACCCAGGTACCTCATCGTCCCCCCGACGCCGATGTGAACCCCTCCTACCGTTATCTGTGAACCCGACGATGGCTCCTTCCTTGGAGGACCTTGAAAACATAAATGGCCTCGGACTTGTGCAATGCCACCTCGAGTCTCAGGTGCTGGATCCTCTCCACGGCTGTCGCGACCCCGTGTGTTACTAAGTCGGCCGCCGCCTCGTGCGACCTCTCCTGCGCCAGAACCAGCGAGGCAGCGACGCCGCTAGGGAGGTCGGCGCGCAGCACCCAGTCGTAACCGATGTTCCACAGAGGCGGTCCTAAGACCGATCCCTGTGGAACACCGCACGACATCTCTCGCCAGTTCCACTCTCACTGGTGACCGGGGTAGATGACGGCCCTGTCCGTCAGCTAAGCCTCGACCACGCGGCAGAGGTAGGGCGGCACCCGATGATACCGGAGTGCCCCGACTATGCAACTCCAGGGCAGGCTGTTGAAGGCACTGGCGACGTCCAGAGACACTACCAAGACGACCCCACCCCGGGCCACTGCTTCCCCCGTCGTGAAGCCGTACTGGCTTCCGCCAGATCCGGCCCCACCCGCACCAGCTGTCCGACGAGGCGGTCTGCAATTACTCTTTCGAAGAGCTTGCCCAGCAGACCTTGCCCTCGTCGAGCAGCACAATGGACCGGTAAGCCGACGGAGAGTCCACGGGGCGCCCCGGCTTTTTGATCAGGATCAGCTTCCCCGTTTTCCAACGAAGCGGAAACTGGCCCCTCTCTATGCATGCGCTAAGGAGCCTCTCTGGCCCGCTGGCTCCGCCTCGATGGCTTCCGTATCCGGCGGGCGGTTACGGAGCCTGCGGTGCCTGGTGTACCGGCGTCGAGCGGCTATGCACGCTTGAAGCAGGGCCGTCAGCTCCGGCGACCACCAGTACACCTGGCGCCGAGCACAAGGCTGGACCCGGGGCATTGCCACGTCGCAAATCTCGGACATGGCCTCCTGGAACCACTCCGCCTCGTCGTTTATGTCGGCAGGCCTGTCCGGTAATGTCACCCAGACCTGCACGATCGAGGCTTCCAGGAGTAGCTCCCGGTCCAGCTGCTTCAGCGACCAACGCGGACCACTCGGGGTCTGTCGGACCGGCATGCTCCATGTCTAGGCGGAGACGTCAAACCGGATATACCGGTGATCGAAATGCGTCTCCACCCCCTCCAAGACACGCTAGTCGACGACACGCGGTAACAGAGCGGGGCTGGCGAACGTGATGTCCACCACCGAATCACCCCACATCCGCAGACACGTGGGAAAAGAACCCCGGTTTTGAATTACGCCTGTCTCCAGAGCCCAGTCCTCCACCATCCTGCCCCGTGTGTCCGTGTACCGGGAACCCCAAGCCAAGTTCTTGGCATTGAAGTCACCGAGGACAAGCACAGGGAGGTGGTCAGCCCCCTAGCCAAATAACTTTTATAATAGCGCTAACGCTAACGCTTCGTGCAAAATGTATGGCAACGACATTACCTGCGGAGAGAACTGTCACGTGACTCACGCACATTAATGTCGTAGCCATACATTTTGCAGGCAGCGTCAGCGTTAACGTTAACATTTTTAGTTAAGACAAAGTATTTTGTCTAACCCCCCTGGAGAGCGGGAACGAAGACGGCGCGGCGCGATAAGACCATTTTTTTCTCTACCTTCTAGTTGGATAGTGTTTATGTATGTAACTAACTGTATAAAAAACAAACACTAAAAAAGTACAAAAAGAAAAAATTCAAATTCGTTTTTTTGCATGAAACCCCATTCCTACGGCGGCGGCGGATGTCGTCATAGTAGAAAATCATCAGGCAGTAAAGATCTAATAACTGAGAAATGTTTGAAATCTGTTGGTGGGTGGGGACGATTTTTTACATGGTCCTTTGTCAAGGAAAGTTTTTGTATATCTTCGTTCTAAGGAAATAGACAGTGGAACTCTTTAATAACTAACAACAAATGACTCGCGATTACTGCGATCGTTTGTCTTTATGTAACTATGATTACTTTACAGTAATCATATACATGAAGACAAACACAATTTAACACAATTTAATGGAGAACCATAACTAAAAACTTTTTTTCAAAAAATAAAACCGACTTCAAAAAAAAGTGCAAATAAGTTCTATTTTTTGAAAAAAAGTTTTTGTTGTTCTCAAGGTAGTCTGTAATTGTGTAAAAAGCTTTCTGGCATAGCTTACGTTTAATAAATGATTTAAATTTATTTATGCTTAGTTCTTGTATTTGGATACAAAATATTGAAATGTATATGTCGCAGCCATCTGGTTGAATTCGCCATTCAATTAGACGCCTAGGCCGTTCATTAAATGCCGGCATTCAAATAAATGACTGAAGGACAACCATCCAAGTCGTTGAACGCAACGTTTAACCAGATGCCTGGATGTCGTCTAGTCATTTAGTTAAATTGGATATTGATGAGTTTGTGATACCACTGATTATGATTATGTGTGTACAAAAGGCAATGTCAGGATGCAAGAGCGAGCGTAGCGAGCTCGGGACATGGGGCACCATGACTCGGATAGGTTAGGTTCGACCCCGCCATCCCCTTCGTGGTTATTTTTTTTATCAAACCATTGAGCCTCGCGAGGCGGCTCCAACTAAGCCTCTTAAATAAATTGAATCACTAATAAATAATATTTTTTGAAGAGAAAACTTCTTTAGGCGCTTTACTATTTTTGAGATGGGAAAAAACTATTGAACTCACGCGTCACTGTCACCGACCTTTTTTATGAATTTAGATCTTATGGATCTTTTTGAGATGGGAAAAAACTATTGTACTCGCGCGTCACCGTCACCGTCACCGACCGTCGTAGCACTCATAGCGGTTTTTTTTTATGAGTTTAGATCTTATGGATCTTTTTACGGCGTTTTATAAAGGGCCAAATTTTGTTTATTTTTGCGATTGGATTTACCGTTTTCGAGGTATTTATGATTTTATATCTTAATAACCCCTCTCTCTCCCAAGTAACCCCCATCTTTCATCATTTTTCATTTAACTTGAAGTTTTGAATCAGTTGGCTGAGTCTTGGTCAGTCATCTTCAAAGGGCTGACTTTCAACACGCCAAGTTGTTAAACGTTGAGTGATTCTAGTTGAATTAACTATCGGCATAGCCATTTAATTGAAAGCCGGCGTTTAATGAACGGCCTAGGCGTCCAATTGAATGGCGAATTTAACCACATGGCTGCGACATATACATTGGCATCTAAACGAACCACCTATTTTCTTTAAGCCTGGTTTTAGGAACATCAAATTTGTGTTTTTTTTTTTATAGTTTGTTCCTAGTATTTACGCTACGGATATCACTGTATATTTAATCAGCTTCATATTTTTGTGCACATACATGAGATTCTCATAAATATACTGAGGGCACAGTCATAATATCTCTTTAAAGGACATCATTCATTTCCTACCCAAAAATGAAAGTGCCGGCCAGAATAAAATAATAGTGAACTCTTATAGGAAATAATGTCTTGAAGATTTTTTTACTATTACAAGGAATTTCTACGATTAACCCCCAGGCTGCTATTTGAGATGTACAAAAATTGTAAGTGCCGTTAATAAAAAATCTCTACTGGAATGTTACGGGAAATAACAGGATTTTTTTTAAATGACAAGGAACGTCTTCGATTAACCCCCTGCTACATCAAGGTAGAATAATTGCTGGGCGTACTGGACGTAGGACGTCGCGAGACGATCTCCGGCCACCGTAGCCCGGGCTTGCGGACGGCGAGCAGTGGGTAGCTCGCCGTCCTATCAGCACCAGGCCCGTGAGCCGACGACGGCGCGTAGTGTTCCACGCGCGCCTCAAAGAGATGTTGTCAGCCACCACTGACGGGGCCCATCGTGGCCGGTGCCTGCATGCCTAGGGGTAGCGGATAAATTCTGAAAATGAGTTACCGCACCCGTGGGCACTCAGGCAGGAAAGTAACAGGGGTGGGTTTTAGTCAGTAAGAGTCTGACACGCCCTTCCGCTCCACCCAGAGCGGGAGAATTTATTGGATGATTTCCCAAAAAAAAAAGGTAGCATAATAGACTTCAGCTGGTTTAGGCATACTAACGTATGATCATAGTAGGTAGGTAGTAAAAATTAACAACAAAAAGATTGGGGGGAATCTTTTTATTATTTTTTAATAGACATGTTTTTACATTTTAGTAGACATTATTATAACATTTTCTAACCCTATTGCGGGTGGACTTATATAAGGTTTGTGTCTTGCGAAGCTCATATACCAAACACATTGTGTGAGAGTAGGAACCGAAGGTTCGCTTGCCTACATTGCAAGTACATTGCAAGTATAATGTGCTATGGCTTCCCGACCACTTAATCTTGTATTCTAGCCAATGTATACGTAATACTCGTATGTTCTGGCTCTCATATGGCGACACTGAATCCTTCCTACATTTTCGCCCAACTCTACGGCGTGCTCAGTGAGAAGTCCGCTTCCGATTTCAATACTAAACTCTATTTGAGTTTAAATGTTTAGTTTAGTTTATTTATTAATAATTATCAAAAATTACATGTCAGGTTTGTAAAAAACAAAAATAAAATAAAAACACAAGTCAATACGAATACATTATACACAGCATCAAAAACAAATTATAATAAATTAAAACAATAATGAAATTCATAATTACGGAATAGATACAAAAAAATAAAAATAATTGCAACAATTAATTACCTAGAACCATTCTTTTAGGTCAGATAATGCCTGGTCGGTTAGCCAGCTTTTAAGCTTCGCTTAAAAGCTCAGTTGTGGTTTCGTTTTTAATGTTCGCCGTAGCAGCTCCTCGCTTGTTTTATCTGGTATATACCAAGACTAAAAAGCACCAAGTCTTCTTCCGTTCTGATAGTGAACGAAATTGTACTCTCCTTCTATTATAATTAGGTCATAGGAGACGACTATATCTGCCAATATGTTTGTAATAGTCAATCTTTCGTTAATTATATTTAAGAATGTTTGCGTATGCATATTATCATCTATTAACCTGTGATATGCACTTATTAAAGCGGCAGCTATTTCGAAGAACTCAAATATATAGTATAACGTTCGGTTTATCTAAATGTTTCTCAGAAGCCGAAAGTCTCGTTTAAAACGTCCGTTCACCACCTCAACAACTCATCGGCAACTGGTGATTAGACGGGATCTGTTTGCCTGGTCTGTAGTGAGTTGTTTCATTTGGATGTTTGCTTTCTGGCATATGCACTGAGTAACCATATTGTTGCATGGGTACAACAGCGTCTCTGAAACCGTGGTCCAAAATAAAAACTTCACCATTTCTGTAGAACCAATGAAAAACGCCATCGCCGGTGTCTTCTTCATTGTCGATTACATTATTCATTACTTGAGCAGCTGATATGGTGGCAGCATGAGGTCCAGACACTTCTATTATATGTCCATCACAACACACAAATAATAACGGTTTTAAGAGGTTTCTGTGCTTGTGATTACTGTATGATTTTCTTTGGAAGTAGTAATTGGAACTCTTCTGAATATATATATATGTACCATCACAAATAGTTATCCCCTTTCTTTCATAAGGTGGACTATCTGTATCTGGTAGCTTGGTTGTTTGTCAACTTTTAAGCGTAATGTGATGCTCCAAACATTGTAAGAAATGAATTATTTTTTGTATTTTCAAATTCAAATAGCAGCCTGGGGGTTACTTGAAGGCGATTCTTGTAATAGTAAAAAATCTTCAAGACCTTATTTCACTTATGAATCTAGTATTATTTTTTTGTCGGCACTTTAATTTTTGGGTACAAAATGTTCGAGACTTGAATGATGTCCTTTGTTGGACTAATCATTTGAAGGAGGTTCTGTCCTAAGACAGCTGAATGTGATGGATGAGATGTTATTATCTTGAATTTTAAAGCCGCTAATCATTATTTAAGCACAAGGTTAGCGAGTTTTATAGATAAGGCTGATAGATTTAAGAAGCTTTGATTTCGCAACAGGTCTGAAAATATTATTTTAAGAATAAAAAAATATTATTGAAGACCCTTATTATGTTGTAATAAGGGTCTTCTCGTATTTTTGCTTGTTATTTTTTAGGGTTTAATAATATCAACATAGCACACAGGTCCCTACACGTAACTAGGTTTCAATTTGAAATTAATGTTCCTGCATTCTATTTGCGTGTTCCAGATTGTCGTTAGTAAACAACAATATCATATTAATATTGATTTCCATTATTTGTCAGTGTGTGTGTTCCATTGGCGACGTAATATTGGGATTTTGCGTGACAGGTAACATGCAATATACGTTTCAGGAACTAATTCCATGGTCGATGTCAGTAGTCGGAGAAATTGCATTAATCAATTGTCAAACGGGCTACGTATTGCCTAACATATATCCGGTTTCATATGCCAAAGCTCAAAGTGGATTGGGAATGCCCGAACGCTGCATGTGAGATATCTATTAATGTCTGTCGCTGACTGCCCATATGGCTTCGGACTTTGAAAAGTTTTTCGTAATAGGATTTGCCTATTGCGTTTTTGGCCTCTAAATCCGTTGATGAAATGCAGCAACGAATGGAACATACAAGGTTTTTTTCCAAAAACTGTGACCCATATTCTTTAGTGAGTTGGTGTTACGACGTAGTATTAGTAAAACACACCTAATTAGTACTACATGAAACGAAGGATAGGAAATAAACATCTTTCTTCAAAAAAGTCATAGACAATTCCCAGATAAAAAAGGAAAGGAAGTCGATGTTTGTATTTTGTTTCTTCATTATTTGATACCGACTTCCGAAATTAAAGTTATTTTGCAAGTTTTAGAAGTCAGTTGTACTTTTTTGCAAAAAAAGTTTTTTATTTTTCTCTTTTTAGTTGTACCCCAGAACTAAAACTAAATATTAAAGTTATATCCTAATGGATAACCCTAATAACATGGAATTTCAACATTTGGAGACAGCCAAAACGTCATCTGTGCATACATATTTTTTGTTTATGTTGATTTTTTTAAAAAGTGCTTAATCAAAATCGATAAAATTTATATGGGACCACCTCTGAAGTATGACCTTCTTACCAAACAAAAAAGAATCATTAAAATCTATTCACAAGTGGCGCAGATATCGCGTAATAAACATACAAAAAAAAACATACAGACGAATTGAGAACCTCCTACTTTTGGAAAGAAGCAGTATAGGCTGGTCATATTTTTTATACTGCTTCGCTATATTTGCTATTCATAAATCAGAGAAAACATAACAAGAAATCAAAAATATGTAAGTAATTGCTTTATCCATAAATAGGTAGTACAGCTACAGGTACAGGTATAGGTAGGTACTTACATATAATATTAAGTACGCGCACAAAATTGAGTCAAACTTTTTTTACTTAACATAATTTCATGTTTGCAAGTCCAAGTTACCTACTCCTATGTTGTTGTAGGCACGGAATAGGGAATATGCATGATATTTTTTTATTTCAATTGAAGACTTATTAACTAGAGTGAACAAATATGGAGGAATTTTCAAAATATCATCATCAGCGACGAAGTTATAAAGCTTTTTAAAGTTGATAATTAGAAAGAAGTCCGACGTGTTCTTTGACGTCAAAGGACATGACGCCCATACAACTGCCATAGAAAACAGCGTTTTCGAGAGAGGGACAGATATAATTGTTTAAAATTTTTATATCACGTTTAATTTTCGATCAATTTTGATTCTGCTTTCACTGTTCGTACTCTATTATAGTAGAGTAAGATCCCAGAGCAATAAGACATAACTTATTTTCACACGGATGAAACCTGAAGTTTTCAGTAGCGTCTCGTGTGCCTTGAATACCTACGCGCTTTGTGGAACTTGCCGAGTGACACCTGGGCAGGTACCAGGTGAGAAAGGTAACTAAAAATAAGAATTATTCAACTTAAATTCACATGGCTGATTTTTATATATGTCATGTAGAATATTATTTTAAAGTAATATCATAAGTGTCAGACACTTTTGATGGACAAGAGCTTTTGTCAGACGCTTTTAAGCTACCCAAAAAATAAATGAACTTTACTTGTTTTTACATGTCTGATTTTTTAATATGTTATTGAAGTATTTATTTAAAAGTTATATTCAATCAGTCAGACAAATTAGAGTGACCAAACATCCCCTAAGACAAAAATTATTCAGCCAGAAGTATGAGGGCGAGAGCACTATGCATGCGCTTCAGAGTGAGTGAGACGTCCATAATAACTCGGTTCCCCTTCTTAAACTCACCATCTGTTTCAATCTACTGTGTATGTGCTGTTTGTGTGTAATATAACTTATAGTATACAGTATAGTTCGAGCCTGCGAGAGCACATGTTTTTGTTGTTTACATCAGGTTATTTGTGAGTGTTTTATTAAGTTGTTTGTAATAGTGATAATCATGGAAGAAGAGAAATTGAAATGTACATTTTGTAAAAAATCTCATGATGAACTTATATTATTCTTCGAAGAAATATTGAAAAAGTGCAAAAACATTTTAAAACAGCGAATAATCCATAACTCAACTGATTCTAAGTCAACACTTGACTTCACATTTGGCTCAACACTTGGTTCAGGCATTGAATTACTCGTAGCTGGACTTGAGTTTGACACTACATCTAAATCTGGAACTGTTGAATTATTTTGTTGACTTGAGGTAGACGCTGTACATAGATCATTGTTAGTACTAAGATTACAAGGTTGGCTTGATGTCGATGCAACTAATGAATTTTCAACAATACTCGATGATTTTTTTTCAGCATTTTTTGGTTTTTCTGGTATGGCGGAAAAATATTTTTTTGGCAGAGCAGTAAAATTTTTATAAAATTCTCGATGGTAACCACTGTTATACAAGTCATCCGGTAAAACTACATCTTTGAATTTGAGGTTATGGATTATTCGCTGTTTTAAAATGTTTTTGCACTTTTTCAATATTTCTTCGGAGAATAATATAAGTTTATCATGAGATTTTTTACAAAATGTACATTTCAATTTCTCTTCTTCCATGATTATCACTATTACAAACAACTTAATAAAACACTCACAAATAACCTGATGTAAACAACAAAAACATGTGCTCTCGCAGGCTCGAACTATACTGTATACTATAAGTTATATTAGACACAAACAGCACATACACAGTAGATTGAAACAGATGGTGAGTTTAAGAAGGGGAACCGAGTTATTATGGACGTCTCACTCACTCTGAAGCGCATGCATAGTGCTCTCGTCCTCATACTTCTGGCTGAATAATTTTTGTCTTAGGGGATGTTTGCTCTGGGATCTTGGACTATAGTATACTAAAATTTCATCGATAAACCGGTTAAATAACAAATATTTTTTTCATACATATTCCCTATTATGGAACACCTTACTACCGTAAACTTGCATCCTTACTAGTGCTTCATCGAGGTAAATCAGAATCGTAACAATCCGACCCCGAACTTGGGAGGAACAATGAGGCGTTTGTCGGAGTTCACGTTTGATCGATCACTGTGGGACCTACCCAAGTAATAAAAGCAGAAGCCGGAGCATTATGATGTTTCGTTCTGATCGCGATATTCGAAATTTCAGACTTTTTTTATGCAAATTGCTGCGTGTTTTCAGCGTAAATGTCGATCAAAAAAATTTTTTTTTAATAAGTTCTTAGCTAAGCACAATAAGTCATTTCAAATATTGCTCTCGAAATAATATTTTATGCAAAACGTCACTCTTCACAAAATCGTGTTATTTACGGCATATGTATTTTTTATTTATTTATTTGTATACATCAACGACTTAAATAACAAAAAAATATGACAACAAGTAAGTAGCACAAAATTTTCCTGTGTGAACAATTTATTTACAAGCATGCACATCATTCACAGGGTAGAAAGAAGTCTAAGCTTTACAAAGAATATAAAACAATCATTAAAATGTTAAGAAAAAAATAAATATACAACAAAAACAAAAAATAAAAATGAATGTCACAACAAAAATCAAATTAAAGTCACATTATTATTATATTAAAACATAATCATTAGTTTTATTATGTAATAATGTAGAAAGCGGTAAGTATTGATATTTTATTTCACTTAGGGCTGATTTAACATGAAATATTAGCAATATCAAAGCTTGAACATCGAGCTCCTAAATAAACCGAGGTCATACAGCCTTGTAATTTCATTTTTACAACCGGAAGGTAATCGAGGAGTCTCGAACTATTTTGGTCTAGGTCTGGGCTCCGGGCCCTCGGGCTGCAGTGTGACGCGCTGGACCGTGCGGCCGCTGCAACGCAATGGGCCGCACGTAATCCTCGCCGAGCTGTTAGTTTTTACGGCCCCGTAAAGTAAGGAGCGGCTCACATCGATCGTCTACCACAGTTAATATTAAAAGGCATAGGTCACATAATGATAAAACAGGATCCGTCAACGTAGCCAGCGAAAATCTGAATTTCTTACGTTTTTTGCACATTGCTGCGCAGTTTTACGTTGGTCTTACGAGTAGCTACGTGAATTTGATTTTGCCTTCAAGATTAAGGTCTTAACTGAGAATATTCAGTAGAAAGCAAAAGGCAAATCGAAATACTAACTCTACGATTTTAACGTTGCTGTACCAATCTCTCTGCGAAAGATCACTCGCTGACCGAACTAGCAGCACAACTTACAAGTTGTACAACGTGTAGGTACGTAAAGGTACTGGTCGGGTCCCAGAGGCCGCTATCAATCTTTTCGCCACATCATTTGCTCCCCGCACCGCCTCGCCGCGATTGAATTTCATTAACGAAACGCTTAGTGCAGATTGAATCCATTTAAGTAACAGTGGGTTTGGCCCTTCTAAATGTAGCCTTATGCAGTAACATTGTCACGATTAAAAGCTACAGGAATTTTCAATTTTATGTTACGTTTTATTAACAGCGCTCATTTTGTGGCCTGGACACGGTACTTTATTGGGCCTCTGTGGGATAGTTTACGGACTGCTCCCACAGTAAAGCTTGGTTATTGGGAAGTATCAGCTTGAAGTGATGAAGGACTACAAAGTGTTGCTTGTAATGGCAAAAAGCAAGTCGCAAAAAGTATATGTTGACAGATAAATACCTACTTTACATGAAAAGGGTTCTCCACTGTAAAAGTAATGCAGATACTGTAAATTATACTTTAAATATCGAATGGAGTTAATTAAAAGAATCTCCTTTGCATTCAGTTAATAAATTAATCGAAAATCAAAGAGGAAGATCTGATTTATCAGAATTAATGAAGCAATTTTACTAAAGTTTATTTCTTTTTGCAGACGGTGTCCATATCCATGCTGCTGCGGTACGCACACCACCAGATCTTCGTATTTATCGGTAAGGTTTAATTAATACTCAATATTTGCTTTATTTTTGACGTCCTTTGAGCAAACACGGGTGTTCTTAGTTACGGTTTTCTGAGACATGATAAGCTTATTTTTTTTTTATTACCAATGGATTTTAATTACGTAACGAATGTCGTTTCTACGTCGAAATGTTTCTACGTTGCAATTAGATGTTGTGAGGATTATTTCAGTGAAAAATTCTCGAGTCGTGAGCCGGCTCAGGCGAACTCTTTGTAATAACAATAATTGCGAATAGCGCCCGCGGCCGCGACCCACCCCTGTTCTGTAAAAAAATACCGACTCGGATTTACCTAGCCAATCCCCCCGCCCTCCTCTTTGATCTGCCGACAATTAGCCAGATAGAGATAATTTGTTTCTTTCTGTATTTCCTCGCACCGCCACTTGCTGTAGTGTTTCAATACGATGATTGTTTTAAAATCTTTATAAATCTCTTTTCCTTGAAAATGAAAAATTTCAATTTTCTCCAACCATTGCCTTTGTTTGTTATTAAATTCATCGTGGAGGATTTCAGATGAGCTCTGATTACTTTTCCTGCATTTGTATATTTTTGTAAAAAAACAGGCGAGCTTTGCTAGAGCAAATAAATATTGAGAGGTACTTCGCCGTATTAATTAGGTTTATACACCTAGTGATTACGTGTGTCGTTCGTTAGTGATATCCGGGACTTCTGCCACGATGATTTCTTATTAATGTTCGTGTTATTTGGACATTCGTTTTGTACCTACCTGGTTTTGTGCTCCGTGGTACCTACTGATATTTCTACTAATGAAGTTGTTATTTTATTAGATCTAATAATAATAATAATAATAATTAAGCCTTTTTATTTCCTTAATAAAAATAATAAAAATATTTTTACAGAGACAATATGATTAAAGATCATGCAATTACCGTATTAATTAATTTAAATTTAGAATATTCAATTCAATTCAATTTTATTTCATAATTATATTTATTTTATTTATTTACTTATATTTTTTTTTTGACTTTTTTATTAAGGACCTCTCTATAGAGTAAAGGCCTCCTCCATTTTTCTCCACATATTTCTATCACTCGCTTTTTCAATCCAATCTTTGCCCGCTGTTTTCAAAATTTCATCGAGCCATCGTTCCGCCGGTCTGCCTCTAGTTCTCTTGCCTGCAGGTCCCTTCCATGAAGATATCTTTTTGGCCCACCTGTCTTCGTTCATACGTGCGATATGGCCGGCCCACTTCCATTTCAGTCTTTTGCAGTGTTCTAGAGCATCAATCAGCTTTGTTGCCTTTCTTATCTCTGTGCTTCTCTTTTTGTGTCTCAATTTTAGATTTAGGATGCTCCGTTCCATGGATCTTTGGGTTGTTATTATTTTGTTTCTGGTTTGTTTGTTGAAAATCCATGTTTGGGATGCATAGGTGAGAGAAGGTAAGATACAAGAGTCCAACACAATTTTCTTCAGCTTCATTGAAATATTTGACTTTAGAATTTCTTTCAGGCTCCAAAATTTATTCCAGGCCATGTTTACACGTCTCATTAGCTCATCTTGGTGTCTAGACTTTTTAAACGATATTTGTTTGCCTAGATATGTGTATTCTTGGACATATTCTAGTAGGACACTGTTAATGTGTATTGGTGCCTTTATGCTGTTTGTCATAATTTTTGTTTTCGTTGTATTTAGTTCAAGACCAATTTCATTGCTAATATAATTTAGTTCATTTATCATTGACTCTAATTGCGATGGATTTTCTGCGAAGAGTATGATGTCATCAGCGAATCTGAGATTACTTAGAAATTGACCTTTTATGTCTATACCTTTGTTTTTCCACTTTAGCTTCTTCATGATGTTTTGCAAAACAGTAACAAAAATTCTGGGAGAGAGGGGGTCCCCTTGACGAACGCCTCTACATATATCAATTTCCGTGCCTGTTTTGTCTAATATTACTCTACTTGTGCTTTTCTTATAGATGTCTTGTATAAGCATTATGGTTTCTGATGGTACATCACATTCCTGTAAGGCTCTCCACATGCATCGCTCGGTACAAATAATACACCTAAACCACTTCCTCATGAACCACTCTGTCTATTTGTGTACACCGCATGAAAATCCGTTCTGTAGTTTTTGAGTTCATCGCGTACATACGCGGCGGGGGACTTTGTTTTATAATATGCAGTGATTATAGCGATCTAATTATTGAGACCCATCCCGCGTTGCGTTTATTGAAAGTATACTATGCTATTGCGCAGAGGTGTGCAATACTCGAGTATACGTTCCGATCACAATTGCACGCATCAGTTGCGGAAAGTATACCTTGCTAGTACCTATGCAAAAATCGAGTATATTTTCAAGTACCGCGTACAAAAATAATAACTGGAAAACATACTTCGTCTTTGACGACGGCGACGGGGCGTAATACTGTGGTCGACGGCTCCTACTTCTGAAAGGTTTAAAAAAAATAACCACGAAGGGGATGGCAGAGACTGCCATCTCCTTTTAACCTAACCTGTCCGTGGCGTGGTGCCCGACACGGACAGGTTAAGTTCAAGCATATCGCTTGAACTTAACCTGTCCGTGTCGGGCAACTAAAACTACAACTAAACTAAAAGTATGGTTACAATCTCATTGAAATGTTCAAAAGTCTAAGATTATTACTTATTAGTATTTTTTTTTGCTAATGAATAAAGTAAAGCCTAGCCTAGTATAGTTTATGAACTTCTTTATTATCCGATGAGGTGGACTATAATTGAGTATCGCGCATAAATCGAGTATTCCTTCAAGACATATACTTTATTTTCGCTCTTGAAAGTATACTGAACTAGTACAGTATGGGTGCGTACTGGCACAGTCACTCAAACGCTCACGCGTTACGAAACGATGACGTAACGAGATCTATAGACGTATTCTTCAAAATCATTCCTTTGTAAAAATATTATAAGTTATGGTCCTAGGATACGCATTTAGACGCGACAAGCAAGACCTCCGCGTACCACCTTCAAGGGACACCTTTTTATCATTTTTGTATAGAACCCCAACAGTAAAATAAGATTTATATCTAAAGGAGCTCTTAGCTCGAGTTTGTAGAATAAACTATTCAACTCACAATATCAGATAAGGGTAAATCTGTTCAATGGAATCCAGTTGGTCTCTATGGCGACTCATCCCTGTGTACCGCTAGAGATGTACCTGCGAACATCGTTTTGACGTTGTATTTTTTTAAAAAGTGCCGTTTATTTTATTGATGTAAAGAGTTTTCTTCGTTTTATGAAATACGAAGATGCTTGCTCGTCTTTGTTTTCATTTCTAACAGCGATTATCTTATAAGATAAAAAAAAACTCCGTGGAATTTAAAAAACGTAGAGTTACCAAGGTATATTTTTTTTACACAGTTAAAAAATTAACAGCTTTTTTAATTATAGTTTATTATGGGGTACTTATAATATTGGGTGCATTAACGACCACGCTGTAACTGTTAGAGGAAAGTAGCGCGACTGAGTTTGAGTCCGAAACTAATTGAGCATTTCCGAAAAATGCGCGTGACAAATTTTACAAATGAAGTCGTTAACGACTACGCTGAAGTGTAATCAAATATTAGTCGTTTTAAACAACCACATAGAACTAAAAGTTACACAAAAACTTTTTTATAAAAAACGTTGTTTGTATTTTATTTCTTCGATAATGACACCGACTTCCGAAATTAAAGTTATTTTTTTAATTTTTGATGTATTTTCTTTTTTGGTAGTCGGTTGTTTTTTTTGTAAAAAAGTTTTTAATTTTTCAATTTTTAGTTGTTATACCCGAGAACTAAAAACTCCAATAACGTGGAACGTGGAATTTAAACATACTCGTAATTGGAGAAAACAAAAACGTCATCTAGGTATACGTATTTTTAGTTTTTGTTCAGTTTGTCAAAAAGCGCTGAAGCAATTTCGATAAAATTTATATGGGACCACCTCGGGAGTATATGCTTTCGGTTAAAAAAAGAATTTTGAAAATCGGCCACAACTGACAAAGAAATCGGCGGACATTCATGAAAAAAAACCTACATACAGTCGAACATAGAACCTCCTCCTTTTTCGAAAGTCGGTTAAAAACCGTATCTTCACAATAGACTCGCCACACACTGGCCTTAAAGAATACAAAAGAGTTTAAGTTACAACAAAGAAGGTTTTAACACAACACAAACTGTGTGGACCACTTTTCAAGCAGCTTATCGGATGAATAAAAAGATATTTTTAGGTCGCAGATCTGTTGTGTACGATCCGCCTCACATGGACGCTTGGTTGCTTGGACGCTTAGAGGATTACGCCCTGTGCAACGTCACGGGCGTTTTCTATCCTGTGTAAGCCCGAGTATGGGGTTACCATATTGGAATATATTTTTGAAATTGTTGGTTGTTTGTGAAAGAAAATTCTAGGAAGAGATTTTTACTTTGTAAATTAGATTTTTTGAAAGCTTTTGTTTATTCTATGTACATAACTCCAGCCTCCACATATGTGATACAATAATTCTACCTATGCCAATATTTAAGGCATAATAGCTGCAATAAAAATTCCCAGTCTTAATTTGCCTGCCACAAGAATTCGTTAATATAAATGATTTTATTTATGTAAATAGGATTTAACAACACTTTTACGAGACACCATTTTTTTTGTCAGTTTTAGCTATATGAAGTCGATGTTGCCTAGTTGACTACTCTGAGAAGAATCACCGAAACAAACTCAGAGGTCAAAGTCTCTTTTCAAATGTTCAAATCCATACAATATGTACAGGTGAAATCATATGAGAACCATATACGTTAATGTCTGGGATGAGCTTTTGAGAAAAGCAACACACAGATTTGAGTGAACCTGTCCAGACAGTGCAAGCATTTGTCAGTTATCGTGAAGCTCAACTCAGAACTTTGAGGAGCTCAACGAACCGACGAACAATACCAAAGTAAGGACATTGGGTAGGACGCAAAAGTACTCAAACTGTCAGACAACGTTAAAGATTACTGTAAATAGGAGGACAAAAATAATAATAACAACCCACATAGTCCTCACATTTACAATAACTAAGTAATCAAAAAAAAAAAACTTTACAAAGTAAATTATTCATGTCAAAGAAAATAATAATAATAATAAAATGTCAATCCAAATAATAAAAAAAATATAAAATACTTTACAAAGAATTCATGTCAAAAAAAAATTCAATCAAAATAGTAAAAAAATAAAATTTAATACTAACAAGTATTCATGTCAACAAGAATATAAAAAAAAAGTCATCTGTGTATAGGAACTACAAAGTACATATGAAAACAATTTTGCTGCCAATGGCAGCTATTATGCCTTATTTTTTGAGCTATAATACATAATCATATCTTCTTTTGTTTGGAAGATATGACATGAGCAGCTGGGATAACGTTACTCCTGCTTACGCACTGCACGTTTTTGATCGTAGTTTCAACAATTTTTAAGTATTATCGTTCAGTATTTACTTCCTTCTGCAGCTATTATGCCTTATTTTTCTGACTTTAGTCCAAAACCCTTACCTCACTGGTTTGCCTGTATTGAATCAGGAAGCTGGGGTGACGTCACTTCAGCTAACACACATTAAACGACTCGAAGTTTTTGTGGCAGCAAAATTAAGACTGGGAACTTTGATTGCAGCTATTATGCCTTAAATATTGGCATAGGTAGAATTATTGTATCACATATGGAGAAGCTGGAGTTATACACATGTCTATTCTTACCTATCAATCTTTGTAAATATTTTCGTGAACAAAAAAGGAAACTAAAAACTAATTAGAGAACACAAACCTACTTATCTATTCGTATGCTATGTAGTGTTTATATTGTGTGATGTTTATACAGAGTGATCATTTCTTCAATTACGGGACACGCATAGGTACCTGACGTGACCACACAAACTGTTGTGTAACAGTTGAAATCTGTCAAAGGATAGTTACCATAGTATCGATTTATCGGGAATTCCAGCCAGCTACCAGCCCTATTTCCCTGCATTCAATAACATACATGCCTGTGTATATTAGGTTAGTGCCGGGTCGGTTTGTATGTATTCCGTATCCGCTTATTTTGTGTTCAATCAAATAAATATTTCGATATGATTTTTTTAAAACAATACTAGGAAATAATTCTTGAATGCAATGCCGTATTACAATGGCTGAGAGTGAATCGTTTTATTGCAATTTAAAAGTACCGGCTTATGATGTTAATAGGACCAGATAATTCCCTTTGTAGAAAAATGTTTTATGAAATGGACGCTAAAAAGGCATTTGCTTTGTGCAATTATCTAGTAATATTACTAATTAACATTGAAATGGGAATACGATATACGTAAGTAATTAATATTACAGATTCTCTTTAGTCTTTCCGTTTCAAAGAGTCCTTATGTATGGCTGTCATATTTGCTTTGTTTTGGCTCGGTTGTATTGATTCATTTTCAACGTATTTTTATTCCATAATGGCCGTTTGTTTCGCTCAGTATATTGGAACTGTTCAATAATACTTCAACATTGTTTTCATTTGATTACCCTTAAAGCTTCTCGAGTGGAAGATACAGGACGTAAACGTTAAATAAATGAAAGTCGAAGATATCAGTTATAGGAATAGTTATTGCAGTATTTTCCTGGGCTTGTTGTGGTTTACATAACGCTACGTTAAACTATAACGCACGGGCGAGAATCTTGTTTATATGACCTGGTCCTTCCAGTCCAACCTCTGTCACCAGGTAGACATACCATATCGACAACACACTTACATAAACACTCTTTACTATTAACCACTAGCTACCTGATATTAATAAAATTGTGTTGTTACCATCAGAATGAGTGATCAACGGTTTAAAAAAAATCTGTAAGAACCCATAAGTGCCACTGTTCTTCAACATACCGGATAATGTACTAGTTTCAAGGTCTTATGTATGTGAAATAGCCACATTTTTGTAATTCAACACTGATGTTACAAATAGGCTAATCTTTTTGCGAACTAAATGATTACCCGTCCTGTCACTCCCGCGCGTCCTACATCGGGGACGCAACAGAAGGTTTTTAATTGTGTCTGTTATTACGGTACCTGACAGATTAAGTAAGTAACCATAGGAACAACAATCAGTTAGCTAAACTTAGTAAGTACTTAGTTTAGCTAATTGGTTGTTACAATAACGTAAAAATGAATACCCTAAAACGCTTGACCAAATTATAACAAATCAAATCATCAATTATAATCGTTGCGGTCTAACTGTATACCAACATCGACTGTTTGCTGCCCATCATAATGATACTCCTAAAAGGATTGCTATTAAATTTACGCTAACACCGGTGTCGTACCCGCTTCACTAGGTAACTAGGCACCGTATTATTATAATTAGTACTTATTTATTGACACGATATATCTCGATGCCGATATACCGGGCATACAAAAGGACCGCACTATGCGGTATACTATGGTGACCGCTGTTTGCCGCACCTAATTTAATTGTTGACGGTACGCGTTTAATGAAGTTGGTCATTATTGGGATTGCGATTGTGCTGGCTGTTTTAAGCCATGAAATAATATGTTGATTTCAATATGCAGTAATTTTTTGTTGAAACTGAATGCGTTCTACTTCATGCCCTCTTTGCCCAGGGGTATAACCACGCGATATCTTGCCCTTATCTCAATTAAATTTGGATTGGTGTACCATGATTTTCTTCTTGCATATCTACCTACTTTTTATTAGGTTAGACCTAATTATTGTAGGTTTACCATTTTAGTTCTAGTTAAGTCCGCACTGATTGTAAACTTGCATGTTATTTTCTAAAATAAACAATTGTAATTATTACTAGTCGTTATCTCAGTAGCCATTTCCTTTCTAGTCATATCATCTTTACACAGTCCGTCCATCGTTTCGTGCAACTTCTCGTGCACTTAAAATTAAAACCATCCACATTACACAGTAGTCAAAATATTTCTCACGTCACAACATTATCGTCAATACTTTTTTTTTTTACTGGCCAACCAACACTTGTTTACACACGTAAATGTTAAAATAAGGTTTTCTATGACTAACCTTAGAGGTTAGTGTTAAACAATAATATAAATATAATAATTTCTTATAGGTTAGCACCGCATGCCCCATAAAAGTAATAACTATATATGTGCTACAAGTATCTACTTCGATATAAATTATTCATATAAACCGGCCAAGTGCGATTCGGACTCGCGCGCAGAGGGTTCCAAACTCTTCATATTTTTAAACAATTTGTTTTTTAAATATAAGTACTTCTTATAGGTTTTCCTGTAGTGTCTCTATTTATATAGCTATTTTCTGTATTTGTTTTTCTTAATTTTAAACTCGGTATGTTCGGAGATAGGGAGGGGAGGGGGAATGGTAATTTTTCATCAATTTTTAAATAAGTGTAAAACTATTTATTTAAAAGTAAAATATATATTTGAGGCCCTTACAAAATGTCCTTTTATTTGACAGGTCGCACGGTATAGTTAGAAAACTTATTTTTTTTAATTTTCCGGATTGCACTCTAAAAGTGACCCAAATTCATGAATCATTCAGATATTCCCAATTCATTTATTCCGTTACACGTCCGTATTTGGGTCAGATATTCATATGTGCACCAAATTTCAACTTAAACCAGTAGATTCGCGCGAGCAAATTGGTATTAACAGATTACAAAGATTATTTAATACCTATATAAAAATAACTTAAAACAGCATGGTTTCCTGCTTCTTGCGCTCTGATTGACTCACCACAATTAATGCTCAGGGAAAAGACAGTCCCGGTAAAAAAGGGTTGATCATTTGCATAATTAAATATCAGAATTAAGTCGACGATCCCGGCGAGATAATTAAGTGTTCTATAAAAACTCCCGGGATAATTTTATCAATCTTTTATTCGCCATTTTCAGGTATTTTAGATGTTTGTAATTCTCGAAAGCTTAAACATTTTCTTTAGCTTCCTCGCTGCTAATGGATGGTAGGAAAAACAACCGTATTTTAGGATTATACAACAAAACGTTGTTTAGTCTGATTTTAATGAACAAAAATGGTTTTTTCGCAATGAAAATATAGTGAAACCACGAGCGTGTTTTAATAATTAAATGAAAATGAGACTAAAGGAACGTAGCCGTGTGGGGTAAGGGTATTTTGTAAGATTGAGGTTAATTTGTTTGTAGCAAATTTGACTTTTAACATGTTAATTTATTTCAAGTCCCATATAATGCTGCGAATTTGGTTTGATTCTTCAACTATGTAAGCGGTTTCATAAATATCCTCGTAACTGTGGCGATATGAGGCCTATTGCTAAAACCAGCCGTAATACCCACCCAGTTTTTCGTTGAAGAAGAATTATCATTGGACCGAACGATTTTACGTGAAATAGCTCACATGAGCAACTCCGCGAACTCGATAATAACTTATATTGTATGTCACCTTACACTGAAATACTCTTATGCACCATTACGTGCAATAAGTAGAGGTATTGAACATCGATATTTTATTTTATGTATTTTGAAACAAAATGGGTGAAATTAGTGCTTGTTTTTTTTGATTTGATAACTGAGTCAGGGTGTAACGGAAAGGTGTGGTCATATTTTAAGAACCGGTTCTACCCATAGAAGTGAACAACTTTCTTTAAGAAAAATAAGAAATTTCTCAAAAAAAAAAATTGTACTTTCCATTCACAAAGTTATCATCAGCTGATCAATTTTTGTATGGGAGGTAAAATTTTTTTTGAGAAATTCCTCATGTTTTCTTGAAGAAAGTTGTTCATATCGATGGGCAGATGCAGTTCTTAAAATATGACCACACCTTGCCGTTACATCCTGTTTAATAAAGAGTAGGTAAATTTTTACGGGATTTTTCATAAACTAACAGTGTTTACAAATCGCTTAATATAAATCAGGTGACACATCCAATTAAGTATTCTAACTAATAGTTAGGTATGTATATGTAGAATTTATACGAAACTTTACTGATTGCAACTGGTAATTTCCAATTGGTGTTTTCGAGACGTGCTCGTTTGCACGGCTTCGTTCGCTCGTTGTGCTTGCTCCGCTTCACCCAGCAAATTGCTTCACTTGCTCCTACCTTCGAGACGCAATCTCTACTAATGTGTGTGTAACGTAAATATTTTAGATACCTACTGATTCTGCCTATGGAAATGAACAAATTTCTTCAAGGAAGTGATAGTAAATTTCCAAAAAAAAAAACACAAACAAAGTTATCATAAGCTGATCAAAATTAGTATGGGAGGTCCAATATTTTTTTTTCAAAGTTATTCATTTTAAGGCCAGAAGCAGTTTTAAAATATGACCACCCATTTTCTTAACAACCTGTAGGTAGTTATATTTCCTTGAATTTTGTGTTTTAAGGCTTTACGTAATTAGTTAATTACGTAAAGCCTTTGCATAAATTCTCAACTAAAAACAAAATAGAAATAGATAATATACATATTTTTACAGGTAATAAAATTAGGTAAATCAGGAGGTCAGATAGCCAGTCGCTCCATGTTAAATACTGGAACTCTGCTGCATCTGGTTAGATTGGAAGACGACCCTAACATATTTGGAAAAAAGTCTAGGCTGATTGATTTTGAAGAATTAAGTCTAACTGAATAATTATTCTGCTATGGCTTATTTTGTCACCATGAAGCCGTTTGCTTAGGTAAACTCGAGCCAGGTTTCAATTTAAAAAAATGTAGCGAGATCAACTGCTATTTTAGCGAATACATCTTAGAATTTCATTAAGGGTTTCTGATGTCTAGGAGTTGATACTTATTCATGAACCGTTTATTATTGGAACTTCATGGAAAAAAAATAGTGCTTTACTTTTACATTGAAAATCCAATGCTAAAACGTTTTTCCGGTTGTACTTTTATATTCAAAACAATTCTAAAAAGTTTTTTTGGTCTTTAATTCTTAAATTAAAAGTATTTTTGAGTTTAATTTTTGTACTTAAGGCGCAGTTAAACGAATTTTAATGGTTTTTAATTGAACATAACGTCTGAACGACATGTCTTATTTCTTTGAAAAAAATATTTGTTACTCTAGACAATTTCCTTCGTAATTTGATCTCAGAATATTTGAAATTATATTTTTATAACATAGTGTAATTAATTTGTAAAGTTATGTCTAACTCGGATATAAAATTTAGAATCACGCAAAAACTATGAAGCATATTTTTATGAAACCTTCACCATTTTAAAGATCATTTAATTATTTACAATTTAGTCTCAGTGTTTTAGTTTAATACTTGTTGTTTTATGTGTAATAAATTAATAATGCATCTAATTTCGGACAGCGCTCCTTGATGGGCGAGTCCTATTACTGGGTGGACATACGACGCGTTGCGTGAGCTCAGCGCAGAACACGCAAGCTAACCACTCAAGGTCGTTGGCAGCTAATAGCGCCTTAAAGTATTTTTGGTCTTTAAATTTTAAACAAAAAATATTTTTGGTCTTATGAGTCGGATTCAACATTCTTTCGTATTGTAAACAGTTGCTAAACTCATTAGCTGCAAATTAGTCTACAAATCTGATATTAGTCATCGCAGAGTGGTAGTTTTTTTCTAAGGTTAAACGTTAATGCTTTATGAGTCCTTAGACGTGGGACAGTATTTCGAATTTTGCTCACAAAATTGATAGAAGCAGGCAAAACTTTTAACTTACCTATTTTAAAAAAAACGTTACCCCACACAAGGAATTACTTCTGCATCGTGGGTGCGTTCACAAATGTGTATACTCTCATACATAACATACCAAGACCTGTAGGCGTATTCGCTAACTCAGTTGACATCAATTTGATAGGCAATTTGCAGTACATTGCTGCTTTGACGTATAGGAAAACAAAAATGCACCACGTAGTGCCTATTATAATCGAAGTCCACCGAGCAATGTAATGCAAAGTGCCTATCAAATTGATGTCAACTGAATTAGCGAATACAGCTGCTGGAACAACTAGATTTTGTCCGTGCGGGAATGGAACCCGCGATACGCTGCGCTGGAATCGCTCAAACACTGCGCCAGCGGTGTCGTCGTGTCGTTCAATGCTAGACAAATCCTACTAATATTATAAATGCGAAAGTTTGGATGGATGGAGTTTGTTACCCACTCAGAATTTGGCACAGAGATAGATTATAGTCTGGAATAGCACATAGGCGTAGATTATAGTCTGGAATAGCACATGGGCTATACTTTATAATGTGGAAAATACTGATTCCACGCGGGCGAAGTCGCTGCCAGAAGCTAGTTGTTACATAAATGAACCTCGTTGCCCTATAAGCTTTGATTGAGAGTCTTTAGCAGCGCTTGTACTTCTTCATCGAGTATCATTATAACGTTATTATAAGAAAATTGTGAAAATAATTTATCCTGTGAAGCACGAGACTACTTATCGCAGAAATAGAATTTCCCTGAAAACACTACTAATTGGAACGTTTCATGAAAAGAAGATATTGTCGGTTATTTCTATTAAAAATACTTTGTGATTTATGTTAGTGTGGGGGTCTTATTTCGTTTAGAGGTTTCCCTGTAAGGTTCCGTATTATTTTTATGAGAACTATTACACAGCAGGAAACATCTATGATGATGCCAATATTGAATTTTATTTTCTCTAATGGTGTACAATAAACCAAATTCTATCTTTAGAACCAGCTTACAGTCGCAATAACTGTATCAACTCATAAAGCATTCATCTAATATTTTAACCTGTCCAATAAGGAACCAAAAAAATAAAATCTTCGATGCCAAGGTACTAGCGTAGGTTTGAAAATCCTTTAAGTATCTAATTTGCAAATTTTTCCTTCTTTAAGCCGATTTGGGATGTAATTTGGCCAATTATTTAGACCTCAAATATAACGTAATTTTCCATAGCAATAAGGTATTAGAAGGTATCGGGGCGCAAAGGAAAATAAGCAGATAATAATGATGTGCCGACGTCAATAAAATCTGACTTATTTTCTCCGCCCGGTCCACGCTCCGCGGAAATTCATTTTGTTTGTTAAATTTCTGTTGAATTTCATGTCTGCTTCATCGTTCGACTAACTTTATTTTACATTATAATTTTGATATGATATAACATCTAGTCTTAATGAGTTGTATGCAGACTTTTGTTACCTTATCCACACACAAAGAAGAATGCCCATTTTTCACCTGACTATGTATAGAAATAAAATAAATCTTAAAATTCAGTTAATTCAATTGTATATTAATTACGCAAATCACAATGTTAAAAGAACGCTTTAATTTTTCTATATGCTTATTCTACGTCAAGGGTAAACGTAGTACCATGTTTTGAACGCATCTCAACTACACTTTTTACGACGTTTCATTTTACACACTGCTACTTGAGTTTATTCAACTCTGTTTCTAAGTTTTCTTTATTATTTTTCGTTTTAGTTAATCAATAAGTATTTCTTTATTGCTCTGTATAATACAGATTAATTAAAAATAACATAATAATTAAATAAATAAATCATGCAGTATGAAATTGAGTTCGCACGACTGAAACGGATTTTTTTTTACATTTGACAGTTCGTCACTCAATTTATAATGACAATCATCGAGAGTCTAAGCACTGACGTTAAGTTGGTTTTAAAAAGTTCACGAAGTAAAATAGGCGTTTTAGACCATAGCTAGGTAAGTATTCCTTATTTAGATTAAACTTCGAGCGTTAATAATTAGTTCTAGCACATTTAGGTCTATATTGCCTATTTGATATCGGCAAATCTTAACCTAAAAAAAAACAAATATTTTTATATGGTTTTTTAGTAGCGTTTAAATCGTAAAAATTACTATTTGAAATTATTTTCTAAACTTACAGGTAGTCTTTCTACTATACCTTAAACTATACATACACTTTCATTATCAGGTTTTTAAAGGTATGGGAAGTGAGCATTGTTCATTAAGTTGTAGTATAATCAAGCTTAGGGATAGGTAGATACTTGTCACGAAAAGTAAGGCGCTTCGTGTTAACGATAGCTCTGGGACAATATCATTTTCCCTCTTATTTCTCGTAT
This sequence comes from Polia nebulosa, assembly GCA_951329385.1. Lineage (NCBI taxonomy): Eukaryota > Metazoa > Arthropoda > Insecta > Lepidoptera > Noctuidae > Polia > Polia nebulosa. The sequence continues at coordinate 14,310,019 of OX589605.1, read as the reverse complement.
TTTCTACCTAATTAGGGCAAGCGGTATCGGAGAGGCGCCGCCCTTTCGCCGCTCCGGCTTGCACTAACAACCGTTTCAAGCACGGTTTAATGCCAATTACCTGCTCGCTCCATTGTTCCGAGCGTCAAGTATCTCCGCCCGACCTCTACCATTCCATACCACCGCGTCAAGAGAGATTGCTCTACTCGTTCGCGAAATATACTCAAATGAATTGCCAAAAAAGGTTCCATTTTAAAACATCAAAATTTATCTCCTAAATGGAATTTGAAATATAACCCCACGATCGCATATTGCACAGTATTTAATATCGTCGTCCTTTGCTACCAATACTTTACGGTAATATGAATCCACGCAGTAAATCGTAGAAAGTACGCAACGGAACGGGAACGGGGGAAGCGGCGGCGAAATTAATTTCACATGATGAATGATGAACGATGACGTTGCAATTTACATTTTTTTTTTATTGAAATTATCAAAAAGTGTCTTCTGTGCAACGAATTTTCTTTAAAACCTGTTTACTTGCTTTATGAAGGACAAATTAATTTAATTTATTGTTTTAATCGATGGATGTCGATTTGTGTAGCCGGATATTATATTTAACAATTGGAACGTCCGTCACGATAATCTTTTTATAATAAATAAGGAACCTACACTGGTCTTAAGACGTACTCAGGACGACCTTTCATAGAATATCTCCTTAGATTCGTCATATCAAACCCTTTATTCAGCTAGACAACATCAAAAGATGTGACAAAGGGGACAAAGACGTATGTATTCGATACCGAAACTGTACCGGGATTATCCCACCTTAAGCAAACAACCGTCCACAAAGCTCAGACAAACTGAGAGCACACGAGAACTATGCTAACGAAAAGACGATAAAACCTTTATCTTATTACGGATCTACTCTCCCCAAACCGTGACACGGTGCGTCACTTTCAACTCAACCCTATTTAGGTGGATTTTTACCGGCAGTTTTCGGAAGCGAGAAGATCTATTTAGCTCACTTTTTCCAAAACTGCTAACTTTGGATCCGATTTAGAAAGGTCTGAGTGCAGTGTCTGGTGTGTGGTGGCGTACCGTGCAACATATACGATACAGCAATAGATAAATCGTATATTTTTAAAGGTTTCCGTTGTCGGCTCGTAAAGAATGATCCGACGTCTCGGGCGACACCATTACTTCTCGTGGCGCATGAAAAATTCATATAGCAGCCGTTTGATCGCGTTAACGTGCGACGGCGTCGCGCGCGCATGCCTCCAGGGGGCGCTGAGCACGGCTTATGGCAGCCGCGCTCTCTTGTGCTTGTTTTAAATGTGCACTATAACATTATTCATAATTTTACTGTAAAATATATAACAGTAACCATTATTTTATGAAATATCGATAAGGGAAGTTACTGAAACGCATCCTCGGAGAGGTGTTGGGGCATAATAAGATAACGTTGCTTAAATATCCAGTCCGTTGACAGCTGTGGTGACCTTTTTTTTTTTTTTTTTTTTGTGGGGTGGGAAATCATCCTATGACTTCTCCCGCTCTGGGCGGAGCGGGAGGGCGTGTCAGACTCTTACTGACTAAAACCCACCCCTGTTCCTTCCTGCCTTTGAGTGCCCAGGGGCGAGGTAACTCTGTTTCGAATTTATCCTCAACCCCCGGGCAGGCATCGGCCATGACGGGCCCCGTCTCTTGCTGACAACTCTTTGAGGCGCGCGTGGAACACTACGCGCCGTCGACTCTCGGGCCTGGTGCTGATCGGACGGCGAGTTACCCACTACTCGCCGTCCGCAGGCCCGGGTAGCTTTGGTGACCTGCCAGAGTATTTCGTTTTATTTATAAAAAGAGTCCCAGATTCCGCAGCGTTCTTACTACATTTTAGTATACGAGTATCAAATAGTGTTAGAATCATAATCCAATACTGAAAATTCATTAAATAAAATACCTATACCTACTAATTGGAAAATCCATAAAATAATGCCTGTAAAAACAAACTTTTCAGTATATTTCATCGAAAATAAAATTGCATTTTAATGTATCAGTACTGAAAATTAATGAAATGATGAAACACAAGCTTTTCAGTGTATTTTCTGGAAAATAAAATAGAATAATATCCGCTGTTATCCGAAGTATTCTGCGAACTGCTGGTAGTTTCTAAATGGAAAATAGGAATAATTGGGTTCCGAGAACTTCATCTGAGCTGGTATTTTCATTAAATATTGTGCTAAAATATTATAATTATCCTGCTCTTTAACAAAGAAAGTAAAGACATTCCTTAAAATTACTTAAACAGTGAAAAAATAAAACCGGCCAAGTGCGTGTCGGACTTCGCACATTTAGGGTTCCGTATCAAATATTTTGACAATTTGTATTTCTTTGGATCAACAAGATGCTAATACTGTGAAAATTTGAAGACTGTAGCTCCGTTTGGCTGTTAAACCTGTGTGACAGACGACGGACAGACGGACACGTGAGTGACAGCAATGGGGCTTCGGGTACGGAACCCTAAAAAGGTCCTCTGGTATAAAGGGGTCTCCTTGAGTGTTGCAGATGTTCAGTGTAAAAATATGAAACACATTTAATTTCAAACTAATTTTGAAATATTTGATGATAAAACAACGAAAAACCCATTAACCAACCATTTCTAGCTAGCAATTTTCGTAGTAATTAACCTACCTAACATTAAGATCTTCGTCTAAAATCCGTTTTCAAAATTTTCAGAAATTGATTAAAGAAAGAAACAATTGGATTTCAGCAATGCTGTTTAATAATCGTAAATAATTTTGTTTTAGTGGACTTACTGCAGATGCTTGAGTTCAACGTGACAGTATCTTTCCCGGCTGCACCGCTCCTCACAGTAATTTTGGCGCTAGTTGGTAAGTGCTTCATTATTTTGTGCCTAAAACTAAAACAATAAGGAAAAAAAAATATTTGCCAGTGAGGATGGTACAGGAGAGAAAGTCGTTGTACAGCATGCTCGTAACACGGTTTGAAAGAACACCTTTTTGTGTTTCTGCTTTCCGTTACTATTGTTACGTCTTTTCGTGGTAAAACTCATTTTTGAAAGTCAAACACGTTACCATGTCAAACACCGCTGATTCCCCCAGCTTTACAAGTCAGCAGCTTCTTAATAACACCTTGTTAAGTCAAGTGTAAACTGTCTTCAATGTTGGCGAAGTACATTATGCACATAAGGTGTTGACGTGAGACTTTGCAATACTATGTTGAGGCAAATTAGTACCCACATGTAACATGTGAATAACTCTAGGTGCTTTTCGTGCCAACAAATTAATAGTTGCGACATCGTAGAGGCTCGGGGGAACTTTGGTGCTTGCGGTGAAGTCTGGCGTGCAAACAGACAGCATATAGCTTGTATAGGATGTCACGAAAATTGAAGATGACATAATTGGTTCAGAAGGACCATTTTTTAATTTGAATTGAACAATTGAATTTGCAATGATTCAAATAAGTTCTTATATTTATTTAATTTACACTGTTCTTAGACGTAATTAAATTAACATGAAAAGATATTTAAAGTAACAGAGCTTGACAACCTAAATAACGGGTCCCAAACTAGGGACAGCCGGTATCTTGATGACCTAGACATAATACACAGTAAACGTCGGGGTGCTAGCGATACATGGTAATTTATAGCATAGTCGAATCGAGATTAAATAAATCAAACGAATCGGCCGTGAAAACTATTTATTTTTTAACTAGTGGAAATATCTGCAAATATAAGAGGCACTTGCAAGTGTTTGTTTCTTCAGTATTGTTAACAACTGAAAATTATGTAAACTACGCATTGGCTTGAAAACTTTGGGTTATGCTAATTATCGTTTTAGTAACACCCTGTAAGCAGCAAACATTATTATAGCACGGCGTGGTACTTAGCATATAAGCAGCTCTAGCAATGCCACTTGAAATGCACACGTTCGAGGCAAAGCGTGGCTCTTTGACGCTCATAGCTTTGTAAAGGTACAGAACTATCTTTTTGAGAAGTACTAGGATTGCGTTCCTTGTTAGAAGGCGTCATTGCCTATTACGTGATAGATCGTGTAGGTGTTGTAGAAAAATATTTGCAGTTTTAATGTGATATTGAAGCGAATACTTAGTGCAACTAGCGGAGAATTGTATTCTGCCAATTAGATATATTTTTACAGGATTGACTGCAACGTCCTATGTGCTGATTAATCATTATATAGTTGAAGATATTAGATTGAACTATTACTACTATTTTCTACTTATGTGTTCGGAGTTATGAGTTGATTAGGTCATCGAACATTTTAGCTAAAGCATTTTTTTTTTTCGAATGTCAATTATTTTGACATTAAAAAAATGTTTTAAATTGATGTCAATGGAAAAGTTGTAGGTGGGCCGATACATAACCTTGGTTGGTTTTTGGAATTATAATTGAATTTTAACCCTTTGTCCAACATTGGTCCTGTATTATGACGTCTCTGAAAACTGATGACACATAATGCTGATTGTAGCGTCATCACACATTAGCCAGAGTGCGTTTGCCCCCACTGCGAACCAGTTGCCCCTACCACGTCGGTACCTTTTGTGGACCGTACCATTTTTCCGTTTTCCTTATGTACGAGAATTTGGTGTGCCGAGTGTCTTGGCACGTTAGTAGGTCGGTCGATTCAACAAGTAAGTCGGGGCATCTGTTGCGCGCAGGGCGGGGGCGGGGCGCCTGTTGCGCCCGCCAGACGCCTCAGCCGCCCACCACCACAACACGCTTGTGCTTTACCCATAATGGAGATACTTTTGACCCACTTCTACATGATCGTACGTTTGGATGTCGGATATCCCGATATGGGGCTCGGAGAAACGGGCGAGAGTTGAATAGTCGAATGGTGGTGTTTGCGGTTAAATATTACGGAATTCGGTTTGGTTAGTTTGGAAGTCAATTTCAGCTAGAAAACTGTTATCAAAGTTGCTCAGAACATTCGTCGTCTTATTGGCGGTTGTGTCCGGTTTAGGTAGGCGTCATGGATTACTTTAACTCTATCTCCTGATAGACGAGAGGTCTTGAACACTAGTCCTGGTCTTAAGCCTTGTTTTGTGGAGAAAAACTTAGTTAGCTGGGGCAGTTAGGTGCAGAGTTCAAACAACTTTGTCCTATGTTGGGCTTGGTTTTACTTTGGTAATGGACACTCAGCAGCAAATATAAGCTTGGTAGACAGTACCCCAACGCGGGCCTGCGGACGGCGAGCAGTGAGTAGCTCGCCATCCGATCAGCACCAGGCCCGTGAGTCAACGGCGCGTAGTGTTCCACGCGCGCCTCAAAGAGATGATTGTCAGCCACCACTGACGCCCATCGTGGCCGGTGCCTGCATGCCTACGGGTAGCGGATAAATTCTGAAAATGAGTTACCGCACCGCTGGGCACTCAGGCAGGGAAGGAACGGGGGTGGATTTTAGTCAGTAAGAGTGACACGCCCTCCCGCTCCACCCAGAGCGGGAGAAGTCATTAGATGATTACCCATCACCCCAAAAAAAGAAAAAGACAGTACCCAAAGTTAACCGAACCGACCACAATGTATTTTATGTAACCACATTTTTGTCACAATGACATTCAATAACTAATATGTTACAAATAAACCTCAAAAATATTCGGAATAAAACTTGTCGTCGAATTAAAAATTAATAATAAATAATTATTCATTTTGTTCTTGTAGGCAGTTCCAGGGCCGAATTTGATTCAATAATAAACAAGCAAAGGCTTCTTGTACGTACTTGGTAAACAATAACAAAAGCAAAGCCGAAAGCTCCGTGAAGTTACCGCTAACGAACGATTGACTCGCCTTAGTATGTACTTTGTTAGCTGTGTTTTAAGTCCCAAATTAAAACAAATTATGAGATGACCTGGTTTTGCAAAAGTTGATGCGTCTTCAGTCTTCACAGACCTGCCCCCTTAGCCAAATAACTTTTATAATAGTGCTAACGCTAACGCTTCGTGCAAAATGTATGGCAAGGACATTACCTGCGGAGAGAACTGTCACGTGACTCAATACATTGATACATTGATAAAAAGGCTGTTTGTCTTTTTAGTGTATCTTGTCAAGTACTTAGAATAGGGATATAACATTTCGTTATAGGCTTTTTGACTTTAAGATCTTCAATTTGACTGAAGGAATACACGATACACAGAAATTTTCTCGATCGAAAAAAGTTTGATCCATATTTTTACACTTTTTAGCTACAAGGCGTAACGCTTCAGAGGTATTTTATGAAATTTCCTTTAAAACATAGAAAATAAACTTATCAAACGTTTGACTGAACAGATTTTGATTTAATAATACTTTTATGTTATAAAATACATAAATTTATTTTGGCGCTTACGTTATTTATTCCGAGCGGCACTCTTATTATCGCCATCTCTTCTTTTGCCTATTAAAACTATTTGCATCACGCTCATCTGTCAGTAAGTCAGATGGCCGCTGGGCCTCATTAACGCAGGACCTATGCCACTTTTTTTCAGATCGGAGCTGTCAGATTTTCGTAATTTAAATTATTGTTTTCCAGTACACGTTCGTAATTCAGCAGCAAAAAAATATTATTAATTATAATTAGTCTTTACACTGTGTGTGTGTGGGTGTTCTTATGACCTTGATCAATATATAACGTATTTTTTTTATTCGTAACTACACATTGAAATAGTACAAAATGACATTAAACATCAATATGTCAAGTATTAATCTGTCAGTGAATGCAGAAAGCCTAAGGAAGGAATGAAGTCGCCTTTAATTGTAAAAAAAAAATAGTTTATTAGGTATGATTATATATTATAGCTTCTGCTCGCGACTTCGTTCTCTGCGGATTTCAGAAAATGGGTATAATAGATAATTATGAAAAATGTGTAATTCTACTAATATTATTAAAATAAATAAATTGGACGTTTAATAGTTTAGCTTTCTAAAATTTTTTGACTCTTGGTAGTTTGTGAATCTGTGCCACATCTAGCCTTTTTTTTTTTGGGGATTGGGAAATCATCCAATCACTTCTTCCGCTTTGGGTGGAGCGGGAGGGCGTGTCAGACTCTTATTGACTAAAAAACACCCCTGTTCCTTCCCTGTCTGAGTGCCCAGGTGTGCGGTAACTCATTTTCAGAATTTATCCGCTACCCCTAGGCATGCAGGCACCGGCCACGATGGGCCCCATCAGTGGTGGCTGGCACTAATCTCTTTGAGGCGCGCGTGGAATACTACGCGCCGTCGACTCACGGGCCTGGTGCTGATCGGACGGCGAGCTACCCACTTCTCGCCGTCCGCAGGCCCGGGTCTATGGTGGCCGGAGATCGTCTCGCGACGTCCTACGCCCAGTACCTCTCCTGCGGTGGTAGCGGCCGGGGCCGTGAGGGGCGTTGAGCTTCCTTCACGGCCAGCATTACTGCTTCGCAGAAGTCGGAGACTGCTTCCCATTCCCTCTCGCTCCATACCATGGCATGAACCAGGGCCGGGCGCGAGTTGTCGCCGCCTCCTATCGCATCCACGAGGACACGGCGGTGCTCCGCCCAAGCGGGGCAGACCTCCACCGTATGCTTCACCGTGTCGTCTGGCCGATCCGCGCAGTGGTAACACCCGGGCGTTTCCTCCCGCCTGATCTGATGCAGGAACCTCCCGAAACAATCGTGTCCGATGAGGACCTGCGTCAGGCGGAAGGTGAGGACGCCGTGACGCCTCTCCAGCAACTGGTCGCCCCGGCTTCTTGATGAAGCGGAAACTGGCCCTGTCTCCATGCATGCGCTTAGGAGCCCTCTCAGTCGAGGCCCGAGAGCCTCTTGCAAGGCCAGGATCCAGACTCACCTAGCCCACCTAGACCTCATCTAGCTTAAACTGACAAAAAATTTTGACGTTTAATTAAAAGTGTTTTTTTTATAACCAATTGACAAAATAAGTATCATTTATCATTTACTGCTCACGATTCCAGCCACAAAATACTACTCGAACTTAATAATTCTAGTAGATATTGATAATATAATTTGATGCCTATTAACCCTTCTACCCCCATCGGCCAAATCCGGGTTTCAAATTGAACCCCGACGACAAACCCGGGTTGACAGCCGATTATTTTTTTTTTTTCTTTAATATTTTTTTTTTGTCGCACTCACCAGTGAGTGCCAGGGCTTAACAGGTACTAAACATTTAGATGGTCTCACAGCCCTCTGCAAGTTAGCTTCGGCCCCTCGCACCACTTCTAAACGGCCGGGCCCTAGCAAGATGATGCTGAATTTTGTTTGAAAAAAGTCTGAAAATCAAATGGCGCTCAAGCTGCAATATAAAATCATAACGGAAAACCCCACACTTTATCTGACCTGAGGATTGGACACAGGACACTCCGCGAAGCACTTGCGCTGGCACATTTGTCTTAGCAGCTAAAATGTCCGTCATCGCCCTCAACCGTGTCCTCATACCTCGCTATGTTTCTAACAATAAGTTAAAAGTGCGCCACCTCTTCTTCTTTCATATCTCTTAGTAGTCATATCAGTAGTCGATTGCTCTCTCTAGAAATTCATTATCCTTCACACAATCCATCCATCGTTTCTTTAGTTTTCCTCTACTCTTGCCATCCACACACTCAAAACATACAAATAGTTAAATATCGATAGCGCACATAATCTTGCTTCAAAAAGATTGAGTGCTATTTTGTATATGTAATAATTTTATGAATGCATGTGGAAATAAATAGTCTGTGTTTTTTTTTGTTATTTTTTCAAAATAGGATGATCACTTTTCTACAACTGCCTTTTAAAGAGGGGGGAGTAGGGCTATATTTCGAAAGTACTTAATTAGCGCGGACAAAGTCGCGAGCGACATCATCGCTTACTATCAGGTAAGATAGTGGTCAAACTCGTGGCCATCAAGACTAAAAAAAAAAGTCGCGAGCGAAGTGCTAATTTTATGTTATCTTATTGCAGTTTGCCACTGACTAATTTTAGTAAAAATACAGTATTAATTTGCGGTTTCCAAGCAGCACTGTTTTGCGTCGGAGAGAAATTCGTATGTTCGAACATATCGTTTTAATATTTTTGTACAAATACAAAACTGAGTGCCATAGGTTATTTAGTCACGAAAAATTCACGTTTTCTGTAAAAAATGCAGCGGGAAAACACTAATAAACTGTTTCTAACTTCAATTGTATTTCAATACACAATAAAAATTAAAAAAATATTAATGTTTTATTTACTCCCTAAAGGTATGGAGTAAATAAAACATTAATATTTTTTGAGTGCTAAAAATTCTCTATCGCACATTTTGGTAATGTTCATAATAAATCTACTTAACTAGTAATATTCATAGTAATTTGAGGACATACAAAATACGATATAATTTATCCATAACTGTCAAGGATAATATTTAAACGTATAATTATTTGTCTACTTTGAATATTTATTTTATTCTATATTTAAAAAGGTTGTATAGAAGAGTACCGATGTAAGTCAATATTCTGACGCTAGAAATAAATGAAGTTTGCATGCGGGCAACTCTGAATCAATTGGCGGTTTGAATTAGTTTTACGTGGTGGCGCTATATTCGATTTTTTAAACTTTTCGCGAGGAGGTTTGCGTATACATAACCACAGAGCCATGCCTTGATGATGAAGACATCAACACTGGAAAACCTGAATACTATTTTCTCATTTAACTTAGCAGTAACTTCTTCCTATTCATGGATGACTTTCCTGAATGCAGTTGACTTCATCCCAGACTTTTCAGACAGCCAATTTTGGTCATTTTCCAGCGTTTCCGTCAATATTCTTTGGTACATCCCATTGCTCAAACAGTTGTTTGACCAGTTTTCACTTTGCCAGACATGATTAACACATTTTTTCTTCATTTCCTTCCCATCTAACTACGTGATATGCATTTCAGTCGTAAGCCTCTCTTTAAGATAAAAACTTAACCCTATTTAATGCTATTAAAACTCAGTTTCTTCTTGTTCCCTCAGTTGTTCGATTGACACGAAACTTTCACACTTGTGTCGAGCTTCAGCCAAAAGTGGTCCTTATTTTTTTAGAATGGGCAATTGTTCAACCTTTCTTTCTTTCCTTCCTCTTAGTTTCTACAATAAAGTGAGTGGAGCTAGCCTCCTGTCTCTTTGTTTAGTCATTGAAACTGAAACATCATTTGGGGGTAAGTTCCTTGTTTGGTGATACCTGGTCGTTTGTGCTGATGAAGATACTGACCAAGATGTGGTATTACTTCTGGGCACTGTACTTAGTACCTTCTCATCATGATCATTTCAGCCGAAAGATGTCCACTGCTGGTCACAGGCCTCTGCCAAGTGTTGCTACAACGACCGGTCCTGATGTGCGTCTCGCATCCATCGTCTACTCGCAGCTCTCACCAGGTCATCGGTCTACCCTGTGGGAGGCTTTACAACGCTGCGGTTTTCGGGCCCATCGACCATCTGTTCTGCGGTCATTGTACTGTAGCGACATATGCCTACTGCCACTTAAGTTTGGCGATTATTTGGGCTATGTTGGTGTCCTTAGTTCTGCTACGGATGTCCTTTTTTTTTTTGGTTGTGGGTAATCATCCTATGACTTCTCCCGCTCTTGGTGGGACGGGAGGGCGTGTTAGACTCTTACTGACTAAAACCCACGTTTGTTCCTTCCTTGCCTGAGCCTTCCATGCATGCATCGGCATTGATAGGCCCCGTCAGTGGTGGCTGACATCTCTTTGAGGCGCGCGTGGAACACTACGCGCCGTCGACTCACGGGCCTGGTGCTGATCGGACGGCGAGCTACCCATTACTAGCCGCCACTACACACTACTACTACTAGACACTCCGTTGAACCTCCCTCACCCATACCGCCTGCTTCGCGAGCATTACTGCTTCGCAGAAGGAGGATAAGGCGGGAGGAAACGCTCGAGTATCACCATTGCGCGGATCGCCCAGAGGATACGGTGGAGCATATGGTGGAGGTCTGCCCCGCTTGGGCGGAGCATCGCCGTGTCCTCGTGGAAGCGATAGGCGGCAGCGACATCTCGCGGCCGGTCCTAGTCCAGGCCATGGTACGGGTCGAGAGGGAATGGGAAGCAGTCGCCTCCTGCGAAGCAGTAATATTCGCGAAGGAGGAGGTGCAACTGGTGAGGGAGACTCAACAGAGTCGCCCTCACGCCCCCAGCAGCAGCCGCCGCAGGAGACGCCCTGAGCGTCGGGGGTTGCAAGCCGATCTCCGGCCACCATAGGCGCGGGCCTGCGGACGGCGAGTAGTGGGTAGTTCGCCGTCCGATCAGGACCAGGCCCGAGAGTCGACGGCACGTAGTGTTCCACGCGCGCCTCAAAGAGATGTCAGCAATACCTGACGGGGCCCGATAGGCAGATGTCTGCCTGGGGTCTTGGATAAATTTGAAATAGATTATCGTGGCCCTTGGCACTCAGACAACAGAAGAAACAGGGGTGGGTGGGTTTTAGTCAGTAAAAGTCTGACACGCCCTCCCGCTCCACCCAGAGCGAGAGAAATCATTGGATGATTTACCACCCCCACAAAAAAAGGGTAGGTTATAGGATTAAAATATGCCTTTAAAAATATAAGGTTTTTACCTGCTATGAAGTTGCCGATTTATTAAACAGGTCACTTTGAGCTGTGATAACTTCGGATTTACTTGGAATTTAAGGAATGTTATTCCTTTTTTGAAATTAGTTGTTAATTTATTTCTTTGGGTGACTTATACCTACTTGTAAACATTTTTTGTATGAAATTCAAGTTTTTTTTTTTGGAATATAATAGTTCTACCGTGAAAACGATGCGTCTCAAACGGCACGCAATATAAATGCCGTATACAAACTTAAAACTGCTAACGAATTAACTTAGTATATTGGTTTCAATCGCTTTCGTTTGGGAAATTTTATCACACAGATTATCCTACTTTTCTTTTACTGAGTAAAGTTTTCAAAACGAAAATATGTTCGTTAGAAGGTAGTAGTAGGCATACAACACAGATATCGCGTGCCTTTTGAAACAGATTGTTTTCACGTTGGAACTCATATTATAAACAAAACACATTTTTTTGGAGATTTCATGGTTATAAATATGGCGATATTACAGGAAATCAAAACCTAAGGTAACAAATCAATAACTAATTTAAAAATAAACCGGCCAAGTGCGTGTCGGGCCACGCGCAAGGTGGTTCCGTAGACCGTACTTCACCTAATTATATATTTTTTTTTGTGTTTTATACGAAATTTAACAAGTAGAAACATTTTATAAGTTGGGCGACTATTACTCTAAAACTAACAGTGCTAACGTAGTCGTTATGGTTTTCCTTAAAATTTCGTTATAAGTATATACTACTGCCGTGAATTTTATCACATATGCAAAAGCAATCATTCAGCTGGCAGGGGGGGACATGACCCCACTGTGAGGATCGCCCCCCACTGTGAGGATCGCCTCCCACTTTGAGGATCGCCCATAGGACACGGTGGAGCATGCGGTGGAGATCTGTCCCGCTTGGGCGTAGCCCCGCCGTGTCCTCGTGGAGGCGATCGGCGGCAGCAACCTCTCGCGTTCGGCCCTGGTCCAGGTTATGGTGCGAAGCGAGAGGGCATGGTAAGCAGTCTCCTCCTGCGAAGCAGTAATGCTCGCGAAGGAGGAGGCGGAACGGGTGAGGGAGACTCAACGGAGTCGCCCTCACGCCCCCAGCAGCAGCCGCCGCAGGAGACGCCCTGGGCGTAGGACGCCGCGAGACGATCTCCAGCCACCGTAGACCCGGGCTTGCGGACGGCGAGTAGCGGGTAGCTCGCTGTCCTATCAGCACCAGGCCCAAGAGTCGAAGGCGCGTAGTGTTGTACGCGTGCCTCAAAGAGTTGTCAGCAATTATGACGGGGCCCGTCATGGCCGATGCCTGCCGAGGGGTTGTGGATATGCCTAGGAGTAGCGGATAAATTCCTAACAGAGTCACTGCTCCCTGGGCACTCAGGGCAGGAAAGGAACAGGGGTGGGTTTTAGTCAGAGTCTGACACACCCTCCCGCTCCACCCAGAGCGGGAGATGTCATTGAATGATTTCCCACACCAAAAAAAAAAATGCGTTGTAGATAAATTCGAAATAGAGTTACCGCGCCCCTGGGCACTCAGGGCAGGGAAGGAACAGGGGTGGGTTTTAGTCAGAAAGAGTGAAACGCCCTCCCGCTCCACACAGAGCGGGAGATGTCATTGGATGGTTTCCCAACCATAAAAAAAGGGGAGACATGACTAACAAAAATTGTCAATTAAAGTTAATTTTACGGAAACGGATCCCTGAATCGAAAAATGGTCTTCCCAGACCCGTAATATTTTTAATGGCCTATGCAACGATGCCCCACACCATGGGATAGACGAGAGAAAAAAACATCCCCACTTTACGTACAGGAGGTAGGTACCCTAAGATTTTTTTTTCATGATTTTATTTTACCACTTTCTCGGCGTGATTAATAAATGTGTATCCATGCCAAATTATAGCTTTCTTATAGCACCGAGTCTCTGAGCTAAGCTGCGAACGGACAGACGGACATGACGAAACTATAAGGGTTTCTTGTTGACTACGGAACCCTAAAAAGGGATAAAATGTCTTAAATATAACGGTTATATGAACTTAGGATTCCAAGTCAATCCAAAGTTTTCACAGTTCAAAGTGTACCGTTTCATAAAACGACTATTTCATACGTAGGTACCCAATAATAAAAGTATAATAAAAAACACTGAAGATTTCTGTAGTAAAATAGAAACAGCAACCAAGCGCTCGCTAAAAGTATGATGCTCTGTTTTTGACAGGCAAGTTGAGCTGAAACAAAAACAAATCTGATACTACCAACATTTTACCAGCCCAGATTTCAGAATAAACGGAGGTATTTAATTTCTGGAGTGCAATCTACTGTTTACTGCTAGTTATTATAAGATCTCAAGTCTTGGATAACTTAGCTTGTTAGATAGCAGGCATGTAATGAGTTTGTTATAGTGCTTGCTAGAATATTTACCCTGTTATTTCTCCTAAAAACCGTTTTCTTAGCTCCTGTAATCCAATTTCATGACATATCAAGCCTTTAAAGGTCGAAACATGTCCTCATACTTCAATGCAAGCCACCAGAATATCACTATGTACTTCTGACTCAATTATTTGTTACGAGCTATCACAGAATTTCTAATCTTGAAGTTGAACACGTGAGCCTGCATTGCATATCGTCTGATTAATATCGTCCGCCGACTTGCCCATGTCGTATGGATTCAGACAACTTTCGCATTCTACCGCATACTGTGTAGGTACTGCGACCGTGTACCGAGAACGAGGAATGTAGGTTGGTATTCTCCACTGAGAATTTTTTTTAAAGCAAAAATAGTAAATTCCCAAAACATTTTCTTTAAAGGCCGGTTTTATTCAATACACATCTATGATTTTGTCATTATAAAACTTTGCGTGTGTGAGTTTCCTTCCGCACTGCACCAGCGCATAATATAGGTCGTATGTCTAAGCTCAGGGAGATCTCACAAAGTAAATTGATAATAAGTCTTCAACTAATATAACTCCATAAAAATATGTCATCTTTTCCGTTCCCCGTCCGTTTGAGGTTCCTTTTAGTAGTCATTTCGGGAGGCTTACGCATTTTAAATTTCAATCTGTCCCCGACGATGCTATCGCGCGCGCCCGTCTCCGGTTCGCCACTCGTGAACTCTGAAAAATGACTACCTAAGAGATTATTTTCAATCCGTTCTCGGCAGCCACCGAGATGTTCGGCATATTTAATAAGCTCTATTATCTACATCACTCTTGTCCGCGACGAGCAGACTTTTCAATTACACCCGCCTCGGATTGTGTACTTCTTGGACTTTGTCTGTCCGATTTATTTTTTGGTGCTCACATTATTGAAGCTATCAAAAAAGTTAAATAAAAATCTCGTCAATGTATTCACCGAACGCCGAAAACAATAACGTTTGGCAAAGGTGAGGCGGCGCGGGCGAGCCTTTTTCAGTTGCGCTCGTGTTTTGTTTGCTCGCATCGCATCACGTTTTCCGCGAGCACGTCCCGACGCGCACGCTGAATACTAATGGATAGCAGCCGATAGACGCCGCTCAGGTCGCGCGTCCGAAAATTGGATTCGCATCGCATACACTGCACATGGTATTAACGCCCGGCCGTACGAAACAATGCCCAATCAAATGGAGTGCGCCTTTCGCACTCCCATCTAGTTATTATATTGGTGGCTTGAGTTTTATTTAAAACTATTTGATGAACAAATGGTTTTTAGTCCATATTTGATATTGCGATGAAAGTACTGTTAGCATTTATGATTCAACGGATGTGAAACAAAAAAATCAGGCCATGGACTATTTTATTTCAGCTTATACTGGATTGGTCAATGATTTCGGTTGTATTGCATAATAAGGATTGTGGAACGCGCGTGACGAATTATAATCTGCTTCGGAGCAGTAATCCCAGCGCGCCGGCGTGGAGCATGAATCACCGTTGTTTGTGCGTTGCACCGCACGGTTACCGGTACAGAGCCGCTCACTGAATTTGATTGTTGTTTTCATTTTTAGTTTTTTTTGGCTTCCTGGTATTTTCCACGAATATCGTTGCGCCTCTATAGGCTTGGCTCAACTAAATGAGCCTTTGAATTCAACGAATAAATCGCGAGCTTTTATTTCAGTAGGTACACAATTTTAACAAAATGAATACTGTTACACGTCAAAATCCCGGTCCCCTGGTAAGCTATGGAGCGCTTCCTACTCGTATCGTTTAAATCCTCGCTCCGTATGAAATATTGTCGAGTATCGGTGAGACCGGTTATTAATTTGCAAAATGTTCGTAGATTTTCGATTCGTGCCGAAGCTCTTAAGCCCGTTACTAGCGCAGGCCGGACGACAATGGAAGCGACCACGGTATTGGATTACTGCCCCCCTTAGGTGTCCTGCTCCTACAAATGGGGATTTAATTTGCCGTATCCGTAAGTACAATAGCCGGAAATTTGTTTGTCTCCCCATCGCCTCACACATGTCCCGTGCAGTGGAGGATACTAATGAATTGCGGCAGATGCATGATGATGAGAATGCTTTAAACTTTCTGCTGTGTTTTTGTCCTCAATTTTACTATGATTATGTTTGTGAAATATGTAACTACACAAGGGTTTTGTTGAGCAATGTCGCAGCTAATTATACGACTAAATATTCAGTTAGGCTTTGGGTGTCGGTCGCGTAAAACAATAGAGCGTGAGCTCGGGTAGCATGACAGGGCGGCCATACGAGACGCCGATGACGTCGCATTAAAATGAAATCCATACGGGGATGATTGATGAGCGCCGCAAACACACTACGCCGCGCCCGACTCATTCAATTTACTGTCATCACATCGTATAGAGTGCAGTTTTATTATGAAGCTTCCAGAGTTTTTCGGCTGTCCGATACCCGGGGAAATTGGCTCATGCAAAAGTTGACGTGAAATACCTATAATAGATTGTTGGTGTATCGAATTAATTTGGAAATGGAAAATTGTCTTGTTGAATTTTACCGTAGGTACTATTGGAAATTCAGAAGATTTATTCTTGCGCCTTGACTAACGATGTTTTGACATGGATGAAGCAACATACCCAGATTTATATGAGGCTGACCGTACGACACAAATTCATCTGTTAAAATGTCTGCTTGGACAGTGATGCATTTCAGTAGGGTCTCGATATCACAGTTCCCTCCATATCGTTGACAGCGCTTTGTCATGATATGATTGTCTAGTACCTGCTCTCAATATTGCACACATTTCTCCTCCACAATTTCCAACCTGTCATAACAATCTAATGTAACCTTAATCGATAAAAAATTTATAACCAAAATAGAATTTCAAAGAAGCGAATGACGGATAAAATTTGTTCATCTCTTGACAGCTAATATTTTTACAGTGGCTTGTTGTTCTAATAAACGCCGGTTCTAAGAAATGTTATTTCTTACCGCAATTGCTGGCGATGTGATTATCTCAATAATTTGTCTCGTTGTACCTCGCAGAGCCTCGTTTGGCCGGGAGCGCTGTCTTTATGGCGGATTGAGTCCGGTTTGTTTGTTCAACAGAACTGGAAAATTAGCCGGAGTGCTTTTTTATTACATTTAAAACCTGCTGCGTTGAAATGTTTGTGGATCTTTTGATTGGGCCCTGTGTCAATAAAAAGGTACACGTGGTTCAAGTAGAATTTTTGACCTATGATTCAGTTGAAAGTCAGTGCCTGTTTTTTTTGTGTGCTATCAAATTCGCAAGGTACAAACCTTTTACATGCTACAGGACTTGGTCCCACATCACATTTCTCCTCATTTTAGCCACCATTCCGTCAGGATTCTGCCCCATCTACCAACATCAAATCTGTCGACCATAAAATCAAGTAAACATGTAGACCAATCCAGGAATAATTTAAGCGTTCCGTTGATATTCGACGAAATAATATTAAACTGTTAATTCAAATTGGTATCGCATCAGCGAAGCGTGGCATAATGAAAATTGCAACTTAGCTGCCAATTGGTGTTCATAAACACGATCGAACCGTGAAGCGGCGTAAAACTTTCCGTGGCGTCATTACCAACAATGTTTTCATATCTTAAGTAATTTGTAAAACGATATCTTCCTTAGTTATAAGTTGTCTATCAGCAGGCGAGACGCGGTGGGCGTGTGGCCCTAAGTTTGTAATAAGAGTTAGTGCCTCGTGGAAACAACTCGCCAGTAGGAGTTTTGAGAAGTTTTGCCCCGTTTGTTTGATTCTTCTATCGCTGCGAGCCGATACTTCGACCGCCAACGAGTGCCACTGATACTTTTATTATTTCCTTATGGACTTAGTGCAATCAAGTTTCCAACTTGTTCACGATAATGGAATTTATTGTTTATTTGTGTTGAGCTGCTTGTTGTTTCTTGGAAAGTGTTTTCCTATGATGATGTGACGTAGTCGTACTTTTATGGCAATATTGTTTTTCAATCAGTTTGAACATTTCCAAAATAAACAAATACGCCTAATTCAGTAAATAGGTTATAAAATACCTAAATGATATTTTACCACCAGTTCGAAAAGTTATTCATATGTATTTACGAAGAACTTTGATGTTTACAACTTATCTCAAAAACTGTATTTAGAACAAAGCCAATCAACTGATCTATAGTTAGATTAAAGTTGCCGTTTCACCTTTCCCAACATTTCGAAACAAGTAAATATAAGTAATAACAAATCTTAAAGTTCAATATTCAAAGGTAATAGCTAATAATCGACCTATTTTACGGCTCCAGGGTATTCTTGTTGCATAACAAGTAGAAAACTATCTCGAGCTGTAAAGTGTAAAATCTCGAGCTGACTCACTGAACCGAATTACTATAATTGATAGGTCTTCGCGATGCAGTTAGATTATTCGTGCACGCCTGGTTGATGACGTTCCCTGTTAACTGTACCTAACTACTTGAGTTTACTTGTTAGTGGAAGCAAAACAAAAATAAAAGAAAATACAGAAATACAGTTGAGTTTTTGTTGATAGTTGCGTTGACTGGAAGAAAATACCTATGGCTTTAAAGCCGCCCTCTGTACATTTGTGTTCATTAATTGATAAATAAATAGTACCGAAGATGTGCTGGAATCCCATTTTATGCACGTCATTGAACAACATGATGACTCCATTTCCAACCGACCTATTCGTAATCTGACTTCCACGACTAGTCTACCTATATTAGCAATTTTCGGAACTCCTGCGATGATCGTATTAAGGCGGAGGTTCCCAAAAATAGTCAAAAAAGGTGGTTTTTTAAAGCAGTATATCTCATAAACCGTAAATAGTTTTGAGAAATAAAAAAAAATGACATTTTCACGTCCTACTTGCATACAGTGATGGAGCTAGAAACATAATTTAACCTACTTTAATGCATCAAAAAAATCTTCTAACATACCTCTAAATTATCTTTAAAAGCAGTTTATCTCTTCATTAACAATTATAATCATAATAAAAAATGTACCATAAAATTTCAAATGCTAAGTTGCATCCAGTGATGGATTATTTTTTATAAATTTATTAGTAAATCCTAAGTAAATCGATAAAATACTTCATATTTTGCAATAAATTGCGACCATTTGTCGTAGCGCATCTCTTACTTTTCTATGCAAACCGAGAGTGACCGCGCTTTATAGACATCTGGGCCTTAACCAAAATCACGCCTCACGAACAATCCCAGCGGGCATTGCCATAATCACATCAATGCCACATTTGATTTGCAGGAAATCTATCGAAAATTGCTTTCACCTACCTCCAGACTCGATAATAACTTGGATATGAACTGAAATAGGAGCCAAAGCTTATCTCCTTTATTATTAGTCCACACTCGATAGGATCTCGGCCAGACGCTCAGTTTTATCTCAGATGAAAGCAGAAACTTTGCCCGTACGTTCTTTCCTTTGCATTTAATTGAGAAAACTTTATTTTTACTCGGGAACAATTTAAGAGATTAGTTTTGTGCCTAACTTACACCATTATTACTCTAGGCTCAGAATGCTGTCGTGGAATAAGTCCGTGAAATCTAAAAATAATTTAAACTGGTTTAATTTTTTCGTAGATTGACATTTTGGAGTACCTACTTCAAACAAATTTTGTATGCTTAACATATAACATTATTATTTAAACCTTGACTTGCCATTAGAATTGAACTCTCCAGCTATTCATTATTATTTTGATGACTTGCTTGCGAAATTAATCTAGCACTTGCTACGCCGTAGCGTCTTAGTATAAATGCGTAGCACTAACGTAACAGCCATTTTGGTTGCTTTTCCTTATCCTCTATTAATTAAAAGAAGAAGTCCACTATTTTAATCGATTTCCACAAAAAGTCGGTATTGCCGTTTGTTTAATAAATTAATGATTTTTTGCTAAGCAGTTTGTGTAGAACCTTGTCTACGCCGTAGCCTCGTAGCATTATGGCGTAGCACTGACTACTGATGGCTCATAATTATGTAGGTAATATAGTTAAAGTTTTATAACTATTTTCTTTATATTCTACGGTGTGCTTTTAGTATGTACGGGATTACTTGAATATACACACGTATGTTCTCTAAATTGAATCAACGCCTTAGAGCTGATTGCAACCCGAGTATTTTCACAAAATATATAAAAAAACAAAGCTTCACACAACACATTAGAGTGTTGGTAATGCTTAGTGGACTCACGTTCCGAGGTGTAAACCCCGATAGCGTCGGGCTTAATCTTACTAAGTGAATTACTCTGTCGGTAGCTCCACTACGTTCCTTCAGCTGATAGAATGAAATAACCGAATTTTCACACACACTTTTATGCACCGTACATTCTGTTGTGAAAATAATTTTCACCTATGAAAAATATTTCCACCTCACATATCTACAGGTATGTATATTACTAAATGACCCGGCAAACGTTCTGCGATTAAAAAAACACATACATATACGGTCGAATTGAGAACCTCCTCCTTTTTTTTTCGTCGGTTAAAAATGGGTGAAGGTAGGAAGGTAAAAAATTTTTTACGACCAATTCTCATACCTACCAAATATAAAAAAAAACCTTTAAATCGGTCGAGCCGTTTCGGAGAAGTGCAACCACAAACACCATGACACGAGATTTTTATAGATTAAAATACGTGAATACGAAAATCACACAGATGGAGGCGTATAAAATTTGGCACAGTTATAGTTTATATGAAAAAGGAGTGCAGAAATCTAATATTTTTATAAGATATGCTTTAGAAATAAATTCAGTTAAAAAAAAAAAAACAGTACACTGCGTTTGGCACGTTTATTATTTGGTTCGTTTCACAGTAATGTGTATTTGACAATAAAACCTTCAAAACGTTCAAACTTAAAATTTAAATGAGGTCGAATTTCGCCCTATGGGCGACCATGAGTCCATTTAATTACGCAAGTGAAAATGAAACAAAAGTTATTTAATTTCAACAACACAACTCGTACATCGAATAACCAATTCATTTAATTAAGGCACAATATTTGTCGGACCGTCACATGCCTTTGATATGTGCCTCCTTAAATAAAATCAGTTCATTTGATACACATTCTGTCATGTAATGAAAACAAAGCTTTGTTTTTAAATACACCAATATATGTCAACTCTGAAGTTTACTTGAGTGGAAATATGAGGATATAATGTTTGAACGTTTGTCAACAACTGGGTTGGTCTGTGGCGTACATTATTTGCGAAATCGATACGTTTCACATATTTATTCCAAAATTACATGTGAAACCCAAACCACTTCACAAATAGCGTATATTTGTATATTTACGCTTTTATTATAAACCTATGTTATTTGCTCTATGCGCTCACTGTAGACCTTATACTGCAATTTCTGGACAAAGCCAAACGAGATCTACCAGTCACCACACAACAAGACAAACTAAGTCATTCAATCATGTGACACCGTGATCACAAAATGCCACGTTAGAAATAGGTGTCCCTATGCGGTTATCGACGGTGTCGAAATCGATGATGGAACAGCCGTATCGCACGGAGTGCTCGTAACCGGACACGGGACGTAAACCGAGCCGGACGATCCCGTACGAGACCGGGCGAGCCGCACCAATCTGCCAAGTGAATTACCCCGCCGAAATCCGACGTAATCTCGTGAAAACTGCCACTATGCCGCACTCCGCCCTATACGTGCTTATGGTATATGATTATGATGATACATTATTGTATCGACGTTTTGGGTTTTAAGATGATTTCATGGGTTTCGTTTTGGTGTCACGTCAAAGACATTTGGGTTGGTTTAGGTTTAAAGTAAATTGTTTTAAGATGTTTTCTATAACATGAGTTTTACAATGTTCGGATTAGTAGGTTAGTTTCTTGAGTATGAAATAATTCTTAATTCTATTTAGTCCGTAAGTTAGATTACCTATCAAAAAATAGTGGACACGTGTTATTTGCTTTACCGTACCAATAAAAAATGACAAAGATAAAATGCATCAAAGTTCAGGAGTTCGTTACGTCACTTTCTGGTAAAAAGTGTCGCACACCATGACGTCGCGCGAAATTTTAACGCACTGTATCGTCCTCATTTTTCGTTTACGTGACAAAAGTTGATGGACTAATTAGATTTTTTTAGGAAACTACCCTATTGTAAACGTGTGCACGATATGTCCTATATGTATACATTTTAACATTCCACGTATATAACCTGCAATAGATACTTCAGGGAGAATCTTGAAACATCGAACACCGCTGTAACACTAATCCCTGAACGAAAAATCCACGTTGTAATACTGTAGCGAGTTTTCGATTAAACCTTCGGACGGCCGACAAGGCAATAACCCACGCTTTATGATAAAGTTAATTAGATCGAGCATTCGTTCCCCTGAGCTAGTATACAGATGAGCCGCTGAACGTCCCGTCTCTTGAAAAAGGCGAAGAAAATGGTAACGAAAATCAACAGACTTACTTCCGCTATTTGACGCTCGCGAGGACCTAATTGGCTGTAAAGATAAGGAGTGCTTGGTAGAAGGTAGTCTGGGATATTTGAACTTTGAAGTAGGATCAAAAAGTCAAACCGGGGTGTGAAGTAAACATCTTTGATATTACTACCATATAACCCCGCAACGGCGTCTACTGCGGCATACAAACCTGTGATAAATATGCGGCTTATTGTATATTTTTCGTTCCTCAAGTTTAGTGAAAAACCTACCAGTGTTTGCGACGCTCCCACCGCACAACGAGCCCACACATGAGTTTAGTGATTCATTTCGAAGTTTGCGAAGAACGGACGCGACGCCGTGCTCGCCTCGAGGTATAATTAGTTTCGTGATCGGCTGCCGGCGCGGCCCGGTCCGGCGGACGGGTAAAAGTCAAACAAAACACGGATATCGACGCATATGCGACTGCACGCCGCACGCCCCTCCCACTCACTACCCGACTTCATTATCAACCATAGAAACAAACAAGCCAAAATCAAAATTAATTTCATGCTCCGCCCGGGACAAATGTAAAATCTGAATTTTGGATTGCGTAATAGAACAAAAATAGTGGCTACCCACTGTATACGTATTGCTTTTCATTGTAAATAAAAACCGAAAACAGAAATTACAGTTGGAATACGGAATAGAGATGAAATTTATTTTCCACGAAATTTTGTTGCATCGCTGTATATTGACGGACGCTTTAATATTGGCAGCCATAGCGGGGCCGCACTGAAGCGTCCTATTTACCGGTTCAAAGCCTGAGTAAGTGGGTTGGCCGTATTGAAGAATTAAGTCAGTTTGTGTAAATTGGTAACATCCGCCGGGTACCGGAAGCTGCAGGGAGCTCGTCTCGGCCGTGCAACTTTTGATTACACGGCGCCGCATTCATGCCGCGATCGCCGAGTCTTACCTATCAGCTATAAATTGATGTCACATACTTTCAGTTAAGGCTTTCTTTACTAGAATTTTGCTTTTCACGATTTTGCCCTTGCATAAGGACGAAATAGATGTCGAGACAATAAAGTTCTAAAATGGGTTTTTCCATTTCATTTGATAAAGAAAATAACTCAAATCAACTCAGATATTGCTTACCTACAGTGTAGAATCGGTCATGTGTGGAAGTCAATATCGCTCATATTTAGTTTTTCACCGGAGAATTGAGTACTTTCATAGGTTGCCTGTGTTGATACCTATCGTAGTTTTAAATCGAATCCCGCAATATTGCTAGCCCGAGTCTCCCAGGTGATTCCACCTGGTTGATTTTCATTTCGCAATGCATACACTATAATGCTGTGATTCTTTTATGAAACTAATATGAACTTTATTACTCTGACATCAACATGTCGGCTTTCACGTTATTACTGTGGTTGTGTTGTCATTCGATTAGTTTATAAATGCAATATGCATTATGTTCGCGGTCGCAATATTCTCTTTTGTTATTTCAGAACCAATATCGGTTCTTATACACGTTGTTAGGACAAAGTATTATTTCTGGCTGGGAATAACTTATTTGCTCATCTAAAAAAATGTAACACGATGTTACGGTTTAGTATCCTTCACCTATAAATCATAAAATAACATCTATTTCCGATCCTTAAAAAAAAAAAACTTGAGAGGTGTCAAGGGACACCCGGATGGAACGAAGTTCCTTTCGATTAATTAGTGAAGGAATTGTAATATAATTTTATTTTTTTTAATTTATAATATTATTTTTTTATTATTAACTACGCACACACGCACGCACGTAAGAACTTATACTTCATCATCTCATCTCATCTCATCTCATCTCATCTCATCGCAGCTCAGCTCAGCTCAGCTCAGCTCAGATCAGCTAAGCTCAGCTCAGCTCAGCTCAGCTCAGCTCAGCTCAGCTCAACTCAACTCAACTCTTTAGCAATAACAACAACTATAACAAAAGTAATTGTAACAAGAAGTTTTTATTATATTGTTTTTCCAACACAATCTTTTTGGATGGACAGCCTCATTAGTGTCGTGACAACTTTTCGTAAGAATTTTTTCCGTCTAGCCCCCTTTCACAACGCGCGATAAGGAACTTCGTTCCAACATGTAAAAATTCTCCAACAAAAATACAAAATAACTTATCATACGTACCTACTATTCTTGAGTATGGCCTTTTCCTCCGTATTCGAGTGCATTCGTTGTATCAGTTTCCAAGTCGCATGGTGTTCAATTGCACGAAGTCGAATTGCACTCGCATCGAAATGGACCCCCGTCCTCCTTATATGACTGATACACCGAGGTATTTCACGGAAAAATGCTCGAGATATTTCAGGCTTCTTTAGAGTTGTGTCGCGTGATGGGATGGTAGTCATCGGGCGATTGAATTTTGATGTAGCTACTTAGTTTGTGTTGTTAGATGGTTGCTATTTTACGTATAACAGTATTTTCTATTTAATTTGGAGTAGAAATGACTGGCTTCACTCTTGTAATGTCCGTCTCCGTGGCACATTGCCATGGTTTCATGCCGATTGGAGTAAAAACAGAATCTTTATTTCTGTCATGACAAAAGAAAAACAGTAAAAATCTCACTGATGACATTACTGAGTCTGATATCACCTCAGGCCCCGATAAACATTATCTGGCCATGTTTTTTAAATATTGCAGCAGTATTTTAAAACTTTGCTCTACTTAAAATGATGAGATTACTCGTGCAGTAATTCCATCTCCATAAAGAAGTTACGTCCCCAGGAACCACTTGCTCGTAAAGTATTCAATTAATTAATCCACTTTTCAACTACATGTCCGCAGCGAGATTTCAAAAATATTCCTGGACCGACCGCGTGAAAATATTTAAAAAATACTTTAAAGTTTGGGGTTACAAGATTACTGCCGGCGTAATCTAGTATCATTAATCCACTTTTCAACCACACGTATGCTGCAAGATTTAAAGAATATTCCTCTTTCGACCACGTGAAAATATTAAAAAGAAAAAATTAAAATTTACGGTTTACGGCAGTAATCTTATAGATTACTGCCGGCGTAATCTAGTATCCATAAAGTGGTTAGTCCCTGTAGCCGCCGATGCATATCGCTAGCCAATAACCGATTTAACCTCGGAAAAATCCTTTACATTTTTAGGAAAAATTCGCTCCACTGCTTAAAACGTTGGCAAAGTGTGAGGATATTGAATTAGTGGCGGATTTTGCATTTTTTCCTGACTGTGAGACAAAAAGGCGTGGCGGCGCCCGTCGGACGCTGAATCAATTACGTTACGTTGACGCGGGCGGTGGGGTAATTCGATCCGTCGGCAAATGTTGATTTGACCGCTGGGCATGTCCGTCGTTGGCGAGCCCGCAGCCCGCCAACCTGCCAGCCCGCGCCATCATGCACACCACTGATCCACTTTTGCCTCACCTTAAATGTAACGCCTTAATTAAACTAGGCACATCCAACTACGTAACTGACTCGCAAAGGGATTTCAACTTATTATTGTACGGCTGTTTCAGTATTGACAGCTCGTTTAATAGGCTTAATTTTGTATTACCTTTTGTTATCAGTGTTAATTTAGTCTAGTCATGCAAAACTCGTTACTAAATTAATGAGAACAGAAGTTTCTTTAAAAAAAATAAAAACGAGATGGATCCTGGTCGGATGGCTTCCTGGCGAACTGGCGTGTAGAAGCACACTCAGAGAAAAGTGGAAGGAATTGGGGAGGCCTTTGCCCAGGTGTGGAACAGTACAGGCTGACAAAAACGAGATATTTTAATCAATACATTAGAAAAAAGAAATACTTTCTATTTCAAAGTTCTTAAACCAGTACAAACGAGCTCGTAAACTAAGAATAATATCGTACAGAATTTTACAGCTACGGAACATTATTCAAAGCAAACACAAAGGCGATATATCTCACAAAATATCTACACACAGAACCGCATCGAGAACTCGGAGTAGCGTGTACGCATAACAATAATCTGCTCAATGTTGGCTGGAGGGAGTCAGGCAGCAGATTTTAGGCGAGTGGGAAAGCGGATTATCGAAATTAACCTCTTCAACGACTCTAATGATCGGCTCTTCCACTCGAGTGCCGGGGGTTCCTCTCAACCGGCACAATCGCTAATAATACCCACTTACTTAGTAAAACATAACTTCATCTTTGAAATATGTTTGTTACTTTTTGGTATTTTGTTATCAAGTGGATTACAATATGAGATTCAGACCCTTAAAGGCCTTAACTTAAAAGTTCTTTAGTGAAAGAAAGCAGTGTATCTTTTGACTTTTTCAACCACATTTTAACTTTACATGAACATTTTCGAATTTTTGCAAAAATTTAATTGCACAGATTTCAGAATCAAAGACTATCAAGGCTTCCATGAATTTGCAAATCTTTCCATTGTGCACTATTCACAATAGGTTAAGGGGACGAAGGCTTTGTATTAGGTTGTTGCAGTCGGGGACTAATCTGGTACTGGCACGGGACTACAATAGGCTTTATTAACATGCATGCATCCCGTTCGATACAAATTGGCGATGAGTCGACGGCGATGGCGCCGTGCAGTGAGCCGAGTCTACCGTGTAATAATGTTCTCCCTCGGCCCTCGCATGCAGACTAGGACTTCGGTAATTTTGAGGAGATTTTTATTAGGTATGCTGTTCTACATTAATTTATGTCTAAAGTTATAAAGAGATAAAATTGATTAAACAGGGTATAACCGAAATGGGTAGTCATGTTTTAAATACTTCTGCCCATAGGAATTGACAACTTTATTCAAAAAGCTCATAATCAAATCCAAAAAAAAATTGGAGCTGTACTAATTTTCATGAGCTAATGGTGCCGATTCTCTTGTTGAATATCTAAACTAAAATTAGAGAATCGCTATCATTTACTAAGAGGCAGTGCGAGAAAAGGACGAATATAGCTATTGGCACGGATTCTCTTGTTCAATATCTAAACTAAAATGAGAGAATTGCTATCATTTACTAAAAGGCAGTACGAGAAAAGGACGGCTATAGCTATGCACTAAGTTAGAGATGTCAAACTAGTTTACGCCTTGCGCTTCGCCGTGTTTTTAGACGACATGTTTTTACGTGTACCCTTAATTTGTATGGAAATATTAGTTCAAACTAAATTTGACAGCTCTAATTTACGTCCGTCTCTTTCTTGTTTTATTAGAGAGAAAAAGATAGCAATAGCCTAAATTAAGTTTAGTTTGTGCATAACAGAATCAACACCATTAACTAAGTTAGAGATGTCAAACTAGTTTACACCTTACGCTTTACCGTGTTTTTAGTCGACGTGTTTTTACGTGCACCCTAAATTTGTATGGTAATATTCGTTCAACAAAATTTGACAGCTCTAATTTACGTCCGTCCCTTTCTTGTTTTATTAGAGAGAAAAAGATAGTAATAGCCTAAATTAAGTTTAGTTTGTTCATAACAGAATCGGCACCAATGATATTTTTTTTTTGTGATTGTTCTATTACTTCCTTGAGAAGTACCTAGTTCATTTCCATGGGCTTGACCTCCCATTAACGTTACAACCTGTATGTTTGTAACAATTATTTTGTGGAAGTACCTACTGGTCTGATTTAGAAAAATTTTTCAAAGATTGAAAGTTATAGTATCGCTTAGTGTTATAAACCTATTTTTCCCGAAAAAGTCAAGGAACTTGTAGGATAGGCTAGGGAACGAAGCCGTATTAAAGCATTCTGCCTAGTTCTCTCTTACTACATTCGTTGGAGAAAGCTTTAACGATTCAATAGTTTTTTTAATTGATAATATTTTACGAGAATGGTACAATATCTAATTTAAACTTCCTGTTTAGGCTGTTTTGTAAGGACGATTTAATTATAACAATCAAACGTTAAAATAGGAAGCTGAATTTGTTTTAGTTTGTAAAGTGTAAGAATATTTACTTAGTGTTATATTTTTATTTTTTTTGATTACTTAATTATGTTAATGTGAGGACTATGTGGGTTATTATTATTATTTTCTCCTCCTTTTTACAGTAATTTTTAACGTTGTCTGACAGTTTGAGTACTTTTGCGGCCTACCCAAATGTCTTTTCTTTGGTATTGTTCGTCAAGTCATTGAGCTCCTTAGTGGTTTTTAAGTTGAGCTATTCGACTATTGACAAATGCTTGCACTGACTGGACAGGTCCACTCAAATATGTTTGGTTCTTTTTTCAAAAGACCACTACAGACACTAAGCTGCATGGTCCTCATATAGAATAATGTGAATGCGAGAACTATGTATGTCGTTATATTCATGTAGATTTTATGATTGTCTGGCAGTTTGAGTATTTTTGCGGCCTACTCAAATGTCCTTACTTTGGTATTGTTCGTCGGTTCGTTGAGCTCCTCAAAGTTCTGAGTTGAGCTTCGCGATGACTGACAAATGCTTGCACTGTCTGGACAGGTCCACTCGAATTTGTGTGTTGCTTTCTTCAAAAAGCTCATCCCAGACATAAACGTACATGGTTCTCATATGATTTAACTAGTACACATTGTATGGATTTGAACACTTTAAAAGAGACTTTGACCTCTGAGTTTGTTTCGGTGTTTCTTCTCAGGGTAGTCAGCTAGGAAACACCGGCCTCATCTAGCTTAAACTGACAAAAAAAAATTGACGTGTAAAAGTGTTCCTTGTAACCTATTTACTGAATAAACATCATTTAGTTACACACACCATCACACCCGCATTTTTTTTTGTTTCCTTGTTCAAATATCGTATTGGGACTATCGTACTTGTACTTCAGCTACTTAAAAGTTGCTGATACTGATCAGAGATACAGCAGTGGTGGCCCAGTGGTATTGGCCGCGACTTACAAGTTGTAGGTCGTGAGTTCAAACCCAGGCAGGCGCTTTACTTTGTGTAAATTATTTCATCATCACTGCTCTCAAAACGGCGAAGGAAAACATCGTGAGGAAACCGGCATGTCCTAGAACCAAAAATTCGAAGACATGTGACATCCACCAATCCGCATTGGGCCCGCGTGGTGGATTACGGCCCACACCCTCTCACAGAGAGGAGGCCTGTGCCCCAGCAGTGGGGACATTAAAAGGCTGAGATGATAATGATGGTGATGATACTGATCATCGATGATTTGACATTTTTATAAAATAGTCGATATCTTGCCAAGATTTTGATGATGCCTGCTAGTAAACATTATGACCAAAGTACCAGTATGTAACTATTGGTTCTTATGTTTATTATACTCGTATTTATTCCAAATGTCCTTACTTTGGTATTGTTCGTCGGTTCGTTGAGCTCCTTATAGTTCTGAGTTGAGCTACACGATAACTGATAAATGCTTGCACTGTCTGGACAGGTCCACTCAAACCTGCGTGGTGCTTTACTTAAAAGCTCATCTCAGACATTAACGTACATGGTTCTCATGATTTGACCATCAGTACATATTATGCGTATGAACACATTGTGCGTACAGCTAGGGAATGGAATTCCCTGCCGGAGTCTGTGTTTCCTAATAGCTACGACCTGGGAGTCTTTAAGTCAAGAGCGAATAGGTTACTTCTGGGCAAGCGTTCTCCATCTTCGCCCACATCATCGCTTAACATCAATTGAGATAGCGGTCAAACGTATGTCTATAAATGACTAAAAAAAATAGTGCATGGATTATAACTCTTTAAAAGAGACTTTGACCTCTGAGTTTGTTTCGGTGTTTCTTCTCAGGGTAGTCAGCTAGAAAACACCGGCCTTATCGAGCTTAAACTGACAAAAAACATTAACGTGTAAAAGTGTTATTTGTAACCTATTTGCATAATAAATATAATTTGTCATTTATGTCCAGTACTGGTACTAACGTAGTGTGTAACGGAAATGCGTGGTCATTTATTCTAAATACTGCTTCTACCCATAGATATGAACAACTTTCTTCAGGAAATTGTAGACAATTCTGAAAAAAAAGAGCTCCCATGCTAAGTTTGATCAGCTGATAATAACTTGTGCGGAAAGTCCATTTTTTTGGGAATTTACTACAACTATATCTTTATTTGATATAAATCTGTTTAAAAACTGTAGAATGCTATATTTATAAGCTATAAAATTTGCGGTAACTCATATACATATACTCATATACGTACAGCTAGAGAGTGGAATTCTCTACCGGAGTCTGTGTTTCCTGTAAGATACAACCTGGGAGTCTTTAAGTCAAGAGTGAATAGGTTACTTCTAGGCAAGCGTGCTCCATCTTCGACCACATCATCGCTTACCATCAGGTGAGATAGTGGTCAAACGCGAGCCTATCAAACATAAAAAAAAATAAAAAATAAAATACCGTTTCATATACGCTATTACTTGAAAAGGTTCGTGAATGACCCACTTTCCGCGGAGTATTTAAGCGCATACATTATTAAATTTATTATAACAACTGAAAGTGTTGGCCGTTTGCTCCCTTAATTTGATTAAAGTGGGCTGTTACTGTTGACCTGGCTTCATGTTTGTACAGGTCTTGCCGGAAAGTAGATACGATAGTTCGCGCATTCGTTGATAGATTGAATTTTCGTTTGTAGAGGTATTTTCCGGCTAGAGTTGCGGTTCTTGGGAAAATGATTGGGTGCGCTTTCCTAGAAATATAATTTGTGAATGTTACGCATATTTTGATAAAAGAGTTTCAATTCCACCTGGGATATATGGTATCTCTACTTTTGAACCTTCATTTAATTTCGCTACACCTTTCACAAAAATGTTTCGTGTTCGAGAATCTACTGCATTATTTTTCAGAAACTAATTTCGTTAAGTTGGACTAAGCCCAACTAGCGTCCTCTCAAATTCCACAGGTAGTAAAGCATTTCTTGTAACAACTATTAATTACAGTGTACAGGTCACGCTAAGGTTTAATTTTATGGGTCCAAGTCATTGAATCACTCCCTTAGGATCTGGATCATTAAGTGGGTAAATGGTTAATGAAAATAGAATGAGCACTAAACATCGAAGCGGAATTTCGCCAGTCACCTAGCCGTCGTTAAATGTTGTTATCGTCGCGATTAAGTAACAAAACAACTTGGCTGGAGGGCGTCGCGGGGCGGGGCGGGCGCGGGCTACGTCGCGAATAATAATCTCAGTTTACGACGGCAGCCGAGTGAATCAATAAAAACACTAATAATGCACAGACGTAATCCGGATCGTGCAACGTCGCGATTACCGGCACTAACGAGATCGTAAAGACGGATCTCCAATGCACGGCTTAGCCGAAACATAAGCGCCGCGGGTAGGCACACTTGATAT
The DNA here is from genome assembly GCA_951329385.1 of Polia nebulosa. Lineage (NCBI taxonomy): Eukaryota > Metazoa > Arthropoda > Insecta > Lepidoptera > Noctuidae > Polia > Polia nebulosa. The sequence goes on along the minus strand of OX589605.1, from coordinate 14,278,399 downwards.
ATGAGCGTTTACGGATACAGAACGGATTTTATGTAGCAATCACTTCAAACAGCCGTAACGTGTAAACTTTAAACGCTGAATTCTTTAGTCGATCCTCAACCAACACCTTGCAAAAGGAACAATCAGATGTAAAAGATTTTTTGTTCAGAGAACCCTAAACCGGCATAGTGGATCCATTATTCTCAATTTGCGCCAAGTTGAAGCAAGCGCGGACGGCACGGCGGCAGACGCGGCGGGTGTCCCCCTTGATTAAACCCCGGGAAGTACCTAAGAAGTAACAATTTGTGTGCATTCCTACATTCCCCAGTTTATACACTAGCTCCTGAATTGCACTTCAGCTTACAAGATTCCATTTTACCTGAGAATTTCATAACTTTTATTACTTAGTTTTTGAAAGAGACTTCTTGAAGATGTTAACTAAACGAAAGTTTAGCTCAATTTTGTTTCAGTTATGATTGCTTGTGGTTTTGTTGAGATTGCTTGTGAGTTAATTTATCTCTTTGTGAGTAAGCTGTAGTTTTTGAATTTATATTAGATAATATAAATTCAAAAAAATTATGTCTTTCCTGTACAACTTTACAGTCAGCTGACAGACCTCATAATTACTCTTCATCAGCCTAATTCCTCAAAAAAACATAAATAATCATACATACGCTCATCATACACATCCGGCTATCCTGGCGTATACCCCTCGGCGGCAGGCCTGACGAGGGCGACGCGACCGCCTGCAGTCCAGTCCTGTTGGTGACACGAGCCTTCGTAAACGTATCGATGCCTGTCGGACACTGAAGGCTGTTTAAATAAAAGCCAGCGTTTTTTGAAAGTCCTGTTTTTTTAAATACGCCATTGTTGCGCACCAATATTCGTAGAATTTTTGCAGTTTAGCAACGTTTCAATAGTTTTTCTGGACACGCAGAGAGTTTTCTAAGAAATTGTTTTCCTGGAAATAAAAACGAAGTGTTTTTACCTAACTGTATTTTTTTTATATACATATAAATCTTATTTAGTTATTGCTTTCGGTGCATCATGTTTGATCTGTATTTCGATAATGTAACACTGATTCGAGGCGGCGTCCGTCGCGCGTGCCCCACGCTCATCTTGGGCGATCTTCGCTAGCACCGGAATTAAAATTAATAGCGGACGGGCGAAGGCACGTCGTGGTAGGTCCGACCCGGTCCCAGTAATTTGTTTACTCGTCTCGCTGAGGATTACGTCGCATGCTCCGCTGAATAGGCAACTCCCGGTGACTTTTCACAAGTATCAGTCAACCTCCACTTCGCTTTGCTAATGAATTTTTATCGTTTTAATAAAATTTGCGTGCATTAATTTTTGTCCGTGCTTTTCGGTGTTCTTCTCAAATTTGGATTTTTAAAATGGTCGTTTATTTCCTTGAATATACAAATAAACGTAACTTAGGATTTTAAAACTGAGAGACGCAGTTTGCTGTTTTAAAACTTATTGAAGTGGCTATGCTAAAGATCAGTTGAAAAAGTGGCATAGCTTCTGATCGATTTTTCACAAATAGTCAAAACCTAGCTTTCGTGCTTATCATCACAGCATGCATTTAACGACAAACCTTAGCAAATTTTCAACACACAAAATTTAATTACCAACACCACAAAGTTTGAAGCATAGACACGGCACGTATATAATTCAAAGCCGGAGTTAATTGACCGAACACGGTTATGAATGATACGGCTAAACGTCGCCGGAGCCGGGTCGAGTGTCGGCCGGTCGCCGGCCGTCCGGACTTCCGATCACGCCCGGAACCAGGCGTGTTTATTGTATCAGTGTCGAGACTCATCAAAATGCAAATAAGGCACGGCCAGGCCCGGCCACGGCGCCGGACAGTTGTCGGCGCTGTATTGAGTTATAATCCTCACTACACTCCTCCTTCCTATGTACCCTTGTTTCGACCGTATTGTGTCTGCTACTGTTAGATCTATGTTTCAATTATTTTGAGGAATGTTTTTGGGATTTTTGTGTTCGTATAGCCTTTGCTGTTTTGTTTCGTATGCCTAACTACTCGTTACAGGTTACAGGTTAGGTACTTACTATACTTCTGTGCCTCAAGCTTTTAAGAATATGGTAAGTACCTACACACCAAATACTTACTAGAACATATTTTTAACTTTTTAGTTCCTATTGTCCCAGAAAAAAAGCTTGTTTAAAAAAAAAAAAACTTTTTTTTTTTATCTTTGTAGTTGGTTAGTATTTTAGAGTAGGCGTGATGTTTTAAAATATTCTATGGATATTATGATGTGATGTGTGTGTGTGTGTGGAGGCAGTCGCTCCGTGTAAAATACTGGTATTCAGTTGAATCTAACCGGATCCAACTGAATACCGACTGGACTTGACGCCGACCCCAAGATAGTTGGGAAAAGGCTAGGCAGATGATAAGATGATGATAAAGTGCTCCTCAAGACGAATTAATTGAGCCCTAACTCGGTGGGTTTATGTTGTTTTATTACAGAGATGCTGTGCCCACCTTCCAGCTTCATCATCAGACCCTTTTTTTGGGATGGGAAATCATCCAATGACATCCCCGCTCTTGGTAAAGCGGAAGGGCGTATCAGGCTCTTTACTGACTAAAACCCACCCCTGTTCTTACCCTGCCTGAGTACCTAGGGGAGCGGTAACTCTGTTACGAATTTATCCGTTACCCCTAGGCGTGATCATCAGACCCTGGATATCGTCTAGGTGTAAGGTGGGGTTATGTTGTTTTATCACAGAGATGCCGTGGTCACTGTCCAGCTTCATCATCAGACCCTGGATATCATGTAGGCGTAAAATTTTCATCAAGACGAATCAATCGAGAGACTCGATGAGTTTATCTTGTTTAGTTCAGAAGTATCTATGGCCATCTTCCGTCTCCATCATCAGACCAGCTTCATGGTACCATATCATTGTATTGTCACCGAAGATACATAAGTTACACCACATTTGAGTCCAATCAGACATCGGGAAGTGGGTCTAATTTGAGTTGCAAGTTTCCACCCGAACAAATATAAGTTACATACATACATTACAAGTCAAATATAAGTTACATACATACATTACAAGTCAAATATAAGTTACATACATACATTACAAGTTAAATAATAGCTTGTAAAATATTCAATTTTATCATCTTCATATTGTTACGAGCTGGGTATGGGCTAAATTATTTTACGCTGATTGATTAACCAAATATTAACTTGTTCACTTGCCGTCTGAAAAATGAGCAAGCGAGGTCTACTACCGGCCAAGTGGCGCCCTCATTGAATAAAAAATCGTAGCATAGCATAGAAAATAAATATTAAAGAATCCAACGCCACGTTTGTCACAAAGAGGATGAAGTATTTTTACGTTGTTAAAACAGGTCTCAGAATGTTTCGAATCCAAATTAGTAGGCAAAAGTGTCAGAAACGGTCGTTTTTGGTTAGTAATGATGTCGTCTAAATAGACAAGACATGCGTCGCCGATCAATCGGGCAAGTACTATATGCGCAGGAGCATTGCACAATCCGAATGGCCTAACTTTAAACTGCCATGCCCCTTTCCTGTTGAGAATGCAGTTTTCTCCTTGTCCTTAGGGTCTATTTCCACTTGCCATTAGCCACTTTTCAGGTCTAGCGTGGTAAACCACCTCATTCCACTCAGCGTATTTAATGTGTCGTCCATCCTAGGCAGAGGGTAGCTGTCCTTTTTCGTGACGTCGTTCAACCGTCGATAGTCTACACAAAAGCGCGTGTTGCCGTCCTTTTTCTTCACCACAAGCGGATCACTTTCCTAATGATACACCTTCCATGAAGATTTCCTCTGAACCATACTTCAATACTCCTTGATCAAGGTCGATCTCACAACGATGTTTCCCCATGAAGTTTAAGCCCAATATGCAATCGTCCACTATGTCGGCCACTATGCCATTTTGCATAAATGTTTCCTAATTTTAATTCCACCTCCTTCCAGCCTTGGACGATTATGTGCTGACCGATAGCTGTCAGTAACTGTATGTTATCGTGGTTATTGAAGAAGTCCCCAAGGAACCGACTTACTTGGTGAGAACGAGACGACCGTGTGAGAAGCTTCAGTATCGAATGTCAGTTTGCATGGTTTTCCGTTGACTTCACCTTTGATGATCAGGCTGTTTTCGTTATGGCCCTGTGAGATCGAGATCCTCGAGGCTCTTTCAATACCAGCAGCTAGCACCCGCCCCCCAGTCCTGGCGTTTACTCGTTTCCCTGCTGTTGCTGGGCAGTTGTATCAGTCGCCCTTCCTTGGTGGGATTGATCTTCTCTCAGCGTGCCTCGCTTTGGACAGTTTGACCGAAGATGACCCCTTTCATCACAAGTGTAGCACCTAGGGCTATACCCTTACGGACGATCGAGTACAGGTGATGCCACAACCGTGAAACGGTATGTTTGATGGTCTTGCCTCACTGCTTCTACTTCTAAGGCATGGGTGTTACAGCGGCTCTAACTTCTAAGTCACGTATTCCGTCGACGAACGCTTGTGCCAGATTGCCATTGACGAGTAAAGGTGCGGACTGGTATGCTTTCCGAACCAACTTTTCAACTTCCAAGGCCCACTGCTGTGGGTTCTCGGCATTACTTTTTAACACGATCCCTTAACTTAGCGTGAAATACGTGCTCCAAGTGCGCGTCGCCGTATCTGGACTTAAACGCTTCCAGCACCTGTTCGTAGGTCACATCCTTGCCAAGAGCTTCAAGTATGGAGACAGCCCGGTCTCGGAGGCCTAAGGTAAGCGTGGTCATAGCTTACTCTTTGGTACACCCATTTGCCTTTATAACGGCCTCAAATTGAATTTTTAAGCGGACCATGATGTTGAGTGAAGGACATTTATGAGGAGCATCTGCTCTTCTTGGCAGCGGGGCTGCTTCTCTTTATCTTGTTGAAGCTTCTCTTCCAACCGACGACAGGCCTGCTATTCTTGACGGCGAGCCTGTTCCCTGTCTGTATCGGGGAATCTTCAAACCGCCCTTATCCATGTCTTGCTGCCGTTGTTGACTACTTGTACGAACACCGTTCATGTTGTCCTTTGGTAAATTGGCATAATTTATCTCACTTCTGACACCAATTTGTTACCGAGCTGGGCATGGGATATTTTTTTTCCGCCGATTGATTAACCAAATATCCTTTATTAACAAACAATTTATTTACACAAACAAATTCTCTAATGATCACTGTTTTCTTCGTATTCGCTTGCGTTCACCTCTGTAGTCAAAAACGAACTGCCGCACTCACACCCGCCCGGCCTATTTATACATTTATACACCGACCAGTCATAATAGAAATTTCCAGAAGATTGCCGAAATAGCCTATAGTGGAATGTTCTAGAAACATCCTTGAACTTCTACGCAGTACCATAGTGGCATGTTCTCGAACGACCGTCGGCAACTTTAACCACAGTCTCGAACGTTTCCGTAATACAGTCGACGTAACAATATTCTAGAGACAAGCATATTAGCAAACGCCAGACGTATTCAACCATCTTATTCACCACTTGCCTGAAACAGAGCGCAATCAATGCTTTCTATAGAACCTCATCATAATAACACACCAAACTGCATCAAACGCCACGTCACACATGCAAAGGAGCTTATGAACTCAATACACGGCGTCTTCGTCTGAAAGACACAGAAATGAATCGTTCGGGGCGTCTGCTGTATGCAGTCGTTTAATAAGCTCCTGGCTGCTGGTTTCTCCTCGGATTTCGGTCGTTAGCGAGTAATTGTCGACACCTAATTAGTCTCGACACTGGAGTAAGGGTCTCCGGTGTCGCGCTCACACATGACCTGCGATATTTAACGCGACGCGCCATCGCCACCTCGACCGACAGCGATGTACTTGCAGTGAGGTTGAGATGGTTTATTAACTCCTTTTTGCGGGTGATACCTTTGATTTAGAGTGCGGTGTTAAACTTGCAGCGGTCGCTCGTACATGTGTTACCACGCTCGTGTACGGTCTTGTAAAACAACAATTTGTTCCTTTTTGGGATCATGAATCAGTTTCAAATCTCAATCAAGTCCCTCACTTAATTTGAGAATTGAAACTATTTGGTTTTTTGACCAAGTTAGTCGTTCTTTCACTTGATATTGTATGCTTCAGCTGCCTTATTCGTCTCCGTGGTCGCAAGCGCGATGCTGAGCGGGGAGGTCCTCGGTTCGATTCCCGGGTCGGGTAATAAGTTCTATTGGGATTTTCCATTAGGAATTACTCTGTAGTAGCCCGTAGTGTGGAAGTGGGTGGTGCGACACCACCGTGCCTCGGAAAGCACGTAAAGCTGTTGGTCTTGCGTCTGATACCCCGATCGTGTCGGATTGCTGTCTGAATAAAGGAACACTACTTGGCTAATCTCCGTTGAGATATGCCACCATCATCGAAATTCGGTCGGGAGGATTGTTTTATCCTTGATATCCTTTGATGCATTGATGCCCTTGAGTCAATTGAGAAACGAGCCAAGAGGATCATCGGCAATGATAGGCTCGTTGAGTCGAAACTCCAAAGTCTAGAACATAGACGCCGAGTTGCTAGCCTGTCGGTTTTCTATCGGTTATATTTTGGGGAGTGTGCGACGGAATTGCATAATTTGATTCCGCCAAGCCCGTTTCATCAACGGACCACAAGACGTACGGCGAAGTGCCACCGGTTCATGGGCACAAAGCGTTTTGAGAAAACATTCATTGTGCGTACAGCTAGGGAGTGGAATTCCCTGCCGGAGTCTGTTTCCTGATAGCTACGACTAGTAGTATTTAAGTCAAGAGTGAATAAGTTACTTCTAGGCAAGCGTGCTCCATATTCGACCACATCATCGCTTACCATCAGGTGAGATAGTGGTCAAACGCGTGCCTATCAACAATAAAAATAAAAAATATGCTTACCATGAAAAATCCCTTTCTGGTCCTTCTCCATCATACTCTACGTGTTAAAACAACATGTCTAACCAAATATTCTCTTTTCAGGTATGGAGGCGATAATGTCGGAGTTCTTCAACGACACGACAACTGCGTTCTACATCATCTTGATAGTCTGGATCGCGGACCAGTACGACGCAATCTGCTGCCATACCGCCATTGCTAAGAGACATTGGCTCAGGTAAGTGCGAATATGAGGACCAAAATTATTTTTGGACTATAGTTTTTGTTTCTAAGGGAAATATGTTTGCAAGACAATAATGAACGCTTAGGTCAGGTTTTTTTTAAATATTTAGCTACTTATACCTACAAAGGTTCCGGTAGGGTAGAAGGACCAATTACTTTTAGTGTTAACACAACACAATAGATGATACATTTAGTCAGTATCACATGGCTTTAAGTAGATTAATTTATATTTAAAATAAAATAAGAACGAATTTATCGAAACACTTTTTGTTGAAGCATTGTTATAGTGCCTTAAGTTTATCCTGGACCATAAGACCGTGGACCCATGAACCAGTATCAAGTTATCAATAGTGTTGATAGCGTTTATTCAGCTGCTTCTGTAGCCACTATACAAAATTATGAACTAAACGAAAAAATACAAACGAAATATTGAATAAAATATGGTTACGCGGCTGATGGCGAGATAATTAAATGAGTGCCACTGTTATCACGACCACTGAGTGTCGACATTTCACATTTTTGTGGACATTTCTGTTTAATACAGAAGAGATAAATGCTTCGACACAACTGAAAATATTGGGTTCATCCGCAGTAATATGTTAGGTAGTGATTACAACTACATCTTTTTGCGTGTCATTGAAGGCATTGATGATTTGAGAATCTGTTGGTGTGATAATAGCCACCAGCTGATTTCCATTCAGAGTTCAGCAAGATATTTTAAGCTATACAGAAATCAGGTCCCACTGCTGGGTAATAGTCTCCACTACCATACCAATCAAAGTCAAATCTTACTTAAAACAGCACGTTCTGAAACCCAGTGACGATGAAATTGAACTCTAAACCATGCACTCAACTAAGCATCGATACTTAACTACCATTTTACAAAAAGAAATATATAAATACTGTAATTGTTTGTTTATATATCCTTCGTATTTGTACTGGGCTCATTATTTTGTGGCATTTGTGTGTTCGTGCAAATATCGACATATTGCTCGTCGTGACGAGTGTTACGCGTCTAAGTATTTACTTATTATACGATTGATGTTTAACAAGCGGTGTTTGACATTCAAGAATATTTCCTGATTTTATGTGGGAACGGTCTTTTGAGTCGCATAAATGAGGGTAGGTTTAATGTTGGGTGATTCATGATTGTGTATATATTGTGGCAATATTTTGAAGGGCTTATTATCATTATTTTTGGTTTAAATGCAGCTTTGCAAAAGGGGATCTGGGTTTGGGATATTCAAACCTAAACAGATGGGAGTATGACTGCTATTCCTTAAGTCCTATGAAACTTAGTAATAAGAATATTATCTTCCACCGAACTTCTAGCCTAATACAACAGTGTCATCTTTCTGTTTGTTCGGGCACTTTGTTTTTACGCCTACTTCTTTCGCGCGTGTTTCTCCTTAATCAAAAGGCGTCCGGGCACGAAGCAATTTGGCTGGCTGTCCGCGCGAGCAATAAGGAGTGAGCGCTATTAAAACAAGCGCAAATAAAGCAAATTGAAAATGGTACCGCTCCCCCCTCGGAGAGGGCACTAGTACCGGCCCCGCGTCCTCGGCCACCCCGCAAAAACAACCGACTGTCGTCTGGAGAAACCTCTTGCTTCATCTAACTGCCACATATATCTCCAGAACTATCGATACGTGTAGCGTGTACCGCTACACGACACGGTACACGTCTGTTTTACTCGCTACACTCAGAGCTTTTATTTACCGAGTATAATGACTGAACATGATATTATGAAGGACTTATTTTCACAAACAAAACTTTGTAAAAAGCACCTCACAAAGGCGGCCAGAGGCTATGACCTAACATATTCATTTTATTATGTGCTGCTTTAAAACATAGCAAAAATAAAAAGCGTACACCTTTCACAACAGAGCAAATAAGATACTTTTACTGTTACAAGCAAGTTCTTTGTCAATTTAATTTCGCTTTATGCTCGCTTTACTTGATACATTAAAGTGCTCCTCTCCATGTATCCCATCATATTAACTGCGATGTAATAAAAATATTAAAAAATATTGCAATTTTCCGCTTGCGACCTGTATCAAAGCTTCCGTCTGCGGCAAAATACCTAGTACTGCCACCTAACATTACGCTGAGCTGAGGCCCTTTGGGCACAATTATTTTGCTTTTCTTTTTGTGTAAGTGCTATTTGTCTTATTAATTGTTGTGCCAATAAACGCAATTTTCTTTCTTTCAAAAAGGTTTGTTTAATAATATAAAGGAAATGCAACTTTAAAAAATGTGAAAGCTTTTAGCTACTATCATATATTCGCTCTAAACAAACACTGGGGATATGGTAGATAGGTACCTACGTTATGTAAATTAAATGATTAGATAAAAGGACCTGTTTTAAACATCTCCGTCTCTATCCGCTTAAAATAGTATCGATTTTATTTTATTAACTACTTCATGCTTGAAGCTAGGTCATCATAATCTGTTTGGGAATTTACTCAACCATACAACTCATCCATCAACCAAGGTCGGCCTCCTTTCTTACCGGATGCAGCTGCGTTTGTCTGACCTCCTCAACACAACTGGATAACACGAAATTCCTAAGTCCCTAGTCTTTAAAAACAAAGTGAAACTGTTTGACATACTTTCGGGCATTCGGACTACCCGTGACGACTGTCAAAGCCTTTCAGACATGCTCTAACAGCTAAAGACAAAACATGACGAATATCCCTAATTTTAATGTTTTTTTGCAAAAGAGACCTCATACAGATTATTACAAATATTAATGCAAAATACACTTAAATTTACAGTGGAATACCTTATTATACCACTTTTCAAGCAACCTGAAAATGAGACAAGCACTATATCAAAAAAATACAAGCAAGAGTTTTGACAGGGATGTTAATAACAGTACGTAATTTAATTATCCACCGGCTATTTTAATTGACTGTTCAATTCTGACGCATCTCCACTGACGTGCATATTTTGAAGGCACGCATTGTTTAAATATTAATTTCTGTTCTGGAATTCTCCATTTCAGTTATAAGAATGGACATTTTAATTGCAGGGTTGTAATTATATTATTAAAATTGCATTGTTAAAACCAATACCTACCATCGTTACACAGAAGTTATTATTTCGGCTTGTATTTATCTCACTGTAGGGCAAAGGTACTTTTTTAGAGTTTCGTACCCAAAGGGTAAAACGGGACACTATTACTAAGACTTCGCTGTCCGTCCGTCTGTCTGTCTGTCTGTCCGTCTGTCACTAGTCGGTCAGTGTCTCATGAACCGTGATAGTTAGACAGTTGAAATTCACAGATAATGTATTTCTATTGCCGCTATAACAACAAATACTAAAAAACAGAATAAAATAAATATTTAAGGGGGCTCCCATACAACAAACGTGATTTTTTTGCCATTTTTATAGATAATGGTACAGAATCCTTCGTGCGCGAGTCCGACTCGCACTTGGCCGGTAGTGACCAATGTTTTTTAAATACATAAGAAAACATTGGTCACTACATTTGCTCACTGCGTTTTAATGGTTTCTGACAGTCGTTAACCAATGATGTCGAAAATTAACCTAAAGGTTAATCCTTCAGATCTAAACTTTCACTGACACGTCACAAGACAAGATCCCCAAAATTACAGCACTCATCTAATTAGTGTCACAACTGCGGTTCACAAACCTTAACTACGTCAGTTCAAATGCAATGTGTTAATAAGTGCGCGGCCAGTGTTTGCTAAGGGTTAACCCTCGACTTGTCGTGGACGCGGTCGTGTTACGTGGCTCGGGAGCCGGGGTCTGTGGAACCCTGCGGTCGGGCGAAATCGGCGACCGCGTGACGATCGGCTCTCCGCATAAATCTCGGCGACCGCCAATTAAGGCCCGCCCCGACAGTTTGTCTACGACGCCGCCCTGATTGCTTTCGCTGCGATACGAGCAACCTCTCCGCATCTATGTGTGGAAACGACTCTTAAATTGACGAATATACGGTGCCAATAAAATGGGAAAAGCCTGGGAAATCTAGCTTAAAGTCCCTGCGGATTGGAAAATGCCAACACGCCTGTTGTTTTACCATTTATTTATTTATTTAAACTTAATTTTGTAGTGGTACTAAGGCGAACTAAATCAACAAGGCTTTCCCTACAAGTCAACCTTTGGGTTAAAAATACACTGTTAAGTTTTCAAAATTTTAAAAATCTCAACAGTAAGTAAATAAATTCGTGGTTAGAAACACACCAATTGGAAATAAATCTACTTTTTGAAAAACTTAAATTTACTGACAGACAACACATACTCGTAGCTAACCAATTGACCTAAAAATGCAAACTTTTGCACAAGAGTGTACGAAGGTAAGTATTACTATTGAAGCATTTTTGAACATTCATCTCTTCAAGGAATTAAATAGGGGTTAAGTATTTGTATGGCAATTAATATTTTTTACTGATGGGAAATGTCATAAGAAACGGCTTGTAATTCACATAAAATATGTATAATCTTAACTCATTCATTAAAAGCCCTAAAACAATCTTACACTACATAAAGAATTACACCAATATATTACACTGTCGACTCCCTCCTTGCATTCAATTACGAATTTGACTTCTGACATTGAGTGCACCCCTGTTCCCATTTATAACTACCCCGTGCCCTTGTCAGATCGATAACCCTTTATTTGTACACCTACCGATACTCAATCGGTTATTGGTTTTTGTGACGTTTCTTTTCAAACATTTCGTGGGTAAGCGGAAAAGGTTCAGTGTTACGGTGGAATAATGTGATAGGGACGTATGAGTGTGACGTATGTAGTGGTGATAGGTTTTTGTAGAGGGTGGAAAATATGGTTATAGGACAATAGATGGCAATTGTTGACTATGTATGGCTGCTGATTTAAATTGGGATCTGATTATGATACATTTGTGATAGGTCACAGGTAAATGCAAGTAAATGCTATAGGTAGCGTACTTTATGTTCCCATAACAAGCATTAATTGATATAATTTTTCAAATGGCATAAAAAAATACTTCTGAGTAGCGTGATGATGGCAAAAAAAGGTTTTAATGAGGGCTTTTGTAGAAACCCCTCACAATTGAATAGAAAATAAATAGAATACAAAGAGCACACGTCTGTCTGGGGATCAAACTCACAACCTCACAAACGTCACCAGTTGAAAGCAGCGCTCGTTACCACTGGGCCAATGACATATAATGCGGTAATATGTGTGCGATTTTATTTATAAGCGTGGTGTGAGAGTTGACGCGGGCGTCGTTAAGGGTGTGCTTCTCGTGTGTCATTTTAAGGATGTGCCAAATTGAAGGCTCCAGCGTTATCGCGAGGGGAGTCTGATTTATGCCCCGGGACCGTCGCGCCCCCGCGCTTCGATCAGAGGTTTATTCACTCGGCCGAGGTCAGTTTTCTTATACGAAAGGCGGCCATATTACCCGCATTTATTATTAGGGCGACGAAAATAACGCGTTAATAATCTCGTCGGAAACATCAAAGCTTTGATGCGTTCTGTGTGCAGTATGACGTAATGACGGAGTGCCTTATAATTTGAGATCAAAGAAGCGCGTTCTCAAGTGTGAAGAAGTTTGAATCGGTTTTGATTTGGAATTAAGTTCTTGGGATTAGGTATAGTTGTAAACTTTAGGGGTCTTCAAGGACTGCTCAATTTTGATATTATTAAGACGGCTACGGCAAGGTTGATTCGACGTGACTCGTGAAAAGAATACCTGATAGGATTTGAGTGAGGCCTTTGCTCAGCAGTGGAACAGTATGGGCTAAATTAAAAAAAAAAAAAAAAAAACGTGGTGTGTAACCTATGACCTGCGTTAAAAGAGGAAGTATTGTTTCGGCTTAGCATAAAGCTAGTTATAATTAAAGGTACGTATTTTCCAAATTTCATTCAAACCCGTTCAGCCATTGAAGTTTGATTGATTGTATCCTAAAGCAACTAACTTTCCAAATCTATTAACCGCTTAACACCAAGAGAAGGTGCCAAATAAATGTCATACGCACCATCACGTAATACGTAACTCGCAACACGTAATAACGCAGCGAGTTTGCTGCGGCAGCTAACCTGCTTGTATCGAGTTTGCGACTATAGCATAGGACAGAGAGCGATAGGGAGAGAGAGGCCTTTACCCAGGGTCATTACAGGCTAAATATTACCGTCCAACCTACGTAACTGCCTGTCCTAATTTCGATTAAATTTTTTATTAATTTATTGCTTTATATTTTAGTCTTTTAACCCTACTGCGCGACGCAAGGGAGGGTAATGTGTTTATCAGCCTGTGTATGTATGTTTGTTCTTTTGTGGCGCTTTAGAGACCTAACGCGTGGGACAATTTTGATAATTCTTACGTCAATTGATTCGTTTTAATCTTGCGAGATACTAAAGACATGACAGTAATCAAAATACAATCTGGCGACAACCAGACGCTATATTGTGAAAAAGAAAAAAAAAAAAAAGTCAACGAACTATATTAAATGGCATGGCAAGCCACCAACTGCATCAGACTGCTTCAAAAAAGACTTGTTTGGAACTTTTTAGTTGCTTTTTACAGTCGGGTTTTTTGAAAATATATTTTTTTTAACCCTGAGGTTGACTGGTAGAGAATGTCCTGTTGCATTAAGTCCGCCTATGTATCAGTACTGTACATGCAGTTTAAATAAATAAATAAGGTCCGGTTTCGGCCAAAAAACTAGTTCCAGCTGGAGTTTCGGTTTAGCCCAAAAAATGGGCAAATGTTCGGCTCGTACCGAAACTACCGTCTTTAAGCTGAGGATTGGAATAGAAATGAATAAAAACGGACTGTCGGTCGTTAATGTGTGTCTCTCTAATCATCGTTTTATTAATTTATTTAGTATTTAATTTATAAAAGTTTTAACTGTTTTTTTAAAGGTCTGATAACTATTTCATGAGACAAAATTTTTAATTACTGACAGTTTTTCTGTTACTACCTGAGTTTTGGTGGCTGATCTAGTTGAAACTGGAAGGGGAGCCGAAAAGAATCATGCCCACTTTCCATACATTGATTGACCTGTCACTTGATTTGTTTCACAAGTCGTATCTACCTACAACTAGTGTTATATAAAAACAATTATTGTTTATATTAACACAATAACTTATCACCTTTTCATTTAGAGGCCAGGGAAAAATGCTATTAGGTAAATAAGTTTTTGAGGTTAAAACAGATGTCAGATAAGGTTTGACAGCTTTTATAACCTCAAGAATTATACGATAATTAAAATAAATTGTCGTCAAACAAATGACAGCTTCTCATTTTTTTTATTTTGTTCCTTGCGGAACAGGATAAGGTCAAAGAATATGCTGCCTAGTCATCAGTTAGTTCGTATTTTTTTCCTAATTAGAATGCAGATGTATGTAGCACATCGTTCACTTAACGTTGCGGTTAAAGAAGTTCGTTTTACGCGTAATCTGTCAACTGTACACTTATTTTTCTTTAAAGTCCTAAAGACCCAAAAGTCTATTGAGTATGATAAACATATTAACATTTATTTTTCCCAGCCTTTATTTGAAAATTCAGTTAAGCCAAGTTAAACGAAACAAGCAAAAAAAAATGCATTTTTTAAGATATTTTACTTCACTAGACGCGTTAGAAAATTTTCAGGTCAAGACTGGACATGATTCTTTGATAACGGTATCGGTTTCGGCTAAAAATCGTATTAGAAAATATAAACTTAGACTACATGATTATCAAACGGCGCTTTATGATGACAGTACACAACGTAAAATAATTGGCGCGATTTTGAGATTTTGCGATCGGATGTCATTCTGCACTTTGACATTATCCACCTTAACCTCAAAAGACCAATTTTACTTAAGCATGAAACCAAATCTTTAATCATTTTGGCTTTGCCATAATCGGTCAAAAACTGGTATTTGGCATCAGCTGTCTTGGTCAGCAACACGCAATAAACGCTGCGTGTCTGCTGCTACCTGCTTGTCTCAAGTTTGCTTTTGTCCAGCAGTGGGACATCATCATCAACTTCAGCCTTTTAATGTCCCCACTGCTGGGGCACAGGCCTCCTCTCTGTGAGAGGGTGTGGGCCGTAATCCACTACGCGGGCACAGTGCGGGTTGGTGGATGTCACATGCCTTCGAATTTTTGGTTCTAGGATATGCCGGTTTCGTCACGATGTTTTCCTTCACCGTTTTGAGAGCTTCAGCTGTGGGACGTTACATGCTAAATACATAGATAGAAATTATGAACTTAAAAGCTGCGTATCAAAAGTCCAGATACAGTTTTTAGGTTCTTAATTCAAAAAGTAAGCTATCATCAAATATTTTGACCGCTACACATGACACCTCAGAATAATCCTTGCTTTTGGCCTTGTCGTATTCGGTTAAAAACAGGTGCCAAATAAATGTCATAGTCAGCAATACGAAACACGCAACACGCAATAAACGCAGCGTGTCTGCTGAGGCAGTAAACCTGCTTGTCTCAAGTTTGCAGCGGTTTAACGTCCCGCCTCGCCGCTGTTATAGTTTTATGTCCACCGCACGCTACACGAAGAGACAATTGTGTTAATTGGAAGTGTTCCCTGGAAAAATGTGAGCGGTAATGACAATTTTTATATTATTATTGCTGTACTTGTCAATTTTATTGTGGTAGATTTTGTTAGGATATCAGCAATAACCTGACAGTTGGCAGGACAGAAGATAAGAAGAAATCTGTTGCGCCGGCCCCAAGTAATATGGGACGAGGGCAGGAAGGTGACGGTAAGATTTGTTAGGATACAACGCCTCTGGAGTACCTCAGAGGTTTTTTAGACTGAAAAACGTAGAACCAGTAGAAACATTATTTTCTCGACATTCTGGAAATTTTGGTGTGGACAGACCTGTCAAAATTTCCAGAATGCGAAGGAAAGAATGCTTTGTCCTTTCTTACACAAAAATAATTTAGTAGACTGGAACACGTGTAAACCTACATTTGCTTGTATGGTCCAAGTCTGAATCGAGATTCAGATGAATGGATTTTTGTCAGGTATCATTTTAATTTTCAAAGTTGAATCTCTCAAAGACAGGTGGGTGTTACAGTAGGCGGATAAGTACATCAATCGAATAAATTATTTCCTAAAAACCTTCTGATTGAATTAGAGTATTAATAAAAAACGACAGGCAAATTAAGTATTGTAGGAAGCCCTTCAAGTTGTACTTAAAAGAGTCCTTTTATAAGAAACGACTGAGCACTGTAGGTAGTGAGTGAGCACCGCGGTCGTTGCGTGGTAAAATAAGCTATAATTTTAATATAAGACGGTACAGTACTAATTAAGATCTTAAAAGGCTTCCAGATTTTCCACTCAATTGCGATACGTTCCTGATTGCTTGAAAAGCTAAGGAATACCTGTAAAAAAAAGGAGGTTAAATCCAATCAAAAAGAGACATCACTAATTGGAAATAGCTATTAATAATATTTATTAGTAGATAAAAATTAGCTTGATTCCTCACCATAAAACCTACAGTCAAAAACTGTTTTAAACTTGATAGGCTGTAGGTATAGGGTGTTCTGCTAAATGAGTTATAATTCATTGCTCTTTCAGGGCGTGAAAGTAAAAAATACTCTGAAAAATAAAAGAAATCAGCTGTTTAGTACATTTAAGTTCGCCTAACTCGACAAGTGTAGAAAACACAAGGTTTTTGGGTGGTCCTTTAGTAAATATTGTTCATATTCAAGAATACGTTGACCCCCTAAAGATAGCCAATATCCTAAGTCACCCTGTATAAATTTTTCGACGCTCGTTAAGCCTTTACACACCCTTGTTCTAAATGCGGTTTATCAGCAATGTTTCGGGGATGCTATGACACTAGGCCGTTGACGCACGTGGCTGTGGGGTCGGACCCGCTCACCCGTGAGCCGAATGCGTCATGACGGCTGGCACCTAGCGTTAATTACGCCCCGACGAACAACCAACGTATGCCGAGAACACTCCAAACTGTCCCTAATAGGTCCTTGTAAACTGCCGGAAAACATTTACTGGTCTTAGGACAGCTTAGCGTCCAGTGACATTACTTCTTGAAGGATGAGGTTGTGATTTCTTAAAAGGTGCGCTTTAAAAAAAGATTTCGAGATGATGTTGGTCGAATATAATCAAAACAATTTCCTGAAAATAACGTATCAAAAAGATTACGTTCGATATTCAGTTCCCATTTACAATAAGTGCTCCTAGGCACTTAGCTGTAAGAAGCTATATATGGTAATGTAGTTAGGAATAACCATGTATAATGTTTTAGATTTTGAGATGTGGCACTTACTAAAAATATCTTAAATCAAATACTTTATTTAGATATTCACTGTCCAATGAATGTTCATATAATCACATTTGCAAAATGACCCACCTAACGGAGTTATCTCTCAAAGTTTACTTGTGTACATGAATCAAAATAATTCACAATTAAATCCCAAATGAGTGCGATCGGCGTATGTCGTGGCGGCGATTAGTCGCGGCCGTCAGTTTGGCGCCTCGGGCGGTGCACAGTGGTCTAATTGAAGCTTGCAATCTAGCCAAAAATAACACGTAACAGCTCATTTTGACCTAAAAGGGACGCTAGACAAAGTGGCATTCTATAAGCGACTGAGATTGTCAAAATGTTTTGGATTCAGCATGTGACATTTCGGTCGCGCATGTCAATCCCATACATTTTTGATTATCGTTATTGCTGCTGATAAATTGTCACTGTCTGGGTATGGTCTGTAAAGGAAAATGGTGGCAGTTTTGTGATGGCAAATACTTAATTCTGAAAACCGAACTAAGGATTTAATCAGAAAATCTAGAATTTATTTTCCTGCTTGCTATCGGCTGTCATGAATGGTGGATCAAAAAAACAGCCAGCGTTAACATTCTTGATCAACATCATCATGAGATTTGATCAAATTTTTCACCATATCCAATCAATAAGGTTTCAGAAATTGTCATGATTATCATCATTGAAACAAGCGTATAGTTACAGTAAAAATATGAGGTCATTACCTATGAAGTGGCGGTTTTATGAAGCGGGGTTCAACCTGTGATAACTTCGAATTGACTGAGAATTATATGTTCAAATAAACTTTATATTAAAGACAATTTATTCCTTTTTTTAAATCAGGTATTCATTTGTTTTTTCTATAATATTGCCATATTAAAACCATGAAATCTCAAAAAAAATTAAAAAAGTTTTTCATAATATGAATTCCAACGTGGAAATAATGCAATTTAAAATTCGCGCAATATCACTGCTGTATACGGACCTAACACTGCCTACGAATGAACTGTACGATATTGATTTAATCGCTTCCGTTCAGGAAATTTTGAAGGTACAAAGGGTTCTTACCCTTTGGCCGCCTGGAAGAGAAAGTTGATAGTGACAAACTGAAGGCGATACTAAAAGCAGATCCATCTCAAACTGCGGCTGAGCTAGCATCGGGTTTTGATGTAAGTGTGAATACAATAATAAATGATTTGCGGCAAATAGGTAAAATAAAAAAGCTTGACAAGTGAGTACCTGATGAAGTAAGCGCGCTACAAAGAGAAGCTTGCGTCATGTTGCGGAATTTGCATAAAATCGAGGGAACTTTGACTCGGATTGTATCCTGAGATGAGAAGTAGATCCTATAAGACAATCGTAAGCGTTCATCACAGTTTAGACCCAGCCCCCCTAGCCATATAACTGCCATATTACTTTTCTATTATCGTTTACGCTAACGCTTAGTTCAAAATGTATGGCAATGACATTACCTGCGTAGATAAGTGTCACGTGACTTATCGCAGGTAATGTCATCGCCATACATTTTGTATCTAAGCGTTAGCGTAAACGATAATAGAAAAGTAATATGGCTAGGGTGCCCCCCTAGCCATATTACTTTTCTAGGTGCCCTATCTTAACATAGCCCGAAACGAAAGATTTTCCAGGTGAAGCTTATGGTGAAATTTTGGTGGTATTTTGTAAGCGTTATTCATTTTAGCTTCTTGTCATCTGGTGCTACTGCTGACCGTTATTGTCAAGACTTGCAAACAATAATGGAGAAGCTGGCACTCAAACAACCCAGGTTGGTAAATTGCTCATGGCCATTGTTGCTTCTTGACCACCCTCGGCGTCATACCGTACAACAGTCAAAATTAATAAAGCTAAAGCTAGAGACTCTTCGTCATCCACCATATTCTACAGACCTTGTCCCAGAAGATTTCCTCGTTTTTGGAAGTTTAGATAACTTTTTGATGTGAAAAAAAATTAAGTTCCGAAGAAGCAGTTTAGGATGCCTTTAAAGATTTCATCGATTCCTGTGCAGCGGACTTCAACTGTAGAGGCATCAACAAAATACCCATAAAATAGCGATAATATGTTGATAGTTTATATAAATATTTTGATTAATTTAAGTTGCTTTTTATAAAAAAAAAAATTTTGTTTCTTAAAAATAGTGAGTTTATGTTAAACGATTTTTACAATTTTCTCAAAAAAAAAAGAATTTCCTAAATAAAGTCAGTTTTTGCCCAGCTTTCCGGTGTTGATGGGAACACAGTGCGGCGCCACGCTTGACGCCGCCCGCTCATTTGCATCTCCACATAGATGACAACTTGAACACTGATGGTTTCCTCGAAATTCTCACAAATATAGTGTGGAGTAGTCGAGAAATATTAGGGTACAGTTTAGTACATCGTAGTAAAATAAAATATGTTTAAAATAAAGCCATCTCGAAAAAGAGCGATGCGAAATTTTCACGAAAACCTTTTTGTTTTTATAGGAAGAGGAATACGATCAATATAGTTACCGTAAGTTATACAAATTGTACCTGGTGAATGGTAATAACAATAAGTTAGCCGCCTTTGCCATAGATTACCTACAGATACCCAGAAATTTTATATTTTTTTCCTTTTTTGACTTCAATGCGGATTCGTTTATTGGGTTTTATCCTAAACACGAATCTGAAAATTAGTTTTTTTTCTCTCACATCAGATATTTTTTCACATAGATTTATCACAATTCACATTCATGAAAACTATGAAAATTTTGGGGTATTGAGGTACTTAAATAAAACCAGATGCAAAATAATCAGTGACAAGTATTTTTATTTATTTTCATGTTTGTCATGATTAACATTTTAAATTATTAAAAAGACTTTTGGAACCTTTTCCTGTTTTCTGCAAAGCTTATGTTCAGCGATTTTCTCCTATGAGTCTGGTTTGAATCATCACACTTAATCAGCCATCATGATTATATACTTCCCTTCCATTTTCTTCGTGTCTTGGTAGAATCTTTCTCCTTGTTCCTCACTAACTGCTCCTAAGCTTTCAGGAAAATAGTTTAAATGCGAATGAAGGAAGTGAGTTTTGAGACTCATTATGACCAAATTTTTGGAAATTTAGGAGCATTTTATTTATGAAAGCTTTATAATTGGGACTTTTATGATACCCATGCTGCCAGTTCTATACGAGTCAGTTTTCCATCGACGGACGTTATCGTCTTGCAAAAGATTTTGGATATCCAGACCAACAAAAATACCTCTCTTACTTTGTAAAGTCGTTTTGTTGTTTTTAGGGTTCCGAAAGTCCGAATGAAAAACCCTTATCACTCGTGTGTCTGTCGGTCCGTCTGTCACAGTCAATTTGCTCCGAATCTTTTGGACTGATTAAGCTGAAATTTGGTACACACATGAATATCTGTGACCCAAACACCTCCGTGTTTGGGTCACAGACCAAGAGTTGTAACGTAAATAAATTGATTTGGAATACGGCGGTCATTTTTGGCGTGCAAATCGGAAAATTAAAAAAAAATCTAAACTGCCGTGGTACATACTCGTATCTCATGAAAGGGTTTATTGTAAGGGTTTCAATCTTTGACCCAAACACCGAGGTGTAACGTAAATAAATAGATTTGGAATATGGCGGTCACTTTTGGTGTGCAAATCGGAAAATTAAAAAAAAAATAATCTAAACTGTACCGTGCTACATATATCATAAAAGGGCTTAGGGTCTCAAATATACCCGGGCCTGCGGACGGCGAGTAATGGGTAGCTCGCCGTCCGATCAGCACCAGGCCCGAGAGTCGACGGCGCGTAGTGTTCCACGCGCGCCTCAAAGAGTTGTCAGCAAGAGATGGGGCCCGTCATGGCCGATGCCTGCCCGGGGGTTGAGGATAAATTCGAAACAGAGTTACCTCGCCCCTGGGCACTTAAAGGCAGGAAGGAACAGGGGTGGGTTTTAGTCAGTAAGAGTCTGACACGCCCTCCCGCTCCGCCCAGAGCGGGAGAAGTCATAGGATGATTTCCCACCCCACAAAAAAAAAAAAAAAGGGTCTCAAATATCCCGGGCCTGCGGACGGCGAGTAATGGGTAGCTCGCCGTCCGATCAGCAACAGGCCCGAGAGTCGACGGCGCGTAGTGTTCCACGCGCGCCTCAAAGAGTTGTCAGCAAGAGACGGGGCCCGTCATGGCCGATGCCTGCCCGGGGGTTGAGGATAAATTCGAAACAGAGTTACCTCGCCCCTGGGCACTTAAAGGCAGGAAGGAACAGGGGTGGGTTTTAGTCAGTAAGAGTCTGACACGCCCTCCC
Source organism: Polia nebulosa (assembly GCA_951329385.1). Taxonomy (NCBI): domain Eukaryota; kingdom Metazoa; phylum Arthropoda; class Insecta; order Lepidoptera; family Noctuidae; genus Polia; species Polia nebulosa. The sequence goes on along the minus strand of OX589605.1, from coordinate 14,256,771 downwards.
GCTCCGCCCAGAGCGGGAGAAGTCATAGGATGATTTCCCACCCCACAAAAAAAAAAAAAAAAGGGTCTCAAATATCCCGGGCCTGCGGACGGCGAGTAATGGGTAGCTCGCCGTCCGATCAGCAACAGGCCCGAGAGTCGACGGCGCGTAGTGTTCCACGCGCGCCTCAAAGAGTTGTCAGCAAGAGACGGGGCCCGTCATGGCCGATGCCTGCCCGGGGGTTGAGGATAAATTCGAAACTGAGTTACCTCGCCCCTGCGCACTCGAGGCAGGAAGGAACAGGGGTGGGTTTTAGTCAGTAAGAGTCTGACACGCCCTCCCGCTCCACCCAGAGCGGGAGAAGTCATAGGATGATTTACCACCCAAAAAAAAAAAAAAGTATCAAATATACTTTCATAATTTTGAAGTTATTAAAGAAAATAGGTGAAAAATGACCATTCCTCCTCCCTTACAACCACTGGGCCTAAAATTTAGACTTACAACTTTTTTTTATGAATTAGTTTATAACTATGATCATCTTGGCTAATAAACTACGTGCGTGTGCACTGAGGGACCACACTGGTATTTTACGAAATAAAAATCGTAGGATTTAGTAGACTTAAAACAATTGTAGAACAAATCTGGGCATTTGTAAATTAAAAACTACAACCCTTAAAGTGCGGTCCCTCAGTCCTCACAGGTCATCAGCCAGATCTCGGAAAGTATCTGAAAAAATTAAGGTATTGTGACTACAGACATTTAGTAAAAAATTTGTAAAAATATTTACTGAATAACAGACCACAAAGCATCAAAGATAAAAAATATATAACGACTACACTGTACTCCCTCATTGCACACAAGAAAGATTAATATATAAGTGACTATTACCGACTCAAATAAATAAAATCTTTCTTTTTTTCTCCATTAAGTTTTATTTTAAGAGACTTTAAAACATTTTGTAAAAAGAAATGTGAAAAAAATATCGACGCAATTTGAAGATAGCGATTAAAACTGGTCTCTCAATCCTTAGACGAAGAATATCAGAAAGTCTAGTGTACTTAAGGCGTATATATCTGCCAAGTGGCGCCCTCATTGAATAAAAAATCGTAGCAAAGCGTAGTAAATAAAGATTATGGAATCCTATGTTGCGTTTGTTACAAAGAGGATAAGATATTTTTACGTGATTAAAACAATACTCAAAATGTTTCGTATCCAAAGTAGTAGGCAAAAGTACCAAAAACGGCCGTTTTTGACACTTTTGCTTACTACTTTGGATAGGTAAACTTTGCGTCTTGTTTTAACAATGTGAAAATACCATCCCATTTGTAACAAACGCAACATAGGATTCTTTAATCTTTATTTTCTATGCTTAAGATACGAATTTTTATTCAATGACCCGCCACTTATGGGGCGGTAGGCCCTTAACTTTTAGTAAAAAGTTTCCACTAAATAATAGGTGTCTAAAATTGTGTATTTCTTACCTCTTAGCTGAGATAATAATATTTTTTTAATTCTAAGAAAATAAATAGAGTAGTGTGACCACATAATAAAACAAAATGTAGACAGTAACCTACTATTATACTTCATTAATATAGCATTAGACGAAACGAAAACAAGGTTGTACGGTTAATTTAATGTTATATTACATGGCGTATGTGTATTTAACAAAAAATCAAATTACAAAATTTTACAGATTCCCAGATTTGTACTAAAATAAAAAAAGACATCACTTGAGAATTTAAGAAAAAATATATATTTTTACATATTTCTTAATAACATATTAATTTAATAAAAAAAAACTTTGTCTTAGAAAAACAACAACTTTACATTTTAGCTTAATTCCTGATGACTTAAGTAAATTAAGTGAGGAAGAAATATTTCATCAGGATATGAAAGTGAAAAATTAGCATGATGGCGGACTGCTGTTGGTTGATGATGTGCGGTGATCGAAACTGCACGCACAAGAGAAAACTGCTCAACGAAGGCTTCGCAGAAAAATATAAAACGATTTACAAGCCTTTGTACTATTTTGAAATTGTGATCTTCGCATAAACAATCAGATACCTAATTAAAAAAATGCTTACTTATTAAAACATTTTTACTTCTGATTTTTATTACCTGAAAAATATAAACCAATTTTTACGTGATTTCTATAAATGTATTTTGTAAAATACTTTAATGTGACAACTGATTACAGATTCGTGTTCAGGAGGTCCCAAAACCCAATTATTGGGTTTGGCACTCTAAAAAGGAAAAAAAAAGTTCAAATTTGCAAGTCTGTGTCATTAACCTCAAACTTATGCTTACATTGTCACTTTAGCTGCCTTTATTTTGTTGTTTTTGAAAGTACTTATCCTAATAACAAGTTGTAACTAAAGATAAATCGCCTTCAAACTAAATCCCTATAGAAAAAAATATGGTTTTTTTTCCAAAATGCTGAAGTGCCAGAATTTTGTGACAATTTTTCCCGTAATCAGCTCACAAAAATCTAGCAGAAACACTACTCGAAATTTAAAGTAAATTTCATTTATCATCAAATGGCTTCTCCCGCTCTGGGTGGAGCAGTAGGGCGTATCAGACTCTTGCTGACTAAAACCTACCCTTGTGCCTTCAGTTGAATGTGCCAAGGGCCGCGGTAACTCTTTCGAATTTATCCACGACCCTAGGCAAGCATCGGCCCTAGCCGACCCCGTCCGTTGCTGTTGACATCTCTTTGAGGCATGCGTGGAACACTATGCCGTCTACTCGGGCCTGGTCCTTATCGGACGGCGAGCTACCCATTACTCCGCCTGCCGCAGGTCCGCGCCTACGGGTGGTCGGGAATCGGCTTGCGACGCCCGACGCCCAGGGCGTCTCCTGTGGCGGCTACCAGGGGCGTGAGGGCGTCTCCGTCTCACGCGTTCCGCCTCCTACTTCGCGAGCATTACTGCTTCGCAGAAAGAGGTGACGGCTTCCCATTCCCCCTCACTCAGTACCATGGCCTGGACCAGGGCCGGACGCGAGAATTCGTTGTAGGTCTGTGTTATAATTTTACTTATCTTATTTTGATTTTTGTGATGGTCTGCAAAATGTACAGGGTGGTGGTAAATAATTTGCGGAGCCTTGTTAGGGTCGGCCTTGTTAAACTTCAAAAAATGGTAATATTATTTAGGTATTATCTAATTAAGATCATTGATTGGTAAAATCATCTTAGCGTTGATTTGTTGGATTCGTTTTTCTGCACCCCTCAAAGGTCGGCTGGTAGAAAATGCCTAAGGCATTAAGTCCGCCTTTGTGTAGTGTTTCTTACTAGTTCATAAAGTTTTAATAAATTAAGATTGAATTTTAACAGAATATTCCATGTCTGCATACATACTACTGCTCCAACCGCCTGTATTAGTTAGAAAGTACGACTGGATTAATCAAATACTTCAGTCTGTAAATGGGAACCCTCCACTGCCCACGATGTTCCCCAACTAAAGTTAGTCTCCTTATAACGTAACATGACATGTCAGCGCCATGAGTCTCATAACCCAGTTATAATTCAATTAAAGCCGACGTTTCACTTCTATCATGTAAATTTCATAAATAGATGTTCTATTTCAGCTGATTAGGTACTACATTCATTTTCGTAGTAGTTCTTGCAAGCCTACAAGTGGGTTAATCGAGCAGGTGAAATGTACGAATACTTGATTTAGTGACATTCATAATGTTGTTGTACAAATTTTTGGGGAATAATATTGTATCAGGTTCTAACTAAATATATCAAGTTATAATGGCTCAAAGATATATAATGACGGTGTTCATTGTTTCGGCGTTCATTAGTAATCCGGTTCGAAGAACCAGCTTATGTTAAAAAAGTTTATTTTTTAACATAAGTTAAAATGGTGGTGGTGGTGGTGGAAAGGTTCTTCGAGCCGGATACAGGGAAACTCATTATTTGTTCTCAATTTGGCACTCAAAACCTATGCAAACCTACTCATTAAATAACGTAATGGAGACATAAAATCATATATTTTGTGATAAATAGTTAAACATCACAATTACATTACGTAAGTTAATCGGCGGCCATCCTAATGAAGTTAGCCGTATCCGAGGACAGATCACCGCGACGCCTCAATTAAAATCTCATTATGGTTAATACGCAATGGACTTCACTATTAGTCGGATGCGACACAATTGTTAAGTGAAATGACTGGGGTTCCGGCACTGAATTTTATGTTTTGTTGACAAATTGCTGTTGTTATAAAAAAACCTCATGATTTTTTTGAATTTAATTCTTTATCGTGTAAAATCTGATTCAGCTTAGATTTTTGGATATATCAATTGCGAATTACTTGCAATACAACTGAAACAAGTAATGCTAATGCGTCAGATCGTTTATGCTTTCGTGAGTAAAATGAGGGCACAGTGCACTAGGTCCTTTTGCGTTTCAAGACAAGACTAGATTAAAGATTAAAGCTGTATTTAAAAAAAAAAATATCTTGACCAAATTCTAATGACGATGTAACATAGTCATTTCAAAACACACAAAGGCAGCCCTTCTACCACTTCTGATAACGATGTAACATAGTCGTTTCAAAATACACAAAGGCAGCCTTTTAACCACTTCTGATGACTATGTATCATAGTCGTTTCAAAACACATAAAAGCAGCCTTTTCTAGCACACTCATAAACAAATATGCACATTTCCAACACCAAGGGTAAAGTATATTTTGATCAAGTGCGGAGGCAGTCTGTCTCGCTTCATTTGTATATCATTAACATCAGGCGTAAGTCTCGACGACGCGGCGCACTGACATCGCTGACATGTCATTTTCATAATCGATGCCATCGATGGACGACTAAACAATGGGGTACAAACATGGACTGAATTGTCGCCCGTTGAAAATATATTCCTCTTTTTGTAGGTAATGCTTTTACATTATGTATTTATTAACATATAAATAGAAACAAAGGCGGACTAGCGGGGAACAGTATCTTGTCATGGAAATAAAGTGAAATCAATTTTAGAACAACTTTTCACTCAGAGAGATTTTAGAAACCCAATCATATCAATTAGGCCTATAACAGTTCCCAGTAGGACTCCTCTTTCAAAACTGAGAAGATGCTTTGAAAAAAAAAAACTTACAATAGGAAAGTCTGTGAACTAATGTGACCAAAACACTCAAAATCCTTAAACATCAATCAAGCAATCTGCCTAGCCTTTTCCCAACTAAATAGCATTTATTGCTGGCATTTGTTTGGGCCAACAATAAATGCTATCATTTAATTGTTGGCCGAACAATAAATGCTATTAGGGTATGTTGGGGTCGGCTTCCAGTCTTAACTGGATGCAGCTGAATACCAGTATTTTAAATGGAGCGACTGCCTCTCTGAAAATCCCTAAACATATTTTAATTAAACCAACAAAACATCGATATGGAACACGGCAATATATCGTTGGCTTGGTAAAATATGGTCGCGGTAAGGATGATCGGTCAAGTGGTGTTTGAACTAAGGAGCGGCCAGACGCTCCTCTGTTTGTCGCCAGTGTTTGACCGCCTTCTTTATGATCCCCCATCGCCAAGCCACGATACTAAGTCTAGCGTATTTGAAAATTGGAAGAACACACCTTTTTGTGTAGCTTTTCGTGAATTATGGTGTAAATATCGAGGGCGGCCGCTCTTTTCTTGTTTGTGTAAAGATTCAATGTTGCAGCTAGCGTCGGGTTTTTTATTTCCTTGTAGTAGGTACCTACGCTGTTCACACAATGCTGCACAGAAGATTTCAGTACCAAATGATCAAGAAAGAAAGAATAAAATTTATTCAGCAACGAAACACGCACGGTACACAGAAAGAGAAGAAAAAAATACATTAAAACAAACAAAGTGTGTGCCTCACGACTGCGCTAAAAAGGTCCATTTCAGCGATAATGTCAGACGGGCTGGAGCCGCCTGGCGCTGGTTTTCAAATGAACCTTTCAAAGGACTGTGACGGATCATTTGAAGGTAGTGTTGCCCAAATGCAAGACCAAGACGAGACTTAGGCCAGTCTTGGTCTTGGTCTTGCGTCAATACACCTGGTCTTGGTCTTGGTCTTGGTATTGCGCTCTCAGTCTTGGTCTTGCAGCAAGAGTCTTGCAAGTCTTGCAAATACCTATTAGCCTATTGCTATTTATTGAACACGTTAGTTTAGATTTTAGATTATGATTCGCGCTGTAAGACGTATGTAGTTACAAAATTATAATCATCAAAATCATCAATACAACCCTCCAAGTTCATAAAGGTCGAGGAATTATTTTTAAAAAAAGTGACTTTTTAAGGTCCAACTCATTGCTCGACCTTTGAATATCAATTTTACAATTTTGTGTGCCTCTGTCCGGACTCTTTGTCGGCGAATGCGGCGCTCAAACAGTGTCAAATGCTGTGATACACTTGTTGCAAACCGCGGCGTCTTTGTCGGTAAATTATCAAATAAGTAGGTATATAATACACCGACCGACCAACAGTTTATTCGCAGAACGTCACATTTTCCCAATCAACCTTGAACCTTAATTCTTTAGGAATAAAGTTGAAAATCTGTTAAAGAAATTTGACAGATTGTAGTAGCTTGATGTGCTGGCGTCTGTACCATAACATTGGCTGCCGTAGAAACTGTTACTAGACCTACTCGACTCGCTGTTTGTTTTAAATTATGCTGAATAGAAGAATAATATAAACTTTGAAACATAAGTAGGTACTTACATAATGTTTATATAATTTTGTTGGCTATAATTTTAAGCACATACCAACCTACGAGTATCTGCACATTAGACATAAACAAGCAAAATATATTATTATAGGTAGATACCTACAAGGTATGAACTTTGCTAGAAAGTTATTCTAGGTACATTATATCACGTGGGATGATGGGAACAGATTTGTGAGTATTAACACGCTACCTATTTAATAAATAGTTGAAACATAATAAGTACTTACCTACCTAATCAATACAACCTTTTAGGGTTCTTTCAGACGAGCGGCACGTTGCCAACTGCAGATACAACTGCAGCCCTTAGTTTAGTGTTATGACGATACCTACGGTTTTGATACTGGGGAACGTCTCTCAAAATCGGGATTGAAACCAAATATCTACTTAATAACGCCCAAATCTCAGTTTGTCTTAACTGCAAGACGCAAGAGTCTTGCAGGCTTAAGTCTTGTCTTGCTCAAGTCTTGCAGGGTTCAGTCTTGGTCTTGGTCTTGCTACAATAAGGCGGTCTTGGTCTTGGTCTTGGTCTTGCGAAAATGCAAGAACAAGACCAAGACTGCAAGACCAAAACCGATTTTGGGCAACACTATTTGAAGGTAACAGCTACGAACTAAGTGTAATAGTGAAACAGACAATTACCAACAGACTGGGACTAAGTAGCAAGGTGAAAAAGCCTTACCGCAATGTTACACAATATTGGGCCTAATTTATAAAAAAACAAAACTAGCTTCCGCCAGCGGCTTCGCCGGCGTGGAATTAATTACTATTATTTACCCCATTATAAGCTATATTACTCTAAAGTTTCATCAAAAATTCGCTCAGTCGTTTAACTTTCACATTTATAATATTAGTAGGATAACCATGTCATTGATACCCGGGCCTGCGGACGGACCCGAGCCTGCGGACGGCGAGTAATGGGTAGCTCGCCGTCCGATCAGCACCAGGCCCGAGAGTCGACGGCGCGTAGTGTTCCACGCGCGCCTCGGAGAGTTGTCAGCAATAAGGACGGGGCCCGTCATGGCCGATGCCTGCCCGGGGGTTGAGGATAAATTCAAAACAGAGTTACCTCGCCCCCGGGCACTAAGGGCAGGAAGGAACAGGGTGGGTTTTAGTCAGTAAGAGTCTTACACGTCCTCCCGCTCCATTCAGAGCGGGAGAACTCATTGGATGATTTCCCACCACACAAAAAAAAAAAACAACTATGTTATTGATTAGTTTAGCCGGTTCTTAATTCAAAATTTCCTACGAAGTATTTGAATTTAGAATCCGCTAAACAGTATTTAAATTAAGCTTATTGTAAGAAAGTTTAACAAATAAGGTTGATATAATTGGTATGAATTTCATTTCAATTCCAAATTGATTAATTACACTGCTTAGCCGGTTCTTAATTCAAAATTTCCTACGAAGTATTCGAATTTAGAATCCGCTAAACAGTATTTAAGTTAAGCTTATTGTAAAAAAGTTTTACAAATAAGGTTGATATTATTGGTATGAATTTCATTTCAATTTCCACTGAAATATTTGCCAATAGTTATGTTAATTAGCGGTCGGTCCAGTGAATACTTTTTACAACGCTGATATTCCATCCCACATTCAGGAATTGCGGAAATATTTCATTTTCTACATGCCAATTGTGTGAAATACTCCCGCTGGAGCTTTTCAATAGTATATTGTGTATATTTTGCCAATAATAGGTCTGTGGAAATATTCCACGTATCAAAATGTTTTATAATCTTTTACACGTGCAGATCATTACGAACACAAAACATATTGTATTTTGAAAGATAGCAAAAGTTAACATCCGTGGTTGCGCGTGGTTATAAAATATACCAACATTTTGTTATCATTCATTTGAAGATGTTTTTAGAAACATTCTACCTACGTTAATATGTTCCCATTAATTTTTTGTTACGCTCTTTTGAGGTGACTCAATGGAATAACGCTGTACAATTTACCAGCGTTCAGAGCTCTTGGATTCCTGCCCCCACCCACGCTTTTCAAAGATAAATTTCGAAAACTCCCAGAAAAGGCTAGGAAGCTTAGGCCCACAGAAACGTTTATAATATAGTCATTGTAATGGTTATGTTAGCGGTTCACGAATGAAAATAAAACGAGGTGTACCGTAAAAACCCCTTATGAAGTGATGATATTTAAACCAAACAAAAATGCTGTATATCGACAATGCTTTTGGCTGCGCGAAACACGAACACGGTCGTTATTTGACCAGGTTTCCGTATTGTATTTTGTGCATTCATTGTTGTGAGAGCCGAGTGCAATTTTTCACAGTATTTGCGGGTGCGGCCGGGGTTCCATTCCCTATGATTTCATTATTTGCTTTCAATCAGCATTGTGAGCCGGCAACACCACGGAGACCCCTCCCTTCGCCCCGCTCCCCACAGTGCCGCACTACCATCTGAAGCGAATTTTGTTTGGTTTCGTTTTCGGATGCTGTTTATTGTTGAGTTACGAAGATTTTTATGCCATTAAATGCGTGATGCTTTTCGTTTTTTAAAGCACTAAAATTATTTTAGGAATCTGTGAAACGTTAAGTGTTTTCTGATATTCAATATTGGATTCGATGCTGAGTTAGGTAATATTAATTTCGTTCATCGAATTCGCTTCATATTACGTACTCTTATGTAGTTGAGTTACGGTAGTACAGTCAGGTGAACCATATTTTTCATATGAAATCTACTTGACATAAATTTATATCTTGATATGAAATTCTGAAAACTCGAATTGAAATTCTGCAAACCCGAAAATGAATTATTAATATTTCTGCATGGAGAAGTGAAATATATGAACAAGTACTTACCTTAAATACTGAGAAGCATTATTAAATACATTCACATTCTTAAACATGGCTTTCGTTACACACAAAGACATTTGACCAAAACATAATTCATTGGGCAACACATCCCATAACAAAAGGTCACAGGAAACATATTTTTCATATCATATTCCTAGAAAACTATTTCTATTTTATCTCAGGCAGGAAACGGACATTTGCAAAAGCGTTAGAGAAATAAGAAATTAATTGGTTCAACAATATTTTCGCGGATGGGGACGCTCGCACCGATGAACAAACAGCTATTATTAGCTATAGTTTCCTGTAAGCTGCCAATTATTGCGAACTTATTTCTCATGAGCTAATTCTGCACAGCCAAGCGAACTTCCACATCCTTCGGATAATGAGGATGTTATTACAAATGTACCTATTTATTAGAGAAAACATCCTTTCCGACATTTATTAATATCAGACGTTAAATGTCAGAGGAGCTCGTAGCTAAAGTAATAATAGCCGCACGTGTCGATCCATCAGGTTTAGCTACGCTTGCCGAGATTGGTCCATGGATGGGACATCTTTAAATACCGAGACTCCTCCGTGCCTCGGAAAGCACGTTAAGCCGTTGGTCCCGGCAGTCAATCGTGGATCTTTGAGAGTCGTTACGGGTCGTCAGAAGCCTGAAAGTCTGACAACCAGTCTTACCAAGGGGTATCGTATTACCCGGTTACTGGGTTGTGGAGGTCAGATAGGCAGTCGCTCCATGTAAAATACTGGTATTCAGCTGCATCCGGTTAGACTGGAAACCGACCCCAAGACAGTTGGGAATAGGTTAGGCAGATTGCAGATTGATTAATATTAGACGATCTTTGGTTTGAGAAGTCACCTTTGGGAATATATCCTGACAATTAATTTTCTTATTGTCATTTGTTTTTTTTTTCTTTTATTGCGACTTTGGCTGTCTATGATTAGAGGTGGATATGATTTTAGTGTAGGTTAAAAGGACTATTATCTGTTTGTAGCCAAGGGCGAGGATTAAATATATTTTTCTCAATGATTAGTATAAATTGTTTTTTTGGAATGTCTGTTGGGTTGAGGCCTACTCCGGGACTACTCCATCTTGTCAATTAAAAACTTAATGGGAGAAGGTATCGAATCGATTTTTTTGACTAGTTGTGTCTACGCTTAGGCGTAGGTTTGCTAAATTTTCGTCTCCCAGCAAGATTTTATGACTCTAGCCGCCTCTTTGTTTCTCTAAAATACACTAAAAATAGCCTGCAATAAACTCCATCTAAATTGGAAGTTGAATCTCTCGCTGCATTACCCCGTAACCTTCCACTTATAAATTTTGAGCTTGTATAGAAAGAAGCCACCGCAAGGCAAGTGGGAAATGTTTGATATTGTGCCGTCGGTCGCGGCAACGCTAAAAGGGGAATCCTTATCGACGCGCAATTGGAAAGAATCCTTGCAACGTGCTCGTTTTCGTAGCCTTAAAAGCTCTCGATATTGCTTTTTTGGCAGTTTGTGCTTTCAAATGTATTTTTGAGGCGAAGCATACTCATAACATATTATTATGTGTTTGACAAGCAAAATAACAAACGTATTTTTAAGCCACCTTACGTAAAAGCAAAACCAATGTGCAAGAATATTGTTTTCAGCTAGGCGATTCTTTTAAAGAGGGATGCGACACCCATTATCGATAATACACTGAAATGACCTCTTCATATAAAATACTACATCATGCGCGTTCACTAATGGTTTGCTATCGGCGTTAAATCTCGATAGACGTCGATATGCATAAAACGGGCGCGGCTCGCAAGCCTTAGCAGCGGTTCCATTAACGTTACATACGACAATTGTTGCCGTTTAAGGATCGGAAGTCGATCGCAATATTATCGTTTAGTGTTATGCCCGGTGACAAGGAAAAGCTCTCTGGGCGAGGCGCGCGCCCCCTGACGTCGCCTGCGGTGCGCCATACTGCCCACTTTTGTCGAGACCCGATATCGATATTGCACCTCTCTACTCTACCTCACATTCGCATACACTGTACCTGATGGTACTGCAATTAACTTTCCTTTACAAGATACAAAGTAATATTTCAAGAGCGTATTATATGAAAATTTAGAAGATTTCTCCAAATACCTAGTATTTCACAGAATTCAAGATGTGAGTAATATGGAAACACTCGGCTTCAGTATATCTCAAGAACTTTACGGAATATGATGAAACGTTCATACTTGAAATTAATTAGGCACTAATGTTGAAATTAAGCCTTTTCAACGTAAAACTGAAAGCATATTTCTCAAGAAGCGCCGCTAATTGATGCTTCATATCAAAATGTGTGGGCAGAGCTCCAGCTCGCAATTTATCTTGATGGTTTCTTTTAAAGTTTCTCGTTTGTGCCCGTGTAGGGCTTCCTCTGCTGGCTTTAGTTTCGGTGTACAAACAATAACAGTGCGGGGCGCCCGCGGCGCACCACCCCTATGTTTGTGTTTTCCATTTAGGAGCCATCGCGGCTTCATTTCTGTACTTAAAGCCCGGTGCCCGATAGTTTTGGTTATTAAGCTGATAAAACTATGCAAGTAGGTACCGCATAGAACTCCCTTGGAAAACTGCAAGCTTTTTGATCTTCTTCTTCTTTTCGTGTCGGTAATGCATAGTCTAGCTGACTAATCCTTTCACTACGATAACTCAAACTCATCTTTTTGATCTGTTTTTGGTTCTTTAGATCACAATCCTACCGACACATACCTACAGTTTCTGTACCTAATGAAAGATACAGAAATAGGAGCAGTGATGGCCCAGTGGTAACGACCCTGACTTACGAGTTGTACGTCGTGGGTTCAAATCCAGAAAGGCGCTTTTTTGTGTAATTTATTTCATCATCACTGCACTCAAAATGGTGAAGGAAAACATCGTGAGGAAACCGGTATGTCCTGGGACCAAAAATTCTAAGACATCCACCAACCCGCACTGGGCCCGCGTGGTGGATTACGGCCCATTTCCCCTAGAGATAATGCCTGAGTCCACAGCAGTGTGAACATTCTAAGCTTGATTATGCTTACATTTTCATTTTCTTTTGTATCAATAGTAACTTATTGTAACGTGTCATCGTCGCTCACAGCCGTACCGTATCACCGTATGTGTCGGTACATCTGGGCGTCGTCGCATGACGCACCGCGGACGTCCAACAGCGCGCCCGTACGGCGCCACCCCCTGCCGGCGATCATTGCTCGCCATTATCCCTCCCGTATTAAGCCACTTAGCTCAATCATGATTAATGTTTTACCGAACGCGACCCGACCCGAGGCAAATAGAAAAGTTATTTACTCAGCGTCGTAATTAGGCATTCACGACGAGTCTCGCGCGCTGCGGGCTGTCTGCGCGGCTTTGTCGCCGCCTAGACCGGTTGTCTGCTTTGAATGCGTCTCGTTAATTTCATTCAGATGCCTTTTATTTCCTTACACACATCACTAGCGCCATTTAAATTTAGATACGCTGTAGATATCTGCATAAATATGTTGAGAATTTTCACACTTTTTTTTTTGTGTTGTGTGAAATCATCCAATGACATCTCCCGCTCTAGGGTGGAGCGGGAGGGCATGTCAGACTCTTTCTGACTAAAACCCACCCCTGTTCCTTCCCTGCCCTAAGTACCCAGGGGCGAGGTAACTCTGTTTCGAATTTATCCTCAACCCCTGGGCAGGCATCGGCCATGACGGGCCCCGTCCTTATTGCTGACAACTCTTTGAGGCGCGCGTGGAACACTACGCGCCGTCGACTCTCGGGCCTGGTGCTGATCAGATGGCGAGTTACCCACTACTCGCCGTCCGCAGGCCCGGGTCTACGGTGGCCGGAGATCGTCTCCTGCGGCGACTGCTGCTGATGGCGTGAGGGCGAGTCTGTTGTTGTTGCCTCTCCTTCACCCGTTGCGCCTCCTCCTTCGCGAGCATTACTGCTTCGCAAAAGGAGGAGACTGCTTCCCATTCCCTCTCGCTCCGTACCATGGTCTGGACCAGGGCCGGGCGCGAGAGGTCGCTGCCGCCGATCGCCTTCACGAGAACACGGCGGGGCTCCGCCCAAGCGGGGCGGATCTCCACCTTATGCTCCACCGTATCCTCTGGGCGATCCTCACAGTGGGGACACCCGGGCGTTTCCCTCCGCCTTATCCTACACAGGAACCGCCCGAAACTTCCGTGTCCGGTGAGGACCTGCGTCAGGCGGAAGGTGAGGACGCCGAGAATTTTCACACTTAACTTGTTGAACCGCATATTTGACGATTAGGTCAATATCTTAAAACTAAATAATCCGACGGCGTTCTTCCCTTCCAAAATTAAAGCCAGACTGTTAACTCATTTAAATACCTGTTCTACGCGAGCCGTAGTTCTATGGAGGGTGTCATTTCGTCTTGCTTTACTAATTAAAGGGATTACGCCGAGTGCTCGTGTTCTAGATAACAACATCTCTTTCCGATATCGAGCCGCCTGCCCGCCTGCCCGCCTGCTCGCAACGGAACTTGTAATTGTGTCTGCTAGAATAAACCCAGGCTATTTAGTGCTATGTCAACTGTGACAGAGGAGTATCGTTTGCGGTTAAGACTGAGATGTATTCAGCGATAGATTTGCTAGAGGATTTTGGTATTCTTTTTAGGGTTCCGTAACCGAAGGGTCCAAACGGAGCCCTAACGTTGTCACTCACGTGTCCGTCTGTCTGTCTGTCCGTCTGTCGACTGTCACAAAATTTTGTTACGAAGTATTTTTTAACTTCCCATTGACCTATGAACTTGAAATTTGGTGATAATATTTATTATTACGTATACTTTACTAACACATACTTATAGCAATATTTGGTACGGAACCCTGAATGTGCGAAATCCGACACGCACTTGCCCAGTTTTGTTTTTATTATTAATGTTAGATTTAGTGTTTCACAACTATCTTACCTTACGGTTAACGATGATGTGGTCGGTGATGAAGTACCTACTACGTTTCCCTAGAAGTAACCATTTGTTTATTTGAGGTCCATATTACTAAACATCTCAAACACATTGTCTGGAAAACCGTAACATTTGTTCGGTATCCTAAAATACGTAGAGCATTTCCAGATAGGTGTATGATTTCTGTGTAAGCATAATGCTCGTGGGTTAGTTCCTTATAACCACCTCCGCTCCTCCATCACGTAACAATAAAATAATCCTATCCGACTTCCTACTAATATTATAAATTAATGTGTAAGTCTGTGGGTTTAGATGTTTTGATTTTTGAATGTTTGTTAACAACTGAATGGATCAATAGGGTAGATGACTAAAAAATCTATTTCCGTCCGTCGGTTAGATTACCAAAAAATATTGAACACGTATTTTATGTTATGTCACGTAAATAAAACAAAAAATTAGGCAATGACATCTCCCGCTCTGGGTGGAGCGGGAGGGCGTGTCAGACTCTTACTGACTAAAACCCACCCCTGTTTCTTCTCTGCCCTGAGTGTTCAGGGGCGAGGTATGTATGTATGTCAGGCTGGTTTCCGCAACTCCACACCCAAGGCGCGTATTTTGCGTACTGGTGAGCCTTAACCTAGGGGCGAGGGCCTTTCAAATTTATCCTCAACCCCTGGGCAGAGGCATAGGCATTAAGTCCACCTTTGTACAGTGTGTTTACTTGTGCTACATTTTTTAATAAGTAAATATCTAATAAAATCGCGTAACGTCGCACCAACGTCAAAAATGTACCACTATGCACCTAGAAGTGACGTACGATAACAAGCCCCCACTCCTGAACTTCGATGCTTTTTAACTTTATAATTTTTTATTGGTTTGGTAAAGCAAAACATACGTGTCCAATATTTTTTGATAATCTAACTTACGGACTAAATTGAAAAAAAAAAAAAAATTGTATTCAGAAATCTTCTTTATTGGCTTTAAACTTGGCCACGGGTAGACTCCAGATTAGGACATACGATACGATACGTACACTCTATTCCGGTAAAATGTTCCTTTGAAAAAATTTGGAATTATGTTTATTTGTTAAAAACAATATGCAAATTTTAATTTCAAATCAAATTCAAAACATTCGGAAACAATGTAAATATGACATTAATTTACCGGTTTTTAACAATATGATGTGTTACAAAAGTACTTATGTTACTGCTATTCGTGTGTACAATCAGTTACCGCCAGCAATTAAGCAATTAAATGGCAATATGTTTAAAAATAAAATGAAAAAAATGCTAATTGATAATGTATTTTATAATCTGCATGAATTTTTTTATAAAAAATAATATTTGTAAGAACCTAATTTCGTAGAATACTATTGCATATCCTACTTGGGTATACTATACTGTTGAATCTAAAAATATACTTAATGTTTGTCAATAAGAACTTAATGTACACAGTTATGCAATAAATATATTTTTATCTTTTATCTTTATCTGGACGTGTGAAGACAGTTTTCACACGGGCAAAGCCGCGAGCAGAAGCCAGTATCATCACAAACAATTCCAAGTAGCTCCTGATACTGTATATCGCAACTATTTTCTGTAAAAATAACGATGTAAACATTCTTAAGCTGGATTATCTTATTGAGTTTCATTTTTATCGAGGACTTGTTTACCTTGCCGGAGCTAATTAGCAAATACACAATATCTTTTGCGAAAATAGACGATCGTCCTCAATCTTTTTTCTTTCTTTTGCTTCTTATCTCTAACGCGTGTAACCTTAGATGTTTGGTGCTGTTGATGAATCAAGTCATAACTACAGATGTAATTTCTGAAAGCATTTGTATTCTGTGGGTTATTAATTACCAAAAATGAAGTTACCAAGAAAATATATTTTTTATTGCCAATTAGAAAATTGTTTTTATTCTTTGTTTGTTTAGTGTCTGTTACTAAATTAGTAGTGCTAATATCTGTTCGTGTAAGTGAATATTTCATTGTTGGTCTGCCCAGCTACAGTTTTAATCTGCAGAAAGTCAAAGAAGGTACACATTTGACATCACACTGTGAGAGACGTGGGGTCCCCATTGGCTATTCGGCTTAACATAGCAAACATCTTTGTGTCCCTTCAGGGAAAAAGCGAGACGTGAACGTAAAAAAAAACTGGCCAAGTGCGTGTTGTATTTCGCACATTAAGGGTTCCGTACCAAATATTGGTATTTGTTAGTAAAGTATACGTTATAATAAACATTATCACGAAATTTCAAGTTCATAGGTCAATGAGCAGTTAAAAAATTCTTCGTAACAAAATTTTGTGACAGACGACGAACGGACAGAAAGACAGACACGTGAGTGACAACAATAGGGCTCCGTTCGAACCCTTCGGCTACGGAACCCAGAAAACAGAAAAAAAATGTGAAGGTAAATGTTTCTAGTAACACTTAATGCAAAATTTTAAGTAGTATTATGTAAATGCAATGTATTAAACATTACATAATATTGTTCTCTTTTTATTATGCTTTGGTCCAAAAATAAAATAATAATAAAAATATTTTATCGTTTTTACTTTACTTTTATGGGACATGCGGTGCTAACCTTTATTATAATACTAGCTGGCGCGGTGAACTTCGTACAGCCTCCTAATCAATAAAAGAATCCGTTCTCGAGATACTATCAATAAACCCGTTCCATACAAAATGTATGAGAAAATGAGTTTCCTTGTTTTTTACTCTGATGTTTGTTACTCTTTCACTCAAAAACTACTGAACGGATTTGGATGAAACTTGACAATAATATAGCTTATACATCAGAATAACATAATAGGCTATAATTTATAATGGGGTAAGTACTAATTCCACGCGATCAAAGCCGCTGGCAGAAACTAGTAAATACATAAAGGAACTGAAGATAGGCCACAGAGTTTAGAATAGCTTTTAAAATCAAGTGAACAAGAATATTGTCCTGAAACTACTCTAAATATACCGTAACCTCCTATAAATAATACGAATTCTCTAGTCCTAAACACAACTCTACAGAAACCTGATACAATTAATGAAGTTCGGAAGAGCTATTATTAACTACAATAGCTGGTCCAATTTGGACCGTGTCGTACATTTGAGGCCCTTGAAACAGTGTCACGTGTTTCTAAGGCCAGCCGGGTCGGTGTCTGGCACATGAGTAATTAAATTAAACGTGTACCACTTTGGGTCCGGCCATTGTGGTTGGAACAGCGGATTCTGTTGTGGAATTCCTTCTTTTTATTAATTTAGAGATTTTTCTCGAACGTAAATATTTTTTAAAGCATTGACGTATTAAAGGTTGTTTGGTGTATTTGTGTGTAAAATACTAAAAGTATAATTAAATTACGTAAGGTCTTTCGCGCAAAAATAGGACAATTCAAGCTTTAAAAAAAAAACGTATTATTCAGTCCATGTATGTTTGTAGGTATCAATTCATAAGAGAACCACATTTATCCCATGAATAAGCTTGTTATTTATTTCAAGCTTCCAGTTTTTAAACGAAATATTGATGATTTCAATAGAACTTCTGATAAAAGCTCGCACAAGTGAGTGCAGATTGTGCATTCTGTTATTTTCATTTACAATTAAGCATTGCGTGACAGCTGAAAATAAGGTTACCCTACATTCCCGCAGTATTTCGTTGAAATAAATTTTTCGACCCACACAAACAATAGTCTATTTAATAGTAGTAGTTGGTTCATTTGAATATTTCGCACTATTGTCTTCGTATTGGTGCTAAATATGCTCGCTTGTCCGCTGTCCGCCGCACTGTGTCGCGTCCGGCCCGCGGTGCACGTTCTACCCGCTCAATTCACGTCACGAACACGGACCGTTTTGTTTGCGCTTCCACTCGCTTTAATACGTAATTTGTTGTGAATGCCGCGAAATTGGCACACTGACAGCCGTCTGCAATTGAAAACGTATCAACTTGTAAACAATCGCCGCTGAGCACGCTCGCTGTCATGTATGCGCGCTGCTCCAGAAATTATGACCGAGCTGATTCATCATCATCATCAGCCTTTTAATGTCCCCACTGCTGGGGCATAGGCCTCCTCTCTGTGAGAAGTTTTGGGCCGTAATCCACCACGCGGGCCCAGTGCGTGGTGGTTGTCACGTGTCTTCGATTTTTTTTTGGTTCTTGGACATGCCGGTTTTCTCACGATGTTTTCTTTCACCGATTTGAGACCAGTGGTGATGAAATAATTTACACAAAGTAAAGCTCCTGGCTGGGTTTGAACTTACGACCTACAACTTGTAAGTCGCGGCCGTTACCACTGGGCCACCACTGCTCTCCCGAGCTGATTGTACGCCATTATTTCAGCGAAGCTTTAACAAAGTTAAATAAAACATCATAACTACCACCTTCGCTTGTAATCTCATTACGGATACCAAACCCAACATGCTTTTACAGATTTAAAAGATACGTTACAAATAATCTTGCAAGAAACTCCGGAGAAAACAATATCCTTCAGCTAAGATACAACTGAGCTATTTACTAAAAAGGACTGTCATATTTTTTGATAGACTGCTTGTAACAGAGCCCGTGGAGGTCACTACACTTGATAATAATATCGCAGACGGGCCCTTTTGTGCGGGCTCCGGCTCGGAAGTAACAATTTTTCCATGACATCCGGCGCCCCGCCGGCCTGTCCCCGGCATGCGCCCCGCGCCGCCCCTCGCACTGCATAAAATATTGTTCCGCTAATGCTATTCAACGATATGCTCGAACGCTTGCTAAATGACTTGTCGACACGGTTTTTGTCGCCTTTATTGGTCTTTAGTACCGTCCCGATACCGATTTTACAGATGATTTATTCCCGACCGGCTCTCAATTTTACCGTTTGTGTGATATCTAGGACGTGTTTACTATAAATATAAGATCGTCCTTCGTACCTAGTCAAGGATGAGCAATTTTGAATAATAACAGCTCCCTTCTAATATTGGAAACAGATTTTTGGAACTAACGGGACGGTAAACCGTAAATCGTGACATAAATAAGTACCAATAATAATTTTAAAGAGAGATAATTTTGATAAGTATCAATGCAATCATTTATTGAGTAGGTACCTTGTACCAAGTTAGCCTAGTACCTAACTAATAAACTACAAGTGTTCCTCTGACTTCGTTTCAAATTCAAACGGAATACTTTCGATTAATTTCGCTTGTTCGACAGCTCGTTTTAATAATTTACTCCGACTGTATCGACTTGAACTCGTAATTGCCGAGCGTTAAATTGTAATTATCAACTTTACGACATCGATATAGAGTCTAGTATTGAGATGCTTTTAATTTTGTGACCGGGTTTACTTTGGTAGTTTTTGTAGGAGCGCCGCGGTGCAAATAAACAACTGTACAACTGTTAAATAACCCTCAATGGACAAATTATTTTCGGTTCTCAGCAGCATTTGTATCAACTTCCAAAGGCGGAGGTATCGCTTTCAAAATAGGCTCGGTGGGATCCACTTGTTTATTTAATGGACATTAATTTGGCCTGTAATTATATTATTACTCTGCTGAATTTTCAAGTAATTTTCCGTAGTGACAATTAAAAGGCTGCGAATATCAGGCTTCGTAATTATGTATTCGAATGTATCAGTTTCAGTATTACACATTTCGATAGAAGCATAAAATTATGTTCTAGAAATGCTATACATTTATAAATTGAGTATAATTTTACTTACAGATCTCAGTATAAAAGCTTAAGATTTCAAATTTAGCTACAAATTTGTCTAATTTACTGACAAGTATCTATACTCACCCTAGTATCAAAACGGCTGGTTATAGTCATTTTGCGAGTCTTATGTCGGATATGGTTAGCGGCGGATCAAGGGTAGTCATGACGATGTCCCAGGTCCTCTCGCCTCTGTTATTAAGCTCCTCTCAAACAATATGCCGCAAATTGAGTTAACTCACTAATAATGGTATCGCGGCTGCAGAGGGCTCGCCTCTCCATTGAGGACAGAGGCAATCTTTCCTCCCCCTCCCAGCGAGCCTCTATTAACCTTTTTATTCGATTTGTCGAGATTAATAGCCACGATGTGTATATCCCGCGAAATCTACCCTATTACCTAACGATGTTTTGACTACAAAAGTTTCACAAGAATAAATTGCTTCGTAGAAATATTAGATCGGCTTAAACTATTAGTAACAAAGCGGATTAAATCCAAGATTTTATGTTAAGAAATTGATGGATCAGATACTAATTGTGAAAGAAAATCTTGTTTACCAGCTGGTTAATAGGATTATGATGGATTCGTTTCTATTAAAAGCTAAATTGTTTATCGACGCGCTAAATAATAAAAATCATAATCTTCTACCGATTTTATAGGAAAAGTATTATGAAGTAAAGGCGTAGACACGTGCAGCTACTTATAGTATTGTTAGGTAAGTATATGTGGCGGCACGCATGCGACGCCGGCGTGAGGCTCGCTCCCACCGCGACCTATGATTTCAATTATTGTTTGATGTCGTTATTTCTCTTGTGTTTATTCGGGACGCGTTTCTCCATTTTTTACTTTACCCTTCCACCCTCGTATACCCTCGTATTTGCGGCACAAATAAGACGTGGAGGTGCGCCTAGTCTCGGTAACTGATATGTTTGGCGCTTCCCGTCGAGATGTTTAAACAAGACGCAGCCAAATCGAATTGAGTGCAGTTACTTTGAGAAGCTGTCTTTTACCTTAGAAGCTTCTGAGAACTCTACGTGTACACTTACACGCTGTTTGCATCTATCTATGTACCTACCGTCTCTTCAGTAAACATTTTCTCCGTACTCGTTACCTCATTAAAGTCGCATTAGATTTTCTCCTTTGTTATAGCGTTGCATCCTTAACGCATTTTATATTAATTTTCCATTAGCTATTTATCTTATCTGTAGTGTATCAGTGTCGTCTTACAAGAAAACAAAACGTCAAGCCTTTCGATCGACGTCCATTGTCCGCCAATGTGTGACAATGAGAACCTAATGGACTGTCACACTTCATGTCTCGGCGAACCTTGTCATTGTTTTCTCCTGAAGATGTAAGTAGATCTCCTAGAAAGCCTTAAATAGCGTATTGATTCATGTCCTGTGTCCATGAACAGCGAAGATACACGAGTACACGCCAAGTAATATTTTTAAAGTAACATTATATGAAGTACTAAGTGTGTAAAAAGAGCAACGAGGTGTGACGCGCTGAGTGAGCTAAGATATATGCGGCGCCGAGCAACAGGCGTGATTCAAACCGTGGCTGCGGGACTGCCAGCACCTGCGGCTACTTGATTCACCACGATAGAAACACTTTTATCCTCAACACTTTAAGGTTCATTTTTGAGAAATGCAGCCCGCTCAGCCAAAAACTAAACCCTAAACGAGAGTTTCTCGGTTTCCTTAAAGTGGTTGCGGTAAAGATCAGTTTCGTAGCGCCATTGTTACGCTTCCGAACGCGCCGCCGCAATATTTCAGCACTTTGCTAAGAAATAACAATGCACCGCTCGACGAAAGCACTATAGTTGTGAAATAGAGCAGCGTAAGCAATGCTTCATCATCATCGTAAGAAGCCTGAAGTGCAATATTCTTGAGAATAAAGCGCAGTCCTACTTACAAATTGCTTTTTTAGTATGCTCCTGTGATTTGATATGAGTCGTGGAAACAAATTCGCCTGTTTCACATTCAGGGCTACTTTTCGATGTATCAAAATTTAAAAAAAACACTGCTAAAAAGTCTGATGCAGTTTGTGGCATGAAATCTATGATTAAACTAAAATAAATTCCACCAACTGCATCAGACTGCTTGAAAAGTGACTTGTTTGGAACATAGTCATTTTTATCAGACGGGTTTTTCATTTTTTTTTTAATTTCCTCAATTTTAGTGAGATTTTTTTTTTGGATCGTCTCCTTGAGCTTTCTATTTTGATACCCCCACTTGATCATGACACAGACTACAGTTAGATACCTACTGGCGGTTGCCATTTTAATATTTTTTTTCGAAATTCTTAGTCTTTCTGACTTCGGGGGTCAAGCCCAATCTAGTGATACCTAATTTGTTGAAATCTATCCAGCCGTTTACGCTGCAGGGCATGCCAAACAAATAAACATCCGAACATACATATAAACTGAAAAACATTACCTTCCTTGGAGCAGTCGGGTAAAAATACAGAAGGATTTATGAGTTACTTGTTTACGTAGAAATAAAAAAATAATATCTGGATTCTATTCTTATTTTCCCAACAATTCATAACTGGAAGCTACTTACAAAATTAGAAACAGATAAGTGTGTCTAACAATAAGAGTTGGAAGAAGTTATATGTTGGGTGTTGTAGCACAATGGAAGCGGACCTTCGTTCTTATAAGCCTTCACAGGTGTCGCCTCCTTTCCATACAATGCCGTCGCCAGGCGACAGGCGACAAATATCGGGGACATGAAAACCGGGAGTGTGTTCCATAGACAACTCTACTTCTTTTTTATTTTATTTATCTGTAAGAACATTTAATACCTTGTTTTGTGTCTGAGTTTTGTAAGAGCTCTCTACGATTGTTTTATTTTTTATCTGTTATGTCATATGTCTCGTTCAGATTTTATTTATTGTGTTTTATAAGATCATGTCTTTACGCAGAAATAAAGTAAAAAATTCTAATATCTTTTCACGTGTATAAGTAATATAATCGCCAAAACAAAATAGTTTTTTGGCTAACTAACTGTACGATATGACGACAATTCTTTCAATGTTGCTAAGCGTAAAACAAACAATGTAACATGAAAATGTTGAGATATTTTCGCTTATCTCTGGAGAATAGCAAAACAATGACAGAAAAATAGCCAGCAGGGTGAAATCGAGACCTGTTCAAGAGGAGCCATTGTTATTACCAACACACGTAATTCATACGAGTACCCATCGAACCAAAATTATTTACTTTATTAATTAAATAAAGATCTTCCTTCGATTTGTTTTTATTTCCAGTAATATCGAATGTTGGTGTAACCGAAATACCGACGGCAATAGAAAATATTATGATAACCGCTGGGCAGTACAAACCGGGGCCCACAATACCTTCATTGGTGAATGTAAACAAGGATTGGATTTCAATTCATTACCGACTGACTTATGTCGGAGCTCCTAATGAGGCTTCTAATAAGATTATTTTGTTTAAGATTTTATCTAAATAAATGAAGCTCGGTCAAACAGAAAATTATCACTATAAGAAAGAATAGAATAGAATTTATTTCCAACTTAGGTTACGTTGTACACCACAACTTAAGACTAAGTAGTAATCAAAATAAGTACTTACAATAAGTTTACAAAACATACATTCTTAAAATTTAAGTACCTAATCATTTCGTAGGCTAAAATGATGCTTTGTTATTTTTATTTATTTAACTTCCAACTAAACAAAAAAACAGATGTTAGAACTATGAATAAACAATAAATAAACTAATTGGTGGTATACAGATAAAATTTCTTTACCTTCCGCGCTAGTCAAGGACTATGTTACGGCAAGGTAAGGATTCTCGCTCCAGAAATACCAACTGTAAGTTAATTGATATAAGGACAGTTCTCCATTGTTTATGATCATAAAGAGGTATACAAAAGATGCGATAACGGCTAATGAGTTTGGTGTAAACAAGATGGATGTATATCTTCTCAATTTTTTGTTAAATCTTATGGAATGTATGGTAATTATGTTTCTGTGTTTAATTGAAATAGTTGTTGATAGGAAGGATCAAATATGAGAACATTTTGTGTGAATGTTAAAACCAAGTACCGACGTGCTTTAGTGCATACTATTACGTGAGATATCTTGTCATAAAATTTTAAACCAATTAGAATTCAAGCGGACACGAACAACCGAAACTTACTCACGTTGATTTTAAAATTCAAACATCCACGACAAAGTAATGTAAGAATGTCGGAGGAAATGGCTGAAAATTCTTAAATCAAACAACGGAGTTTTTGGGGTGGACGATGTGCGTACTGCTGGCGGAGGCATCCGGTGTCCTAGTGGGATGCGGGACGCTCCGGGCCGGGAAATAATGCCATTTCCGATGAGCACCCGCGGGCCGTGTTACAACAAGATTAGGGAAAAAACGACGGGGATTTAATAACACCACCGACACATGTCTCGCGAACAAACAGACACGAGACTGGCCGGACGTGTTGCCCTAGCCTGGTTCTCTACTCGATCTTTGTCCAATATCAGGGCACAGGTGTTGCTAAACTGACGATCTTTTTCATCCCTAATTCTTTTTCTAAAATTTTGTTAAATATTTATGTTTTTTTTTTGTGCAAAATGTGATGAAGCCCTAGTCTGTGAAATAAAAATATTCTTTTGGGATTCATACTGGAAATACAAATGATAAACTAAAAAAAAATAAAAAGGTACATAATGCGCGGCATTTCTTAATGAATTTATTTTACTAAAATTATTTTAATAAAACATTTCTTCCCCTAATATTCAAAATCATAAATGCTTTCACACAATTTTGTAAAATTCAAAATTTTAAAAGCTTCGATTTAAAATTTGCGACGCGATTGCCACGTGAGCAGTTGAAAAAACGGAAATGCGGTAAAAACGTTTCGTGATCGCCGCGCACGTGACCGAGCGCTACGAGACCTCTACGGAGCTACGCTGCTACGACGCTACGAAGTGGCTGTAGAACTTTACCTTTGTCTACGATAAATCGTAGCTGATTATTGTTTGAAAAAAAAGGAAAGTATAGTATATTGATTTACTAATAGATTTTGATTATTTTCTGTTTCTTATTACGAAATCACAGTCACATATTTTATGTAGGTACCGGATTTAAGTCTATGTTGGCCGTTGTTTTAACAAACTCTTATTTTTACTTTAAAAATCATTTCATTACGAAATAAAGCATTAAAATGTATGTTTTGTAAAAGTTAAATAACTAAGCAATGAGCTAATGCGTAATATTTTTTAGTCCTTATTGATAAATAAATAATGCCTAACGCTGACCAACATTCTCTTACTACAGCGAAAAATATATATTTCCTTCGTTTCAATACGAAGCATTCAGAAAGTATGCTTACAAAAGTTAAGGAACTTGGCAATTGCGTTAATTGTATATTTCCTATTGAAATTTTAGAAAAATAAAACGTTCGTTGACAATTGAAAATAAACTTTCTTCGTTTGAAAACGAAGCATTAAAAAGTATGCTTATAAAAGTTAAAGAACTACGCAACAGAGTTATTGCAATATTTTTTTTATTTTCTTTTGAAAATACAAAATAATGGCGTTTACGGCCTCACGTTGGCCAACACTCGCTTACAATTTCAAATAAACATCTAAACAAAAGTAAAAAAACAACCCCTTATTTCCAAATGAAGCACTAAAAAGTATCTTTGCAAAAGTTACAGAACTACGCAAAAAGGTTAATATTGAATTTTAAATGGTCTTTTGAAAAATTCAGAATAATACCCCTTACGGCCTCACGTTGGCCAACATTCGATTACAATAGCAAAAAAACTTCCTCAGTTTCTAAACGAAGCAATAAAAAGTATGTTTTCATAAGTTAAATAACTACGCATTAACCCTCTCGCAAATTGCGAAACTTCGAGGGACCGTAACCATTGGGTATTGTTTAAAAAAACATTTTTAGAACAATAGAAAAAAAACTTGAGAATTTTTTACGTAAGAAGTCGTAGAAATACGAGGTTTTCACAATATGTTGGAGTTGGCAACCCTAAGCAACTTTGAATGGAGGCTGGAAGTTGTGCCTTGCCTTACGAAACTCGACTGAATAGAAGGTGGTTGCCTTCCAAGTTGGCATCTTTGTAGCGGTGTGGCTTCTCGGCGACGGATCGAGCCATCTCACCGCTGTTGCCATGACTTGTGCTTAGTTCGGCAAATAGATGCAGGTATGAGGATTGTGAATAGAGTAATAACTAAAAAAAAATCTATTAGTTAGATTACCAAAAATCTATTAGTTAGATTATTACCAAAAATCTATTAGTTAGGTTACCAAAAATCTATTAGTTAGATTACCAAAAATTATTGGACACATGTTTTTTCTTTTGTCACGTAAACAAAAAATGAGGACGATACAGTGCGTTGAAATTTCGCGTAACGTCACACCTATGTCAATAATGTACAATTTTTTACCTAGAAGTGACGTAACAAACCGACTCCTAAATTTTAATGCGTTTTATCTTTGTATATTGATTTGGTAAAGCAAAAAAAAATTACCCAATGGACATTGTGTCCTCAAGCAAGTTTTTAACCAGACAAAAACTAACACTATTCTTATACAGGGTGTAACAGAAAGGTGTGGTCATATTTTAAGAACTGCATCTGCCCATCAATATGAACAACTTTCTTCAAGAAAATCCGATAAAATTCTTAAAAAATTGTTTTTACCTCCCTTACAAATATTGATCAGCTGATGATAACTTTGTATGGAAATTCCAATTTTTTTTGTTGGAATTTTCTATTTTTTCTTAGAAAAAGTGGTTCATTTCCATGGGCAGAACCAGGTCCTAAAATATGACCACACCTTTCCGTTATAGCCTGTATATTTTGCAAACAGCGTTGCTATCTTTTGGTTTGAAGATTATCTAAAGTAAAATTAAAAACACGCGTCATTCAATCAATCAGTATCAAAAGCCTCACACGAGATTTTTCCTCTCATGACTCCTCCGAAACAGCTCGACCGATTTTATAATGATTTTTTTTTCGTATATTTGGTAGGTATCCGAATAGGTCGTAAAGTAGATATTTTTCACAGGTTTGCTGGGTCAGCTAGTAGTATTGTATAAATAACAGACTGGCACATTCAACATGATCTGTTTGCCATCAACCACCTTCCCAAACCAGTCTATTAAGGGTCTACTACCGGCCAAGTGGCGCCCTCATTGAATAAAAAATCGTAGCATAGCCTAGAAAATAAATATTAAAGAATCCAACGTCACGTTTGTTACAAATAGGATAAAGTATTTTTACGTTGTTAAAACAGGTCGCAGAATGTTTCGTATCCAAAGTAGTAGGCAAAAGTGTCAGAAACGGCCGTTTTGGTACTTTTGCCTACTTCTTAAAAATACTTAATCCTCTTTGTTACTTTTCTTTTACTTCTTCTTCTTAAAAATACTTTATCCTCTTCGTAACAAACGTGACGTTGGATTCTTTAATATTTATTTTCTATGCTATGCTACGATTTTTTATTCAATGAGGGCGCCACTTGGCCGGTAGTACGGCCTTAAAGCCGCATTCTCAACAACACACAAGTATACCCGACATATCGTCCCGAACTTGCGAATACAGGACTAGAGCAAGTTTGTGTGTTGAACCGCATTTGTCGGGCCGATCGCAACTTCTTGCGATTAGCTTCGACACCAACTTGCTCCTCTATATCGACATTCTAATTTCATATACTACATATGCATGGAGCTAAACTCTAAAGTCGGTAATAGACTTGGTAGCGATATGAGATTAGCTGGTTTAGTCAGTATTTGTCTACACATGCTGTTTGTGTAACGTTTTTTGTGATGATTACTTTTGAATAACAAGTAATCATTAACCATTACTTGATTCCGATAGTACAGGTTTACCCAGTTTCAGAATCAGGGGTTAAATTTTATAGTGTCACACTGCTCTTGTATCCATCTTTGAATAACATGTGTCAAAATGTATAATTCTACGAATAAGTGTATTGTAAAAATACACACTTTATGAATAAATAAATAAATTAGAAAGAAAAATATGTTTATTATTTTTGTAATTCAGAATTGGAAACTTTAAAAATACTTGCTTGACGACCGGTGTATGATTGAACTAAATAAAAAATAAATGAAGCTTTGCTTGTCCTTTTCTTCCTCGTTCATTAAGAGTACCTATAATGTACCAGTAATTGAAGCTAAATTCTGGAATATTATCTACTTATTCGTGATATTGTTTTTCTTTGATATGTATAGTTTTTTTTTGTCATGAGCAGTCATTTGAACTCCATCTGGCAGTTATATATTATACTTGAGGTCCGATATTTCATGAAACGCATAACGCTTTGAAATGTACTCGGACTTGTAACAATAGGTGCAGCATAATTACCAGCGTATTTCACTTCTCGCATTCCTGTTAACAATCGAAGCTTCGTGTGTTGTTCCCTGTTATTAATAAACTTGGGCCTTTTTCGTATCGGCGGCATGGAGCCATTGAATTATTGGATAGTTGGTATTGTCAGCAGTCAGTGGTCTGAGTCGCGAACGTAGCCGTCGCGCGGAATGTCAGCGGAATTTCATTTCGTTAGTGCCGCACCCTGCCGGGGTTGCGGATTCCTGCGGTCAACCCGAAGCCCCACGCTAGCGCCCTGCCCTATACATTCACTCCTTCTGTTCCATATTGACGAACTTCTCCACTCACAACCTACGTCATAACATCCACTAAATTGTCCCTAACTTCATTTGGTATCAGTACAAACATTTTCAAAATTCTATTTACAAATTGAGCGGCGTTAAAAAACGCCATTATCATAATATACAGGGAGAACATTGATTTAAGACTGAGATAAGGCAATTTACGTTAAAAGGAAAGTGTATAACCTAATTGGGAGCATCCTTTCATATTTTTCAGAGCGCCATTAGAAGTTAAGCTTCAGTGATGAAATATTCAAAGAAGAGCATAATTTCAACACAAAAGTATTTCTCATACTTGCCTAGTCCTTCGGCGGTGGTTGTCTATTTATTATATTTTTTTAATGAACTCAATTTCTTATTTTCCGCTACCGAACGTTAACCATACAATTAATGTTTAATTTGATGTTAAGGTTTTATTAAGATCCAAAATTCAAACAAACTTAGACATAAGTAAATGCGTTTAAATATGTTTAGTGCTACTATTTTTACTACGCCAATAAAATTACGAAAATTAACCCAACATTAATCGTCACCCAAAGATTCGTGATCTGATAAACAATATTCAAAGTATTTCCGATGCTCGCCGAGTATTGTAAAGAGAGCGTCGCGACGGCAGCCGCTCTCCATAATATTGTGTTATACCTTATCGAATTTGCATGTTTTTACTGAATAACATTCCTTTGGCGCAGTCGAGATCAAAGGCCGAGGCGAAAGTGATTTCGCACTGAGTTAGTTCAACAAGATTCAGTTTCGCCCCGCTCCTATCGGGCTTCTGAATAATTTTCGTGTAATAAGGAAAATTGTAAATGGGCATTCGACTCTTGGTATATTATACAGCCTATCAGTCGGTGGAGTGACGTCTCTCTTATAAACAGACGAGGTTCATTGATATGTTTAATTTCGGCACGTTAACGTTACCTGATGGTTTTCTTAATAAGGATTCTATATTTCAGAGTCGAATCCCCATAACGATCGTTGTATTGGTTTTGTAATCTAAAGTCTTTCTGTTTTAATAATAATAATATTCCACAACTATCACACAACGCCATCTAGTCCCAAGCTAAGCAGAGCTTGTGTTATGGGTACTAGACAACTGATAAACATACTTATATATTTCTAAATACATACATATTATAGATAAATTACACCCAGACACAGAACAAATGATCGTGCTCATTACACAAACATTTGTCCTGGGTGGGAATCGAACCCACGACCTCCGGCATAGCAGTCAGGGTCACTAACCACTAGACCAACAGGCCTGTCAAATTACAGTTTTGAGGAGGTACTTTAAACATATTAAAGTACCTCCTCAAAACAGAGAGACTTTACACCAAATCCTAAAATTTAGGGCAGTGCATCCCTAATAATCGGCTGAAAGGCACCGTACAAAAAGTCACACGTCCGTGTCAAGACGTCATTTACATTTTCCATTACTGAGGCGATAAAATATTTATGGTCGAAATAACATTAAGAAAACGCCGCTTGTTTCTTCTTACATGTATGTTTAATGCGTTGGTAATCTCGCGTCGTTTGATGTCGTTCAAAGAGCCGACGCCTACGGAGCTTAGCTGGACTACCGAGGACCAGTCCCTAGCTCCCTACCCTCCTTTAAATTATTCCGGGAACGATCTGTCGCTGAAATTGTTACTTAAGAACTTAATCGACGCGTTGCTCTTTGTCTGTCCAACAGATGTTTTTTCAAACAACATTTTATTGAATTCCAATTTTAGTGTCTCCTCCTTTTATGTTTTTTACTTCTGATTTTAAATTGGTTTCAATTTGTTTTTCGTGCTGTTTTATGGTATTGTGATCGTTTGACGTAATTACAGTGATATTTGCGGTGTTTCGTGAAGGTGTAGTGAAGTTTGAGTTCACAATAGCTTCAACAAAAAACGACCTTTTTCACCTTACCGACCTTTTTTGACCTTTATCATAATAATTGTTTAGTTTTAAAGCTAATAGCTCTGCCTAACCCTTCTGGGAAAGCAGACGTGATATTTGTTGTTTGTATTTATCTTATACCTACGCTTAATACATTGAACTTATTGTTATACAACTTAATTTAGTAAAAACAAGCATTACAAAATTACATATGTAACGGCCAACGTACTAATTAACCCAAACAATCTTCCATAAACATTATAACTAAACATTCCAAAATTATTTTAAAAAGTGCTACAATTCCATCGGTACGTCCGTAAACACGAGCTGTATCAGTAACACCAACATTACTAACAAGGTAGCACGATTCACGGAACTGTGCTTGCTCGTGCGCGCACGAGATTTACCTCGTGCTTCTAATTAGCGCCTTGTGATATTACCATGTTAATCGTATCCGACCTGTTAGTGCTAGGTTTAATGTTGAAATGTGCAGTACGATTAGTAAGTGATGCGAACTTGTGGTGTAAAAAAACAAAAAATGTAAAAAAAATACTTAGTTTTTATATTGACCAGTCATTTTAAACATCTAAGGGTGTGTCCACATCTGGTAAATGCGCCGCTCGCTAGCTGCTTGCGTGCATTTCAAGTTCGCGCGCTGTTCCTGAGTCGCCAGCGCGCCGCCATCGCGCCTGCTACGCGCCGTGCGTGAACGGCATAAGAGTAGCGCGCGTGCGCGCCGCGCGCTAATACAGTATGAAAGTACAGTAGGAACTGCATGCGCCCAAGATGCGCGCACGCGGGCCACGCGTCTCTCGCGCGCTTTGTGTAAGCCTTGCGTGAGTTGAGCTAAAGATGCACACCAAACAATTGCAGTAACTGCACGCGTTCAACGCACAAGCAGCTCACGAGCGGGTCGCGAGCAGCGCATTCGCCAGATGTGGACACACCCTAGGGTCGCAAAAAATGGCACTGAGCTGTATTTTTGGTATTTTGTTCGGATAGATACTAGTAGTGAAAAACCAAGTTTTCATTTTCGAAAGAACTGTGCTTACTGCGTGTTGCTAAAATATCAAAATTCCGTTGAATTATCAGGTATACAGGCTTATAGTTTCTAAACGGCGCATCCAACGGAAAAAAGTCAATCTGTTAAAGTAGACACCATTTGCTACAATTTGAGTGAAAAAGCTCCTAAGTTTAATAGGTTATGAGAAACATCATTTCAAATACTGTCGAGCTATGCCATAAACGTATTTTACTTAACAAGTTAAGAGTAATTCGATTCTCTTATCAATATTTTTTTCTTTTTTGACCTCCCAAATCACAGGGATGAATACTAAAAAAGTCGACAGAGAGTATCTGAGAACAGCACAAAAATAAAATAAAAAATCAAAGCATTTATTTCAAATAAACCATTTACAGGCACTTTTGAATTGTCAATAAGTCGGTCAGTCAGAAAGATGAAGCTAATTGCACATTCCAAGGCGAAGATCTCAATGGAGAAGAACGTGCAAGATACTCCAAACTCTTTTAAACCATGTTATGTATTACAAAAAATCTTAGTTACAAATGTCTTGTTGTTTCTATTAAATGAGAACAATGTTAAATAAACAATTTAAAAAAAAAGATTAAAATAAGCCAGTGGCAGTTAAGAGATGACCAGTCTCAGCTGACGGACCCGTTCATGAATATGACGCGTGTATCATCATCACTCAGCTCGACCATATTGAAAGGAACCGAATGACCCAACACATATGCGCCACCATCAGCGACACATTTGAGTGAGGATGACTAACTCTCAACTGCCATGCTCGTTCATGTCAAAAAAGCAGTTACATTATATGCCCCATGGTACTCATATAATTACAAAATTAGAAAAAGCTTTGAAATTATACAATACTATAACTTTTAAAAAGTAAAAAAAAAATACTTACATTAAACATTAACTCCAAAAAAAAAATTATGATAAAAAAACATGTGTATAAAAATAAAAGGGAGAGCATCTGTTGCAAATATACAAATGTATAAAAAAGAACTAACTAGTGGACCCAAGTGGCTGTGACTGGAGCAGGACCGGGATCATGCCAAGCATTTTTATCAGGGATCTAATCCTCTAATTTATAATATGCTTGTATACATAGTGTGCGTTTCATGCATGTTTTAAAACGTGCTATTCGATTTGTCATATTTCCTCTTTTAAATCACGACGTGCCCCGATGCTTATTAATTCCCTACTTCATATGCACCATCGCAATATGACGCAGATCTGAAGAAGCACATCTCAAAGAGCACCGTGTAGACATCGCGTACAACTGTACAAAAAGCATATCTCCACACTCGAGCACAATAGCAGAAGAAAAATTTATATCTCAGTGAATATCGATTTCAAATAAAATTGCAACCTTTTCAGATAACGAGGTGACATTTCCCCTTTTCCGGGGCCCGTTTGTCGCCCTTGTCGTACATTGGAAATTTATCCACCGAAATAAGCAGATAACGAATCTAATAGCATCTATATATAGAGAAATGTACGATTGGCTTGTATCGCTTGTGGAAAGCATTGTCGGCGTGTTGTCGAGTTGCATTCTTAAAATGTTGGGAACCCCTGACTTTTTAAGCGATTTGTAAAGTTTTTTTTTTTATTTTCTATTTTAAACAGGGCACGTGACTACTATCTCACCGACTACTCTCAGTGTTGGTTGGACTGATGGTTTAAGCTGTATTTGCACTGAATAATTATTGCGAAATAAAACAATAAGCGTGGTCGACGTTAGACCTTATTAGATTAGTACACCTGCTTTTCTTGGTTGCAATTTCCTTAACAACTAAGCACACTTTCCAGGAAATATTCTAAAATGATTCTTTAATATATCAATTTTAAGTAAGTTAAAATTCGTCAGTCAGATAAAATAATTTCACTATAGCTCTTTGACAATGCTTTACGATCTCAATCAATCAATCTGCCTAGCCTTTTCCCAACTATCTTGGGGTTGGCTTCCAGTCTAACCGGATGCAGCTGAATACCAGTATTTTACATGGAGCGACTGCCTATCTGACATTCACAACCCAGTTACTGGGTAATACGATACCCCTTAGTAAGACTGGTGGTCAGATTTTCGGGCTTCTGACGACCCGTAGGTAACGACTGTCAAAGATCCACGATTGACAGCCGGGACCAACGGTTTAACGTGTTTTCCAAAGCACGGAGGAGTCTCGGTATGTAAAGATGGTCCTATCCATGGACCAACCCCGGCAAGCGTAGCTTAACCTGATGGATCGACGCGTGCGCCTGTTATTACTTAAGCCACGAGCTCCTCTTGTTCAGTCATAACCTTCAACCGACGTACTCGTAGCACCAATATTTGTTTGTACACTTAGTTTGCAATAAACACTTTGGACGAACATTTTCTCTTCAATATTGTATTGTCGAATCCTTTTTATCAGACTATCAAAACTTATATAATTTTGTGACAAAGAAATATATTTACATTTATGTAGACACCTCAGCACGTTATCTTTTACGAGAAAAAAGCCAACAGCTAAAATTGGCACCAGTGCTGTGCATAGGAATTTATAATCAAACATGGCGTCTTGTGTTTCAATAAGCTCCTAATGATGCTCGCCCACTGCGACGTAGCTTCACGTCTACTTGTTGCCTGACTCGACGCCAGGCCGCTGAATAAAACATGCAGAAGTATCACTTATGTGGTGGGATGTTACACCTTTCTTGCGACCGGGGCAGATAATTTTTTGTGGTTGAGAAATCATCAGATGATGTCATTTCTCGCGCTCTGAGTGGAGCGGGAGAACGCGTCTTACCCTTACTGACTAAAACACACCCGTGCGTGTTCCTTTAGTTGCTTTTGCGTCCCTGGGCCATGGTGACTGTTTCGAACACTCCTCACACTACGCACTCCACACTACGGAGTTTGCCTACCGAACTGCTTGATAAAAATTCAGACACAAACAATTAAATTTGTCCAATATTCCCAAAAAGAAAAGCTAGAGGAACACGAATCGTAAGAAGATATGTAGAACTAGTCTGAACCTTGATGGGCTTCCTCGAACGAGATTGGAATGTGTGTGGTCTACCTCTACAATGGGTCGGCCACGCTGTCCGCACTCTCGCCGGATCAAAGTTCAGCACGCACCAAACGCGTCATCTATCTGCATCACTTCTAGGCTATCCAATAAAAGCCAGAACCTGTAACAATATCCTCCTAATCAGACACAAGAACTCCAAACTCGAGAGAAAAAAAAAACAGAAGCCACGTGCGTGGTTCTTTCCAGAAAATCCAGGAACAACACCTAGAAATCCATAGGCGGCCTCCTTCGGTCTACGCCGGCTGCGAGAGAAGGATTCTCGGCTCAGCAACTGGTACAAAGACATGCCATGCGGTTTATTAATTCTTACGGAACGAGACCAATTTTCATCTGTCTCAATTCCGGCTTCTCGCAAAAATGACACCGAGACCTATCACGAAAATGCCATTCAATAGATATTTAAACTCTGACTCTAAATGATTTATCGACTAATAATGACCATAGACCAATAGTCTTACTATTTTATCCGAAACTAAATCTGAAATTTATGATTTTGGGAAATAAATTAATTTAATTAAGAATGACGTTTTTGCAACGTCACACTAGCTTCTGACCACGGCTTCGTCAACGTATAACCGGGGGAAAAAAATATTCCAAAAATCATATCCCTTAAAAAAAAAATACCCAACATGTTTTTTTCCCGTTCAGTGGTTTAGAAGTGAAAACTTAACAGACAGATACACTCGCGTATATAAAATCAGTATGGATACTAAATCCTAGTGTTCTTTTTATGGGTTATAGGGATGCCTAAAACCACGTCAGATTTTTAATGCAAAGAAACTTTTACATAAAACATCTTGCGCGTTTTATTGGTTTTATCCTATGTCATGTTCGTAGAGTGCACATGGCTGTCTACTCGTGTCCAGTAAACCTTCTGTATCGATATATTTCGCAGTCTTACAACATTGGCCGTAACAAGATAACACTAGAATACAGTTTATGTGATGGTTGCTACTACACGCTTGTTTATACTACCCACCTATTGTCTTCTAGTGCTCCCGTAATGGATATTCAATTCAATGTCTGTTATGTTTCTTATGGGTAATCTAGGTTAAGGTAATAGCTTACCTTAATGTTAAATTAACTAATGCAAAAGTATTTTAAAAGTTTATCTATAAGGGACTTTACGATCTTATGAATCTCCAAATTCATTCTCTCTATTTCGTGGTTAGAAGATTTTAGACACCCGACTACAAAAAATTGCGTTCTGGAAACGCTACCTTGCCATAAAGATTGCTTACTACTATTATAATAACATGTATGACCACGGCTATCTTACAAACATCGCAATGTCTAAGAATATTTTCTTGTTTCATACTTTTCAGAGCGCGACTTTTTTGTAGTCTGATTTTAGTTTTTAAACTTATTTTTTG
Organism: Polia nebulosa; assembly: GCA_951329385.1. Taxonomy (NCBI): domain Eukaryota; kingdom Metazoa; phylum Arthropoda; class Insecta; order Lepidoptera; family Noctuidae; genus Polia; species Polia nebulosa. The sequence continues at coordinate 14,220,646 of OX589605.1, read as the reverse complement.
TTGCTAGAGTCTGCATTTGAGGCTTGTAGGCCGTTTATCCAACCTCTTTTTAAAAAGGGGATTTGTTTGTACTCATTTACTTCTATTTTCTTTGTGAACCACGGGGTGTAGCTCAAGATTTTTAGTTGCGTTGTAGTATCTCCATGTTTGAGTGGCTTGCCGATCCCCACAGTTCTCTACCATATGTCCATATGAGTTTTAGGATGCAATGGTAGATAAGTAGTTTATTTTGCAAGCTAAGTGACGACTGTCTGCCAGTAAGCCAGTAAGTGTCTCTCGGTTTTCTCGTTTGATCCCTTTTGGCCTTTATGTGCTCGCGCCAGGTAAGTCTGCTGTCGATGTGTATTTGACCGCATTTTCTGTGGCAAGAGCGTTTCCATCAAGTGTCACTGTTGGGCAGTCCCGTCTTCTTAGGGCGAAGGTAATGCGGACAGACTTGGCAGCACTAGCCCTGATTTTCCACTTTTTCAGCGATGATTCAAAAACGTCCAGGTGTTCTTGGAGTTTTGTGCATGCTCTGATAGAATCTTTGTCGCAGGAAAGTACTGCGGTTGCAGTAACAATTTGCTTTAAGGTGGGTAGGTCAACAATGTAGACTGTGTACAGGATAGTTCACAGTACTGACCCCTGTGACACTCCAGCTTCTATAGGGTAGAGAGACGATAGGTAGTCTCCAAATGTAATCTGAAACACTCGGTCCATCAAGTAGGACTTGAGCAGCAAGTATGCAGTTTGTGGTAACCTAATTTTTAGTATTCTTAGGAGGTCCTTATGACTTACTCGGTCAAATGCTTGTTGTATGTCACGAAAAGCACCAAAGCAATACTCTCTCTTTTCCAGTGGTTGTCGGATTGTGTGAACCACTATGTACTTGTTCTTTCGTTCCATGGCGTGCTCGGAAGCTAAATTGGTGTTCATAAATTGTCTTTTGTTCCTCAAGTATGGGTATCAAGCGTTATAGCAATATTTTCTGAATATGAGAAGAAAGCTTAACGGTCTATATGAAGAAACTTCTGTAGTAGGTTTTCCTGGTTTAGCTTCTATATTTGTGATTGAGATTTTCCAAATGCCCGCAAAATAATGTGATCTCTCAACTCTGCTTTGAACAGAATAGCAAAACAACTCCTTTTTAAAACCACGAAAAAAAAGAGGCGGTTCTCAATTTGACCGTATATGTATTTCATCGGTAAATGATTTAGGACTTCTGCTGTAATTAGATCAAAACCTGGAGCCTTTTTCTTTAGTTCTGATGTCCTTTTGATAGTAAAGAAATCTCGTCAAAAAATGAGGTCGAAACTATTATTATCTGGCAAATAAATTTATGGGAAGAGGCCTTTGCCAACAGTGGGAGGATACAGGCTAGTTAATAACCAGTATGCTTTCATAAAGATGTGTTAGTTAGGTACTGTTTATCCCAATTTTAATAGGAAAATAATAACACAGTTTTGTAATGTTCTCTTTTTACATCATTTAATATACTATAGGGATCAAGATCAGTGTACCTCAATGTGCAGGCGTGAGTTACATATCCTGTTCAGTGTTTGGACGGAAACACAGGCACAGCAATTATTGACTATATATATTTTGGTTATTTTGTGTTATGTCTATTACAGTTCACTCAAACAAACGACTTCTAATAAACAATATTTTCTTCTTTATTTTTTAACCTATTCAAATGATTCTTCAAACGTATAACATATCGACCAGTATGTCAAACCCAAGGAGTACCTATGCTACAATAAATGTTTTCTTTGTCAACAGATTCTTCTACCTGTACCAATTCTCGTTCTACGCGTACCACTACCGGTTCAACGGACAGTACAGCAGTCTTGCTCTCGTCACGTCATGGCTCTTCATACAGGCAAGTATCTCATACTACCCTAACAATTTCTTACCAGCTGAATAAGACAAGAAGGTCATTCTTTAATACCTGGTACCAAACACCAGTTTTGATACCAAATATCACGATAGCGCCCACCAACAAATACATCATAATTATTATATATCTTCTGTCCGTGGCTTCGCACGCTTGACCAGATAGTGCTACTTTCTCATTTTTAATGTAAATAAAACCGGCCAAGTGCGAGATCAACTCGCGTGCGAAGGGTTCCGAACGAACCTTTTCTTTTAAATATACTATAGACTTCTTATAGGTTTACCTGTACCTAATCTATAAGCAAAGAACTTTTTTCTAAATTTATGACTCGGTTGTTTCGGAGTTTTAATTGTTGGGCAAATGGTTAATTTTCATCTAATTTCTAAAATAACGTTTAAACTATTTATTTTAAAATTGTGAAAAAAAAAAAAATTGACATCCTCACAATATGCTTTTCTAGGTATTTCGCACGGTTCAGTTTGAATACCTTTATTTTTTAATTTTTCGATTTGTACCCCAAAAGTGACCCACATATTTCAAATTCATTTAGTTAAGTAAGTAACACGTCCGTGTTTGAGTCACAGATATTCATGTGTGTACCAAATTTCTACTTAATAGAGCAATTAGCTTCGGAGCAAATTGGCTGTGATAGACAGACAGACATACGACTGATCCTATAAGGGTTCTGTTTTTTAACCGACTTCAAAAAGAAGGAGGTTATCAATTTTTTTATTTATTTTTTTATTATATACGTTCGGGCATAACTCCGTCATATGTTGACGGATTCTTTTTTTGTTAGAAAGGGGTTTGTTCCGAAATGATCCCGTTTAAATTTCATATAGATCTCATGATGGGTTTCGGAGACAGACAACGGAACTCTTCAAAAATTGACAGCAATTCAACCGCGATGGCTGCTATCGTATGTCTATGAAATGTTAACACAGTTTAATGCGGAACCACAACTAAAAAGTGAAAAATAAAAAAAACTTTTTTACAAAAAAATAGAACCGACTTTCAAAAAAGTGCAAAATAACTTTAATTTCGGAAGTCGGTGTCAAAAAACGAAGACACAAAACCAAGAATACTGACTTCCGAAATTAAAGTTATTATGCACTTTTTTTGGCAGGCAGTTCTATTTTTTTGTAAAAAAGTTTTTTATTCATTTGGACGTTCGAAACCCTAAAAAACCTACACATAAATAAGGTTTATGTGTTAGAATACAAACATGTAATTTTAATGTAAATCGATCCTCTTTCTTATTTTTAGGGTTCCCTATAGCTGGGGGCCCTATAGCTGTCACTCACGTGTCCATCTGTTCGTCTGTCTGTCTGTCCGTCGTCTGTCACACAGGTTTTACAGCCAAACGGTTGGAGCTACAGTCTTCAAATTTTCACAGTATAAGCATCTTGTTGACCCAAAGCCATACAAATAGTCAAAAATACATTTGATACGGAACCTTAAATGTGTGAAGTCCGATACGCACTTGGTCGGTTTTTTTTATTTATTACTAGCTTCTGCCAGCGGCTTTGCCCGCATGGTAAAAAGTAGCCTATGCCTAGTCCAGGTTATAATCTATCTGTGTGCAAAATTTAATTCAAATCCCTTCAGCCGTTTTTGCGTGATTGATACTTACAATATTCTAAACACCCAAACAGCAATTATGATTTCAAGCTGCCCTATGTTCTTAGTTAACAGTCTTCAGATAACCTCGTATAAAAAATATGGTAGGGAAAGACTGTCTGTAATTTACTAGTTTTTTTTTTCGTGAACACACGTAGAAAATAAGACAGTAACGTTTTTTTATTTTATTGTGATTTTGGATATCATCCAATGACATCTCCCGCTCTAGGGTGGAGCGGGAGATGTCATTCTGACTAAAACCCACCCCTGTTCCTTCCCTGCCCTTAGTGCCCAGGGGCGAGGTAACTCTGTTTTGAATTTATCCTCAACCCCTGGGCAGTAACTTGTGAGTGTGGCAAAGAAAAACGAAATGCACATAAACCTATACTATACATGGAGAATTCCATGTACTCTAATGTCATATGATAATTTGCAACTAGACTATTTACCAAGTGCAGTGGCGTGTTTGTCGAGGCCACTTTGATGTCGGTCAGGGCCCGCAGGCGCCACGCACTCGCCACGCAGTCCCGACGCTTTATAGATAAACTGTTTGTCTAAAGCGATATTAGATTTGCGCTGCTCCACACCGTTATTGAAATACTTGCTTGCTAATAAGTCTTGGTTAGCGTCCCGTGATTTGTTTGGGAATGGGCATAGTAATATTCAATTAAATTGTCAATATCCAATTTTGGCATCTGAAAATCATCGCCGTACTCCTGGACTAGAATTTTCTCTAGTACGTTGAGCTAGGCTTCTAAAGAAGGTTTTTACTTAAAAAAAATTAAAAAAAATTTTTTTAAGTAAAAACCTTCTTTAGGCGCGTTGGGCATTTTTGTTCAACTTTTCACTTCTGTCGGCACTCCGAGTGCCACTCTTTTTTTTATTAGAGATGGGTTGGCTCTTGACTTTAGTCTAGGTCAGGGGTGACAGACAGAGTCGACGATGGAGCAAGCCTACCCAGAAAAAGCCTGTTCACTCTTACCAACACCGGTTTAAGTTTTTCCCTCGGCTTGGCTCTCCAGACCTTTTGCAAAGGAATCGCGTATTACCCGTAATAAAAAGTAGCCTTTGGCAATAGTCATTCTCCTGCCCTTATCCCAATTTATTTGGGGTCGGCGCAACATGTCTTTTTCTTCCATACTCCTCTATTAGTCGTCATCTCTGTAGTCACCCCTTTTTTACCCATATCCTCTTTCACACAGTCCAACCATCGTTTCTTTGGCCTTCCCCTACTCTTATAGCCATCCACATCCATACACAAGACTTTCCTCACGACATTTTCTTCATTCCTCCGCATCACATGCCCATACCACGACAACCGATTTCCACACAACTTTTCAGTCAGCGGTGCCACTTTCAGACTTCCTCTTATATACTCATTCCTAATTCTATCCATGCGCGTAACACCACACATCGCTCTTAGCATTCTCATCTCAGCTACATGCAATTGCTTTTCATTCATCCCTTTTGTGGCCCAACATTCTAAACCATACAAGACAGCAGGTCTGACCATTGTTTTAAAAATCTTCCCCTTAAGTTTTAGGGGAATGCGGGAATCACAGATAGTCCCGGTGACCTGCCGCCATTTCATCCATCCAGTGTTAATTCTGTGCTTAACAGTCCGATCTATTTCGCCATCGCTTTGCACGAGTGAACCGAGATACCGAAAATCGGAGCAGACTGGGAGAAGCGCGCCATCTAGCACTACAGCTTCAGAACTGGAGAGACCGCCGAAATCGCAGAACATGTATTCAGTTTTGGTTCTGCTGATTTTCAAGCCAACTTTCTCCAGCTTCTGTTGCCATTTCTCCAATCTGCTCTGGATCTCAGGTCCATCTTCACCGACCAGAACAATGTCGTCGGCAAACAGCATGCACCAGGGTGCCTCTTCCTGTATTTCCGACGTAAGAGCGTCCATAATCAACAGGAAGAGGTAAGGACTTAAAGCCGACCCTTGATGCAAGCCTACAGCCACACTGAACTTATCGGTGTTGCCAGCAGCCGACCGGACGTAGGTACTAGATTGTCTGTACATAGCACGAATCAACTCAACATACTTCCCAGGCAAACCTTTCTCTTTTAAGGCCCACCACAACACATCCCGAGGTACCCTATCATACGCTTTCTCAAGATCAATGAACACCATGTGCAAGTTCTTGTGCACACGTCTGTACTTCTCGCACAATTGACGGAGAGCGAAGGTGGCGTCCATTGTCCCTCGACCTGGCATAAACCCAAACTGGTTCGGGGTAATCTCACTCTCCTCTCGCAATCTTTTCTCTATCACTTTCTCCCATACTTTCATAGTATGTGACATGAGCTTTATCCCTCGATAGTTGTTACAGTCCTGTACATCCCCTTTATTCTTGAAGATGGGCACTAGCGAACTATTGCACCATTCTTGTGGGATCACTTCTTCATACAACAACTTATTGAAGAATAAAGTCAGCCACATACATCCATCCTCTTTTAAACACTTCCATACTTCCACTGGTATGTCATCAGGGCCCATGGCCTTTCCATTTTTCATACATTGAACTGCCTGTCTTACTTCATCCATGCTAATTTCTCTCAACAAACCCATATTTACCTGTACCTCTTTGAGCACACCACTCCATTCATTCTCTTCGTTCATCAACTTTTCAAAATAAACCTTCCATCGCTCTTTTATTTCGTCATCTTTCGACAAGACTTTACCGAGTTCATCTTTCATACATTTTATATGCATTATATCCCTCGTTCTCCTTTCTCTTAATTTTGTAATCCGGTAGAGCTCCTTCTGGCCTCTAGGGCTGTCCAGTAAATTATATAACTTTTCCTGCGCCTTAGCCCTGGAAACTGCAACCGCCTTTTTTGCCTTCCTCTTCCATTCTTTATAAATTTTCTTTTTCTCTTCTTTCAAATTATCATTTCCGGTTTCTACATTCTGCCATACTTTAAACGAAATTTTCTTTTCTTTTAGCATCTTTTGCACATCTTCATTCCACCACCATGTATCCTTTTCTATCATGCCTTTACCTTGCGATTCTCCAAACACATCTTTTGCTACTCGCCTTATACAATCCGCCATCTCTTTCCAACATTCATCCACAGATTTTCCTTCCATATCCTTCATTTCTATCATTTTATCTACCACTTGACTCTTAAACATACTTGCACACTCCTCATTTTCTATCATACGCCATCTGATTTTGGGTGGGGGCCGTTCTTTGTTCCTACTGGACGAGACACTGACTGTTACGTCCATCAATATGAGCCTGTGTTGAGAGACTAAGCATTCGCCTGGCAACACTTTACAGTTTTTGACTGTTTTGAGACTGTTTCGTCTCACCAAGAAAAAGTCAATTTGGGTCGCGTGCTGGCCACTTTTGTAAGTGATCAGGTGTTCGTCTTTCTTTTTGAACCAGGTGTTAGTTATTGCCAGGTCAAAAGCCGAAGCAGCTTGCAGCAATGTCTCGCCATCAGTATTACGGTCTCCGTACCCCCAACCACCATGCACTCTCTCATAACCGTACTTCAGACTTCCTACATGCCCATTAAAATCACCCCCCACAAACACCTCTTCACTCTCCTGTACATTCATCATCACACAATCGAAGTCCTTCCAAAACTTTTCTTTTACACTATCCTCACATCCTGATTGGGGTGCATACGCACTAATAACATTTACTATCATACTCTCCACAACCACTTTAATAGCTATCACTCTATCACTTACTCTTTTAACATCCACCACACATTCTTTTAACTCACTATCCAAAACTATGCCCACACCATTCCGTTTGCCATCACTTCCACAGTAATAAAACTTATATCCTTCTCCTAATTCTCTTGCTTTTGCACCCTTCCATTTCGTTTCTTGCAAACACGCTATATTTATCCGTCGCCTTTTTAAAACGTCTGCTAACTCTCTTCCTTTTCCAGTCATAGTACCTATGTTCCAGCTCGCACACCTCAATCTTAATTCTCTCACTCTCCGAGCTTGCGTCTTACGTCGCACCCGCCCGTCCTGGTGCGACAACCCTTGTCCATTTCCCACAGGAGCCGGGTGCTGCCCCTGCGCGTCGCCTGTGGGGTACGCCCTAGCCCTATCGCACATCACATTTTTCCAGACCATGATGCAAAAAGGTTTTGGCAAAAGTTTTATAGCCGGCCGCCTGCCTGACGCCAACCCTCCTTGGGAATGCTGTTGTTGGTGGTTTACCCGCCACCGCGCGGGTGGCCCAAGGTGCTTTAGTAGTATGCACTAGGGCTCAAGCTCCCTTAGTCGCCTCTTACGACACCCACGGGAAGTGATGGGATGGTACTATTCTTTTACGTCCGACACCATACGGTACCGCCTTTGGCAATAGTGTAGTTTTCTATTAGTGAAGGCAAATAATGTTTTATTTCCATTTAATATTAATAATTTACAAGAAGGGATTTCCATTTGACCTCCACACCTCATTTTCGAGGCAATACCAATATAAGGTTAGACCAGCTGTCAGATTTAACACCAGAAAATGTACCCGCTAATATTTATGTAAGTCCCAGCGGCATAGTGGTAATATAACGTCTTATTATAAAATAAGCATCATGTATGTCATGACAACGTTACAATAGCAGGCGGGTCACGGGGTCGCCCGGCCGCCTCAGGGACTCGTAGGCCCCGGCCAGGTTGAGAAGCTTGCGCGGGTGCTGAAGCGAGCGCGGATGCTGAGGCGGCCAAGGAATGTTAAACACTTGAACCCGCCGTTTGCCTCCATACTGAACGGCCGTTGACTATGGTGGGCGCCTAGCGTGACTTGACGGAGTGGCATAGACCATTACAGACACTAAGCTGCATGGTCCTCATATAGCATAATGTGAATGCGAGAACTATGTAGGTCGTTATATTCACGTAGATTTTATGATTGTCTGGGAGTTTGAGTACTTTTTTTTTATGTTTGATGGGCTCGCGTTTGACCACTATCTCACCTGATGGTAAGCGATGATGTGGTCGAAGATGGAGCACGCTTGCCTAGAAGTAACCTATTCACTCTTGACTTAAAGTAAAGTACTTTTTCGACCCGGTGTTTTCTCGAATACTACTGATCCGCTTTGGATGGGGTTTTCGTTACCCAAATGCATATTTTTCAAGGAAGATTTTAGTATATACATATATAAAACATTAGAATCTGATGAAGATCTTCGGAGATGGACAGTGGAACTCTTCAATAATAATTGACAGCAAATAACTCGCGATTACTGCGATCATTTGTCTATGTATTGTAACACAATGTAATGAGGAACACAACTAAAAAGTGAAGAATAAAAACATTTTTACAAAAAATAGAACCGACTTCCAAAAAAACAAAAATAGTGCAAAATAACTCTAATTTCGGAAATCGCTGTCAAAAACCTAGAAACAAAACCAGAAACACCGACTTCAGAAATAATTTTTTTTTCTTTAATAAAATGAATGTTATGAAAGATGATGAATTTTGAAAGTCGGTACTATTTTTTGTAAAAATGTTTTACCTTATAAAAATGGAAACGACAGCTCGCGGTGCACTGCGGCCATCTAAAGCTTCGGTTATCTTCACCGCTGACTAGACTGTCAGAACAAAAACCCATTCTTGTCGTTTTTTATATGATACTCGTAGTTTTCATATTCGCATTCCGCAGCGTTGTGAGTTCCGATCAAGAGACTAAAACTTTATCGCGCCCGCCACCGCACTCCCAACCTTAGTCACCGCGTGTTCACTCTAGACATGACCTCTCACACAAACACACACATGCACCGTCCCTCACTCACATCTCTAACACACATTCTATCACCGTTGCACAGTTCGGGAGTTATTATTATTTTTAAACTTAAAGAGAAAGCTTCTTTTCTAGGGAGCGGAGTCGGGCCGCGAGCATTTGTCAACAAATCACGTCCCTATACGTTTTTGTGATTGTGCCGAAAACACACATCACGGAAAATTCGACTATATTTTCTGGAGTGTAAAATAGTATTTTCCGGAAAGAGTTGTCAATTTGTGTAACATTGTTAGTTTTCTAAAGACATGTCATCTTTCAAGTGCTATGCAAAGTTCTAGATTGATAAATAACGCATATTTTTGTAAAGTTTTAGCTCCCAAAGATTGCCTATGCATTTAAATCTAATGCTACTGGATGTAATTTTTAATAGTGGTACTTTTTAAAAGCAGTACTTTGTAATAGTGGTACTTTTTAATAGTGGTACTTTTTAAAAGCGGTACTTTTTAATAGTGGTTCTTTTTAAAAGCGGTACTTTTTAATAGTGGTTCTTTTTAATAGTGGTACTTTTTTATAGTGGTATTTTTTAATAGCAGACTAACTCCAAATATTTTAATTTACCAGTTCCCAAATGTTGAGGATACTATTCAAACGTATGTTTAATAGTGGTACTTTTTAATAGTGGTACTTTTTAAAAGCGGTACTTTTTAATAACAGACTAACTCCAAATATTTTATTTTACCAGTTCCCAAATATTGAGGATAATATTCAAACGTATGTTTAGTAGTGGTACTTTTTAAAAGCGGTACTTTTTAATAGTGGTACGTGGTACTTTTTAAAAGCGGTACTTTTTAATAGTGGTACCTTTTAAAAGCGGTACTTTTTAATAGTGGTACTTTATAATAGTGGTACTTTATAATAGTGGTACTTTTTAATAGTGGTACTTTTTAATAGTGGTACTTTTTAAAAGCGGTACTTTTTAATAGTGGTACTTTTAATAATAGTGGTACTTTTTAAAAGCGGTACTTTTTAATAGTGGTAGTGGTGGTGGTGGTGGTAGCAATATTACAAAAAAGCTGATCATAAAAGCAATAGGTTCACGTAACACTTAGTTAAACAAATAAAAAACTAGCCAAGTGCGGGTTAGTATTATTCTAAAACACGTATACTAAAGCATAAATAATTAAATGATCTATAAAATGGTGGAAGATTTCATAAAAATACGCTTTGCTTTGCGCTTTGCGTTTTGGCGTGATTCTCAATTTTTTATACGCGTTAGACATCACTTTACAAATTAATTACACTATTTTATAAGAATATAATTTTAAATATTCATAAATATCAAATTACAAAGGAAATTGTCTAGAGTAACATATATTTTTTTCAAAGAAATAAAACTAGTCGTTTAGACGTGATATTCAATTAAAAATCATTAGAATTCGTATAACTGCGCCTTAAGGGTTCCGTTCCAAATATTGGTATTTGCTAGTAAAGTATACGTAATAATAAACATCACCTCAAGTTCATAGGTCAATGGGAAGTTAAATAATTCTTCGTTAAAAAATTGTTGTGACAGACGACGGACGGACAGACGGACACGTGAGTGACAACAATAGGGCTCCGTAACTCCGTATGGACCCTTCGGGTACTTAACCCTAAAAAGTAAAATCAAAGATGAAGATTTGAAAGTCTTTTTTAACGCAAAGAATGTTTCAAAAGACGTGCGTGGAGTGACGTCAAAGTTTTGTCAAATGTGTCCCGCGCCGACTCAAATGACAGCGGTGCGTGTAATATTTTGTGAGGGCCCGCGGGGATGCGGCTCTGACACATTACGTCCGACTGATTTGTGGACGCTACCACCGGTTTGTGATTGACCGAAATGAGACGTTTCAATGTTTAGGAACTGTGGATGATTTTACAAAGCTTACATTTAATGATGAAAGTAATACGTAAATAATAAAGTGGACAACTTGTGGTGTACCGCAAAGTTACGGAGTATTTGGAAAGTGAATGATTTTCGTAAGCAAAAATTATTGTAATTTAAAGTTGAAAATTATTCGTTGGGTGTCCATTTTTATATATGTCAAAATAATTAGTAATTGGTTTGCTGCAAAATTGGTCTCCGAAGCTACAGCACTATTTTAATACCAAAATCAGCCATTGATATTAATATGTAAACGTGAGCTAAAACAAATTTTATCGATAACCAGAAAATTAAATATTTACTTTTCCCCGAATTGAAATAACCGGAACATTTAATTTGATTCCTACCATAGAATCCATACATTTTAATTTGTAATTTTAATACGCTGGCCATGTTAAAATATCAAAGCGATGACGGGAATTACATGTCGAATGCTTGATTTTCAGGACTGGATTCCACTGTTGTCGGATAATAACGTGATGTAGTTGATCCGTAAATGTTAGGGGTGGTTCAGACTGTGTTTCTTGGGCGGATCTGCTCCGGCGTCGATTTCCGGTCTCCATGCTGCACGGAAATTAATAACACGCCGAACGGACTTCGGCCTCCCGTCTCGATACTACACAAATACACAACTAAACAAGTACACACTACACAGGTACACGATAGAATACACAACACGATGAATCGGTATTGTGTGTGGACAGTGTATTATTAGTGAGCATGCTATCTAAATTGTGGTCTTTGATCGTGACAGTGCGTTTACACACGTAGAGGCTATTAGAATGTAGGTAAACAAGGTATGCATCGTGCGCTTCGTAGGTTAAGACAATAACTCAAAACATTTTCATTGCAAAAACTTAAAAAAATAAACTAAAAATTAAAAAATAACTTTAATTTCGGAAGTCGGTGTTTGTATTTTACTTCTTCGTTATTTGACACCGACTTCCGAAATTAAAGTTATTTTTTCACTTTTAGTGTATTTTTTTTTTGGAAGTCGGTTGTTTTTTTTGTAAAAAAGTTTTTATTTTTCACTTTTTAGTTGTTATACCCCAGAACTAAAAACCCCAATAACATGGAACGTGGAATTTAAACATTTGGAGAACACCAAAACGTCATCGAGGTATACGTATTTTTCGTTTTTGTTCAGTTTCTCAAAAAGCGCCGGAGCAATTTCGATAAAATTTATATGGGACCGCCTCGGGAGTATATTCTTTCGGATAAAAAAAGAATTTTGAAAATCGGTTCACAACTGACGGAGAAATCGACGGACAAACATACATACAGCCGAACATAGAACCTCCTCCTTTTTCGAAAGTCGGTTAAAAACTGATGTTTGAGTTTTTTTAAATGACATGGCCGCATTTGCCAATAAATCAAATTACAACTACATAGTAGGACTACTCCAAAATAGTTCATTATGTAGAACCCAGTGATTTAATAACAGTTTAAATTAATTTGGTAGGTTGCGGTTATTTCTCGTACTGCTTACTACGGTCCTTTTCAAATGAGCCTACATTTTAAAAGGACCTAAGTAAGCAGTACGAGTACGTATTTGTTATCCCCCAAATAGTGATTTGGCCAGTTGCACTTTTTATATTATGCCCAAAAATATACAAAAACCCAAATTGTTTTTTTTTTATATTCGCTTATTTTTGACACGAGCAATTTTAATCTTAGGAATCTTCCCTAATCTCCGATGTACATGTTGTGAACAATACATGGTGACAGCGAAAGCGCAGTTATAATTGAGTATGGAGATAACATTAGGCGCGCCCCGAGCGGGCTCAGGCGGGAGTAGGCTCTACCGGATTACAGTGAGAGGGCGACGACGAAAAACAAGGAGCCCCTTCGGAATGCAAAGTGGGGGCTTATCTTATAATCATCGAGCGTGTCAACTTATTATTAAAAATCATATTTCATGAGGTCGGGCCAGCGCGACGCGCCGCGCATAATACTGACACCGACGCCCGACGCCGACGTGCGATCCTCCCAACATTAATTTCAACAGTCGGAACAACTTGCTGACAACAGGCTCAAATAGGATTTCACTTTCAATTAATAATTACCCAACTTTCTATTGTCTCGCGAATTTTTGATGCCGTAGAATAATATTGTCCGTCAAAGCGGTTGTTAAAGACTAACTCGAGACCCCTATTATTGTGGAGGTTTAATAGGCGTGCTTCAGTTAATTTCTGTCAAGTCCTAAATCAACAGAAAAGGCCCGCCATCATGGAACAATGTAAAGTGTTGTAATCTTCCAGATCTCTTGCAAATTATAGTTAAACTTAAGTCAAACACTCTCAGCGGCTTACTTTGCGGTACATTTTGCTCTGCATATCTTGAGGGCAAGTGGCGACGGAACCCTAAATGCACCTCTTGCCTATTTATAAACAAAAGGTCAAGTGAATGGTAGCAATGTCGTAGAATCTCAACTCTAATGTAGTAAGGATTTGTAAAATGAAAAGGGATTTAAAAAAAATAGCTCGGACGGGGAGGGCCGCGCTCCTTCGTCCGCTGTTTTTTCTTTGCATTTTAAATCAAAATAACTTTATTTTTGTCAGAGTTTTCTACCGTCTTGGCATAATCAACGCGCCGCCCGTAAAGTGTTTAAGACAATTTTGCGGCAAAAAATGTATTATCACAAAGAACTCGAAGTCTTCTTTGAAGTGTCGGATCCCGACAAACGTTACTTAAGCTTATTTGGACTCGTACTCCTGTATGAATTAATCTTTTAAAGATTAACGCACCATATTTTGCTAGGTAATAATTATGTAGCATTGTCATGCTTTGTAAAAAATAAACGCGATTATATTATATTGCTGATTGAATAAGAACCAAAACAGCTAACGATATAATTTTCCTTAGAAAAATATCAACGTTGATGTTAGATATTAGTAAACGGCCAAGCCCCTAAAAAAACTTTTCATATCTACGTCTATACGCTGCGAACGTAATCTGTTACAAACGATCTGAAAATTGATAAAAATGACCTCGTTTTTTATTCACGTATCTATGTAACAGGGCGGGTGGTAAATCTCAAAGCGGCCGAATTTAATGGACGTATAAAAGGGCGTCATCTCTCCATTAAATACCTTTTAAACCTTTGATCCTTTTTTATATTTGCTGCTGTTGCGATGATCTGCGAACAGATTGGGGCACGGACGGATGCTGTTAATTAAGCCCTTACAATGTAGCCGTGATCCACTGACCTATCGTCCTATCCGTACATGTGTGCCATTCAAATAGAGGCCGTTTTAAAGTGCCTTTGGAATCTGCTGCTATTTTCGTGAAAGGAGGAAAATAATGAGCAATATTTGGCCTTTTTTTATATCACATTCCTACATTTCTTTTGGATATGAGTGTTTATTTGTGAACTGAAAGGGTGCAACTTCACTGTAAAAAATGATAGAAAATTCATTCAATTATCTGTCAAGCAGCGCACGCCGCGAATAATAAATCACAAGGTGTCGCAACTTGTCTGCGCCGGTAACCCGTTACAGCGCCACTTGGAAAAAATCAAAATGAGGGGATCAGAAAATATAATTTCAAATAAAAGTTGAGTCAGGCGCGGTCACAAGTTTCTTAATTAAAACTTACGTCGGACGACGCGAGGGGTGGCAACTCTGACCCAGAAATAAATAAATAAAGACTGGGGAGGAGTGAGGACACCGTCACGAGTCGCTCATTTATTTGTCTAAAGGAGTTTTGCTCAGTTCGACGGACGTGCTTCATAATCTGCACTCACAACATCTATCTGCGAGCGCATAGCACACCGCCCTCGTCGATCCGGCCGACATCTCCGCCGCAACTATTGCCAGCTTATCTCTTTACCGTTTATTTATTGCTACATTTCCCTTTACATCCTGAAAATTCGATTCAAAATCTTACCAAGCTTTTGAATCGAATTTTACAAATAGGAATTTTAAATGTCTAGAGTGTTTCTTTATTCAATATGTTTGTTGCAGCACTCCATGCTGTACTTCTTCCATCACTACGAGCTGCCCGTGATACTACAGCAGGCTCAGCTGCAGCAGCTGCTCTTACGCACGCACCGCGGTATGGCTGGAGTGATGGGTGGTCTAGCGGGCATCGCTGCGCTCGCCAGCGGCGGCGCCTACCACGACGCTCCCGGTACGGGTACGCAGGCCACTCCTCCTACAGCTCAGTCCACAACGCAGACAGTCCATAACACCGCGCAGTCCACCACCCAAACATCACCGTCCGTGTCCACCGCTCAAACAAACACCCTCCACTCTGGTGACATGTTGTCACCTGAAATCTTCGACCAAGCAGTGCAGAGGGCGCTTAACAGTCGCAGAAGTAACTCCAACACCCGTGTGGATACACAAGAGAGCGGTGTTGCCGCGCGTCCTACTAACGATGTAAGATCTACTGATAAGGATAATTCCGCCAAACCTGCTGGTGACGCAGACATCAAGATTGAAGAAATCGCTAGGAAAAACGATACTAACAATAAAATCAATATTGCTAATGGTAACTCGGTTGCCAACGAAACTGAACATGCAGTCTTGCCGAGTGGAACTAACAGTGACTCCAATAATGTGACGGACGTCAAAGATGAAACGTCCACTTTAGATCGCCGACGAAAAGACAGCGTCGTGCTGAACAACGATGACCCGCCTCTGGTCCCCGACGACGCGCCGGCGGTAGCGGCGGCTGCTGATAGACTAGCTCCCAGAGCTTCCCCTGAGGCTGACGAATTAGACTAACATAATAACATTAACTTATTCCGAGCTCGTTTCGCAATACTATCTATGTGTTAGTTCCGATTAATCGTAACCGCTTTTGTGAACAAGTAAAGATGTTGCCGTAACGATAACTGTTAATGTAATACTATATCTAGTAGATGATACTGTCTCAAGAACTTATTAGAGAATTTTATCTTCGATTAAGATCAAATAAGTCACAATATATCGGATGAATCTTCAGTAAATATATTGATCAAAAATATGTTCACGATGTTCTGATTTTTTATAGAAAAAAAAACCTTAATTTATGGTATGTTACAAAGGTGATTGTAGTGTAAGACGTATTCTGCCATTACCTAAAGCAAATGTGTAAATATTTATGGTATTCTAATATTATATGTATTAGAAGTTTGTGTTATAAAATAAAGTGTTACTTTGATTATGCTTAGAGGTTGGCTCCGGAGGTTGGCACTCTATTCAGTGATTTAGTTTATAGCAATTAAATATTTTTGTTCAAAACTGACCATTATTTTTGGTACTTACATTTATTTTATTTATACAATAGTGCCCTTATTAAACACCATTAACATTAACAATCCCTCTTTATTTTTTATTCCTTCATTTTATTTATTATTTATTTATTTTATGAAATGAAATGGATTGTTATTAATAATGTTTCACGCAATTAGGATGATGTATCACACCTGCACTTCCACAAGGGAACTAGGGTCAGACAACCAGAACAGTAATCACATATTTTTGTTGTCCTACCATCACCTTTTACACATCAAGTGTTGTGACAGGTCTAATATTTGTTTTATTTGAAGTTATATATTTCGCTTGAAGTAACATAATGTACACACGTCCTTACAAAAGATTGTTAAAAATGTAATAACTCAAGAAGTTTTTTTTTTGTTATTATAAATAAAGGTAAGATAAACAAACGTTTTATGCATATAAATATGGATAGTACCCGAAGTTGTTGTAAAAAAAATCACCAAGTAAGTTTTGTTGCGTGTGATCCGCACACTGTGACAAATCTAAAAAAAAATACGGAAAAAATAAAATAAGCTTACTACCAATATTTATTGATTTAGAATTGGGGAGCTGAAAAACCCGTGGGCACCTGTTACATGGGACTTTTGAAGTGGATGCAAGGCCAACAAAAGAAAATGCCGTTTGCAGTTCCTGTGTTGCGAGAGCATTCCAATCAATTCAATGATTGCTATTTTTGCATGATAAGTGTCTCCAGATACTCGAAAAAGGATAAACATAAAATAAAATATCCATACTTTTAGTAAAAGCTTCAGTCGTACCAAAACTTGGGATGACGAATGTCGCTTAAAATTTATTTTATACACTATATGTAGACTTTTTCTCTATAATCTTGGTGCCATGAGTGTTGATTTGATGAACAAGGAGAAAGGTTCCATCAAGATGTCCGAACAATAACAATAAGATACCTAGGACGGTAGGATGCAGCTATGATGGCAGATTTTTGTTGGTTCTACAAAAAGGAAGACTCAAAGTCACACAAAAGGCAAAAGAAAGTCATCAACTAAAATAAACCGATTTATTTGGGCTCAAAATACTCTTTGATAGTGGGCTATTTAAAATTAAGGGAAATTTGTTAAAATTGATCGTACTTTGAACTTATATATTTTTAAACGAATTTTTTTGGTTGTTTTCTTATGGAGCCCTTTTGCTGTCACTCACATGTCCGTCTGTCTGTCTGTCCGTCCGTCGTCTGTCACACAGGTTTTACAGCCAAACGGCTGGAGCTACAGTCTTCAAATTTTCACAGTATAAGCAACTTGTTGACCCAAAGCCATACAAATAGTCAAAAATACATTTGGTACGGAACTCTAAATGTACGAAGTCTGACACGCACTTGGCCGATTTTTAGAGGCCTGTTGCAATAAATTCACTTTCAGTTTATAGTTATGTAAGGCAAATGTAATCTAAAAGAAATATTTTTTTTTTGGTTGTATAAAAAATTGAAAATTTGTTCCCTTGATGAACCCTTTCGAAAAACCTAGTTAAAGCATCAGTTTCATTATGTTTTGTTAGTAAAACGTTTCATCTGAATAGATCCTCGTGTTAGCAATTATAACTGTATTGCACACCTACATATTTCTTCAAAAAGAAGGCCTCTGTCCCAGCACTGGGAACGGCATAAGCTGATTAAGTAGGTTATTTTTATCAAAACTTGTTAAAAATTATAGCTAACATTAACACAAGCTAAACCAATTAAATGTTCTTCAAATCGTCAGTATTATCGTAGTGATACGAGACATTAATCTTACACAACATCATTTGAGAAGACTATAATATTGGTTGGAGTGTTCGTGTCGTCGTGAGAGTGACAAAGTTTGCTTCATCGCCATGAAGAAGAATAGCGGAAGACATCTGCTATTCTTCTTCATGGCGATGGAACGATAATATAAGATGTTAAAGGCCCAAAACTTTGTCACTCACGATGACAGGAAAGTTATCTACCTAATCAGGGTCTGGCACGCAAGTCTACTCAGCAAGCTTCCTGCTTATGGCGTCCGAGCTGATTTTTGTAGCTGGATATCCGACTTCCTTAGTGAACGGTCGATCCGAGTAGTCGTTGACGGCTGCTCCTCTGACCTCATGGCTATTGATGCCGGAGTTCCTAAGGGGTCGGTTCTCTCTGCAGCTCTTTTCCTGCTGCACATCACTGCCCTACTTCAGCTTGGTATTGTTGGGTAAGCAGATGACAGTACGGTTTCAGAGAGATACTTGTCCAGCGCAAAAACCGGCGGGTGAGAAGTTCGTTCTTTGAGAGAGGCCATGGTAGAGCGGACAATTTCGACCTTAAGCCTTGTCTCCCAGTGGGCCCGATGACAATCTGGTCTCTTTTAACGCCACCAAAACAGGCGTGTCTTTTTACCGCAAAAAGGAGTCGTTTTGTCCAAACTCATAATTTTTGGGGTACATCTCAGATCGGCTCGAGCTTCTAGGCATGGAGTTGACATCCAGTCTCAACTTCGGCGCCACCATTAAGTACAAAGCCCAAACTGCTGCTAAAGCAAAGCTGGGCATCCTAAATAGAGTGCGGCGATACTCCACACCTGGACAGATTTTAACCCTTTACAAAACACAAGTCCGATCCTACATGGAGTATTGCAGCTACCTTTGGGATGGCTCGGCTAAATACCAACTTGCTGCACTTGACTCGGTGGAACGCAGAGCTAAGAGGCTCATTGGTGACGTAAAACTGGTGGATGCTAAGCTTCACAGCTTGGCTCATCACCGCGAGGTTGCCTGCTTGTCGGTCTTCTACAGAATGTAGTTCGGAGAGTGTACCCAAGAACTTCACGACCTCATCCCATCGGCCCCCTTCTACCATCGGACATCTAGACGCACGGTAAATTACCATCCCTACCTTGTTGCTATTCCATGGAACTCTCTACCTGCGTCTAAAATATTATATTTCACGAAGGCGGGTTTGCTCATAGAAACAACTCGCACGTGAATCTACGCACACACCTAATGCGCGTAGATTCACGTGCACGTTGTTTCTGTGTGCGTTAGCTATTTTCTATGTCGCCGAGCGCTCCAAGCTGAAAAAGGCGTACCTACCTTGGTAAACCTTTAAGACCAACCCGCCTTGGTGAGATAGAACATCTATGACAAATATAATGTCGATGACGAAGAAATGACTACCTAGACAATTAGTGTAGAAATTGCTAAGGTCTTTCTTTTTGCATTTTTTTAACCATTGATAGGCTCACACTTCACCTGATGGTAAGTGATATTGTGTTCGACGATGGAGCACGCTTTGAACCCCCTGGTTTGAATTCCATTCTTTAGTTGTACGCACAATGAATGTGTTCACAAAACGATTTGTGCGTGTGGATGGGATGTCCATCACGTACCAGTGGCAACCAAGTAGTTACCAGGTAAGGGGTTCTTATTGGTTATGGTCTAGGAATCCATCATAGAGTTACCTATGACCTATTTGAAACTATTAATAAGCACCCGAGGAACCCTAGACGAAAACCTATGGGTTTCGAGAAAATCAAAGTATTCAATTAGGTAGTAGTTTCAAAGAAAAATGATGTTCACTAAAAATCTCGGCTGCTTATTTGCTTTATTGTTGCAAAAAGGTCACACTATCACGTCCTGCCGGGATTACATCGAGTTACCAAAAACCCTGTATATTCAAGAACACGTGACTCATAAGAATTATTCTTATCTAAGAGCTAATGACCTATCTAGGTATATGAAGAAAATTAAGTTCTTAGATGTCCCTACCCTAAAGGTGACAACGGAACCCTATTACTATCTACGCAGTTTACTTTATGTCAAAGGGCTTTATCTTTTTAACAGTTGAAAGGTAGGTACAGGAAAAGAACAGGGAAGTGTCTTGTCTTTGTACATTGGTGTTGCATGAAGTTTTAATAAATAAATGTCCTAATGAACTGATTTTGAGAAAAACGCATTTAAAGTTCCGAAGTTATGTTTTTTTTTTCTGAAATCAAAGTATACAGTAACTGGAATGAAATAACCTTACAAACCTTGAATAAAATAAATACAAAAACAACAATTGTAACATTCCGTGTTCTTTGTCGGTGCCCTTCAGTTATATTTTTTTGTTTGTTTTGTAAACGCCAAATTTAAGCGGTAGTGAGCAAGGCACTGCTCGCAGAACAGATGGTCGATGGGGACGAAAAGTTCTGGAGTGGCGACCGCGTACCGGTAGACGCAGCGTTGGAAAGCCTACCACAAGGTGGACCGATCACCTAGTGAGGGTTATGGGAATCCGAAGAATGCGAGACGCACAGGACCAGTCGTTTTGGCGACACTTGGGGGAGGCCTATCTCCAACAGTGGTCGTCTTCCGGCTGAAACGATCATGATGAAGACTCCGAGCGAGTCTGGGATTGTATTTGGTTGATAGCCATTGGCTCACACCCTTTCACATTAGGGTTTTAACAGAACTAGCCAAATGTGGGTGTACCTGCTATAGGCATATCTGCCTGAAATGGGACTTTAGTTAGAAGTGATTTTAAGTATGTGTTGGTGGAACAGAATCATTAGCGCCAGTCCGACTTACACTACTTAATTGGTATTCCTCAGTTTCAACAATATCAGATTAAATAGACGGACTTTTAAGACTCCTATTCAAAATCTACTGTAGGTAATCAGCCTCACTGACTGGCAAGTCTATTAAAACCATCCTACGTACTTTAGGCGGCGAAACACGTGCCTGTAGCTGGCACAAAAGTATGCGAGTAGCTTGCACGCCATCGATAAATGACTTTTATTTTGTAAGTAGCTATTATATATAACACTTAGACGTCAATATATATTTTTGTCAGTTTAAGCTAGATGAGGCCATACCCTGAGAAGAAACCGAAACGAACTCAGAGGTTAATCTCTTTTAAATAAATGTTTTATTAGAAACGTGTACCTATAGAATATTTTAAACATATTGATAGATAGCTATCAATTAAGGTAACATAAATTATTCTATTTCTATAATCTATATTAGATACGAAATTAGATAATTATGTAGTAGAGTACATTTATCTATCTTAGGTTTATTCAATGAAAATGTTACGAGACAAAATGTTAGGGTTATTACTTATTAGCTTTATTTTTATTTATTGTTGATATTAAAATCGGAATAGTTTCAAACGTATTTTTGGTTCGTCCACGCCTGCTTTACAAAATGCTAGCTACCCCCTTGGCTACAGTAGGATACTATTGTTTTTGCCTTGTAGGAAAAAAACTGTAGGTTGCTGTGTGCATGTAATGTGCATAGTGTGGTATTTGAGCTGGGCGTTATAATAATGTTAGTGTTCCAGCTCTATTTTTAGATAACATATTTTTGGAAGAATAAAATAAAGGTTTATGGAATAATCTTTCTTTCATTTATTGTACCTTGTAGCTGTTTTCCATCACTTCCTACTTACATAGACCATTCCATGATACTTAGGTACTACATCATTGATTTGAGTAGGATCTATATACCTATAACACTGAGCGGTTGACTATCAAGCTAAAAATTTTTCCATGCTTAGCATTTTACTGAAACGCGGTAATAAGATTTTCAAGCATAAAGATGCTCTAAATCTAAATCAGTAAGACTTGGTGAGGCGGTCACTGATGGTCACCACCCACACCATGTCAGGTCATCTGACATAGCTAAACCGGTACAGATTTTACACAAATGTACTTCAAAGGCACAAAGCTTACCTGCTTGTAAAGTCATTCAGACCTTTTCAAATTATTTAAACAATGGCATTATTTTACTATAAGTATTTCATTAGATCTGGAATGAATTTCCTGATCAAACCATCACAATCTATACAATTATTAAAAATTACTGCTAAAGTAGGTGCTACAATGTTTACCTATAGAAGACTTAACAACGTCAACATCGTCTTTTTAACATTTTTAAAGTATTATAACTTTTAATCACTTCATTACAAGTGACATTGGAAATTAAATGGTATTCACAAACTGGAACGTTTTCTATAAGTAATTTTTCTGTCATTTTATCATAACCAGTTCTGATTGGTGGATGTCATTATGGCATGCGTTTATTTCTCTGTGGTCGGTCCCTCATGTCTGAGGATCGTGGTCAGCATCAGGGTTGCATCTGGAGCGGATAATTTGCCTCCTCCGGTTTCTGTCCAGCGCGTCTTTTAAGATTGTACCTACAGAATTTGGAGGAGGACGAGCCTTTTACTTGGTCGGTCGACATCGGTCCATCGACACGTCGCCTCCTTTACAGCTCGTGACAGCACATTACAAAATGAGGATCCCTGTGGCTACCTCATATCATTATCAGCCTTTTAATGTCCCCACTGCTGGGGCACAGGCCTCCTCTCTGTGAGTGGGTGTGGGCCGTAATCCACCACGCGGGCCCAATGCAGGTTGGTGGATGTCACATGTCTTCGAATTTTTGGTTATAGAACATCCCGGTTTCCACACGATATGTTCCATCGGTGATGGAATAATTTACACAAAGTAATGCGCCTGCCTGGGTTTGAACTCACGACTTACAACTTGTAAGTCGCGGCCGTTACCACTGGGCCACCACTGCTCTACTACCACCTAATCCTTTGCTACCAGCTAATTGTAAATCCTTACTGAGCCGTAACGATTCAGTATTTTACTATCGAGGCTCTTGAACTTTCGTCTATTTGTATTGAAAATCTATATTTAACTCTGCAAGTGAGTCCTGAACGAGATCTAAGTTAGTAGGTATTACCTGTTATAAATATTTCGAGTTATGGAAGTTTCAAGAAGTCCTTTTGGTAGGTAACTACTTTCTTGTGACAAGGTCTTTGAGAAATCGGCAACTGAATCCTGTTGAACTAAGACAACAGCTTTAAAAAGTTCGCAATCTCATAAGTCGAGTATGTGTGGATAAGTCAGTGGATGGTTAGAAGATTGGCTGAAGCAGGACTGTCTGCACATCGCCCGGCAAATGGTACAAAATTCACCCCAGCTTATCTTATCGATAAGCTGGGGTGGATTTTCGCCCGGCTACAATTGGCCAGGGTACATTTAAATTGAAGAATGAACAGTGGCGGCTGGTTGTTATGTAGGTACTCAGATGAGTGCAGAATGACTCTACATGGTCACTAGGACCTACAGGTCATCAGAGCGATTTGCGCAATGCTGCATATACGAACGTGTTGGTTTTGGATCCACCTCCAAAAGATCGAGAATTCATGCTAAAATTAATATGGTCCATAAAAAAACCAACAAAGTGCGTATCGGACTTCTCACATTTAGGGAACTTTCGGAACCGTCAAAACGATTAAGAGCTCTAATTAAGGCTAGGGGAAGAAATACCTTATTAATATCTAAATAATTTGATCAATCATTTTGGGTGTCATTTTTATTCTCTCAAGCGAAATTTGATAATTTTACATGTAAGTACGTGGGTTTTTGTGCCCTAAAACTCTGTATAGGAATTCGGTACACTGTTTTGATATCATTTGAAATGAACTGAAATAAACCTTTAATTAGCGTAGGTTTTTTTTTTCAATATATATTCATATTCAAGAAAAAATCTGCCTCAACTGAAAAAGTCAAAGTATGCGATTTGGTTGATCTCAAGTGTAAATAGGGTAAGAAAATAAAACCACTTCTTAACAATTATAATTGTTTAAGTATTGACCTCAAACTAAATAACAGAGTAGGTACAAATAGAACATATTACCCAATTTTTTTAAGACTTCGCTAAACAGAAAATGCATAAGTACATATATACCTATTTTTTTACTAAGTTGTTACAAGTTTTAATGTAGTACAGTTCAAAGTTTTTAGTTTACAATAGTCTTCATGTCGTTTTCACATTTCTTTGGACACGTGTAAGAGATGCCATTGCTCGGTTAACTCTGCAACTGCTCTGCATTGCACGGACGAGGCAGACCCGGTCACGCCCGGCCAGCATTCTCCAGATCTGGGAACAGCGTTCAAACATGTCAATAAAATGCTCACACAACTAGTAGGTACCTACGACTGATGTTGCCTGTGATTAATCAGAATGGCAACATTTGCGCGATCCCGAAAATTATTCCACGGAAATGTAAAAACATTAATTACCCTCCTTCTTGGGCAGTAAAAATTATTTTAATCCAAGCCTTATTTCAAATTGTAACAGAATCTGTTCAGACATTGAGGTATGGTTGGATCACCATCTTCTAACCATATACCCCTTCCACCCCTTTTTCTGAATTAAGAATTTGAAGTTGATTAGGTAGGTATTTGTTTAATAAGTACTACTTTAGCCCGAACACCTATCAAACTATGGCATTTAAGTAGAGTTTGCCTCGTTCTTAACTCCAAATTCTCAATCTAGAAACCGGCTCACAGACTTTTACATTTATAATATTAGTAGAGTAACTGGATAGTAGAATCCAGTATTATCATGAACATTTTAGCTTAGCTCTATGTGTCCCACTGGTATATAACTATTACTATCAATGTAGCAATTGACCCGATTGACTGGTGTGAGCAGAATTAGCTAATAATTATAATTACACTAAAGAATACACAGTGCAGTATCGAAAGATATTGAACAGTATGTTCTCAAGTGTGTATCATTCAGTGTGTCCTCTAGTGTATCTTAAGAATATCATTCAAGTATAAAAGTGCGCTTACAAGGTTAACTAATATTGTGCATTTTTTTGGCAATTACAATACAATGCTGACACTGCCCAGAGTTGCCAAAATGCTATAAAAGCCTAGAATTTAACAATAAATGCCTATGTAAGTGCATATGTACAGTATGAGCCACAGTTCTTTTTGTTGGTACCTACATGAAGTTAGCTGCGGGCCGAATGTCTAATTAAAAATTTACCTTGGTAGGTACGAACTTTGAAAAGAAGTAGGTACGTATATCCACTTCTTTTTCAAAGTCTGCAGCTAACTTCACACACAAAGATCCGTAGCGCGCACTGTAGAAGCATTATAAAACACAATAAATCCTCTGTCTTCTCTTCAATCTTCGTTCTTCCGAACTCTTCAGATGAATTTCTCCTCGTCAGCTACGTGTATTCTCAAGCAATAACATCTCATAATGTGTGTTAATTCCCCAAGAATACGCGTGACCTCCAAGTAAGATTTAGGTTTCCTCGTCTTATCAGCTACCAGCTCCAGAGACGTTCCACTTGCAGACGATAAAATCAACATAATTCTACTTTGCAGTTCTTAAAGCCGGTTGCAGGCTCAACTAAGTTCGTTTAGGTTACCTCGAATAGCTGTGGCCATTTTTGACTGTTAGCTATGCGAGCTAGGCTAAATTATGCTTAGTTTAGCTCTTGATCTGAAACCGACTTTGGGCCAAAGTCTCACAGATAGGAGTTTCACTTGTGACACATTGGTGAGTAGCGTAGCTCGAACAAAGATCAGATAATTCATGCAAAGTTGCACTAGTGTCTAAAATCATGCGTTGGTTTGCTAGAGCCTAATACCTAGGTCGCAGCGAATCACCTACCTATGTGTCTTCAACCTTTGGTACACAATAGAATACTCGTAGCTCTCATCCAATGAAATAAGAGACTAGACACACAAAGAAACAACTTAAATACGCACTAAGTAAAATAAAATATCTTCAAGTAAGCTTCTCCGCTGAATATTTCGGCGAAGCAGATGATAAGACTACGGACGGGCCCGAACGCAGGCGAAAGCAACGCATCGGTTTTAAACGACGTTTTCGAACGCGGTCGGAAACGTACGTAGCCGATGGCCCGTAGATCCTTGTCAGACCTTCGAGATAGGTACTTGTTCCAGTAGGTACCTAAGTAGATTCATGTGTGTCTAGTTCCTAGCTTTCTTCAGACGATCAATGGCTTTGGGCCTATGACGTGCAATGTCATCATGATCCCGTTGCGAAAAGGGGATAATATTATTCGTCCAGTAAAGCTCCGTCTCTCTCACAAAAGAACCATGATGGCATTGTCGCGTCAAAATAAAATACAGGATGTGCTTTTGAATTCAAGTTTGAATGGAGTCTGTTTAGACCAAATATTACCAAATAACTTAAATAAAATAAATGTGTTAATTAATAAAACTCAACCAGTAGGTATCAAACACACATCTTGTGTGTACAACTACGGACAAGAAGAACATGTAAATCAATGATTTCATTCATAAATTGTCACAAAATAAACTGTCAGAGAAAATATTAGAACATCATCAAATAAAAGACAAATATCTAAACAATGACACAATCAATATTTATTTATACTTATCTGCTAGTCTTATCCGGGTTATAACCCGGGTCGAATTTTCCGACAAAGCGGGACTAATCGCGGGTGGGAGTGCGTCGGCACGAACAAGCTCGCAGCCGGTAATCCGGCCCGCACGCCGGACCAGTCCCCGTGAACCTCCGGATTTACTGCCGGACGAAACAGACACACAGCTGATTGTCGAGATTAAACACCGTGCACCCGGACCACCGCGTTTTAGAGAGATTTACCATTGTTTGGTAAACAATCTGCGATTTATTGAAACTCTTGAGTGTTTTCAAATTGTGCACTGGATACTCGTGCTGCAGAAGCCTTTATATTCTGCTTTTAAGTTTCTTTGAGAAGAACATAGATATATTATGAAAATATTTCACCTAACTTATTAAATGTTTGTGACCTCTAACTTTTAACATTTGATCTTTAAACTTCTTTGTGTCAAGTACTCTCGTATGAATGGACCAACTGTTAAGATTTATCTTTCCATTCATACCGCTTTAAGCTCTTTTGATCGCATTATGAGAAAATTGTCACAAAAGACTGCAAAGTTTTGAAGAGAAAAATGTGTAACACCTTTTTATTCGATGTTTGTTGGGTGGCACGATCTTTAACCGACAATCAGATATCAAACGGCGTTCGCCCGATAGCGGAGGTTTTATCTGGCCTCCGTTATCTGAGGGCTCTTTGATCCGTGCGGCCCGCTTTGAAGTCGCACGCGCCCTTTGTCCGCACCGCGCCTGCCGCCTCCGTGTAACCTGTACAGACGATTAAGGTTATTTAGGAAGATACATTAAGATGACATCGTTATTAACAATTATAGATAGGTAGATATTATTACACAAAATATTTTGCATCAAAATTATTTTTAATTGCTTTTCCCTGCCAAATTACCTTTTCATCTTAATTTTAAAACAACAATTTTGATATAGGCAGCTGAATTACAGCAGATGATTACTTCTGTTGTCAATATTTCACGGTAGCAATTAATTAATGTAGGTAATGGTCGGTTTCAGTGGCGAGCGAGCCTATTAAACTGAAATGCCAATCAAAACAAACAATTGAAATTTCAATTTTTTGCAATGACATGCATCTGTTTTTTATTTATTTCTACCTACCTATTTAACTTTTTTTTTTCTTTCCTTTTTTTTGTTAAACTTGTTACTAACATAGAAATATAAGATCTACTAACACTATCGATAAGGGTTAAGACTTAAGTTAGCAAAATCATATTGTTGTGTATGTTATAATTTGTGGCAAATAAATACTTTTTCTTTCTTTCTTTCTTTTCTAAATCACGACATGAGGTCACGAGTGCAAAATAAAATGACATAAAGCTGGTTGCAGGCAGAGCCGTAGCGAAGGGGTTTTATGGGAAAATAATTGTGGGGATTATTTCGAATAATATGATGAATCGAAGAATTCAGCTGTTTATAAGGAAGGAGTTTTAATTGTTATATTGAATATGATATGTAAGTATTGATTGACTTAAACATGTTCAGAAGTCAAGAAGACCAAAAATTTATTGACCAGAACAGATCAAGTAACATTTTTACTTTCTCCCTACCTGTAACAACAGCTGCCTTACGTCAAATTCAAGTCTAGCTACGGCCCCGGTTGTAGGACGGAGTGAAAAGTAGAAAAGTCTCATAAATATGAAAGACAATTAGCGAGCAGTCTGTCTGCTTACCACCTGTTGGATGCAGCGCACGGAAAATTAACATGAAAGTTTTAGTGGAGGTGGTTTTTTTGTGGTATGAATAATGTCCGAAAAATGCATGACTGAAGAAGCAAAAAGAAAATCTGTGTAGAGCTTTTCACATAGGTAGGGGGTGGCCTTTTCTGTTCCTTTTTGGCGAATACTAATATGAAACTAAAAGAAGGGAGGTAATCACTTTATCGTAAAAGTTAATCAATGACCAATTTTTGAATCTATTCATCATAATATTGTTAGGTAATCATTTCTCATCTATCCTCCTACTCTTATGGCAATTATTTGAGACACCTATACATTCTGGTCCACCACAAACCGCATTTCGATTTAATCTCCATTTTCAACCAATTAGTGAAAACCGATCGCTCGTATCAAGCCACAAAACTGCTCAATAAATGTTAGCAAACACTGCACTGTGCTCCAGTCACCAGAGGGCCTAGTGTGAGTTTTTTAACGCACTCGAACGCGTTTGCGTAAACTTCAATTTGTACTAAAACTGTATAAGCGCCGCCTGGTGACAACAGCGGGTAACCTCTTTTTTCTATACGATTTGACATAAGCGAACGTTTACGCAAACGAGTTCGAGCGCGTTAAAAAACTCACACTAGGCCCACAGATCACTGAATGGAACCTATAAACTATTTACATAATTTGACACCCCTGTTTCATTTACCTACACACGGGAATCAGACAGAATCAGCAACAACAATCAGAATTAAATCTTATCCCATTTTCATAGAGTTTATAATAGTTTGATGAGATAGTTTCATGTTTAGCTGGCTGCTATATTATCGTTTTATTAGGTGTTAAAGTAGTGATTATGCTTTTATTACGGTTTTATGATTTTTAATGTTATTTTTCTTCTTTAACCGACTTTCGAAAAAGGAGGAGGTTCTATGTTCGACTGTATGTATGTTTTTTTTTTTTTTTTTAATGTATGTCCGCCGATTTCTCCGTCCGTTGTGGACCGATTTTTAAAATTCTTTTTTTATCCGAAAGAAAATACTCCCGAGGTGGTCCCATATAAATTTTATCGCAATTGCTTAAGCGCTTTTTGAGAAACTGAACAAAAACGAAAAATACGTTTACCTCGATGACGTTTTGGTGTACTCCAAATGATTAAATTCCACGTTCCATGTTATTGGGGTTTTCAATTGTGGGGTATAACAACTAAAAAGTGAAAAATAAAAAACTTTTTTACAAAAAAAAACAACCGACTTTCAAAAAAAATACACTAAAAATTAAAAAATACTTAACTTTTATTTCCGAAGTCGGTGTCAAATAACGAAGAAGTAAATTACAAACACCGACTTCCGAAATAAAAGTTATTTTTTAATTTTTAGTGTATTTTTTTTGAAAGTCGGTTGTTTTTTTTGTAAAAAAGTTTTTAACTAGAATTTTCCGCAATTTTTTTTATTTTTTTATTTATTTATAAGTACAGGAGCTTTACAGTTTAAATTGTTTTTGTACCATTAAACCAGAACTGGTTTGTATTGGTACTCACACACGCCATTACACTGCTTAATCACTATGACTTAACTACGAATCACAACTAAATAATATGCCTAAAATAAACAATAACCGGAATAACTTTGGGGGAGAATAACTTTTCACAAAAAACGTAAACATCTTTAATCACCAAGACTGAACTACCAATTACAACTAAATAGTTTTCGTAAAATAACATGTGGGTAATAACTTTTCGCAAAAAACGTAAACATCTATAGTAATGTGGGTACGAGAATAATTTGCGCGCTACGCACAAGTGTACAAGTTATACGCACATCCGAGTATCTGCTCAGTGACGCACTTATTGGCCGCTCATTAGAAAACAAGTTCATATAAACTTATACAGGTTGATCACTTATTGAATGTTGATGTATTGGTAAATTGAGATTGCATTTTAATGTTTTTATATAACTTTAATGAATTTTCCTGTGCTAGTTTTTCAGGTAGTCCAATGTAAATGTGTAATTTATAAATTGAGTCTTGCTGCCTGAATAAATAAATGTTATTGTTATTTATTATTAAAAATAATATCTAATTATGGTAGGTAATCTATGGATTCGTAATAGTATTTTTTGTATTTTTGTTTATAATTATTATTATTAATTTCGTTTTTTTTATGTTTGCCGGTATTTCATTCATTAAGGTGGGAATCAAATATTTCATCATTCGGCTACCGTAATAGTTTCTAGTCCGAGGTACAATTAATTTATTGTTGGTGATACTTCTGGTGGTTATTTTAAGAGCTATGGGTCTTTGAGTGCTTTTATCACTAAATTGTTCAATAACTATGGCCAAGTTAAGTCTAGTTTGTACTGGCAAAATTTTGCAATATTTAAAGAGTTTAATAACGTTTTCCTTACATTGGTGTTTTATTTTTCCGGGTACTATGAGCTTTAAAAGTCTAACTTGGAGTTTGGAAATTCTTTCCATATACGATTTAAATGTTCGCCCGTAACTCGTGATTCCATATGCAATAATTGACTCCGCTAAAGCAATGTACATGTTAAGAAGGACTTTGAATGGAACTTTAGGTTTTAGAATGTAGAATTTTGCCAGTATGGCTCGCATCTTTTCACAGACTGAGTCTACGTGAAAACCCCAGTTGAATCGGTTGTCTACGACTAAACCCAGGTAGGTGTGGTGCGTTACTTGCTCGATTGCCTCACATTGACATGTACCTGAGGGAGAGGAGTGGAGACAGCTATGACTATGGGCGATTATCTTAACAGGAGTAAATTGTTTTAGATGGCTAGATTGAACATGAATGATTTTGGTTTTACTTGCATTAAGAACCAGTCCAACATCGTGCGCCCATTTGGAAACTTGAGTGAAATCATCCTGCAGCCATTTAGCAGCTACATTTACATCTTTATGGGTGGCCACCAGGCATGTGTCATCTGCATATTGATAAATAGAACAGTGATTGACCACATGTTCCATGTCGTTGACATTTGTTAGGTAGTGTAACGGTCTAAGTACTGAACCTTGGGCCGTTCCTTCAGTGACTTCAATGGCATCACTGGTTTCATTATTGATTTTAACATTGTATTTACGGTTGTGGAGATAGTCCTTGCACCATTCAAGTATAGGTCCTCGAACTCCAGAGTTATCTAATTTTGACAACAACGTGTCATGTCTAAGCGTGTCGAAAGCCTTGCGGAAGTCAATGAAAAGCAAAATTACATGATGTTTATCATTAAGAGATTCATTGACCTCATCCGTGAATTTCGACAACAGCTGTGAGGTTGATTTACTGGGTTGAAAACCGTATTGTGTGCTCGACAACACCTCATTTTTCAAATAAAAGTCTTGAATTTGGTTACAAACAAATTTTTCTATTATTTTATCAATAACTGGTAGAATAGTGATTGGCCTGTAGTTAGCATAATCGCAGAAACTGCCTTTTTTATGTATTGGCCGCACTATACCTGTCTTGAGTACTTCCGGGTATTTGCCTTGATTTATACTTGTATTGATTAATTTAACAATGACGCCTGTCATCTGGTCGCATATGGATTTTATGTCAACGCACCTAATATTATCTACCCCTGGAGCTTTATTAGTATTAAGGTTTTTAATTTATTTATTCACACTGGTTTTTGTCGCTTTCTTGAAGTACATTGATATGTTATTAGTTGTTTAATAGACGTTGGTTACATTTGGGTAAAATCTTTATAACACTGTTTCTGAATTCTATGGCAAAGTGGTCAGCTATAGATTTTATTTTTATATTATTCTTTTTGAAGGCTCTTAAAATGGTTTCGTCAACCGAATTTTTGTTGCGACCAGATAAATTATTTAAAATTTGCCATAGTATTCTAGGGTTCTTTTTATTATTATTTATCTGTTCCATATAATATTTATTCCGACATTTTTCGATTGTTTTATGTGTCCTGTTTCTTATTTTATTATATTCTAATCTGAGTATTTTATTAGTTGAATCGTTTTTCCATTTTATAAATGACTAATCCTTTTTTTTACACATATTATCAATTGTATTGTTTATCCAGGGTTGTTTGTTTCTTTTACTGTTTTTATTTATTTTTCTCATATATTTTGAATCCTCGTAACATTTATGAAATAGATTTTTAATGCACTCGTAATTTTATTTGGAAAAATCTGTAGTATCTATTTCGCTCCAGTCTATGTTGTTAAGTAATGATTTAACTTTGGCATTATCAATTTGTTGAGTGATTTTTGGAACAACCTGTATTCGTGTTGGGTCAAGTCCCACAAACGACAGTATTACCATGCGGTGATCTGCCATTAATTCGGAGTCACACTATTACTCTTTTATACCTTTTCATCATTATAATAAAGTATAAAATAGTATGACAGTACAAAACTAGCTCCACAATCCTTTTGTATTTTACGGCATCCGCGCCGCGTGGCGATTACAGTGTCGTTCATTTATCCGCTTTTATTGTTCCAACTAAAATATTATGACAAGTAACAGCATGTTCACATTGCCTATAAAACTACAACCTTTTGTTTTAAATTTTTATATGAAATTGCTAGCTTTTAATTGTGGTATTGTTTTCTGAAAACTGAATTTCAAAATATCGTGTTTCTTCGTGTTATTTCAACAATTTGCGTGAGGTTTGAAACTGGATATTAGGGAAAATAACAATTGAAGTGTTGACTATGTTTTCAATATTAGAAGAGACAGTAGATTAGACACAAACAAACAGACTACAATAGTCAGTTCATTAAACATTACAAACTAAATAAACAGGATCATTACGTATTTTAATTATTAACAACATATTTAGTCAAAAGAGCGTCAGTTCACGCGATAGCATAAAAATGTTTTTCGAGCATTTTTCCGCGCTATTATACAGAAAGCTTTACCATTTGGCCGCTTACGATTCTTCCCGGGGCGTGCGGTCGCGGTCGCCACAAAAGCAAAATTAATTTTAAAATACACCAAAAGAAATTAACTTTGAGTCGAGTCTGGGGGAAAGGTGAAAGTTCCCAACGAGAGAGCACTCGAAACGACTTAAAAATATTAAAGCGAACGTAAATGCGAGCCGCGCCGGGGACAATCCCATGTTTATATTGTTGCTTTGTAGTCCATCATGTTTTTTGTAAACCTGATTTTTAAAAGGCTTCTGGGTAATTTTGGCAATAAGTGCTTAGGGTTTATTTTGTTTTTTATTGTAATTGTTTTCTTTTTGTTTTGGATTAATTTTGTAATGGGCGATTATTGTTTTGGTTTCTTTTGTTGGAGAGAAAGAAAATGAGTTGTTAATGCTTATTCTGTGAATTTAATTGGCTACATTGAAGTCGACTTAAAGGTTAGACGGATCTTTTACCCAGATTTATATCTAGATTTAATTTAATTTAATAGATTTAATTAACATCATAAGTTTATAAAACTTTCTTAAGACGAGACTCACATTCTGATGTGAGTCTCGTCTTAAGAACACTATCAGAGTCACACTATCGATAAGTAAATCAAAGTCCAAATCAGACCCAGAAACGAGCATCCAAAATTAATTAACAAACTGTAAGAGCAGTATTAGCAGCTCCTAAGTTTTTCTCAGTTGAGCAGCGTCTCATATTTCAGACGTTTTAATTTAGCGTAGCGCTCGCTCGCTCCCCGCGGTGTACTTAAGCAGTCTGGGACATTATAGACTAATTTTTATATGCCTTTTTGCAAGAGCTAAGGATAATCGAACTGCCAATCCTGACTAAGAACAAAGGAGACTAGCGGAACTATTAGAACGCTTTTAATAAATCAGCTTTATGGAAGATACAGTGTTTTGTTTTTGTATGCTATCTTCCCTGAGCGTGTTTCGGATGGAGGATTTTCTTTAAAATATTTATCGAACAGGTGGGTGATTAAAAGTTCTATGGACTTGGTTTTAGACGAGATTTATGATTGGAGATAAAGTTGTGTTTGAAAGATGTTGTGTGCTAAGTTAAAGTCAAAATGCTTGTTTTTTTTTGTGATCGCCATTCATTAACCTTTTTTATTGTTGTTAGGGTTTATGACGATTGAGTGGTTAAACGGTTAAGAAAGGAGGTAATATTTTCTAGTATGACTGTAAACTTATAAACTACGTAACATAAAAAAAACAATTAACTATAATAAATTATAATAAATATTAACACCCCATATTAAATAAGTATCATACCTACAATAATATTTGAAGGACTGCTCAATGAGACATAGTTTGTAGGCAAAGTCAAGATAAGAATCCCAATGGATTCTGCTTGAGTAAAATACTTTCTAACTCTCGCCTTTTTAATTTAGCTGCTTCCAAAATAAAACAGAAACTCAAAAGACACTAAAAAAAATAAAAATCTTAAACCACAAAATATCCACCTAACGCTCAACTCTTCATAAAAAAAATATGCATAATAATATCTAATAGCGAAACAAAAATGAGTGGCAAAGGGTTCGCAGGTGGCAGGTGGCAGCACTGTAGCAGGGCCCAAGACCGACAGGTAATTACCATGCAAATGAACCGAGACACGCAACGCAGCGTTTACCCTTTGGTTGCTCAAGATATCTAATTTGCAGCCCTGGAACACCGCGGCAAGGAGATAGCTAGGTATTCCTCTTTATCGTCTTCTTATTAGATATTAGTTTATATTTTTTTGCTTTAGTTTTTAGTTTCAGCCGATGTTGTGGCTGACGTCAAAAGAAGTTGTTTGTGAGAACTGACAGTGGAATTAAGTGGATAGGATATTGTGGTCTTAATGAAAGTTCCTAGATATAGGATAGTATTTAATTGTGTAGCTTTGATTGGAAAATAGGATTGAATAAAAAAACAAGCTAAAATATAACGTTTACGCTTATAACGCTTTTCCTACCTAACGCTTATAACGCTTTTTCTACTCCCGCCCTTCTGATACGCCTTGCAGGTTGCATCTCAGGAGACTCCTCAAATCCCCTCCTCACAGTACTGATTATGAGTACTATTCTTACTCCTTCACTACGCACGCAGTACGGTTGTGGTATTCTCTGCCGCCTGAAATTAGGGACTGCCAGACTCTTCCAGTCTTCAAGAGGAGTGTCAAAGAACACTATCTTTCCATTTCGTCATATTTGTTATAAGTATGTATTATTTATTTCATAATATTATTTAGTATGTATTATAGTCATATTTATTTGGCCTTTATATGTATTTGTATATAAGATGGATGATGTTTGTATTGGTATGTTATTTTATTTCATTGTTTTATTTTCTGATTTTATGTATTATTTTTCTCCTTCTGCTCTAACACACAGTGTGCACTTCTCTTTTTTGCAACTTTCCTTTCGCAGGTATGCTGGAAGAGATTTCATCAATAATAAAATAATCATCACCTTTGTACATACATATATATTTTTTTCTGTTTCCTTCTTGTCAGTTTGTTTGTGTTTATGTGTGTAACGTGAAGTGCTACTAACATAGTCTACCCTTATAAACACAAGTTTTGTTTATATTAAAATATGTATGTTGTTGTTGTTGTTGTATGTATGTATGGTTATGGATATGTTCGTTTATTCATTTGTATACATATATTTCTTACATTTTTAAATATTTCCATAAAAAAAAATTTTGTATAAAAATAGTAGCCACCGGTATCGGGAACAGGATCCAAGCTACCGGCTGTCAGGGCTCCAGAGAGATAAACCGCCTAACAATGCGAGCCGTGTCCAGAAGTACAGCTTTCTGAATCAAGCCCTTGATCCATCCGGCTAACTACAAATTGTTAAATAAATAAATAAAATACTTAAATATTTTAGGTGGATAATAAAAACATGCCATGTGCAACCAAACTTTTTGTACAAACCTCGTTTGACCAAAATTCCGTGACGTCTCTTCAATTCACAAATGGAACAGTGTTCCGAGAAGTGACGATACGCCTTTTCATCTCTTGCCTTCCTATTCAGAACTTCCCGATAGCGATATTATGATTAAATACTCATATTTGCCATGACAGTTATTTGTTACTGAGCGAATTACGCTGAATATAATTGTCAATTTTAAAAATTCATCATTAATGAAACAACAAGACGAATTGTGAATTTCAAGAAAATACAAATTGGGATTGTACCTAATTTATATTGTCCTTGAAAATAAATATATCGAATATCAAATAAATTATCGAGAAGTTCTGAATTGGACGAACTGGTCTTGATAACGCTGCGCTTGTTGAGATCTTCATTCATCGCCTGGTTCATCGTCCTTCTAGATCCAACCTATAAAACAAAACAGAAAACTGTTAAAATCTAGACATTCATTTATGTTTTATTTGCATCATTAATTTTACAAGTAAAATCGTCCCCACACTTGAGTTTATCAACCTGTATCAACTCATGACAATTTGCTTCCGTCATTAATCAAACTAACTTGATTTAAATTATGCGGTGACATGTGACTTGAAGCTGAAAACACAAGTCGAGTGTGCGCGGTGACGGGTCGCCGCGCCACAACCACGCCACAACCACGCCACAGCCACACCGTGCCGAGACACATCAAAGGGTAGGTTGCCCCGAAATAATCCCAACGATAACTTTAAATGAATTCATTAATTACACTAGTGTTGATTCGCTAAGAAATACACCCCAGGGAGCCTCACAAATTACCTATCAACAAAATGAAAGCCATCGTAAGGCCTCCAACGTCTATCGGCTTACTCGCTTTTACTAATATCGCGTGAAAATTATTTATATGTAAGCAAAGCCGAGTGATTAGGGCGGTCCCACCGAGCCGAGGTGATGTTTAACCCAATTTCCTAATTCATATGTTTCGATTATTCATTAATGAAGTCATAAAACGCGTTGCTTATTAGAAGGCTTCGATGTGGTAAGCAGAAATAATATTTCACCACGCCACTAGGATCTGAATAAAACTTAACGGAAAAATCTTCGATCAGAAAAATTATACAATTTTATTTATTTTAGGCAGAATAAAATTATATTAAAAATATATAAAGGAAGATGATTCTTCCTTGGCGCAACACGTTTTTTTCTTCCATTCTGTCCTGTCAGCCGTCATGCTATCACTAACTCCCTTTTCTTTCATATCACTCCTCACACAATCCATCCAAACTTTCATTCGAAATTAAATTGAGAATATTATATATATTAGAAGAATATTATGTTTTCTTAAAAAAGAAACTTTTCTAAATTCTCAGATTAATTAAAACACAAAACTATTCTTACATGTTAAAATCCAGTTCATATTATTCAGCAAATATTATCCGCGAATCCAATCAAATATTTTACAAAGTTAATAAGACGGACGTACTTACCTAATATACCTACATATGTCTATTTAACGAAGGGAAACATCAACTAATAATAAATGTCATGTAGATAATTAAGTATTGAGTCTCGTCCCAAATATAAGTGTGTGCACACGAGAGAGCCCGTCTTCGGGCCGGACGACCGGCGAACGGGCCGGGCCGGCTAATCTCCTCGCATGTTGACTCTACTCAATAACTAACTTCAAACATAATTATCTTCGTCGATTTCCCCTAAAATTGGTGATTCCCTCAGAGGGATCCCCGCGATATTGCTCCGACAAATTTCTTGTGCCAACACGCCGCGCCGGTATCGGGATATTATCGGGGGTCATTGTTTGATTATCTCATTATAGGATGATTGATTCCATCAGGCGTTCATTAAGATGCGAGCTGTGATCGTACGTTTTCCTCTTAATTATATTTACAAACAGTTATTACGGGTAAATAACGTGATTTCTTTATCGGCTCCCTTCGTTCTTGGGAAATGCAAATCATTGTGGTTTGCGGAAATACTTTGTGTTGCAAACGGAACGGGACTATGTGTAGTGGATTGGCCGGTTGTGGGTAGCCAGTGGAAGGCGAGCTCTCAATATGATCAGCGCGTTATCTGCTCGTAAGCGGCATTAAGTGAGACGTGTGCGCGTGCATATTGAAGCCGATGCAATTTCACGACACATCGCGCCGTTGTTGGCGGTAATAAATATAAAATATGTGCGCTGCCGCCGCACCACGCCATCTTGAATACCAAGTGGGCCACACCGACTAACTACAAATGATTTTAAAAAACGTCTTCGCCCGTCCGCCCTCTAACTCGTTTACTGCATTTTATATTCATTATTTTACCGCTACCCGCGCGCTTTTACGACGCATTTAATACTCAGCAATCATATTACGCTGTAGTTTGTGTGTACCTACTGTAATGCTATTACTGCTTTATTAAACAAGTTCAAATATTGTTAGACACAGTCATTTACGTGTATACGACTCGGGCTACGATTCAGTGCTACGCCGTAGCACTTGCTACGAAGCATCTACGACGCTACGCCAAACAGACAAACTTTAAATTACGTAGACTAATTTCGTTGGTTAAACATTACAAAAGCTCAAATAACGTACGTAATGACTAATTTTAAACAGACAGTTAATTATTAATGAAAGTTTCGAGACATTCTATTAATATCCCACGAATGAGTTCAAGGAGACAAATATTTCAATAAAAACTTTTTAGGACAGTGTGAGCATTAAAATTAATTTGATTACACTGCTAAAACATGTGATGTGTTGAAATTAACTTTTAATTTGTTTTGCCATAATTTTATACGGTGAGTTGAGTGACGGCGTGAACAGTTGACGCGCGGCAAGTCGGCGTCCTCTGAAATTAAACAGAATAGGCAGTGGGTGATCCATCAGCCGTCGCGGGAAGAGATCAGGCGGCAAATTTTAATTCTGAATGAAGCTCTTTAAGGGCGCGGTTTATTGCGGGGCGAACTTAATGTTTCGCGTGACTCGAATGCTGAGATATTATTTTAATTTCGCCCCCATCGGCCGCTATCCGAGGTGTCTCCACACCCAACTTTACATATTTTTGAGGGAATAAATCTCGTTTGATGAAAAAGAATTTCAGTGTAAACAGCGCCCGGTTAATGGAAATTTTTGTTTAGTATGCAGCGTGGCGAAATTAGGTGGGAGAGGTGTCTCTTAGGAAACATACGACACCATGACGTGTGCAACGAATACGGATCCTGAAGCAGGTGTGTGTGAGCCCTACGTGTGCCAAATATCTGAGGCTGTAATATTGATTTAAATATCCCTCATGCATAAATCTTAACCAACAAACGCCTGACTCCCTAATTTTGCCAATGAAAGAGACCTCAATACATAATCACGTAACACAAATTACATCTTCCGACATCGTTACTGAATCCTGCTCGACATTTTTACGAACTCGGATCTCACAAAATCCGTCTTACATAAAAACGAGTAAGTCCCGGTGTCCCCCATCAAATGCAACGAATCAAAGGACTCTGTGCCGAAATTCGCAACAATTTTATTATTCAATTATGGTTCAGTGGCGAGCAATATGCCAGCGTGAAAATGACACCCTTCACGCCCGCTCCCTTCAACCCCCAGATTAGGGCCGACTCGATACCGTATCTCGGATAATAAACATGATGGTTAAGGAGATCATTCTATGACACAAACTTGTTCACAAATTAACCAAAACAAACGCGCAGTAAGCTGGTGGTGTTGCGGCGGCTAAATTAAATTTGGATAGTCTCAAAGTTGTGCCGAGCTAGCATGCACGTGCACAAAATGTAGACACGGCTTCGTGACGACGTGGATGTATGAATGTACAGTAATTTCTGGCGGATACATTAGTTAGCTGTTGCATAAAGTTGGACCAGACGCTGCCCGACGAGGAGTCGGAGGGACGCGGTCATTTCTTATCTGCACTCGTCTAGTATATTGGGGAATACATTTGCTCATTTCGCAACACTCGATTGAATTCTCGTTGAGGACGCCGCAAAGAAATATAGTGGAAAGCGTTCGGGCGTCTTAGTCTGTAGATTGCGATCACCTACTGGCTTGCCGCGTGCTAAGTGGATTGGAGTGGGACCTCATCTGTTCCCCGTCAGACGGGCGTGGGGTGGCCCTCACCCCGCTCCCGCCTGCGAATTGCGTTAAATAAAGTCAAATTGAGCAATAAAGGCTGGCTCCCCGCAGTAATGCAATAGAATCGCTGTCCGACGCTCAAACTATACCGCTAATTTACACCAATGGGAAGCTATCGGCCTGTTTCAGGACCCGAGTGTATTTGCACTGATTTTGTTCGGAATTGTCTTGAAAAAAAAATATTTTAGTCGGTTTCTAAAACTATTTTACAGATAATGCTTACCAAAAAACCATAAATAAAGTGTCTATCATTCTAATGCATTTCTTTCCTAAGAATTTCCTCAAGATCTTCACTTCGGTGAAAAAAAGTTTCTTAAGTCAGTTCCCATATGACTACGATTGACACAGTTTAACTTAAAAGCACTCAAATCAGAATGATAGGCAAAATGGGCCTTATAAGTGAAAACAAAGTTAACTATGAGTGACGAGGGTACAAGTTACTTGTTATGAGACATTTGAGCCAAGAAATCATCGCGGCCATTATACTGACTTTAATGCCGTAGGGCTGTCGGGTATCTCTTTATTTTGAAATTAAGTATTTCAAATTGAGTCATAATTTACCGGCTGTACTCTAAAATTCAGAATAAAAAGATTTTTCTTAGCTTGTGGTTGAGACATTTAGTAAGTAATATTAATAATAGTGTGATACTAGTGATAAAACACTTAACTATTTTTTTTAAATAAGATAAAATTCATAGTTTGTATGTTTGCTAAAGATCTCAGGTAGAGAAGCTATATTTTATTATTATTTAATCATTTAATTCGAGTAACAAGACGTATAGTGTTAGTAACAATATACTTACAAACTATGTTAGTACAACATGAACACAGAAACCCATTTGTGACCTGCAGCAGCGGTTCACAAACGCACAATCTAGCCTGCTCACTACCATAGACAGGATACTGTTGGTGCTGCCCCGCACCCTACTGACCAGAGATGGAACTTCAGCAAACATCCCTGATGGGCTGCAGTATCAGGTCAACCCCATCAGCACCCTGAATGCGTTATTGTACATAACGCGAAAAGAAAAATGCACAGTTCCTGTGGGACTGGCCTCAGGAGTGAAATCTAAAATAATCAATTCAACACTACCTTAAATTTCCTAATAACCTTCCTCCATCAAAGATATCACAATATCTTTTCATACTACGAAAGTATTACCATCCCTAAACTGTACAAATAACCCTACAGCTAGGCTCTTGTTCCTCAGATTCGGGTAAGGCGGTTAGGTTTAAAATTCAATTTATTTCAATTTGTGTGTAATCAGAGGGGGGTTAACACAAAAATACGCGCTCGCTTTATATTGCGGGGTAGGTTGATCGCTTAGCGTTAGCTATGGAAATGAGCTCTGTTTCGGAAGACGGGGACTTGTAATTACTTACTAGCTAGTGATCTGTTTCACTGTTGTAGTGTTTGGGGGAGGCGTTTGCGGGTTAAGAATTTGGGGGTATCGATTTAAGTGTATTTGTTGGGGGATTTTGAACTTAAATCGCTAAGTTGAAATAACGTGGGAGAATTAAACTTGTAGAACTTATTTTTGTCCTAGCCAATAAGTAGGCCTTTTTTTTTTTTTTTTTTGGGGGTGGGAAATCATCTTATGACTCTTTCCGCTCTGGGGTGGAGCGGAAGGGCGTGTCAGACTCTTACTGACTAAAACCCACCCCTGTTCCTCCCTGCCCTACGCGCCCGGGGGCGAGGTAACTCTTTCGAATTTATCCTCCACCCCCGGGCAGAATAAGTAGTCCTACTAAATAAAATGAAAAAAAAAAAAATATATATATATTACGTAGAAATAAAAAAAAATGCTTGTCATAGGTTGTTGAAAACAGATCAAGGATCACGGCGGTTCAAAACCTAATTTAATTAACATTTAACGGCAACTTTCACGCCCACCATGATTTGTAGGTCAACACCTACACAGCAATTACGTTTAAAGCATTACCATTTCATGTCTGTCAGAGGTCTTTTAATTAATTTATTTTAGGTTCCTGTTTAATACAAGCTTAAGGAACTACAGATGTTTAAGTTAGAACTTTGTCTTTAGTTTATTGATCTCATCTATCTTAAACTAGCTTCTACCAGCGGCTTCGCCCGCGTGGAATTACTACGTCCCCCACTATAAATTATATTATGCTATTTGCTGTTCCAGACTATAATTTATCTCTTTGCCAAATTTCATCCAGATCCGTTCAGCCGTTCTTGCGTGATTGAATAACAAACATACATCCATCAAAACTTTCACTTATAAAATATTAGTAGGATTGCTTAGACTTACGAATATGCCCTGGTATGGCAAGAAAGACCGAGTCAGAGAACAGAGAAGATGATTGGTCGCCTCTAATCGTCTTTAAACAGAATGCGATCACCACAGCCAACTGTCTATGTTCCAAATAAAACTTTTTATACTTTTATACAGCCAAACTGTCAGTGTCATCACTGTTAAATAATATCGAACAGTTCTGGAATGTGGTTTACATGTGCTGATCGAGTTCAATTTCCTTCGTGCGATTCGCTCTTAGTCCGTGAGCAGAAGACTCAATTACTTCATGGAGAGATACAGAAAACAAAATGGAATTTAAGGCCTCTCTCCTTGAACTGAACAAAACATGCTAATAAAAACCTATTATAATAAACGATTCAACCAAATCCCTCCGAAAATTCAACGTGACACTTGTCACAATAAAAATTCAAATAACTTGTCCTCACACTGAGTTGTTTTTTAAAAGCGTTTTTAATATTCCTGCCGTCTTTGCCGTTCTATAGCAATTCCTTGTTTTAAAACGGGCAAATTGAACTTTTTTTGTTTATACAAGTTGAGAGCAGTTGGAGCGTGGGTAATCTCTTTTACGTTTGTTAGATTTGAGACTGCTCCAGTCTCCTTTTTCATTCGTTTCGTCAACTGTTCTATAGATTGTTTGTCTACGTTATTCGCTTGTTTTGCACGAAGAGAATTCCTCTCGGGCGACTGCACGTTCACTATGCGTGAAAATTTTTAAGCTTCGTAATGTTTCGTTTTTATTTTTTATTGCGTTCGTTTCTTTTATTTAAGTATTCGTTATTTGCAAATTGTCTATTTGTTGCAGCTTGTCTTTGATGAGGTTTTACTTTAACTTGGACTTGTGTTGCATGTTTACTGGC
Organism: Polia nebulosa; assembly: GCA_951329385.1. NCBI lineage: Eukaryota > Metazoa > Arthropoda > Insecta > Lepidoptera > Noctuidae > Polia > Polia nebulosa. Next base: position 14,177,277 of record OX589605.1, on the reverse strand, counting down.
TGTAACGTTATGTGTTCATACTTTTTCATTAAAGTTATCAGTTTAACCTTTCAACCTTCAACAGTGGACATTCTTCAACTTTTTCTTTGATAATGTCCAGCAGAAGCACCTGAATAAATAGGCGACGTAATGAATATCATTCTGGAATACCTTAGTTGATACCGTGTTTAGCTGTGTCTTCTATATTATACAGACGTCTTACATGTCAAAGCTAATCCATCAATCTGTATCGAAATGCAGGAATATATCCTGTTACCAAATTATACGGCGCACATATCAATAGACACAATACACAAGTAAATGATACGGTTGCGAATAATTATGCAATTACTGGCTTACTCGCATTCACGTACCAATTACTCGTCTCAATGGTACGAGCTGACTAATAACCCCACTGTTCTGTAATTTAAGTCGCGAGCTCACACAACATGTATTAACATGACAAGGCGAGCTAACAAGCTATCTATGACGTCGACAAACAGACTCCACTAATTTAGACTGTCACGACTAAAATGTATTACAGCCAACATATTTCATTTTCCAGATACATTCAGACTAATTTAAATGCAATACATCATGAACACGAGCTTATTTTTCACTGACAATTTATGTTCTGTATCAAAATTATTCAAATAAGTGTCGCCGAGGTTCTCTTCCTCGAGCAGCCGCCACCTGCTCTAAACGTAGCGAAATTTTAAAATAAAAGGGTGGGTAACTCAACATTTCAAACATTGCGGTTGGGACTAAAAGAACTCGCCTGAAGCTTCCATTTGAATTTGCCGGTGATAAAAACAACTGAAAATAATTCATAAAAGTGAACGAAATAAAAGTTCACAATAGCAAAGACAAACGCGAGCCCTGCCCTGCCCGCGTCCTCCGCCCCGGGGCAGACGCTCCAAATTATCTTTTTGCCTTGCAACGTCTTCGCTCTTTAAGAATTCTCTTTTAAATTGTGTTTCGGTTTTGGTCTTTTTGTGGAGCGCTGTCCTTTGGCCGGTCGCCGGTCGCAATGTTCTGCATTAATAACGCGGGTTAATATTTGTAGTGTACGAACATCAGCTCCCTTTGGTGGCGGAACAAAATCCCGCGTTTGTCAGCTCATATTTTATTTGTGTGTGCACACTGTATGTGAGGCGAACTCGAGCCATCATCGGGTTTCGTTTATTTTAGAGTGTGGAAAGTGGCGAAATAACTTTGTTTGAGGTCACAGTCGCAGATGAGAATGTTGTTACAGTCGCCACAAAAATCAAAGGAGTAATATCAGAGGAGAATTTTAAATAAAAACAAAAGATGTCTGAAACATTGGGTGGTGTATGTAGCGTGTCGGGCACCCTCGGCGGGAGGGTAGTATCGTCTTATCAAATGCAAACACTCGCGGCTCGTTCCGGCCATTGGGCTCAAACACTGCTATTATTTTTATTTTCTCACATCTCCGCGCTCAGATACAATGTTTTGGATTAAATCGACGTTTCTTACACTCCTTTGGTTTCTTACGCCGATAGTCAGGTTTTATTGAGAAGGGTAAGCAAGGGTTACTTCACTTGAATATGTTACATTTAAAAACAATAAAAGAAAAACAAGGAAACTGTTTGTTTGGATGTTGGCGATATATTTCAAGAGACGATTGTGCGTATATAAGCATGATGAACTGAAAAATATTAAGTATGTTTTTTTTTTTTTATTAAACTGGCTGGCCTAAAGTTTTTTTGACTTTTTATGTTTTTAAGCACTACCCGTCTTTAAATTTCAACGTCATGACAGATGAACAGAATAAAATCTTTGAAGGATTTTTCCCAGCTTACTAACTACCCCTCTTCCCACTCAAGCCACAAATTTTTAACTTATAAATACTAATAACACTAATAAAGCCATATCTGGCACAATATGGCGGGTCGTAACGTTAGGAGATGTTAGGCAGCTCCACGGGTCTACGGGACCCGTAAAAAAGTAATAAAATACAAATAAATCCGCGCCCTCTCCCCAGCGTGTGTCGCTCCTTCTATTATTATTATGAACATCAAAATATTACTTCACGGGTTTCCGCTACCGACGCGGGTAAGTTTGAGGATATTTTTTTTTATCAAAAATAATGATCATGTAGGTAGTTGTGTGACGGTAGTGTTAAAGAAATTGCAGACTATTTTAGTCTCTATTAACATGTTTTATTGAGATGTAGTAGAAACTCTAGTTCTAAGTTACACGCAACTTTTTGTCCCTTGACGTGAACTACTTTAAAAAAACAACGTTGCCCCACACTAGGAATTACTCAGGTATCATGGGTGCGTTCATAAACATTTAAACTCACATACACAAGCCACCCAGACCCGGACCAAGTATTCTGTAGGCCATACAAATATGTTACTGCTGCTGCTGTTTGTTACTACTGTTCTCTTTTCCACCACTTTGCGCTCAATACTTGTCAAGGATGTGGTCTGTCTGTCAGCGGGCTGTATCTCATGATCCGTAATAGGTAGACAGTTGAAATTTTCACAGAATGTGTATTTCTTTTGCCGCTATAGCAACAAACAAAAAAAAAATAAAAATTAAAGGTGGCTTTCCTACTAGAAATGTGTTTTTTTTGGGTTTTTTTTTGCTCGATCTTAATAATGGCAACAAGTAGACTCGTATTATTTTGTACGATGATACGGAACCCATCATGCGCGAGTTAAACTCGCACTTGGCTGTTTTTTTTTATAAATGATAACTCATTTAATCATCCCTTAAAGACAAGACCAACTCCTGAAAAAATAACCCTAGAAAAAAATTAAGTAAATCCGAGACTGTTAAATCTGAGCCGTATGCATAAAATATGATCAGAAAAGGCTGTTACCTGTGAGGTTATAAACTAAACGAATGTTAGTCTCATGGGGTGACGGTCTATTTAAATTTGTTCATAAATAGATAATAAAGGGAGGCGGGAGTCGGTGGCGGTTTGCTAAACTGCTTTATTCGATAAAGATTGCGGAGAGGAAGCTGTGCCGGAGAAGTTTGTCGGCAGTGAGCGACGCGCGTGTGTCTTACCATGGGTACGTCTTGTTTCTGAATTACTTGAAGTGATGGTTATCGAAAGCTTTTTGTTTGTCACTAATCATACTTATATTATTGTAACAGTTACAGTTCCAGAAATAATTCCTTGTTTTAGTCTAGATCTTTTGGATAACATTGGAAAAACTTTCAGTGTCTGCTTCCATTTTCACAAAATTATTAAAGACATTTCCAACTGGATATGTAGCAAATTACGATTAAATGTAAGTTTAATTAAAATTGCAACTCTTTTTGCTTGACTATACTTAATACAGCGTCACAGTAATTTACTGACGAGTCCCTAATCGAGTTCTTATAGTAAAACAAATTGCTCTCCAACTTTCGACAGCGCGGTGTTTCATCTTGGCTTACCGAATCTGGCTGAGGATTAAAAATGTAATTCATTATGAAACAAAAAATGTAGTAAAATGAAATTGTATCACAAAAGTGAGATTTAATTCATTTAAGTGGTCGTATCCGAAGGGGCAGACTTAGTATGTTTTTGCGATAAATTCTAGGGGCCCATCGACCACAGTATTGTGTTACGGCGAGGCCTAGAGGTACACAATTTTATTTTCCGCTTTTTGGGTAATCAATAGGGGAGACTCGACGCCCCTAAACAGCCGAAACGAATAACCAGAGAGATATGGAGTCGTGCTAGGCGTTAAGTTTTTGCCAAACTATGATATTTGATCAGATATGATACTTTAACACCGCCATATAGATTTTAGTTCGTGTATTTATGTAACTTTCGGTGTACGATAAAGTTTATTCTATTTTAACTGTTTAGTATAATTTATGTGTTAACTTCAAGGGTTAATGTAACAATGGTAAAAGGTACGATACGATTTTTTTTTTTTTTTTGGGGGTGGGAAATCATCCTATGACTTCTTCCGCTCTAGGGTGGAGCGGAAGGGCGTGGTCAGACTCTTACTGACTAAAACTCACCCCTGTTCCTCCCTGCCTTGAGTGCCCAGGGGCGAGGTAACTCTTTCGAATTTATCCTCCACCCGGGCAGGCATCGGCCGTGGCAGGCCCCGTCCTTTTGCTGACAACTATTTGAGGCGCGCGTGGAACACTACGCGCCGTCGACTCTCGGGCCTGGTGCTGATCGGACGGCGAGTTACCCACTACTCGCCGTCCGCAGGCCCGGGTGGCACGATACGGTTGACATATCTTTTTAGATAAAAACCCCAAAATAATTAAAACGAGAAAAAAAAACATTTAAATAATGTAGGCAAATACCTGAATATGATTTTGTTACCTACATATAAATAAGTAACATGTTACTAGAATAAATATTTCAATATTTCCCACATAATAATAAGTCGCCAAGCTCAATCCAGCCTCTTCAGTAAACTCGAACACAATATTAAACACAATAGGGTAGATAACTAAAGAAAGTTTTTGTATGTTGTCCTAAAGATTTTTATTATATTTACACAAACATATTGAATACACGTACACATTCATATATATACGTGTTTCACACACAAGTATTTATATAAATTTGCCACATTTTTACAAATTTCATAGAAGTACTCACCATAATGTTGTTTCCTAAATCTCGCAGCGAAACACCATGCCATAGCGTCAACATGTCACTCTTGGTCTTTGTAGAATACCAGCGCTGTTGACTTTCGGTCCGTCCGAAGCCACAGTATTTTTGCTGAGCAATGACCATTTTTGTACGGATACGACGCACAGTTTCATTTATGTAATATTCCTTGCCTTTACGTTTGTATTATATACGTTCCGTTTTGTTTGCTGTATTGTCATTGATCGAGGCGTCATAGACCTACGTTTCGTCTATGGCGCGTAGTGGTGCACCGCACCAGAAACGATATCACTAGGCATTAGTTAATTAGTTTAGTTTTATTTTATTTTAGCTTGGATACTAGGCTTTTGAAAATTAATTTGCGTTTTGTAATCTGTACTAAATAAATTATTTTTCTTTCTTTCTTTCTTTCTAAATCTATTTAGTCTGTCTGTTAGATTATTAAAAATATTAGACACGTTGTTTTTCTTTTGTCACATAAGAGAAAATGAAGACGACACTGTGCGTTAAAATTTCGTGTAACGTTATACCTACGTAAAAAATCTGCTACTTTTTACCTGGAAGTGACGTAACAAGCCCCCACTCCTGAACTTTAATGCGTTTTATCTTTGTAATTTTTATTTGTTCGGTAAAGAAAAAAATACATGTCCAATATTTTTTGATAACCCAAGAATCATCCCTATTTGAAATACCTCATGTCGAATATTTCCGTTAGGTGCGATAAAAATATTTAATAAGAAAATCCAAGTTCGACTCCACAGATTTCGCTGTTGCGATAGTGAAATCTAATATTCATTCCAATGATAGGTAGGTATTTATATTGAATGAGAGCTCTCCGCTAGGTTATAGGAAAATCGGAGCGGTTTTAATCTCATTGGCATTTTTATATTTTTTAGTACTTCCCAAATCTGTTTCGGTACGATATTCATGTTTATTTGTTCTGTGTTTTTGGAAATGAAAATATCCTAACAATACTTTCGTGTTTGTTTTGTTTATGCAGGTATTCGAGATATATTTTTCTGTTTTGACAGTACATTGTTCTACCCAATTTAGTGTTATTTTAGGATCGTTTTATTCAACTGTATTATGATTTGATGCGCAATGTTAGCGATGTTTCAATCATTGTTCGTAATCCAGTTTTAATTGGCCTTATGAGTGCTCTATTAATTTTGTGAAAATATTGATAATTTTTGCTTAATCAATACAAAGTTTGAAAATATAGAAATTATAAATTTGCAAATAACGTTATTTGTATATACACTTTGATGTATCGCTCGTTATTTCTATAAAAAAACATTTATGTAAGTACTTAAATATAACACACAAGGATAACCTACGTTACATAAGACACGATCCCGATTTTTCCGGAGAATGAAAGAAAAACAGAATACCTACATTAATAACATCATATATTTCCCTCTTCTTAGAAAAACTGAATTTTTCGAAGCTGGTGCTGGGTTCAATTACAAACAATGATATATTCTATAACATCGTTTGTAATTTTGTACAGACTTATTATAATTCAGTATTATTTAGAGCTTGGAAATTCTAAAATTAATATCTGGCAGACATTTTTACATATAAAATGATTCCTTGTTTAATAATACTTAATTTAATAGAATCTTTCACACTAATCATCATAAAGATTTATTATTTTCTAGGAAAAGTATTTTCAATAACAACGAATCAAACATTTCACATAATCGATTTAGTTTTCATCCCCAAAAACTCAAAAGACATACTTAAGGAAGTAAAATAATGTCGAACCGTCCCCTTCCGTCCTTATTCCTTATACTCGGTAGCAATCGACCGCTGAAAATAATCTCTCGACCACAGACAACGGAAACGTCTCGAGTGGATGATTGCGCCCACCCCGGGCTCCGGGCGTGGGGTCTCCGGGACCCCGCGGCTGAGCGCACTCACCCAGTGCACTTGTTCAGTAGTTACATGGAAATAGAACGACTGTTTGTTGGATTTTTGGATTTCGTAATGTGTTTTGTCGAGTTTTTCGAATGAGAATTGTTTTGTTAGTGTTAAGGTTTCAGTATAGCTGCTGCTACTTTAAGATTGGTGATAGGATTTCTTGTTACCTACCTTAGTTTGTCATATTAGCAGCTGCACTGTTTTAAAATCTACAAAAATGAGCCTGTTACTGTCCTATAAGCATTAGAAAAAAGCTCTTTTAAAAGAATCAAAATAAGAAATGACGTATATAAACGAGAGTCACCAATATTTAATTACCCATAAACTTTTCAGGACCACAAACAAAACTAGAGCTCGTCGTTAATCTAAAACCTAAATTCATTCATTAAAACATAAAAACGTCAACTCACAGTAATTAACTAAAGGTAAAACGGCAATCGCCTAATGTGTCGACGTACCAGGACCCCATAAAGTTGTGAAGACCTCCGTCCATTACCACGTAGTGGACTTGTAATTCGTACATTGTTAAAGCAATACCAGTTTATTGTCAACTGTATAAGGTGTAAATTAGATAGTGATGATACCGCTAATGAATGGAGCAGTCGATGGTAGTATGATAAATGGGGGGTGTGGCTCTGAATCGAATTCAATAAGTGGATTAGCCACGGACTGGACGGGTGGTTGAGTTTTGTTCTAAGTTTTTTTTGGGGGCTGAGTTCTTTATCTTTTTGGCAAATCAATCATTGAATAATACAAAAATATAAATAAGTTAACGTCGAATAAACTTAATTTTTGCTTATTGTTAAACTACATTCATGAGATAATGACCGAGAAGCATAAAACCCATAACGCTTAAGCCTGCAAACAATGTGAAAGACGTACAGTTTTAATAAAAGTGTTGTCTGCGGCGCACCGGCGCGCCCGTCCTTACCGACCATACATTTAAGTGCTAATTTAATTAATTGTTCCATTTCCCTATATAAGGTGCAAACACGCACCCTGCCGCGCCCCCGCACCTCGCGCCCCGCAGGTGCCTGGCCTGCAACTATCCAACCACCATATTTTCCACTTACATGCGGACTACACAAATTGGCTCAGCTTTTGCTCTGTTTACGACGTGAAAAATAGGTACCTATATTCATTGATGTCAGAATGTTGTAGCGACTACATTAACGTTAACGACCTCTCAAACTAATTTATATCTACAAAATAATTTTGAAGAATCGTAATGGATGTCACCTGTGCCTCCTATCCCTCTTCTCGTTGGACAACTTTGCCAATTTAACTTTATTTGTATCGAGCAATACTCGGGACTTAAATAACTTTTTGCGAGTACTTTATCGTCCTTAAATATGGTGTAGGAAATGAAAAAAAACAAGATAACTGATTACATAAGAATGCTATCGGAATCGAGTGGAGTGCGCGGGATGAGACGGGGGGATGACAAGAGGCGCCAGGCGTCGTGAAAAGAGATCCGCCTTGGGCCGGATTATTGAATTATCAACAAAACATCGTACGCCTGAGAGAGTGCGCGCCTCTAATTACTTTCTACTCTCTTTGGCGTATCATCTCAAAATCCGATGAGATTTGATGAGTAATCGATCGGCGCTTAATTGTGGACTTCGATTTGTTTGCAGAACAAATAAAAAGGTTGAATGAGGAAATTTACACACGCAATAAAAATAGAGGTATTAAAAACAGACAAGAGCCTTAAGCGGAGGGCAGACCGGCGGGATTTTCCGGGGAGTGTTTTTAAGCGCTCCCCGGCGGAGCGCACGATCCGATATATACGTTCGGCAAATTAAAAGCAGGCCATGCGTGCGGGCATTGTGAAGGAGGGCCTCGTTTTATTGTTACCGATTTGTCTGCACGGAAAAACACAAATGGCGCGGAGCCGAGTTAAGCTGTCTGTTAATAGAAGGCCGATGTGCACGATAGCCGCGGTCGCTCGGACCGCCTCATTCACCACCGATTGTCAACACAATGCCGGATTTACATACGAAGACTCATTTTCTTATTTTGAAATACGTGTTCTGTGGTAAGGTAAACAATGCCGCCCCTTAAATAACGGTTACCTATGCAACCTATTCCTCTTTTGAAAAAAAAAATACATTTACTGCTATTTCTTTTAAACGTAGACCTAGAATAACTTTCTATTCAGTTCAGGAAGCTAAGGACAGCATCAAACTTTCTAAACATTAAACACTTTATTTAAGCACTTCAGAGAGCTTTGTTCAATGCCCACCAGAGAGCCATATTCTCAGAACCCCTATCCCAAATAAAGCTAAGATTTTTGACGAGCCGTTGTCGTAACAGGAAAATTTCAGCGTAAATTGCATAATAAAATATTAATCTGATAGGCTAAAATGTAAAACGAAGCCGTAAGCTTATAATAGGAAAAATGCGTAGCGATTTTGTAAATTTTTAACGAATTAGAACTTCCTCAAGTCATATCACACTTCATATTAAAGGGAAAAACGAGAAAATTGTCAAATAAGTCACGTTACATTTGTAGGACTGTAGACAAATCTGGTACAGTAATAAGGTAACATGACTTCACTTTTTACACGCTAAAATATTTAAAAGGAGAAGTTGGCATTACTGTGAGGGTGCCGGGGGGGGGACAGCGGGCAGGGCAGGCGGGGAGGGGGTACTCGTGTGAGAAATAGCTCGGAATATCTGGCGAGTATCCGAGGGATTCCTGCCCCTATTTCCACGGGATCGCGCCGAAATGACAACAGATTTAGGGAAAGCGTCAAGCGAGGTGTGAAATGTATCCGAGCGCGTCACGCCTTATATGACATTCTTCACATCTACTATAAATGTAAGCGACGAGCCGATTTCCTAATCTTCCTTTTATTAAAAAGTTGTCGAGTTGAGAACGATCCCTTACCTCACACGGTAGGTTCCACCTACTCATATTTTTACAAGCAAAAAATATTTATTACAAAAGACGGGTTTATGGGGCCCATTGGGTGTAGTCGACAATATGTCCTCGTGAATGTATTCAGTGTGAAACGGGCCTGAATCGTGGAAGATTTGCATTCATTCATTCTTCCGCTTGTCGAAAGCTTGACGTCTGTTTGAATATGTGATTTCGTTCCCGCAAATAGAGATTTGTGTTTCCGCACAATATCGACTGTGCATTTGCCTTTTTTATTGATGCAAGGGATCCGTGGAATTGGTAACTATTGAAGAAATTGATTAAGATATTCAATAGATTTATAGGGGTCTACTTTGCTTAGACTTTGCATTTGCCTTTTAATATTGAAGTTCTCGTAAAAATTTCAATAATTTGACACTCCATGGAGATTTCGAGCAAATAAATAAAGCCCTGTCTAACGACCCTGTCTCTATAACAGTCCTTTAAATAATTACAAATTATGTACTTAATTAATTCATGAAACTTACAATCAACAGTTAATAAATTATCATTCCTCTAATTCCCAACTCCCTACAACAGAACCGATCAACAGCATTTCCTACAAGATCCGAACAGCAATAAAAAGCTCGGCTGACGACTCGTGAACACTCGGAAACACCCGGGAACACTCGTCGGTGTAACGAAAGCGACACTTGTAATTAGCTTTGTAATCGGAACCAACCGATCCCGCGCTCGCTCTGCGGAACCCTAATTGAAAATTAGCGATTCTATTGTTACCTCAACTGGCCGTTAATGAAGTTCTTAATTTAAACTAGTATAATTTTATATTTGGTTTATTGAGTTATTGGTGATTTGGGACAAGATATTGGAGAAAATCGTCGTCAGATTTTTTTATGAATTTCAGTAAACCGTCATCCTACTACCGATAGGTAATTATTTTTAGGCCAGTCTGACCTACTTATTTGCCCTTCATGAAAAGCACTGTCCACATTATTTTGTCGGTAGCCTTGCTATCATTAACGTCTCTTAAATAATTAACACACAAAAGTATTCAGTCCGGTTGCGGTTGACCGTGTCCGCATGCCCGCCGTATCGCCGTGCGGGCCGGCCCGGCCTGGCCCAGCCCGACCGCCCGCGGTCCTACTCAATGGCCACAATCAAGCCTACCCTCATTTAAATATCAAAACAGCCTCTTTACGCGCGGTTAGCCAACCTCTATATATACCGCCCGCGCCCGCAACATAACACAAACAAATTAATTCGAATAATGAACCCTAATAAATAGGGATCTGTTTACCCCATAAAGAATAAATGTTATAATAATTGGGGCAAGAGGCTACAAATTTACAGTTTTGAATTCCAAATTTCGGAAGGGTGAATTAATTTAATACATATTTCAAGAACATTGTTGTAACAATACAATGAAAAGTTTCGCCGCGTGCGCCCCGCGCCTTATTGTGTTTGATAGGTTTCGCTAACGCTGTACCGCTGTAGGTACCTGTCGCCATATTTAATTTCCAAAAGTTTCCAACAAGCCCGAACAACTTCCGAATCATTGAATAGTAAAAGAAAAACTCTTCAGCAAATACGTGCCACAAAGCAGTAAATAAATTAGCTTAAAGCAGAAACACGGGATGCTTCCGCAAAATATTTAAAATAACAATATGAACGCGTAGGCGCGTCGCATCTCAGCTCGTCTGAAGAACAAAGCGGAGGCGTCAAGATTAAACAGCCAGCGCGTCGAGCTCGTCGGCTCGGCGGCGACTGCATGAAAATACACTCTAAAATTGTTAACGGACTATAAAACTGCACAAAGGCTTTTCAATTAAAACTTTCAATGGCGTCCTGGCGCTAATTATAGCGCGGCCCAGGGACATCTATTAGTATAAAATAAAGCGCAAACCGCGGCGACGTCGCGTCGTCGGCGCGCGGTACACAGTGCGCCGCGCACGACCCTCGCCTAAGTGAATTCCGTTAATTAAACCATAAAAACTTCGATAAATTAAGATCCCAGCCAATTCCCCTCTCTAATATAGTCGTGGCTCGAAAGATTTCAGATGCAAACGACATCGATACAGCGGCCGGTGGGGAATGGCGACGTAAATCGTGTCGTGGGCGTGCATCCAGCGACCCCATGTTTGTGGCTTCATTTAATTTTAGTTATTGTAGCAGTCGTGTAATAAAGCCAGCTCACTTTGCTTCTGTAAAGGACCCTTCATAATAACTAATAAGAACATTTTACTGTTCGCCAGTTCATTAAGCAATGTTAATTGAAATACATTCTTTTGATCGCGCATCAAATGAAATTGGAATTGTAAAGTTGTGTTGTTTAAATAAGCTTTTTCAGTTCATTGTGTCAGCTACCTAGGAAATCAAGTACCTTTATGCTTATGAGTTTCATGATAAATAATTAAAAATGAGATTTATTTTTCCCAGTTTTTCTCATGTCTTTTTCCGAACTTGGTTGCCAATACTGGTATTACCTACTACTGTCCCCCAAGTTCCACAACGAGCAAGCCTATTGAATATCGGATGCATTAAATTGCCGATTGGTCTGACACGGAAACACCATACGATAATGACTGCCGGTGTGTTGGTGGAAAGCAATCCCACAGATAAGCGATAAGGTGCGCCCTTCGCCACCAGCCAACGGAAATTTTCATTAGTGAAATTTGAGGTTAAACGTCGTGTGTGTTTTAGATAATTGCTCCGTGTGTGGCGTTCCCCGCGCAAGCTTATAGCCCACAGTTTTTGTTGAAATTTCTCCTATCAATTTCACCCGAATACCGTGCTTTTTGGACTTTCCCCAACTTCATTATAATGTGCTAATGAATTTGATTTTGTTTGGTGTTACGGGGTTGGTTCTTTGTTTTGTGTGTCGTAATTGAAAGGAACAGTCTCATAAATAGTCATTAAATATAAAGGAAATACAGATCTTGATAACACACTCGTAATAAGCTTAAACACTAAAATATTGCTTGAGAATACAGTACGAGTACGAGTAAACCAGTAACTAATTCGTTTACCGCATCTCCGCTTCTGAAGCAATTCACTAAAACAGACTAAGGTAAAAGCAGTCTCCAGATAAAGTTGAACAGTCACAAAAAACAAGCTAAAAAGCTCGGAACTAAACAGTATTCAAAGTTGAAAAGCGTTCTCAAACACAAGTTTTCCGAGTCGAGAGCAAATCCCGCAGAACATCTGTCGCGGAGAGCCAACGTTTCCAGCCAATAAAATCTTTTTCGAGAACATTCTCGTCTGCGGCAGTCAACAGGTGGGTCCTTTTACCAATTCCAATGTAATTGCCGTTTGCTTGCGTTGGTCTCCGTAATCATGGTGTCTTTATTTAGATCGGACACGGATGTTAAGTGGCTGTAAAAAACCTTTTTGGAGAGTTTGTTTCGTTTTTCTTTTGCAACTTTCAGACTGGCGTGTTTAAAAATAGAGAGACAGGTAATTAAATGTCTGGCCCCCTAGCCATATTACTTTTCTATTACCATTTACGCTAACGCTTAGAACAAAATGTATGGTAATGACATTACCTGCGATAATTCACGTGACACTTATCTACGCAGGTAATGTCATTGCCATACATTTTGTTCTAAGCGTTAGCGTAAGCGATAATAGAAAAGTAATATGGCTAGGGGGGCTGAACCTTCATGATCAAATATACAAAATTGGAATTCAAACAACATCAAGCCTCTTTTTGTGCCAACAAACTCTTATAACTGAGCTAACATGAAACATTCCAACAGTTAACATCACAACACGGCACGTTACAGCTCTCCGCAAACAAGACAGCTTTCTGCCACACTGCACACCTACCCACAAATATACCTCTAAACGTTCCACACACGTCCCGAAATGACGCTCAAAGTGTACTCCAACATGTGTGAGTCGGAACACTTCACCACGTGTAATGGCTACGTTTGCCAACTAAAAGCCACTGAGCCAGTGTCAATCAAGCGGGAAAGCCACTCCACTCTGGACTGTGCGTTATCTGTCGAAAGTACGCGGACTACATCGCTCTGTAATCCCACCGTACCGCTGCCTTTTCACACCAAGCGATTTTGAATGTAGTCCTGTCTGCACAGAGATGATTGTGGCGTGGAGCGGCCGCCACATACCGTAGCTATGTCGCATATAAACGGCGCGGCAAGTTTATTCTCGCCCGCAGCGGACAGCGCAAGACGCGTCAAGATTTAAGTAGTTTACGCCAGGAAGTCCGATGCCGTCTTGTTTGGTCTGTGAAACTCGCTAACTCGATATTGCACGCTCACTTTATACCCAAGTTTAATGTCACGCTCCGCCACCGACTGGCTCTTATATTCGCCGCGGGAAACATTTATTAGTTTTCTTCACAGTGCAACAAGTTCAACTTTTGCGTTTCGGTATTCTTACTTGTTTTGTTTTCAATAACTTCCCCATTGAACCACTCTAGACCCGAGCTTTTTAACACTCGAACTGTGAACCGATATTGAGGACAGTTTCTGTATAGAACTTAACGCGTAACTTTTGTTTTCTATAAGTTTTGTTCGATAAACTAAGGGATGGAATCCTCTAGGGCTACTGGTGTGTTCTATTCTACACTTTATGTACCTTTATTTATCTTAACATTTTTAAGATTGACAGTAGGGGTCCTTAATAAAATCATTTCGCCATCAACCCTAAATTTAAACAGAATCGTCTCGTAAAATCACCGCTTCACCGTTAAATATAATAACATTTCAAATAAAGCAGCTGCATTACTTACCGGCTAATAAAGGCCAAACAGACGCTTCCCATTTTACGCGGTCATTAGGGTATAAAAGCGAACAGGTCTATTAAAGGCAAGACGAGTGGAAAGCGATCCGGTTTAAATAGCGGGCGGATCGCAATCCGCTACACGGCGTTAAAACGGTATAAACTCGCGTAGACGGCGTAGACGGCGCGTGGACGCGGCTCACGCCTGGTCTGGTAGGAGACAGACGCCAAAGGAAATTGGCGAAAATTAGATTTATATTTGGTGGTCTACGAAAAGGTGTGAATTGAAGAATGAAAAATAACTCTTTATTTAAAACATATTAACATACACACACATACATATTAACATATTAACGTGTATATATTTTTAAATGTATGCTCCAAGTTTTCTTCCGAGAGCATTCTGACGTGAACGCCAAAAAACATTGATGCTGAGAACTCACAATTATTTTTCTGTTTTGAACTTCTTCTTACCGTGTGAAAGAAAAGTGTATTAATATTCCAACGCAGTTCATCTGTATTCCCCTCAAAAATTACAAAATTCCACCTTCAATCTCTGAAAATTCCACCAAAATATTTGAAATAACTTTTGAACCGCATGCAGTCAAACTTGTGATGTTCCAATAATAATATGATCCTCTCGGTCATAACGCGCTCATAAGAGCAACTGCGGTGTACCGTTTAGCAGATATTTGAAAAGTTGCAAAGTGAACCTTGCACTGAAACGATATCATGAGTTCATGAGCTTAGCCACTTATATTTTGTTTGTTGACTACGAATCGGTTTTTAACTAACTTTAGGGGGAATGTTAGAGATTGTAGTTTTAAATTTCGTTTCGGGTTATGGCTGTTTTGATTCTGGTATGTATTATATTGTATAGGGTCCAGTGGCGTATTCAAAGATTTGGCGCCCCGGGCCAAATATTTATGCTGCCTCATAGTTAAAAAAAAGGAATATTCTTTTATGCTATTGCTTATTTAGAATTTGAGCTACACGATTCGGATAGGTAAGATTTTCTTTTGATAGACAAGAAGTTCGGGGTGGCAAGATAAGTAGAAATAGTAGTTAATAGTATAGTAATCTTATCCAACTTGAAAAAACGGCAGCGGGTAGCATTCGCCGCCCCTGGCAGTGTGCCGCCCCGGGCCATGGCCTTCTTGGCCTAAGGGTAAATACGCCACTGTGTAGGTCCACTGAAAAGTTTATGTCCTGAAGTGTGTGAATAATTATCGGTAATGGTTAGTAATTCAGTCAATTATGATAGCTTAAGTCAATGTTAGGTCGAGTCGGAATAATCCTGCAAGAGATATTATTTTTATCCTTTAGAACCGTACAACCGTTACTATATCTGCAAAACCTTTCATTTTCAAATAAATTTAGTTCCATGTTTCAACCGCATAACGTCCATCTTTTCAGGATAAAAGTCAGACTCCTCGAGAATTCCCAACAAATTCCCGTAAAAATCAAAGATTGCATTACATCTCCTTTAAGCGCTAAACTACCTGAACGAACCACATTGTAAAAGAACGAACGTGTTGGCAGCGCAGAAAAATAAACCCGTCGACACGTGAAGTCGACAACCTGTACTTGTCTTAGCGTAAAATAAAACGCTACGTGCTATCGGCTGTCGGTACATTTGCCGAGTGTTGCCAGACAAATATTTTTCCATTTGCACGCAGACCCTCCCCAAATCGAGGATTAGGAGTGTGCAGGCCGGATGCTTTGTTTTCTCGGTTATTGCTACAAATACATACTTATTGGTAAATCGTGTGCGGTGGACTGACTCGATGAGTGTCTACTAATATGCAAGTGCACTGGCTTGGCTTGGCTTTGGGGTTGTAGTTGTGTTCTTTATTAAATTTAAAGTTAGACTTTTGTTTGTCGAAACGAATGAATAATTTTTGTCAAATTAGTAATTGAGATCTCTTATGACTACCATACAGCGTTAAACCACATTGCCAATGATATAGAATGGATATCTACATTGAAATACTTATATCCAAAAATAAAACTATTTTTAAAGTAAAGTAGGGTAAAAAGTGTCAAAATATATTTTAGTGTTACATTAGCGGTGTGTCATCCACAAAAGCGGGCTCATATCGATCAGCAAACAGGGAGAGTAGCCAGGTGTCCCCCGCGCAAACACGACCCCCCCAGCCCGGGGGTCCACATCAAAATGACGACGGAAATCCCATATTGCCTACATCGGGGACGGAAGCACGATTTTATAAGTTAAGGGATTTGTGTCAATATTGTACTAGGATACTCGAGGACCCGCGGTGTAGTGGGCACGGCGACGGCACAAGTATTATGATACTTGTGCTCCAAAATCCGCGAGCAGCCGCGCAGCAATCCGCAACTTTATTAATTTAAGACGTAATGCCAACAACGAGCGAACACATTTGTTAATCGTTCAACGAATTCTCGACAAATTGTTAAGTAAGTATTTTTGTTAGGCTGTTGGGCCCTCTTGTTCGAAATTCGTAAGTGTATCCTGATTTATGGAATACATTTAAACCGTTCACGGTTCACGTCTCTCTGAAGAAAAATACGAAAACATGATCGCGTAGAGATAAAGTTTGACGAGGAAAGTTTAGCGATGTTTGGATAGCTGCTGATATCAGGCACGCAGGCGAAGCCGGGCGCGCGGCTTGAGAACAATCTCGAATATTGTGAGTTGCTGTATTTAAATTTACCGAATATTTTCCACTCGTGGTTTAGGATATTGGTATAAAATATCAGCGTATTTGTTAAACGATTTGGTGTAAAATACGCTGCATGCGGTTAGACTGGAAGCCAACTCCAAACTAGTTGGGAAAAGGATTGGCAGGATGATAGATTGTTCAATTTCAGTCCTATACATTTATTTTAAACAACTTTATTTTTCTCTAAACTTCGTTCCCCTGTTCATGCAAGTGTACGGCATGTTCATTAAAATCTTAATAACACGGCATCTTAATTACAAGGTACTCCGTAGCCTTAGGAAAAAGCGCGATTACCGACATGTTTGTAGATGTACCTACATGTGGAAGAGCGGGAAGAGGAGGGATGTTGCCTGGGTATAAAACTGCCCAAGAGTGAGTCGGACTCGCGCGCAATGGTTCCGAACAAATCATATTTATAATTAGGTTTTTTTTAAATGCCCCCTCCTTATTAATACTCGTACTTAACTTTTAATTTGAATTTAATTTGATTTGATTTTGACTTTGATTCTTATTTTAATTTTAATTTTGTATTTGATTTTAATTCCAATTTTAATTTTGTTTTGTATTTGATTTTGATTTGAATTTAATTTAATTTTTAAATATAACATAGTTGCTAGGTGTAATACTATCAATGTTATGGGCCAAATGTCTGAAATAAAAAGTTTTTTTTTTATACTTTTTCGTGTAATATATAAGTAAAGAACTACTTTCAGTGTTTTTTAAAAACTGTTACTAAATTTTTTTTTAAATTTTAGGCCCTTTGTTTTTGGATATGTCGCACGTCACAGTTTGAAGAACTTTGTTTTTTAATTTTTCGATTTTCATGCCAAAAGTGACCCCCATATCCCAAATTAATTTATTTAGGGTACACGTTCGTGTTTGGGTCACAGATACACATGTGTGTACTAAATTTCAATTATAATATGTCCAGCAGATTCGGAGCAAATTGGCTGTGACAGACAGACAGACAGACACACGAGTGATCCTATAGGGGCTCCGTTTCTTTATTCGGATTTTCGGAACTTTAAAAATAATAATTATATTTAGTCCGTAAGTTAGATTACCAAAAAATAATGAACACATATTTTTTGCTTTACCAAACCAATAAAAAATGACAAAGATACAACGCATCAAAGTTCAGGAGTGGAGGCTTGTTGCGTCACTAAACGGTACAAAGTGTATCGAGGTGTGACGTCCCGCGAAATTTCAACGCACTGTATCGTTCACATTTTTGGTTTACGTAACAAAAGAAAAAACACTCGTCTAATATTTTTTGGTAACGGCGGACCAATTTGATTTTTTTAGGAAACTAACCTATTAAATATGTTAAAAGATTATGTAGTTAGAAGAAAGCAATGCAAGCCGCACCCGCGACTTTGATTGTCCAGGAATTTGCTATATGGCTCTACTAGGCCTATTTGGAGCTTTTAAGATAGGAACTACCTTTACCTTTAAGTAAAGATATATCTTCAGGTTTTGATTAAATGTGCTTTTTAGAGATCCTTAAAAGAAAAGCGAGACCCTAAAAATATTCAAGACGTTTTGAGGAACCGTACAAAAACGTTTTATACTTTACAAATTGCATCTGAGTTAATTTAATTATAAGAAGCTAATAAAATTCAGTGACAAACCGTGAAAAGTCAACTCGCAAAACTTGCCCGACTAATTTTCAATACACTGAAACTTAAAATGAACACTTGTACAGCTTTGATCCCCCTATAGCTGGAGTCGCAAAACAAAGTTAACTGCCTACCGCGGGCCTACTTCTTAAATTATTCTCCAAAAGATTTTCTAATTTGTTCCTCGGAAGCGGGGACCGCAAGCACGAACACATGCGGTCCCAAAGCCCTCCTCGCAAGGACCCATTATAGGCCTACCGTCGCCCTCGTAGTATTTTAGGGATGGATAAATATAAAAATTACATCGATAAATATCAAATCGATTTTTCCAGAAAGTATCGATATACAATGAAAATGTCGATATTTGGCGTTAAGCTCAGCAGTAATGATTCTAAAGTATTACCAAAATATATCAAAATACTACCATACAACTAATTCACATTCTTGAAACGCGTACAGAAGATCGGTTATGTATTTTTTTTACGTTAAAACAAACAATATCGAATTCTGTACTTAAATTGAAACTACAGAAAAAATATCGATACTTGATAAAAATATTTCACCCAAGCCTAGAGTGTCTTATACATCGCTTGCCATTCGCCTTTTGCCATAAAGCCACACAGTAAAATACACCCTAACACTTATTAATATGACTCAAAAACGTATGAATGGCGCAACACATGTGTTTGGCGCCGTATTCGCGCCGCGTGCGCCCTTTGGGTAATGTTACGTAATAGGTAAGAGCGTGATTTTGTCAAAGGTAAGAAAATTGGTTACGTTAGTGGGTAATTTCAGCACCGAGATAAACGTGAATTATGTGTCTACGGATTAATCTGAGGATTTTATTTTACTGTGCTGTGACGTAGGACTTATAGAAGTTTTGTTCTGTTTTCATTTTAATGAGATTTCAGGGGAAGGTTTTCATTTTAAAGCGTTTAAGTTAAGCAGATTTATTCTATAATATATTAGGGTATTTTTTTCACGTAGATAGATAACCGTTAATGTGATAAAAATAATTAGGTAAACTTACAATCTTTTTAAGTCATGGTCATCAATTAAATACTATTTTTTTTAATCATGATCACCAAATGACTTCTCCCGCACTGGGTGGAGCGGGAGGGAAAGCACTCTATCTGATGGTACATTTTCTCTCTGATTCATTTTCTCAAACGCACGAAAGTAATATACATGGACACCTCTCATCCATCCAGTATCTACCCTCCCATGTAAGACGTATCTTATTTCCCTAATTCGTGTCATCAAATTACGAGGTACCGTCCGCAACACAGTCACG
This sequence comes from Polia nebulosa, assembly GCA_951329385.1. Taxonomy (NCBI): domain Eukaryota; kingdom Metazoa; phylum Arthropoda; class Insecta; order Lepidoptera; family Noctuidae; genus Polia; species Polia nebulosa. The sequence goes on along the minus strand of OX589605.1, from coordinate 14,157,527 downwards.
ACGCCACGACCGATCGACCGACCGATATACAGAATGGCCAGGATGAGGTGTTTATGATAGAGATAGACCAGTGAACCTTGAAAGAGTGATAGTTTACATTAAAACTAAAAAAAAAAATTACTCAATTAAAACTTTTCTACCACCAGGACGGATGGTTTCTCAACATCATGAGAATAACTAAGAACTCTTTTTAATTTTTATAGTCTATTTTAAACATTTTAACCAAACACCGTCTGTGTGAAAGAACACGTAATAAAAAGCTCGGTATAGTCAATCTGGTGTAAGTCAGTACATAAAACAGTAACACGTATAAAAGATTGGCGGCCCATGGTGTATGGTGGGGTACCGGCCCCTTTACTCAGAGACCCATAAAAGTCCTTTAGCTAAAACACTACGAGTGTTACTTTGAAGCCATTTCAGGCAATCTTTTTTATACGCTTTTTCATGAATAGAAGCTTAGGTAGGTACTTTACATCGATAAATATTCTTCTAGAAAAAATTTAAAGATAATTAATTTAAAAACTAGTCCCAAGCCTTAAAATATTATGTACTAGGCACACTAATTAAACTGGCTTAAAATTCAAAGAATCAATTCGATATCCATCATTTCCATTTTTCCATTCAAGGTACCTATATCTCGCTCACAGCGGAAAACTGACAATTAAGCGCTCGGCCGACCAGAAAACTGTAAAAATAAATAAAGAAGAAAATTGCTGAGTTTATTTCCAAACTAACTAAAAGCTTCACATTTCTGCGTTTAACTGAATTACGCACAAAGAAAAGCTTTCCGAGAATATCAAAGAAAGGAAAAAAGTTAAAAATTAAAAATTTGATTACATTAACCGCGTCGCGGTGCGGTGCGGCGCGGTATGGCGGCTATACTTCATCTCTGTAACGAGATGCAAGGGTCCTCCAAGTCTCACTTTGGTTGCGTGACCTAATTTAAGGGCACGTTATTTTGCTCACTTAATTTGCCTCATTCGTGTTTGCTCTGCGAATGAAGAACCTTTGCTACGGTGAATTTTTATTTTTCTTCTGCCGAAACTTAATTGAGTGGGGCGAGGAGAGTCGGAGACCCGGCAAGACGCGTCGCGGCACGGCGCGGTGCGGTGTCGGCAAGCCGCGCGGGCGCTCAACCTCTATAAACATTTATTGTCGCTCTACATCTCACTAACTTCACTTTTACAGAGTTTTATGTCCGAAAAATTTACGCGAGGAACGTTACTTTGCGGCCTTTATTGCGACGGTGGAATGCCGCGGGCACACTGCCGTAATTGAATGTAATTTCGTTAGCTTCTTTCGTTTACCGTTGTAAAATAAAATTTTACGTCTTATTTATTGTCACAAGCAACAATATCTGTGCGGGGCTTGCTCTCCCGTGTGTGCGACGGAGGCGAGTAATAAAACTCTGCTAATAAACCCCGAACAATCACTACATATTTTAATGTTTGTCAAATAAAATTTAAGGAGCATTATTGTGGAAGATATGGAGTATTTAGAGAAGAAGATTTTTATCACCTATAAAAGTGAATGCGGCCCCAGTAACGCGGCTCCCTGTCGAACGAGTTAATTAATTTGAACGGGACTGTATAAGTACGAGCCCAATTCAATTAGTAGTTAAAAAAGTAAATAGCATATTGATCCGGCGAAAGTTATTGGAGAACTCGTCCGTGGTTAATGGAAAACTCATACTTATTTAACTGACATCACTTGTTTTACTGTAAATAATGAAAATTAATGAAGATAAATTCGTTGAGGTATTTAATTTCTTTGTGAGTGAAAGAATATTGGAAAAGTTACATGTAATTTTTTTTGATGAATTCACATTGAAGTGACATTTTCCCTACATCATAATCAAAGTTTTGAAATTCAACTGATATAAAAAAAAATCTATTGGTATCAGCCAGGTATCAACCAAGTCTTATTTAATGTCATCACTGAAATAAGTATTAATTTCCCGAAAAACTGAAAAATCGATAAGTTATTATCGAGACACCATAGGTCGTACGTCAAGGCGTGACACCCAGTAATAAGGCTTTTAAAATGCGCCCATTCGTTATGAAAATGTAAACGAATGCCGAATATTTATTTGCTCGTTAAAAATAATAGAGTTGTCCCCTCCTTCCTTGTGACACTAGTGTGGTGATGTGATCGCAATCACTTGTGACTACCGCTGTCCGTCACTTTTAATTTTATTAACGGTTATGTAGTGATGTGTGTTTTTGTTTTCGTTTAACGAATGTGGTTTGTTTTATGGCTGTGGTGAAACCAAAGAAAAGCTCTTGGGTTTCACCTGTGCTTACTTTTTCTTTTTACGGCTCTGAACATTCGAACGTAAAAACGGAACCCAGAATCACTCGTGCATCTATCGGTCTGTCCGTCTGTCACGGCCAATTTGCTCCGAATCTTCTGGACCGATTCAGTTGAAATTTGATATACACATATATTTCAACGACCAAAACACGGACGTGTAAACTAATAAATAAATTTTCAATAATATAGGGTCTCTATTTGGGAAAAACTGGAAAAAAATAAAAAAAGGGTTTTTCAAACGGTATCGCCCGATATATCATATGAAAGGGCTTACTGTAAGGATCTCAAATATAATAATGCCTTGTTACATTAAGTCCAGCTGTGTACCACTATTGTACATGAAGTTTAAACTAAACAAATATTATTTAAATTATTTTAAAAAATTGCTACTCGGGTCTTATCGCCGAAACTACTGAGCCTAAAATTTTTAAAATAAATACACAAAGTAGTTCTGTACTTAGATTACAGGAAAGCCTATATGAAGTATGTGGTATAAAAAAAACCGGTTAACTGCGAATTTAACTCGCATATGAAGGGTTCCGTACTAATTTTATTATTTGTTGTTATAGTGGCAACAGAAATACATATTCTCTGAAAATTTCAACTGTCTTCCTTTGCCCGCTGACGGACAGACGGACAGCGGAGTCTTAGTAATGGGTCCCGTTGGTTACCCTCTGGGTACGGAACCCAAAAAAACATATTACAAAAATATGACTCATTCGGAACCATTTGCGCGCGAGTCCTACTCGCACTTGTTTCATAGACTAATATGTATACTAAAAATAATTGTTTTAAAAGAACCAAGTAAGTAAGTAATTTTGATTATCCCACAGATTTAGTTGTTTGTATTAATTTACTTAAGTTTTAGAGTTGTGAGCCTTTTCTAACTCAATGTTCACTGAGTTGCTATAATACACTTTAAAATAAATAATGTTCATATCATCAAACTACCCGCATATACTCGTAACATTATAAACAGGATACAAATTGATTGCTGTCACTAATGAAGCTCCCAACATCATACATATCGATAACAATATGCCGAGGAATGTGTGATGACCGCATCGCAATGCAAACCGGGACCTATACCATGTATGTATGTGACAGATTGAGCAGCAACCCAATAGTTGTTACTATGTAATTAGTGCCTCGTTTCCGAGTGATAATCTACTAAACTAATGACAGCTTAGTAAGCTAGTCTTCACATTGTATGTGTCTATAATACGATTTTACTATATTCGCAAAATTATAAACTAATTTTATGATAGGGTAGAGTTTTTAACCAACTTCAAAAAGGAGGGGGTTATCAATTGGGATGTTTGTATTTTTTTTAATGTATTTTCGAGCATAATTCAGTCATGTAAAGACGGATTTGCAAAATTGTTATCTCGAAATGGTCCCATTTAAATTTCATATAGATCTGATGATGAGTTTCGGAGACACACTATTTAATGGAAATCTTCAAAAATGACAGCAAATCAACTGCGACTGCATGTCTATGTAGTGTTAACATAATTTAATGGGGATCCACAACTAAAAAGTGTAAAATAAAACTTGTTTACAAAAAAATAGAACCGACTTCCAAAAAAAGTGCAAAATGACTTTAATTTCGGAAGTCGGTGTCAAAAAACGAAGAAACAAAACCAGAAACACCAACTGCCGAAGTTAAAGTAATTTTGCACTTTTTGTTTTTTTTTGAAAGTCGGTTATAATTTTTGTATAAAAGTTTTAGATAGTAAAGAACGAAAGCTAGATATGACAATGGGAACAATGCCTTATACTGGACTTTCAGATCAAAGAAGACAGCTGATAGTACCTTCATTCTGGCATCATTACAGGATAAGATGACTATGTAACCGAATAAGGTTTGTAGCGAAAATCCAATTGTTAATTATATTGGAGACATGTTAGATAGATAATTAGGTTAGTGGGGTTCTAACTTGCTACGTAACCTACAAGTACAGTCCCTTATAACTTATGCAAGTAGTGTAATCATTATTCTTTCAGTATTTTTATCTAAGTATTGTCTACTGCTGGAGAACCGAACAAGGGCACTATTTTAAATCTGATTTACTATTTTTGTAACCAAGCGGATATCAGAAATAGAATAAAGCTTAGCCGTAGGACATACTTATTTCGATCCTGTCCCACTGATCCAACTTTACAGCCCCCGAGATCCGATTCCATAAACAAACACAAAAAGGCTGATACTACGAAAGATATATTTTTAGAGAACGTTGTATAGTGTACTCACGTCCTCAGCTGCCATATCTCGACGCGTCATTATTTCGCCTTACGCTTTGACTCTTCAGTGGGGTTTACTTCAAGGGCCGGTCGCCATGGCAACGCCAGATTTGCCGAAAATACGACGCACAGCATACAGATTATCCCATGTTTTAACGCAGGGAACACGCTCCAGGCATCCGGACGGAACGCCAAACTTGTTCACTAGGTAAATAGTTTAAGTTTGCGAGGTTGTTGTTACACAATATTGCGTTATAAAGTCATTTTCGTGTAATGTCAGTGGTGAAGTTGCCAACTTGATTTAGCGGCGCTCCGCGGCGCCTCCACCATGCGTGTTACCTACTTGTCAGCCTGTATAAGTTATTAGATAAGTACTTTCTTCAATAATAATGTCTCATGAAACTACTCGCGTCTTATTTTCTAACATCTCAGGTTTTAAGAGTTTCGGTTTCTGAATTAAGAATTTCAAAGTAAGAACTTGTGAAACTCTACTATAAGACTCTACTATAATATAAGATCCTGCCAAATTTAAGCAAATTAAAGTAGGGTTTGACACGTCCTTAACATTAAATTTTGTTTTTCTCGCCGAAGTGATCAAATTATTCTGTATTTCTAACAGACGTCTCGTAAAGACACTAAGCCCAATAAATTAATACAAAGAGCAGTCCTACCCACGCAGCTCTAAATAAACGAGTCTCTAATAAAACATTTAACCTGAAAACAAAAGAAGACCGAAAAAATACGCAATTAATCGGGAACGCCGCACTGCAATATGTGGGGCCATTAATTTAATTCTGTGTACGTGCGCACAAGACACGGTTTTAACCTTAATTGAGATTTAAGAACCGCTCTGGGGTGTTTTTGTGTTTGGATGCAGCCTCCTGCCTCGGGCAAGACGCTCCCTCTAAGTCTCTGTTCTCCTGGTACGTAGGTATCCGTTCTACCTTTATAATTCAGTTGTTTGCGCGGCGCGGCACTTTTAGCTTGCCTAATTAAATGTTAAGTGACTTATTGTGAATGCGTATTGAGGAAAAGCGCTTTGTAATCTTGTCTTTTCTGGGTTGGGATGCTTTGGTGTGTTTACGGAGGAGGTGTGTGAAAAAATTTGACACAATGTCGGGCAATCTTTGAATTCCGACGTTTTTCTTACTTAGCCTTTCATACCGTACCGTTTATTTTTTCTGAATCTGGTCATATCTCTGTGTGTGTATCTGTGTCATGTTTAATTTAGGAGTGTGCGTTTAGTTTGCGTATAAGAAACTATTTTTCTTTCATTTATTTCTACTTGTAGCCTACCTCGGCTCTGATGATGATAATGGTTCAGAATTTCGCAATTTTCGCTTATTCCTCTGATTTACATTGTGCGTCCTGATACATTAGAAAAATACAGTCAGTAGGTATATACCTTAATAGGGCTCTTAACAACAGTTGTACAAAAAAAGAACATTTTTCCATTTTCAAGCTCATTCATCCCCCGAGGCAGTGTTCTCATTCCGGCAACTTTATCAGAACAACGTTTTGCCAAAATTCAACGGTGAACATTTTCATTTAATAATTAATTAATCGTAATTTGAACTAGAGCAAAACCGAATATAGATGCATTAATACCATAATGCCCGCTTAAAAGGTTTTTGTAAAATAAACTTAATATTTTATTCTCAAAGTAGGGATACGCAAGACGGTTAATACCTTTACAACATCATACAAAATTCGTTGTATCTAATTCGAGGCTTATCTTGCCATCTGTAATCTCGCCCCCGTTGCCTACTGTTAGGAGATACCTCAAATACCTCCCGTACCCTCCCCCATCCCCTCAGCTTCCCTCTAGCACCCTTCAGCCCTTGAGTTCTTAGCTGAAGTTCATAATACCCTATTAGTGGCGCACACGACCGACAAACATACTGTATCTAGTTGACTTACTCTGCCGTGTTAATTTTTGAGTGTCTGCTATTGATAGTTACCCCATGTTGTTTTCGTGAAAATCGATAGGAATAAATTGACTTGGTTAGTGTTACACAAATGGAAGAAAATTAAAACAGCTGTTGAAGCTGTTTAATATTAGCTAAGATTGAGCTTAGATAAAATCTTCTGCTTTTTAAAGTCAATGTCAAAATTCTGTTTAAGAAAAACTCAAGCCGCATGGTTTCAAGCCATGAGCTGAAACAAAATGTGATTTTAATTTCCCAAAAAATCACGATGTAAAAGTATTCAATCTCTAGAAATTTACTAAAACTTCTTACCAAACCTGGTAGGTCCCCAAAAATATAACAAAACCAACTAGAATCGTGCTCTCAGAATAAATAGGTAAGTAATATTATCTCCCTGCTGGGGGGAGTTCACCGGACCGGGTAATAAATCTGTTGACAATCATTAATTCGCTCGCCTGGTCGCTCAGATCTCGTCAGATAGACGTCTCTTCATAAAAATGAAATCTCCTTTTTTAAGAAACAAAAAGAACCCTCATTTGTTTATTTTTCCTTGAGACTTCGGTAGCTTTAAAATGTTACCTAATTATCGCAAGATTTTGAAGAGATTATGAATTTTGTTAGAAAAGTTTTGGTTTGTCTAAAGCTTTATACCTAATCCACGGTTAACGTGTCCATAACTTTAGTTGCAGAGATTTATATCTATGTATTGATTTGGCATCATTGTACGCAAATATGACGTTAAAAATACAGTAAGTATTTTTTCACCAAACGTGCCACATGTATTTACGCCTCATTTTACAAAATACGTGAGCATGCAGCAAGCGTCCGACTATCTGTTAACCGACAACTAGGCTAAATAATGTCATATAAAACGCAGGCTGCAGTAAAATACACGTGTTGCCCTGACGGCAGCTCGTTCACGAGTGGCTGCGTCCGGTGTAAATTGTAGCGTGCGCCTATGAGGGCAGTCGGACAAAACCCGAATTACAGCCAAATGGGACGCTGTAATTTGTACATTGCCGGTGAGACTCGACTGAGAGAAATTGCTCTTTGTGCTATGTAGGTCAGATCTCAGGTCATTAGTGGACGCTCTTGTAGGTACTTATTTACTTATGTTAGTTTAGTTTGTTTAATCTGGATTGGAGTTAGGTTTTTTTAATATGTATGTCGCCACCTTTAAAACTGTTTTTATGTTAAATGCAAACTCTACCACTAAATATTCTTATTACTTTTTTCCAACTAAACTATCATTCGCAAAGCCCAACATGAAAAGCCCCACTACATACACCAAAAACCAGATCACATTAACTCCTCATTACAGCATCCAGCCACTTCAACTAAAATACTGAAACAGAACTAGGAAAGGGCTCTGACCAGCCTGTATTATTTAGCGCAGCATGTGCGTCGGATGTTCCAATAGAAATGAAAACGGAATCACAAAGGCTAGCGCCCATTAGCCCGGATATAGCAGCTTAGCGGCACAATGGGGGCTTTGGCCCGACCACGTGAGCTCTGGGCCAGCGGCATGCTACGCCATCTATTTGCCAAATGTAGGTAGCTATCGGCGAAATTTCACCTTTGTTATAGGATTACAAATTTGTAGGCTTTGGAAATGATATAATGGCTCTTTATTTTTCCTGAATCCAAATTAATATTATAAATGCGACAGTAACTCTGTTTGTCTGTTCGTTTGTTATGTTGAACGATAAATCTATACTAATATTATAAAGAGGTAAAGTTTGTGAGGTTGTAGGGAGTAATCTCTGGATCTACTGAACCGATTTTGCAAATTCTTTTACGGAAATTACGTTACTTGTAAGTGTCATTGACTATAAATTTTTAATATCCACGCGGGCGAAGTGCTGGTTATATATATATTGGACCTTGGAGAAGAACAGAGAATATTTTTTTGTCGTTGCATTTCCGACTTTACGCAGGCAAAGCCGCTAACAAAATTAAACTCAAAAGAATTAACTAGTTTAATGTATGTCCATTTAAACATTTTGGAACAAGCTACAAAATTAACGATGGCCTTAATTATTTTTAAACCATCGTGTACAATATTTCGAGCGACGCCATGTTTTGGTAGACAAATCATTTTGCAGCGAATGAATTATTTAATAATTTCGTTAAAAATTAAAAGGCCTTTTTCCGTTTCAGTGAGCCCAGGGCACTTAGTCAATTATCGGAAAATTGTGTACAAAATATTATTATTATTACTCCACTTTAATGCATCAACCATCGATAAATATGAAGTGGTGAACTCTATCAATATAAATTCTCCCAAAAATGGATAGAAAAAACAAAATGAAGACAAAACTTTCAATAAAATTGAATCGAAGAAAAGTCAAGTCAAGCACTTTAATATTAAACGTTGAAGTTTGGTAAATTTAATAATTTACCAGCGAAGTCCTTAGGGCACCGCACGGAAACTAAATAATGTCTTAAAATGTGAAAGTTTTGAGCGGAGCATAAGTCCCTGTAGGACGTAGGAGACGAGGAGGGTGCAACTAGTTCGTAGGAAGTTATTTCGTGGTATGGCATCCCTTGAGCTCCCATAAACAACAGCTGCATAGACCACGTCACGATCAGAAGTGATGCGTAATATTATTTGAAAATATTTCAGTTCAATTTTACCGATTTGTTTTAATCTTGTACAAAGTTTTCTTTTTTTTGGTTTTGCAGTTTGTGTGTTTACCCAATGCTACGTTTAATTGTTCACAGTTTAAGATGTCCAGCATTAATTAAAAATATGTAATTCCATTTTTCAGTTTGTGTAAATTATTCTATTTGTCGTTAAGTTACTAAATGCACAGCCATTTGCAACGTTCCCAGCACTTAACACGATTAAATTAGTTATGTATCACCGACGACTGCAATTCTCAAAGGTATTAACATGATGCGCTATTGCACTTTGTTTCAACTAATCACATATTTTAATCCCCACTTGACTTGAAATGAAATCCTATTTTAGTATAAAATAAATGTGTGTACAAGAACTTCTCCTGAAGTAACTTTAGAGGGAACTTGTTCTAAGCCAGTGCATATTAAATTCGAAAAACAAATATGGCGGAGTTTGCATTGCTCTGTGAGCCACATGTCTGCTTATGTAGGTTGACGTATTTATTATTTATTTGGGAATTCTCGGGGCTGCGGCGCCCGACGGTCGGAGCCGACAAGTCAGAATTATGGAAAAATAACTCATCTCCGACGACATATTGACTTCGCCAACAGACGGGGAAATAGAGGCACGCATCCTTTTGGATTGCATCGATACTTGACGATATAGTGTTGTGTTCGGCGCTTTTCGGTTTTAGCTTATTGCTGTTCCGGTATTGATGGAACGTGGGGTACTGAATTTTCATAAAATATGGACGTTCAGTTGCTAGTGAACGTAAACGTAGAAAATAATAATCCATAGCTTTAAAGTTTCAGACCGAATAAGTTTGAGGCAATATTACAAATTCGAGCATTTGTAGCGTAAGTACCTAAAAAAACATCCTCAAGCTAAGCTTAAAATTCAGTTCATTGCTATGAAAACCAAAATACAACCGCATTATGACTGATTTAGAAAAAAAAAGCAATCAGACCAAACCGTACGATACAGACCCCAACAAAAGGGTTCGGTTCAGACAAAACCACGGTTTATTATCCTCGCCCCATAAGAACGGCTACTTTAAGCGAAACGCGAGTCGATTTCAATAACAGAAGAGTTCATTGAATAGAGTTACCTCATAACATTTTTATTGTACAATAAGAGTTTTCCGACAGGGGAACGTAAACGGTATGATATTGCTTCTATCGGGAGATTGGGGTGACGCTACATAAGAAGATGAGCGAGAAATGAGCGAGCGAAACGAGATTTTCATTCCCCATTTGATTCTGCTGTACTAACTTTTAATGGGAAGGAGTCGAGCGAGGAATCGTTAAGCCGACATTGGAACGTTGTGTTTCCGATTGTCTTGTCCTGGGCGACCGCAACCGCGACTCGTTCAGGTTAAGTTACTTGGATACTGCGATGATTGAGTTCTTTCGAGGAATGTACATACTTGTTCCTGCAATATTGTGATATTGGGTACATGATACAGTCATAAGAGTTGGTTAGAGAGAGTTTTTGTTATGAAATATTGCATAAAAAGACAGAGGGGGTGCATAGATTGTATTATAATACGAGGGAAAGGTGGTTTGGGTGGCAAATGGTGATATTATTATAGCCATCTAATATTGTAACGTTAGCTAGGTACATTCGTTCACTTACAAAATTTTACCTTTTTTCTTGGAAAAAACAGAATATTAATTCTTGGAAAAACCTTTCAGCAGTTTAACTATTCCCTTTAATTAGCCAGACCGTTGACTGACCAAATAAAATTCAAGCTAACTTAACTACCACCAAAAACCTGTTAAAAACTTTCAAACGCTCACAAACAACTCATTAACCATTTAATCTTTAATTCCGTCTACAAAGTGTTGCCATAAAGAGTCCCCTAAAAATGGCGAATAAAGTTTTATTCTTAAGATTAGAGGACTATATCTGGCAGTAAAAGAGATAAACAGAGTGTAAGGTGGAGACGGCCTGTAAACTATTTTCCATGTCAGCGAAAGTGCGCGTTTATGTACAAGTTTATGAGACCGCGGATCTCTGCCATAAAGTGCGAACAGCCCAGGTGATAAAGTGAACTCCGCGGTTAGTAAATTCAAGCTGCATTTTAACGAGAATCTCTCGCTTCTGAATTATTTCACGCTTTTTAAACAAGCTGTGAGTGCAGATTGTGAGCTTTATTGCTTTTCTTGTTCTTTTATTTATGTTAAAAGATAGCTTATGTTTGCGTTTGTGTTTTTATAGTTAATTTTGGTAAAACTGATGGTGGGTTAATGGAATTGGTAAGTAGTTGAAAATTTTATTCAAAATTTTATTATTTTCATAAATTTTTAAAACATGAAATATAACATTATTATTTTTCCGGTGACGACGACGATACGCTCCGTACATGACACGCTACGGTGTTGGTCGGTGACGGAACGGTCTAGTGGGCATTGTCCCATACTTTTCAATACAAACAATATTTTTGCTTAACACGTTCTTAGCACGGTCACTTACGGTGTAGTGGGCAGATTCCTTAAATGTTCATTTATAAGTAATCTAGTTAATGTAATATTTTTGGCTAAGTCTTTTAGACAAACAATTATGGTGATATTAATAAAGTGGGAAATAAAAATGCTAAATCAGACTAAATAGATTCGCAATAGCACAATTTGACAAGCACATTGATTGTGATCAAGCCACCACACTTACAATCAATCTCAACACTCTCACACAGTTCAATGTATAACTAAATAAAGCCTAGGTCTCACAAATGTTCAATCTAACGTGAACAGCACGTTATTTGCTCGTCGCAGGTTGCCTGTTGGCCCCTCGGCTTCCCACCGTCGGACTATTTCCGTTCGCCTGGACTCCATTTCCGTTCTACTCGATACGGTGCGTCCTTGCCTTTGTATTGCCTACAGCCAAATTGTTGGGAACTGTGTGAAGACGAATTGGGAAGCGATGTAATGACGTAGTAGGGTAATTTTGTGATAGCAGTTTGATAGTTGTGTGAGATCTCTTTGTGATTTATGGAATCCTAGTACTTTCAACCAGCTGAACTTCTAGTTTAGCTCTCTAATTTTTTTTCCAAAAAACTGGGGTAAGGTACCAGAAAGAGAGAAAAAAAGATTTGTAAAAATAGTTTGTTTTAAAAGATTCCATAGAGTAAGAAGATGTTGCCAATAGTGACAACATGGTCTTATTCTATGGATTTTTTTTCTTTCTTTGGACCTTTATATGGTACAATCATAATGACATTTCGTGACCCTATTCTTACTTCACTGAAAGGACTTGAAAAAGCGGAAAATATAAAATACGAACGACTATGCAACCTTACATGAAAAACGGAGGGCCCCAAAATATTGCACAATGTAAGGATACATGACGAAACCGATCTCAAGGTTGTTGACTTTGTTTTCGAGTAGTTCACGTGATATTGTGAGGAGGGCCCAGGCATAGTTTACCCCACTCGAAAAAATGAATGGCCGAAGTACAAGCCTTATTGGAGGAACATTCTTCATGTTTAAGAGGCTTTAGTTTACTGGGGGTAGTTTATTATTATTTTTATTGTGAGTAATTGGGTTGGGTACGTTTTGTTAGTAGAGAGCTACTTACATTTCTATATTGTATGTGTTTTAAGTGTGTTCTTCCGTAGTTTTGGTTCTGAATTAGGAACGTCAACTATTTTGGGTATTGCGTCTTTGTTAGAGTAGAGCTGCTTATTAATGGGATAGTTTGATATTATCATGAATATATGTACAGTCCAATTTAACTACTCCAAAACCGTTAGTTCATAGTAAACTAATTTGATAATATATGAAACTAATTTGATAGTATACAATACTTTTCTAAAATTACATACATTATTCTATAACTTCAACTAGACAAATTGATTAAGCACTCCTAAAATTATTATTGAGGAAAAATATATTTTTAACAAACGACCGACCTGGCCTCAAGCACTGGTTTATATTTATTACTTCAAGCTTATAAATGTTGATTTATCTGGAATAGAACCTAACTGTTACAATTTTTAGATTAAATCCGTGAAGGTTTGTGTCTTTTCGAAATTGATGTCTTTTGTTGAGTAGGTAATATTACTGTGTCAATTTATTAGTCGTGAAGAAAACTCATTTCATTTCATAATAATGGTTACATCAGTTTTTATTATAGGTATGTAAAGTTTTTAATGGGATTTTCTCGAGTGAAGATCAGTGGCTGTTTTAACTATTCGTTTATTGATTCCTAGTAGTTATTGCGATGTAAAATTGGTGTAGTTTTGTGTCTACGCAACTGGACAATAAGTGGAATCATTGAAAAGGGCGCGATTTCGGTAAAATGGAGCTAAGAATTTTACTGTAGTATTGACTACCTCAGCGAAGTTTGCCGAGAAGGCTGACTCGACCCAAATGTTGCCAAATACTCCAAAAAACATTAGAATGTGTTACATCTGCATTCTAATGAAATTAAAAATACATTACAGATGACTACGTAAGACTAGGCAATATGGTCAAAAGGCCTTCCCTTCTAAAATAAATAAAAAAAACATAGGTATGTAAGAGAAAGGAGGTTCTACTTATAAAAAAATAACCGTACTTCAAACCAAGATACATAGTATCCATTAAGTTCGAACGTTATTATGGTTCTATTGTCAAAGACTATACCTATAAACTGACATGACATGACTGTCGTGTCATGACGTGTCTAAGGCATGGTAGGATGTGTAATGTTTTTTTTTTTAATTATTTAATTTATTTCTAATACATAGATATTATATTAAAAAAATATTAGTTTCTGCACTCCTTCTCCTTAAAAACTATTGTTGTGCCAAATTTCATACTCCTTCGTCTGCGTGATTTTAGTAAAAAGGGATGCAAAGTTTTTGCTTCACGTATAAATATATAGATGTAGGCATGGAAAAAGAAGACATGTTGAGCCGACCCCATATGGTTCCAAGAAATATCCTCTATTCTATTTTTCCATTCACTATTTTTGGATGATGACTAAGACTTCTTTGAAGAGAAAAGTTCATTACCATGGCCAAAAGCAGTACCTTTTTAAAATATGACCTTCCATTTGCGTAACACCCTGTAAGGCACACCTAAACCCAGATATAATAAATATTCATCGTATAAGTAGTTATTATCTTGCTGTTTCTGTGAACACATTTTATATAAGGCTATGACACAGTTTATGTGGGTGCCAAATAATATCGATTTATTGATAACAACCGGTGAAGCGTTCAGTACCTATCTATAAGTACCTACATTCTATAAAAACCCGGCCAAGTGCATATCGGACTACGCACATTTAGGGTTCCGTACCAAATAAGGGAATTATCAAAGAAAAAATCTGATTCATCAATATATACGTAACAATAAACGTTATCACCAAATTTCAAGTTCATAGGTCAATGGGAAGTTAATAATTACTTCGGAACAATATATTGTGACAGACGACGGACAGACAGACGGAAAGATGGACAGACAGATACGTGAGCGACAGCATTGGGGCTCCGTTTGGACCCTTCGGGTATGGAACCCTAAAAAACTGGCAAAGTCCGTGTCGAGACACGCGCAGTGTAGGGTTCCATAGTCACCCGTTACAACATGTGGACTTAGGAGGGGCTTTATATTTATGACTATGAACATATGAATTAATCTCACGTTTAAACGGCCAATAACGTTTAAAAACGAGCCCGCATAGGTAACTGAAGAGAAGGAGTTATTAAATCCGAATCTATTGCAATGAAGCTTTCAATGTTTGAAACACCCAAGCGCTTATGTTTTAGGAGTCTCTGAGCACCCCGTTTGGGGTAATGATTATGAATATATGCTATGTTTTTTTTATAATTTTACATGATTACTATCCACCTTCATAAAGGTATTTTTTTCTAAGGATTTTGTATTTTCTGCGAAATTATTCAAGTAGGTACATTTTATAAGTTGGGCGACTATTAAGTACTCGTAAACTAACAGAGCTTACTTAGCCGTGATAGTGTTTCTTCAAAAGTAGTTAAATATACCACCTTCAAGATTATTTACAAATTGTTCAAGCCAATTGTTTAGCTTTTAGGGGGGTGGCAAAGGTCTATTCAACGATACCCCACATGATAGGAAAGGCGAAAAAAAATCATCCTCACATTATATGTAGGGGCTTTCTAGTACTAACAGTCTCTAAGCTAAGCGTCGGACAGACAGAGCAAAACTATAAGGGTTCCTAGTTACGACTACGGAATCCTAAAATCGAGTGTTTCGTTATCTCAAAACGCGAAAACTAATGCAGTTTTGACCACATTCGTAACGTTTGGCAGATTTCAGAGGCATTTATCCAATCTGCCGAATAAGTCAGTAGACAGCCTAATTGGTTAATCATTAAAATCTGGATCTGAACGTCTTTAAAATTGCATGATCTAGAATATCTGTATTCTCGTGACTTTGTTTAAAACAGCATTTAAAACCATCACTAATTTAGTTTAGCAAACATCTTTAATTATGATTATGATTCAGAAAAAGCTGTGTCTAAAATGTCTTTAGAGGAGTAAGATTCGGAAGATTTCTAGACTAACTTAATTCCAGTGCCTAAAGGCTTTGCCTATTTCTGTTTCTGTTCTGTTTCTGTTTAAACGTTGCCCCACACTAGGAATTACTCCTGTATCGTGGGTGCGTTCACAAACATGTAAACTCACATACACAAGACACCCAGACCCGGAACAACTATCTGCAGGCCATACAAATATTTGTGCCGTGCGGGGATCGAACCCGCGACACGCAGTGCAGCAGCCGAACGCTCAACCACTGCGCCAACCGTGCCGTCAAATTTCCAAACTCAGCAAGCGGAAGTGACAGTAAAAACGAAATTCAGATAAACTAATGGAAGCCAGAACCAGTCATGATTAAGCATGTTCTTTAACGGATGACACGAAGTCAGAATAGCTCCGTCATAACCAAAGAATTTAAGTGGTTGGCTTGGGTAGCTTGACTGGAAGATCAGATGAGAATCGATACCATCATCAGAATTCTAAGCTTTTACCAACTTGGTGCACGGTAGATTATGAGAGGTGGAGATTTCCGGAATTTATAAAATTCGATTAGGTATCCAATATCAGCATCCAATATAAGCAGGTAGCCCAAAAATTCATAGCCTAATGTAAGAGTTAGTTAAATTAAACGCAACTATTCCTAAAAGCAACCCGATCAAAATCGAAAATTTTCTAAAAATCCGACATAAAAAAACAACTGAAAAATATATACGATCGAATTGAGAACCTCCTCCTTTTTTACAAGTCCCTTTTTGAGCAGTCTGATGCAATTGGTGGCATTTATTTAATCCGTCAAGCCCTTCGCGTCTCCTTAAGGAGACGCGACAATAGATTTTTAATTGTATCTGCTAATGAGGGGCTTGACGGGAGTTCAATCACAGATTTGGTACCACCAACTGCTGCTACTTTTTAGATGTTTTTTATCAGTTGGGCTTTGAAAATTTAAAAAAAAATATTATATCCTACATTTTAGTGAGTTATATTTTTGGAATCATCTCCTCGAGCTCTTTAATTTAATACCCTACATGACCAGGTCACAAAAAAATACGATATATATATTTTTCAAAATTCATTGTCTTATGTCACTTCGGCGATTAATAATGATACCTCATTTGTTTAAATTTATCAAGCCGTTTAGGCTACAGCGCGTGCCAAAGAAATAGACATACATACATAGGTACATACTCTCGAAAAACATTGTCCTGTTTCTGGGGCAGTCGGGTAGAAACAAAAAAAATCGGCGACAATAAAATTGTCGGCAACCCGAAACCGACAGAACAACACGCCGACTAATTTATTGCTCTCAGACAGTAGGCGAGTACCAACCTACCGACATATCGCGTCACAACTCAAACACGCACTCCACGTAAGTGAATAAATGGGTAATTCGACACCGACGGCTCCAGAAGCTCGACATATTTCTCGGGCGAAGCAAGAACTTCGGGAACTCACCCTTACTTGTGTGAAGTCGATCAATCATCGCAGGCCGTACCGACCGATCATTGCCTGAACTCTTTCATTTATCTAATGAGTTCCCGATGCCCACACCCCGTGTTTGTCGGGCGCCGGGCGGGGTCGCACTTCGACACGTCTTGATGAATTAATCGGGTGGAAACGAGTATGAACGTTCTAATAATGTTGCGTAGTTACTTTATTGAGGATGCGGAAGTAGGTTGTTGAAACTTGAAAGGATATGATCGAACATATTTTTGATTACTTTGCAATTTTGGGGTTGCAAGGTCGTTACAATTTTTGTCTAGTGTGATTGACAAATATTCACCTACTTCCTTGTGCGATTTATTTTGTAGACTAACATCAAAATTTAGATTTATCGATGTCGATTAGTCTTTAAAAATCCTATCACAGCTGCGTTAACTCTTAAAGAAAAGCTATTTATTTTGAAATGAATATGGTAGCTTTTAGTTCTCAAGGTATTGTTATTTATTTAATCCTCTCTTAAATTCTTGACCTCTACAGTCTACACCTAAGTACTAGTACTCTAAGGAACATTTTAAATTAACTGTCATCTACAAGTAGCCCCATTTTCCTGTGGGTCTTCATTTTCATCTATTGTGTTTATCATTAATAATATAGAGTCAGTTCGTGGAACGAGCATGTAATTAATACATGCGCTAGCGCAACTTGTAGTTACTTGAACTTCAAAATATTTTATTTGATTTGGTTCAACTAAATGATTCTTAATTTCTAAATGCCGTACTGAAATTCTCCTCTCCGAGAGTACGATTAGAATAGGTGCAGAGAATGGGTGGGTGAATATGAGTCGAACATCAAAGGTAAAAAATAAAATACGAATTTAAAGTACAATAAAAGACGAAAACTTCAATTCCTTCATTTATTAAAGGTAGCTAAAAACATAAATAAAAATAAGATTCGTAAGCAGCGGGTACGAAGTGCAACCGTGGGTTGTAAGCTTTCCTTCAGACTTAATGTTGGGTTCCAGCTTAACCAGATCTGAAATGCGCTGGCCTTAATCCACTTAAAATAACAACAGGGCTAATGCTCCCCCGCAAAACCTCGGCGTTTCTTATTGTCTTGTGTCTCAGGGATTTTGTGCCAATTTATAACAAGTTGTACGTACTCCCAGGACAGGCAAGAATATTGCAGCAATTGTAGTACATTTGGGAATTTACTTTCGGTAATAATTTTAAAAGTATCTGTGTGTCTAATGTTGTGTTAGATATTTTTGTTTTAGTTTTAATGTCGATTAATAAACCTATTATTCGTTCCATAGTCCTTATTTAACCTGACAGCTATCTTGTCTACATTGCTAATGATAGCGCATATTTATTATAGATTCTTCTAACAGAGTTTCTAATCTAGCAATAATTAAAAGGATCTAAAAGCTAGGTGGCAAACTCTCCGAAATTCCCTTTGCCAAAGTTTTATTAAACGCGGTGTTTAACGAATACGACATACTCGTACGTTTGAAATTTTGAGGGAAATTAGTTTCGAGCAGTTCCGAGTTGGCAAGTTGTTGATATCCCTCGGGTGGCAGGCGCTTTAGAGCAACGCTACATCCTACTTCAACCCATTCAACTTCGGCGCTAAAGTTTAAAGTCTAATTGAACTTTAAATTGTCATGCGATATACATCAAACGTGAAAAATCGATGTCTGGTGGCTGCATGCTCGCGTTAATTACTTTAATATCAGTAACAAAGGCATTTTGCGGCCCCGCGCCGACAAAAAGTCGCGCGTGTGAGTTGTTATGAGCGATCGCTACAACCGTCCAACTTCGCCGACCGGTGTTCATTAGAACTTAGACTTGTATGAATTTTCGCCAACTTTCCGACGTAATGAACACTAAAAGGAGGCAAGTTTGAGCGCTTCAAATTTTAATACTGCTCTGCACGGTTCGCCGCGGACAAGGTTTAATACTAAATTGGCCGTATGGAATTCATAGGTATACCGAGAGAGTTAGAAATCCAATATCCTCTGTAACTTGCTTTTAAATGAACTCTGCCTCCTGTTTGCCTGGCTTTTAAATTGTCTTTGTGATACTTCGATATGTGTTTGTGAGAGTTTAACCACGAACTCGAGTTTTGGTCGCAAATAATTAAATGTGCGGACTTGGAACATTCCGTAAAGTACCCGACTATGTCTTTGTAGATAAAACGCGCATATCTAATGTGTCTGGCGGGTTAAGCAGGAGTATAATTAGCTTCTGAGATATTATTTTGGTGTCGATTTGGGTATTGATGAAATTTTAATATGTGGTGAGCCGAAAATGAATAAAATTGCAACAATCGGTTTTTCTTACGTTGTTTCGTATCAGTTATAGTGCCTACAGCAACTTTGACTTTTATAAATTGGATTGATAAGCATTCCATGACTATTTTAATGCATAAATAACGTTGGACAGTACATTAACATGTTTTTTTTTTCAGAGCCTTTTTAGTAAGCGACCATCTTCAAGAAATCAAGAATTAATTTCAGTATTTGACTCACACTTCAATATTTTAAGGGTTCCGTACCTGAAGATAACCAACGGAACCTTATTACTAAGCCTCCTCTATCCATCTATTTGTCTGTCAGTAGGCTGTATCTTATGAACCGAAATAGGTTGGCAGTTTTTTTAAACAATAAAATTGCTAAATAGTCTTGTACTTTTACTGCTGCTAAGTGATTTCGTGAATACAGAAATAAGGACCGTACAGATTATCTTTGAGATTCAACCTAAGAATATTGTAAATCATGTGGGTATTTCTATCTGCACTAAACGCAATGATGAAGAAAACTTGAATTCAACTCTTTTGGGTTCAAACCCAATATATATTAAATTTCAGTCTGTGAGGTTCTTTGAAGTGCCACTGTAGCGAAAGGGTCGACTACTAACCTATTGTAACTTTGCGAATTAAATTCCAATGTCAACCGAAAGCGATGCCACTATTTAGATATAATAATTATAGATGTACCTATTTATGAATACGTAACTTTTCAATGTAGCTGAGCATAAATTGATAATAAGGATTTTAATTTATTAATAAAAATTAAAAATGTTCTTAAAAACTTTAAGACAGTGCAGTAGAAGATTTTATATGGTGAACAATGTCAAAAAAATTGTTTTGCCTAACGTTGTTGGGCGCCATTAAAGATTTAGTGACGCCCAAATGGGACTTTGTTATTTCAACAGTGACATTAAACAATAACTATCCCAACATAAGTTAGTATCCTAAAAGGATTTTATTTCGTGGCAAAATAATATTATTGTACTGTGATTTTTAACTCAATGATTAAAAATACGTATGCAAAACTAGCGAAATGTTTTCCCAGACTTTTTTAGTTCATTTTACTTTTGTTAATTATATTTTTTTTATATCATTACCAATCTCGCATCAAAATTTTGAAATAAAAAATTTAAGTTATAATAAGTTAAGTTTTGCCTACTGATTTATTTTTATTCTAGCAGTAATAATTCATATTGCCATTTTGCTTCCTGGCTACAACTTAATATATTAGACTTCAATATTATATTTAAGTAAATAAAATCAGTTCTTTGCTATAAATAGGTAACTTATAGTAACTATAATTTCAAGATACCTTGCTGGTTTTTTTTTTTCACAAAATCGTTCAAATACGTTTTTCTTCGAGTTATCAATTCCAAATTAATAGCAGTTCAGAGAATTTTTTTTAAGAGCAGTGGTGGCCTAGTGGTATTGGCCGCGACTTACAAGTTGTAGGTCGTGAGTTCAAACTCAGTCAGGCGCTTTACTTTGTGTAAATTATTTCATCACCACTGCTCTCAAAACGGTGAAGGAAAACATCGTGAGGAAACCGGCATGTCCTAGAACCAAAAATTCGAAGACATTTGACATCCACCAACCCGCACTGGGCCCGCGTGGTGGATTACGGCCCACACCCTCTTACAGAGAGGAGGCCTGTACCCCAGTAGTGGGGACAGTAAAAGGATGATAATGATCAGAGACTTTTATGAATATGACTGATTGCAGCTTATTAACTAAATTGCACCTTATTTAAATATCATTATTTTTTTTAAGTTTGTTCAACTTTGCTTTTGGTCATCAAATTAAAAATGTTCAATAGCTTAAAAACGATTAACATCTTTCTGCTCTTTGCGCCTTAAACAATTCGGGCACAATTTAAATCTCTGAAAATACAACGGCCTTGAGGTAAAATAGAACATTATAATTCATCCCATGGAAAACCAGTTTTTTTGGCTTATTGGTTTTATATCCTAAAGTAGAAATAACTAATTAAATCATTATTTATCCAAAGTTTAAGAATCTTTTTGTTGTTTTTCAAGAAAATAGATATTATACCAGTTCCTATTTTAAAGGAACGTCACATAGTGCGATTTATAAGAGTTTCAGATACTTGACTTTTACAGTTAAGACCCAAAAACAAAAACACCTAAATGCAGCGAACTAGGTTACAGATACGCATGTGACGAATATAATTACAAGGCACCATAGCCATTTTTTTTTCCCAAAATATCAATTAACCTCGAAAAACTACAAAAAGAATATAAAAACACCCAACACTTGAGTTTTCAGTCAATACTTAATTGAAACATATATAAATTTGTGTGCATTGAAATAGTCTCCAGGAGTAGAACAACTACAATATATATCCTCATTCAAACCCTAAGTAGCTCTACCTCCTCGCTAACTGCCGTGAGACATTCTGATAACTTACTTCACTTAGTTTCTACCAAAACGAGAAAGGAAGAAACTTAAGACTTTTTGAAAACTAGCTGTAGCACAAAATGTCTTATTTTTTAATTAAAAGACCTTATTGGATTAATCGCATTTGGTCGTCAAAATAACCAAAAAATTGTGACTAAAACTATCTTAAACATACATCCAATGCACGTAGTGTCAGCATGTGGGCGAGTGTAATGTTTTGCGCAAAGCACCCGCATAGTACTCTTATCGCGACGATACGCGGCTCGACTCCTAATGAGAACGATCGATACACAGCACAGTTCTTATCAACACTCCAAACTTTAGTTATGAAAGTAACTAGTGTCCCCTCTGTTTGTCCCGCTATACACACCTCTATCTGATAGTGGACATAATTGGTATAACCCTGCATGGAACTTTGAGCTGTGCCATAAATTGTCATTTTTTTATTGACGTATGTAGCTGCTGAACAAAAGTCTCCCCACAATCTTCTACGCTTGTCTTTGTGTTCCCTTATCTGGTTGTGCTTAACTTACTCCTGTAATTTCGTACCCAGTAATAGTAAGTGTCAAGAAAATAAATCAGGATATTTACAGGAAATACCGCTATGAATATTTATAAATCAAAAAAGAACACTAGGTGGCCAAAAACATGATTTTATGGGCTTAAGCTACACTACTACTACAGATGTTGAGCAAAAATCTCCCCCAGTCTTATATGCGTGTTTCCTTTTGTATTGGCGCCTTACTTATTCAAAATACACCTGTCATTTCCTACCCAACAATTTTACGTGCAGGAGAGACAAAAAATCTACATAACTACAGGAAATTTATTAATTATTATTTTATTAATTTTAATTTATTTATTAACTACCTGAACCTTTTAAACTACCTATCAAAAAAGAACATTGATTTGCCAAAATCATATTTTTATTTACTTATATAGCTGCTGGCTTAAAAATTTCCCTCTGTCTTCTACGCTCGTCTTTATGTTTCCTTTTCTGGTTGTGCCGTACCTACTGACTTAAAGGACACCTGACATTTCGCATTCAAAAATGTTAAGTGCTTAAAGAAAAAAAATCCGGATACTGCAGAAAATACCGCCCTGAATATTTTTAACTATCAACAAAGAATACTAGTTAGTCAAAAAACAATTTTGATCGACTTATACTAATGCTGGGCAAAGGTATCCTTCGTCTTCTTTGCTCGTCTTTGTGTACCCTTTTCTGGTTGTGTCTTGCAGAATCGAAGGACACCTGTCATTAGTTCATTACGCATTCAAAAACTTTAAAGTGCTAAAAAACCAAATGCAGATATTAACAGGAAATACCGCCCTGAATATTTTTAACTATCACAAAGAATACTAGGTCATCAAAAACCCATTTTTTTATCGACTTTTATCGATGCAGGTCAAAAATCACCCCCGTCTTATATGATCTTCTTTGTATTGCCTTTTCAACGACATCAGTCATTTCTTATTCAAAAAATTAAAGAACCAGAAAGAAAGAAAAATCTGGCCAATAACGTGGAATACATTTTTAACAGTCAAAAAGGAAGCTACGTCTCTGTTTGAGTTAAAAAATGCCAATGATCAAATTTTTGGCTTCAAAACTTAATTTAGGAGTTAACGTTTTACTTTCGAGCCCAAAAACGTTGGCTACAAAATGTTTGACACCGGAATGAATTCCTTTATGTGTTTTAGTTTTGTTTCTCACGGTAAAGGTAAAATTATTTGAGAAAAATAAGCTTTGCAAGATTTACAAGAAAACTGCAAACACTATTTTTTTCTGGATCAGTGTTAGCAGGAAAAAAATCAGGAAAGCCTGATCCATAAAGTCAGTAACAAAATAACCCTACAGTATTACAGTATTAAGTAATTCTGTGTTAAATGGCTAAAAGGTCTTCAATCGACGAATTTTGATTTGATACCGAATTTTCTCATGATTTTGAATTTTTTGACTCAAAAACGACTCAAAATGTTCAAATTAAACCGATGCGTAACCAACTTTAAAATTGGAAATGTCCATTTTATGGAAATCAACGCAGCAAAGGGAAAATAAATTATAAATCTAGGTACTTAGCCAACAAATATCGACTTAGCAAACTTTTGCAATTATTCCAGATTCAACAAAAACCAACTTAGAAAAACCCTAAAAACGAATTAAACGTAAAAAATCATTTTAAACGTCCGAAAACCTATTTTAATAGGAATTTAAGACAATTTATTGTGTGTTTTTGAACATAAAAAATTCGAATTCAATTTTTTTTAACCGCCTTCTCGTTTGAAAATCATCTGTATTTTTAATAACACGTTTAAACTATTACAAATAAATAGGATATTTCCCAAAATTCGATAAAATTGAATTTTATCTAGTTGGATTAATTCAATACATAAAAGGTGGAGACTACTTTATCTTATTTCCCTTAAAAAACTTATCAATCCGAAAACTTTAACGCATTGAAACGTATTAGGTATGGGTTTTCCCCTCTAAGCCATTAACTTAGACTTTCGTTTTATTAAAGACTGAATTACGCAAAATTATAAAGTTTAATTTATTTTTTTTCGAAAAAGAGGGCAATTTTTTTCGAATAATCGACTTTACAAAAATGAACGAAACAATATTTAAAAAAGGTACCACAAAGGTACATCTGATTAACAACCCTTTGACTTTCACACATAAAAATGCTTTCTAAAATCTTTCAAACCGTCCGCACTTACTTTCCGTAATAATATTCCCAATTACATAGAAAATGTTTCAAGAAACCGACAAAAATCGTGCAATCTATTTTCCCCGGTTCATATTGCGGGAAAATAAGCTTTGCAAGATTTACAAGAAAACTGCAAATAACTATTTTTTTTCTAGATCAGTGTTAGCAGTTTCAAAAATTCAGGAAAGCCTGATCAATAAAGTCAGTAACAAAATAACCCTTCAGTATTAAGTAAATTCTGTGTTAAATGGATAAAAGGTCTTCAATCGACGAAGTTTGATTTGAAACCGAATTTTCTCATCATTTTGAATTTTTTGACTCGAAAACGACTCAATAATCAAAATAGTCAAATTAAACCGATGCGTAACCAACTTTAAAATTGGTAAAGTCCATTTTAAGGAAATCAACGCAGCAAAGGGAAAATAAGTTATAAATGTACTTAGTCACCAAATATCCGACTTAGCAAACTTTTGCAATTATTCCAGATTCAACAAAATCCAACTTAGAAAAACCCTAAAAACGAATTAAACTTAAAAAATCATTTTAAACGTACGAAAACTTATTTTAATAGGAATTTAAGATAACTTATTGTGTGTTTTAGAACATAAATTAATCCGAATTCGATTTTTTTTTATCGCTGTTACGTTTGAAAATCATCTGTATTTTTTAGAGCCACGTTTAAACTATTACAAATAAATAGGATATTTCCCAAAATTCAATAAATTTGAATTTCATCTAGTTGGATTAACTCAATAGCTAAAAGGTGGAGAATACTTTATCTTATTTCCCTTAAAAAACTTATCAATCCGATAACTTTGACGCATTGGAACGTATTAGGTATGGGTTTTCCCCTCTAAGCCATTAACTTAGAATTTCGTTTTATTAAAGACTGAATTACGCAAAATTATAACGTTTAACTTGATTTTTCTTCGGAAAAGAGGTCAATTTTTTTTGAGTATCTCGACTTTACAAAAATGAACGAAACAATATTTAAACAAAGATACCACAAAGGTACATCTGATTAACAACCCTTTGACTTTAACACATAAAAATGCTTTCTAAAGTCTTTCAAACCGTCCCCACTTACTTTCCGTAATAATATCCCCAATTACATAGAAAATGTGTCAAGAAACCGACAAAAACCGTGCAATCTATTTACCCTGGTTCATATTGCGGGAAAGTCATATTTTAGCGGAATTTTCGGCGAGAATGGCAAGAAATTTAATATTATAAGTCCCTCGTTGGTAATTAGCGCTAAAGGCTGTTATCTGGGGTGTTCATGAACAGTTAATAGAATTGCGGAGCTCAGCAAGCGGCACATGGCTCCGTTCCGCGCCCGTCGCTCGGTGCCCGACGCCCGGCGCTCGCCAACCTGTTGCCGACGGGCCCGCCTTCCGCCCCATTCGAAAAGGCGCTTTTCCTCTTACATACTATGCTACTACTACTTTTATTTCTAAGTCTCGACTCCCGGCTGCATCTGAAAATCTATCCTAAATTTCACTTACCTTCGACATGATGAACCCGATGGCCCCGTTTTCTTTTTCATTTAAAACACAAAATTAATGAACTACAAAAAAACAATCGAATGGATTTTTAATGTCTTTAAGTTTTTTTAAATTATTTTTTTAAACCAACTCATAAATCTAAAAACACTACAAATTAATCGTCAATTAGAAATCAAATGCGGAATGTGAAAAAAAAGAATAATGAAGTTCGGTTAAAAATGTTTCGAATTTAAGCGCGAGCGGCGGCAGAGTAAGTTCGAGTTAGAATCGAGAGAGGTACTAGGAGGCCAGGGCACTGGGAGAGGTGTCGGAGCAAGGCGCGGTGCCGCCGCCGCGGCTGACTACAGAATGGTAGCGGGCTGTACGGCTGCGGGCCCCACCCCTAGCGCAGGCGCGCTTCAGGCGCCCCAGCGCGCATGACCGACACCCTACCGAAAAGTGGAAAAGTGACTCCTCCAACGTAGATACACCATTATGTACTAAATAAATATTGTATCGTAATAGATGCCGATCCCAGTACATAATTTTGACCCAGTTGAAGATTTTTTATGCTCGATTTGTAGCACATAATTTGAAGGAATCTGAATAGTGATATCTTGGGCCCGATTGCGTTTCTCCTTCTTATATACTTCTAATGTACCTACGCCCCGCATGCACATAGGTAATTCGCTCGCAGGAGCGATTAAAAGGCGTCCCAGCGTTTTATTAAAATAAGTTTTTAACTTTTCCGTATTTCTTCTCGTTAATGAGGACGTTAAAAATTTCTCTAATGCCGCTAAAATATCCGTTTCTCAGAGAAGTGTCGTAACCTCGGGGCATTTGTTGGAACTTGGACATTATTTTGTTGTCCGATCCGAGGAAGACCCGCATCTCGTAGGAGAGAGGGATGCCATTGTCATAGGCGTAGTCGACGCTGTGCCCGCAGTGCGGCTTGCCCTCGGCGTCGATGATGCTCATGTTCTCGAAGAGGTGCACGCCACCGGTGCGCTGGTTGACGCGCGTGGCCACGTCGCCCGCCACGCGAAGCAGCTGCGTCACGTTGCGGGTGTTCTCATTCGAGTGGGCATACGGATAAAGAATGGCATGGCCATCCCTTTTAATCGAAAGATACACTTTCGCATTCTTTTTATACTTTGCGATAACGGCTTTGATGAACTTTGTCTCATTTTCTGAAGCAAATCCAGGGCCAGGGTAGTTTTGTGAGAATGTGGAATCAACTTTGTCGCATGAACTCCAATGAACGTCAAAGTTTCGTGTTATATCTACACCGTAACTTAACCGGTCTTCTGAGGGGCTTAGGTTCTTTTTCCATGCAACTTGACTCTAGAAACAAAAAAAAAATTAATTGAAGGTAACCTGCCTAATAAAACAGTATCGGGTGGATGGCATATGGGGTTTTCAAGCTTTTATCGAGTGATGAACGCGCAGGTCTATTCTGTAAAATTATCCGTGAAAACTCAGGTGAGGTGAGATTGAAGTGAGCACGTATTCACGGTGATACGTTTTCAGTAATGTAAACGTTTCTGAAGAATGTTTGAGCAACATACATATCTGGAGTACTCCTGTCCATCAGGATTGGTGCAGGGCAGCACCACCCAGGTCGCGCGGCGCAGCATGTTCTCATACTCCTCGCAGGCCACCAGCTGCTCCACCAGGAACAGAGCCAGCCCCACCGGCTCCGTGCCGCCTTGCTGTCCAGCCTCGACGATGATGACCGGCTTTTCTTTGTCGGAAGGAAAGCGATTGTCGTTCAAAATGACCTATAAGGATGTGTTGATACCGAATCAATAGAAATAAAGATCTAATAGGAGCAGTTTGGTATAACCATTCAATAAATAAGTATTATAGGAAATTACAATTATGATGTGGTCGAAGATGGAGCACGCTTGCCTGGAAGTAACCTATTCACTCTTGACTTAAAGACTCCCAGGTTGTAGCTATCAGGAAACACAGACTCCGGCAGGGAATTCCACTCCCTAGCTGTACGCACAATGAATGTGTTCCTAAAACGTGATTTATTACATACAGGGATTCATCCGTGTCTCGGAAAGCTCGTTAAGCCAGTGGCTGATATTTAGATCTTTTACTTACTAGTAGGTTAAAAGTTGGACAGTTGCCACACTTTTTGAAAAAAATACCTAAGTAACAGACCGATTTGGTCTGCTACTTTCATTTACAAATTTATGAGAACTGCTTTAATATTTCCAGAGTATTAGCGGTTTTTGCGGACCTCTACATTTTGGGACATCTATCCCACATAGAGGATAGTTGGCTAATCCATATAAATTACATAGTATAGATGCTCCGCCGAGAAACAAGGCATCTACCTCGCAAAAACTTTGATCACATTTTGCCTTCCCATGCAATCGCACAGTGACATGCGACTCGGTCAACTTAGTGGTGGTTGGAGTCTTTCGACAGATTAATAAAAAATTAAATATTTTCAAAAAACCCGACTGTAAAAACAACAAAAAAGTTACAACCAAATCACTTTTCAAGCACATCAGACTGCTTGAAAAGTGACTTGATTGGAACTTTTTATAGTTGTTTTTTTACCGTCGGGTTTTTTGAAAATATTTTTATTTTTTTATTTTCTACATTTTAGTGAGCCATTTTTGGAATCGCCTCCTCAATTTATTTATTTTTACTTATATAGTCCGTCGACTTTAATTTTTTTTTTTATTATGGCGTTTAGTTGTCGCTATTTTGTATTTTGATTACTGTCATATCTTTAGTAGCAATCGCAAGATTAAGACGAATCAATTGACGTAAGAATTATCATAATCGGCCCACGCATTTGGTCTCTAAAGCGCCGCAAAGGAACAAACATACATACTTGGTGACGCAAAATTAATCACCCTATCGGAAGACGTTATAACTTTTGCATACGTCGTCGTACGTTAATCATATTAGACATTTATGAACTAGAGACCTGCAGAATACAAACAGACAAGCAATGGAGCGCCATACTCCGCAATAGCGTAATTGTGTCGATTTTTTTACCAATAATCGGTCGGTGGTGATGGCGGAACGTGAATTTTTTTTTTCATCCCAGTCTGCTTTCTATGGGGCTACTAGAAGTCGCGGGTTTATGCCAACAAGCCCTTAAGGAAGACAATCGCAGCCCTTAAGGAGAATATTCGACAGGAATGCGAACAGTTATCACCGAAAATCTTGCGAAAAGTCATGGAAAATGTGATGAAACGGGCACAAATGAGTATCCACACTGGCGGCAGCCACTTAACGGATATCGTCTTTTCCACTTAACAGAAAAAATTGTAAAGGTCCAAGTAAAGATTTCCATCACTCAAAATCCTTTTTTTTATTTAGTAAAAAGTTATTGAAAAACAAAATTGGATGATTAATTTTGCGCCATCTTGTAAAGGCTATCTAGGCTGATAAACACATTACTGACTGCGCAACCCTTGCGTTGCGCAGTCAGGTAAATAGAATGCGATTCATCCGCGAAACTAGAAATTATTATACAACCGGGCCAACTATACTTTTCTAAACTTTTCCTTATCATTTGTTCTTAACAAACTTAGTTAAAATTCTTTGAAATATTTGTACGCTGGAAACAGCAGAATATAATGGACGATTATGTAGCTATAACACCTTATAACAACAATATTCTAACAAATAAATTTATTATTATTATTATTCCTGTAATTATTAATTATGTACATACAATTTACATTTTCAAATATACACATATAAAAATACAAAAAAAACTATTATATTTTACGCTAACGCTTAGTACAAAATGTATGGCAATGACATTACCTGCGTAGATAAGTGTCACGTGACTTATCGCAGGTAATGTCATTGCCATACATTTTGTACTAAGCGTTAGCCTTAGACTATGAAAGGTTATAGACGCAGCGTCATTGGACATTAAATGAAGCAGTGTCGTTAAAATGTGTGAGTGACCTCGACGAACATAACGATGACGTTTCGGCTTCTCATTTTGTCTGTGTGAGCTTATTTCGCGTATACAAATACAAGCCGGCTTCTCATTCTGATACTACACTTTAGATTGCTGGCTTTTGACACTCTGTCTATAACCTTTCATAGTCTAAGGCGTTAGCGTAAACGTTAATAGAAAGGTTATGGGTTTTTTTTTTCTGTTGGGTGGGAAATCATCCAATGACTTCTCCCGCTCTGGGTGGAGCGGGAGGGTGTGTCAGACTCTTACTGACTAAAACCCACCCCTGTTTCTCCCTGCCCTGAATGCCCAGGGGCCAGGTAACTCTTTCAAATTTATCCTCAACCCCCAGGGGGCAGTATTTAAACTAAGCATATGGTTAGCAAGTTTTATAAATAAGGCTGTTTGACTTTTCGACAATCGTTACTGCTGATAGAATGTTACTATGTTTAGAGCTATTCATAGTACCTCGTATAGATGTCTACCCTCATACGTCATGTGTTCGGTAACCAGATCCAAGACTGTGCCACAATATTCTCGTATGGCCTTCAGAAAGATTGTCACCTGTAAACATATATGATCAGTGGCATTAAATTGTATCACAAATAAAATATTAATGATCAGTGTATTCTTATATTTTAAGGGACTTTGAAAAAAAATATACAGGGTGTAAGGTACATGAACGCACATACGTGTACTAGTGATTCAGTACATGATTCTGGACTCCTAGCGTTGGAATTTAATTAATTATTTTTTCATTTAATTTTTTTTTTCACTTTAAACTGTACAAAATCGCTACCCCAAAGACATTTTAAATGAAAAAATTTAATTAATTATTTTTGCCTTTAAAATGTCTTTGGGGTAGATAGGTATAACGATTTTATATAGTTTAAAGACAAAAAAATTTTTTTTTTCAAAAATTAGGAAAAGGCCGACGAAAAATTCCAACGCTAGGGGGGTCCAGAATCATGTACTGAATCACTAGTACACGTATGTGCGTTCATGTACCTTACACCCTGTATATACTCGTACATAATATAAATATGTAGTTGATTATAGTTTTTAGGGCTCACGTGTCCGTCTCTCTGTCTGTCCGTTCGTCTGCCATACAAGTTTTACAGCCATACGATTGGAGCTACATTCTTCAAATGTTCACAGTATAAGCATCTTGTTGACCCAAAGCCATACAAATAGTTAAAAATACATTTAATACGGAACCTTAACTGTGTGAAGTCCGATACGCACTTGGCCGGTTTTATTCTTACCTATGTATTTATTTTGAAAAACCATAATACAAAATAATCCATACCATAGAGGTAGCGTTTTTTTTTTAATTTACTTGATCAGAATTTAACTGATGCAAAGGTTTGAACGATGTCCTTACCGCATGCACTTCTAAGCACCGCTGTTCCACCCAATGTAGAAATTTCTAACAACAGTCTATGTACATACAGGATGTTACGGAAATGGTTGCTCATATTTTAAATACGTACAGCTTCTGCCCATAAAAAAAAAAACAACTTTATTTATGTATTTATAAAAGGTAGCGACAGAAAGTAAACATAAATTGGATAATTCTAACCAATACGCCAATTACAAAGTACACAGATAAAACAATAAGAATAGCAGAGAGTGACACGAAGTAAGTATGTATAGTGTGTGCGTGTGTGTATCTGTACGGTGTGGGTGTCTGTGAATGTGTTTGATGATGTGTGTATGTATGACTAACTGGCACTACAGGCGTAACTGCATGGGCGTCTCGCATTTGGTCTAAGATAAGGATGATCTCTTTTTTGAGACGGTTCCGAGTGATATTGAAGGGGTCCAGTGTTGGAAACTTGTCATTATATAATGCTGGTGGGGCAAGAAAGGTGACATCTTCATATAATTTGTGAAAGCTGAAGGAACAGTTAACAGATTGGTATGTCTGGTGCGTCTAAGTGGGACGTTAAAGTTAACTTTTCTAAGCAATTGTGGGCAGTCAAATTTATTATTAAGTATATCGTTTAATAACAACATGTCATTTATATCTGTCGTCTCTCTTCCAGAGTATATATCTGATAACTTTTTACGGAATATTCAATTATATTTTTGGGAATTAACTATGACTTCCTTGAAGAATGTTCTTGTTTTCCATGGAAATCAGTATTTAAAGAGAAATAAGTATCTAATATATGGCCACGCATTTCCGTTACATCTTGTATAGTAACCCCAATATTCTAAGGGCCGATTTCACCAATGAAACTAATCGCGATTAGTTTAAGCTAAACTAGTTCATGCGTTTAATCGAGATTAGAGCTTCATTTTGCGTTTCACCGAAAATTGGGCGTTTAGAATTTAAACTAAGTTAAACTTAAACTAGTTTAGTTTGTAGTGGTAAAACGCAAAAAAAAGCTCTAATCTCGATTAAACTCATAAAGTGAGTTTAGTTTAACTAATCGCGATTAGTTTCATTGGTGAAATCGGCCCTAAGTCATTTCTATCAAATTAACAGTTATAGTATTGACATAAATCGAGGGTTTTTTCCATTGTCATGGCGAGTAAGTGGAGTGGAGGAAATTTCCTTCAAAAAGACGTTATGGGTTTTGAATCGCGTAAGTATATTAATGCGATTTTCAAATTTTAATTCTGTGATCCATCCACCCTCTTAAACATTGCAAATGTCAAATTAAGTCCATGGATTGGTTGGTCAAAGATGAAACGAAATGTTAAAAAAAAAAATGAAATGGGAAAATTACTCATATAAGCTGTTTTATTTGTAAAACCTATGTATAAACATACAGTATGCAGTAAGAACAAAGTGGAGTTTTTAGTGCAAGATAATAAGTTTAAAATAATGACCTAGGTACATGTTTTGCCATGAGTTATGGCGTTCAAAAAATATAAATTACATACTATGTACGTATGCACAAGTAGTTAACCGAATTAAGTGCCAACGTATTTAAGTAAGATAAATAAATCTTGTTTTTCTTACAGTGCTAGCACCAATAGCAGCATCTTCTATACACGCAGCTTCATCTCTGTCCAGTAAAGTGTTCAGCATGTCTTCATAGCAAGGCCTCATAGTCTTGCAACTGCACGTTAACATTATTTAAAGGCAAAATATACCAAAATTTTAATTTTGCCAGCGGCTTTGGCCGCGTGAATGTCGACAATTATCTTAGGGAACGAAAGTACTGGGCAAAAAGATCGTATAAATGTTCTAATCCAGACCTTGTTATATGGAAGCGCGATGCGGCGCGTTACGCCGTAGCAAATGAGCTATTCAAAATTTTGGTTAGGTTAACCTGGAAAAACGTGCTGCTTGGAATCTGATGCAAAAGGATTCAGCACATGGAAAATGGTAGTTTTCTCTTGTTGCGATTTCACAGCTCACTTGCCACTTTCACACGAGATTTCCCAATATTATCGATTAACATCGGGAAGACGAGACGCGTCTATTACGCGGAGGTATCAAACAATCATTAAATTTGACGTCTCGATGACAGTTCCTTAGCGGGTTGCACTTCACTTGACACTAATCTCTTCTCGCTCGCTCTAATTCGACAGGCTTGTGATGGAAAAGGATGGGGAACAAGGAGTACTTAACCACTAAAACGACAACTATACAATGTTGCCTTGCCAATCGAATGACAGGCCGATGCTGTCAATCAAATTAATTTACCGCGAATTTGAGTCCAGCTCAACCAGTATAAGTTCGGCATCTGTTCAGCCATTGAAGCATGATTGGTTTTAATGCCACACATCCAAACATACAGACTTACATATTTATTTAAGTAGATATTTGGGTTAAAGAATAAGATGTTAGAGACAGACGTTTCATTAGGCATATGTACCTGTAAATTATACCAAGTTTAACTAAGTAAAACGCTTATAAGTTTTACGTACCCACATCGTGAAGCATTGTTTTCATGTAAATTAACTAAAATTAAAATATTAAAGCATATCTTAAGTAAGTTACACAGCATAGTAAATAACAATAAAGTAATAATTTAGTGAAATATGACGCACCAACAAAACACGCTACTAAGCAAAATAAAACCAAATTCATTCCCTTTTCGTTTTTTTTTTGTACCTACAAAACAGCACAGTCGTGAAAAAAATTTAATAGTGGGATTGAAAAGTATTGAAACAGCAATAAACTACAGGAAATCAATAAAACAAATTCGTTTTACAATTTTATTCTTATTTCTAACAGCCTATGTCATGACATCATCGACTAAATTCTTTATTGATCCTTTTCCCAAATTCTTTGAATCCCTCGTAGAACTGTGGTAAAACTTTATTGAGAAGGTTTTCTGGGAAGGTGAACTCGTGTCCTTCAGTCAGCTCCATGGTATATGAGTAGGGGATCCCTGCCGCGCCGAAAGCAAAGTCATCACTGCCGCCGGCCGCCGGGTACCACTTGCCCGCGCTCATCACTTTGAAAGGCTTTCCTCCAGCTCGCGAGACAGCGGTTGATACAGCTCTCGCCATGTCATCTAATTTCTTCCACTGTTTTGGAAGATAATCTCCTGTGTATCCCCAAGGATATACCAAATACTGTCCGTACGAATGCAGGGATACATACAACTTAATGCGCTGCCTATTATCCAACATGACGTTGCTGACCATGCGCGTCTCGGGCTCGGAGAATGCTGTGGAGCCGGCGAAGGTTTCCGCGTGGCAGGGGTCATTGGACACCCCACTCACAGCCCACTTGAAGCCATAGTTGCGGTTTCCGTCGACACCATAACAACGGCTACTTTTAGTTCTGGATCTCGTTTTTCTCCACAAGCGTTTCTGAAGCAAAATTATTGTTATTGAATCATACAAGATGGCGTCCCTTTTTTTTTTGGGGGTGGGAAGTCGTCCAATGACATCTCCCGCTCTGTGTCAGACTCTTACTGACTGAAACCCACCCCTGTTCTTTCCCTGCCCTGAGTGCCCAGGGGCGCGGTAACTCTGTTTCGAATTTATCCACAACCCCTGGGCCGGCATCGGCCATGAGGGGCCCCGTCATGTTTTGCTGACAACTCTTAGAGGCGCGCGTGGAACACTACGCGCCGTCGACTCTCGCGCCTGGTGCTGATCG
Organism: Polia nebulosa; assembly: GCA_951329385.1. NCBI lineage: Eukaryota > Metazoa > Arthropoda > Insecta > Lepidoptera > Noctuidae > Polia > Polia nebulosa. Next base: position 14,122,543 of record OX589605.1, on the reverse strand, counting down.
GACGGCAAGCCATTTTAGTCGCAGTCCACAGGCCCGGGTCTACGGTGGCCGGAGATTGTCTCACGCGCGATGTCCTACGGCAGGGCGTCTCTTGCGGCAGCTGCTGCTGGGGGCGTGAGGGCGACTCTTTTGAGCCTCCCTCACCCGTTCCACCTCCTCCTTCGCGAGCATTACTGCTTCGCAGAAGGAGGAGACTGCTTCCCATTCCCTCTCGCTCCAGGGCCGGGTGCGAGAGGTCGCTGCCGCCGATAAGATGGCGTCCCTTGACCCTATATTTTTTTGTTGCCTAAGCACGTTTATCTGCAGAGGCGAACTAAACGAATTATTACATGCCTGCATCATTCTCCAGTTAGACAAAACTCTCGCTTGACTTTCAGCAAGGCACCTTTCATTTGTTTTTTAGTAGGCGTGCAAAACCGTAACGAAATGAATGATTAACTATAGATTTAAAAAAACACTGCATTACTTACGGAAGCTCCAGATCTGCTGTATTCATAGCCATCTGGGTTGACGACGGGTAGGATATACCAGTCGACGCCGTCCAGTATCCCTCCTATCTGAATGGCATTGGGATCGGTGGCCAGGCGGTTGATGAGGTACATGGCCATTGCTGGAGCCACCCATTCTCTGCTGTGGATACCTGAGAAATTCAGTTTTGATGAATACAATGCAATTTAAACCTACACGACAACGCTCACTGACACTTCTTTCAATTTGTGACGATAAACTCATGTTTTTTTCTAACAGTGGCTGCAAAAGCTTTTCCGTGCTCTGTGGCTAGTACAATGAGATTGAGAACAAGGCACGATTTTTACCTGCGTCAACAAATATGATGGGGTTGCCAGCGTCGGGCTGGGCTGATATCTTGACGAGCTTCATCCTGCGTCCCTCGAAACTCTTGCCGAGGTCCTGGAGTCGCACCAAATTGGGGTGCGTATGAGCAAGCTCGTCCAGGAACCCATTTATCTAGGAAAGAAGGTTTTTTTTAGCGCTGTTTCTTTTATCATGATGAATGAACATGAACTTTTTATTTTATCATGCAACGTGGCCCTGCTAATAGCCGTTTGAGCACTTTCATAATTAATTGGGATAATGTGGTTAGTAGAGCGTCAGTGTTTTGTTGCATGTTTGTCAAACACTACTTTAAATTGTCTTTTTGATAGACATGTTTCAATTGTTGATCTATTTTTGTGTCAGTTTATAGTTTTAATATTTAGTTTTACTTCTTACTATTTTAAGTAACTACTTACTTCTCCGAATCCGTTGTAACCAAACAAGTTAAAATTGCGAAAAACTCGTCGTCTGGGGAGTCGCTGAGACTCATCCTCCAGTGTCCTATTGAGAAATGATAAAAAATCCTAATAACATATTCATTTATTTTTAATATATGTACCTACCTAGCATAATAAAAGCAACAATAATCTTTATCCAAATTATAAGTAAATATTTATTAGTACAACCCCCTGTGTTGTACCAATAAATATTTACTTATAATTAGCAATATGAGTAGCAAAAATAAGATTAAGACTCTAGAGCTCACTTACAGAACCTGAATGTCAGGCGCCAATTCGTTAAACCATCATTCAAAACATTTTAACACAACAACGGTTTTGTCTTATAAATATTTTTTCTGAGCTGGCTTTGCCTTATCCTTACCATCAATACGTAAAAATAATTCAAAAATGTTCATTTCTACATCGCAGTGAAGTGTCACGCTTCATTTTCACATCGCAATGCAGTTTCACGCTTCAATTTTACATCACAGTGAAGTGTCACACTTTGATTTTACACCACAGTGAAGTGTCACGCTTCATTTCTACATCGTAGTGAAGTGCCACGCTTCATTTTTATATCACATTGAAGTGTCACACTTTATTTTTACACCACAGTGAAGTGTCACGCTTCATTTCTACATCGTAGTGAAGTGCCACGCTTCATTTTTACATCGCAATGAAATTTCACGCTTCATTTTTACATCACAGTGAAGTGTAACAGTTTATTTTTACATAGCAGCGAAGTGTCATGCTTTCGTAAAGAATTAACTAATGCCATATTTTTTTGGATGTTCGAGACTTGTTTTCGTTGATAGAATGTCACTTCGCCTTAAGGCTCTAAGGGAGAAATAATTTTATTTGAGAATCAAGATGACAAGATTCGATCAAATATCTAAATTCGTAAATAAACTTACCTGCCATAATTATGTTGTTTTTCTTCTATAGTCACCCCATTGGAGTTAGCGTAGTCGTGCACAAACGCCAACTTATTTGGGGGCACTAAGAGGTCCAAGGTGTCATTTACCCCTCTGCTTTCCTTCAACACTGATATCTCCCCTGATGGGTCTTGAAATGACTTGACTATGTTGAAATGAGCGGGTAGCGTCGGGTGCAGGCGTATGAGTGTGTGACTGCAAAATTAAGTGATTACGTGTAAGAAATATAAATGCTTTTACCTGTTTAAGTAAATAGGACCATAACTTGAGTTTATAATTCGAGATAATTTCAATCCATCGTCACCAACTCAAGTTTCAATCCTGTTGGGCACCGACATGTACAAATTTGTACATGTCGACTCACGCGTTTTAAACCTCTATTGTTACTATAATGCAAGGTTTTTAATACTGTGGCAAGCTTCAATCACTCGGGCATGATATAGTCTGCAGTAACCATAGATTTTTACCATAAATATGCATTGAGGGTATTTTAAAAAAAAGTTCTATTACGTAAAAATGTCAAATGCGGGGACCGCCCGTGGTGCCTAACGGATTTAGACGAATTGACGATTGTTTGTTGCGCCCGGTGCCTCACAGGGCGTTCTGTTTTTTGAGTTGATTTTTAAGTGATCATTTTTTGTATAAAAAGGCCCTAAAAATGTATGGTGGACATCCCACCCATATTTACAAAACGTTTTGGGAACACTTTCATTGTGCGCAATGCCGGAGTCTATTTTTGATATCTACAAGTTTTCGGTCATTAAGTCGAATGACCAAAATCGAAGTCGAATGAATAAGTTACTTTTATGCAAACGTGCCCCATCGTCAACCACATCATTGCTTACCATCAGATGAGATAGTGGTCAAACGCGAGCCAATGGCACTTTGAGATTGCACTAGGACTCTAGGAGAACGAAAATCTTAGTAGGTACTCGCAGATAATGCTAGTCACTCGTAAATCATGACTCCTGAAACTATTATCTACCTAATGGGCGTTGATAGATGATAAATAGATGTTATACTTACTTGTCATACTGATTGCTGCACTGAACTTGTAATATAAAGCCAAAAATACCTGGAACAGAAGACGAAACCTTTACATAACCTGGGAATCAACCTTAGCAGTTCTTTAACTATTGAAGGACGGCAAATGGAACCTCCACAAATGTTATAATAGAGGCATTCAGACAGAATTATCTTTTCACCACACTCCAGCATGAGTAAATATTTCTATGCGAACTGTGGAGGAAGAGACAACCCAGCTGTCCAAACTTTATTACTAATCGATTGCGGACCAAAAAACAAACTTGGATGCTGTTGAAATAATTTTTCCCACTAACCCATCCCAAACAACTGGTGTTACCCACCTGCTACATAAGACAGGTAGTACCGTGGAACCTAAGAATTATAGGCCTATAAACTTCTTACATCCATCCTGAGAGCGAAAATTAATCTGCACATTGACAATAATTTAATTATGTCTGCCTCTCAGAATGGATGTAGGAACGGGTCCCGCGGTACTAAGGAGCTACTCCTCATAGACATGGCCATAAGCCAGCAGGTTCGTCGATCCCACAAGGATTTGTCGACATGCTGGATTGATTATAATTTACCAGTTGTCAGGAGGTAGGTAATTAAGTAAAAGAGTATTCGGCCAGTGTGGAGCCCTTTCACAAGACATACGTCACTTCCTTTCCTGTCCAGCAAGCATCACCACCTGCACTTTCCATGATTGAAAAAAGCTATTCAGGTAGCTACATACTGGTCCAACACAATTTGAATCAAATAGAATTACTCTTTCGAGTTTTAAAAATAATATCTTTAGTATGCAAAAACTCAGTCATACAAAACACACTGAAAACAACTGAGCTAATTCCCATTCTCTTCCGTTCCATACACAAGTCGTTTTTTAACTGAAAATAAAATGATTACCCATATAACATACTCGTACCTACTATTGTTGACATAGGTGGCCCTTACAAAATGTCCGGCACAGAGCCACTGAAACCTTTTATTAATTGCATTGTGAATAAAATTAAACAAACCAATGAGGATTACCGGACAGTGGACATATTGTGTGGACATGACTCGTTTGATTAGCTATTATAAAATGTATGAATTTATTAAATGAAACGAACTCTTTCTTTATTTGTTTAAGTAGAGCCAAGTGAGAATGTGATGAGTAGGATACACAAATTATTTTTTATTACAATAATTTGTGGTTGTTAAAATTAGGTTATACGGTCGCTAATTATACATAAATATAAAGTTTTTCGCGAAACTTTCGTGTTTTACGCTAATTTAATTCTACTTAGCTCATGCAAATGTTTAGGTAGATAAATTAATCAATTAAGGAGCTTTTTGTATGAAGTTCATGTTAACAATCCTAAATAATCAGCAGCAGTGGGGGCCGAATTATGAGTTGCAGGTCGCTAATGGATCGAACCCAGTTCAGCGCTTTAATAATAATAATAATAAATAATTTATGAATTCAGCCATTGCCAGTACCTACATACATTACCAATATCAAATTAATAATTGAAATTGCACTCACTTTGTGTAAATTATTTCATCACCACTACTCTCAAAACGGTATAAAAAACATCGTAAGGAAACTGTGCATGTCAAAACTTCGAAGACGCGGGTTGGTGGAAGTGACATCCACCAACCCGCATTGGGCCCTATGGTGGATTACGGCCCACAGCCTCTCACAGAGAGGACGCCTGTGTCCCAGCAGTGGGAACATTGTAGGCCGATTATGCTATGTATGTTGTACTTATGATATGAATCTTAGCTAGTCTTTCATAGTCTAAACCAATTCATGAATATTCAGAGGTATGAGTGACTTTCAATTCGTTGACAATCTTTCAGTGAATTATAAGATCACCCTGTTCACGCTCTAGGTACCTACACATATTTACCTTCTAATACATGATAAAGACTTATTTATAAAACTCGCTAACCATATGCTTAGTTTAAATACTGATTTGTGGCAAATCCACTAATCAGTTTTTAAATTATCTATGAATAATTGAAATTATTCATAATTGCAGATAATTGAAATTATTCATAGATAATTTTAAATGAAGAACCTGCTAAGCAGTGAGTAAACTAATCATATGGCAGGTGACACAGGCCTGTGATGGTTGTCTTTCTAGAAAACTATTTAGCAATTTGGGTAGGTTTTAGGTACGCAAAAAAATTGTAAAAAAACCTGTCACGTAAATTTTCTGAGAAATTTCTTTTTTAATTTACCGCGTTTTACTAGCGTTAACTTCCAATTTATTTTATGACAGTGTATGCTTGTAGTACTGATAGCATTCAAAAATAAAAATTTCAGACTAGTCCATATTTAAAAATTCCAATTTTACTTACACACGCATGCATACACATAACAAAAAGACTAATCCCTGGAACCAAAAATGTTGTAATAGATGCGCTTGCAGTTCGCTCAAAATTTCTGCTACCTCCACTTCATATTACATTAGTTATGTGACATATTATGAAGCAATTTGTAATTTCACTACCTATAGACGGTATGCCTAGGGGTAGCGGATAAATTCTGAAAATGTGTCACCGCACCCCTGGGCACTCAGGCAGGGAAGGAACAGGGGTGGGTTTTAGTCAGTAAGAGTCTGACACGCCATCCCGCTCCACCCAGAGCGGGAGAAGTCACTGGATGATTTCCCAACCCCCAAAAAAAAAAAAAAAACTACCTATAGACGGTCCTTGTTTTAAGTTCCTATGTGATAAATTTAATCATTTATCGAATTTTAAGATCAGAAAAGGCAATTTTATTTTGGCCCTGAGATAAGGAAGTTAATGCAAGACGCTAACTTTGAAAAATCATGGATAAAACCAAAAAGACCGATCGCCCGACCGTTTTAATATTTTTAATTTTAAAGTGAAAACTTCTATTGGCGCGTTGGGATTTTTTTGATGGGAAAAAACTATTGAACTCGCCACCGACACCGACACCGCTATTTGGGTTGAATTGAAAACTTCTGGCGCGTTGGGCATATTTGTTCAAGTTTTCCTTCTGTCGGCACTGCCGGAGTGCCACTCCGTTTTTTATTTTTTCTGTAAATCTTGGTGCCTTAAATAATGAACAAGGTGAGGGCTAGCACCAAGATATTGAGGTTATGGATAGCCAAGGAAGGTGGGACGCAAATATGATGGCAGACTACCTATTACTGCTAGATGTTGAACTTGAAGAGAGATGAACCAGATAGAAAGCATAAGAGAAAAAAAAATAGTGGTTTTGAAAGAAGTGGCAAAAGATACCTAGTAAGCAGTAGATATAGAAGTCTTTTTGATTTACTTATCCTCTATAGCATTATTTTTACCTAGTCCTTTTTGTTTTTTAAGTAAAAAAAAAATTTTAAACTCATTAATTTTAGTTTTTTCATGAAACCTGTTAAAAAATCTAAAATAAAAAAGCATGTTATCAATAAAAATAAATCTAGATGTGCTAGAAAAAAAACATAATATAATAATTTTAAAACATATATAATTTTATATACCTAGTTATTTAAAAAAAAAACCATCATTGAATTTCGCAAGCCTTTGTAATAAGTAGAAATAATATGCTTTTTCTATGAAAAAAACTACCAAATCATTTGCATAAACAAATTAGCATATTAATAACACTAATGAACCTGCTTTACTTTCTAGTTCATCAATCAATTAGTTATAATATTTAATTAAGTATCTAAGCTATTTAGTACAAAGCTGGCCGTTCCAATAAATAAGCCAAGTACTTTCTCTTTGATGAGCGACAAAGTAAGTAGTTCATTTAAAAATTATTAGGGGGAAACCACACTTTCTATCAATATTTATTTGCACTTTACTTGAATCTAGCTTCATCACTTCGAATTCAATCGGTTTCGAGAAGTGAAAGCTAAATACCCTATAAGCCGGTGACACTGATTGTTGTTGCTGGTTTTACTGAGTATGATAATAATAATTATATCTAGTCTGTAAATTAGATTATCAAAAAAGATGGGTAGGTACGTATTTTTTGCTTTACCAAACCAATAAAAAATGACAAAGATAAAACGCATCAAAGTTCAGGAGTGGGGGCTCGTTACGTCACTTCCGTCGAACGGCGCAACACGTTTTTCACTTCCATTCCGTCCTGTCAGCCGTCACGCTATCACTAACTCCATTTTCTTTCATATCACTCCTCACACAATCCATCCACCTTTTCTTTGGCCTCCCTCTCCCACTCCATCCAACCACATTTATATTCAATACTCTTTTAGTTACATGTGTTTCATCCCTCCTCTTTACATGACCATACCAAGATAAGCGGCTCCCGTTCAACTTTTCTGTCACTGTCGCCTCTTTTAAACTACCTCTATGTACTCATTTCTCACTTTATTCATTCTCGTTACTCCACACGTCCCTCTCAATATTCTCATCTCCGCCACATGCAATCTTTTTTCATCCGTCTTTTTCACAGCCCAACATTCTGATCCATACAGTTACGACAGGTCTAATCACGGACTTATAGATTTTCCCCTTTAACTTGAGGAGCATCCGTGGGTCGCAACTTGTTCCAGTGACCTGTCGCCATTTGTCGGTATTTTTTTTTTACCTCTAAGCGGCTTTCGGCAACCAGCACAATGTCATCAGCAAATAGCATACACCAGGGAGCCTCTTCTTGAATGTCCGACGTCAGAGCGTCCATTATTATCAGGAAGAAGTAAGGGCTGAGGACCGACCCCTGGCCCAAACCGTTTGCTACACTGAGCTGTCAGTGGTGCCCACTGCCGGTCGGACTTGGATACTGCATCGACTGTATATCGCTCGGATCAACTGCACATTCTTTCCAGGCACACCTTTCTCCTTAAGGGTCCACCACAAAACTTCACGAGACACCCGGTCATATAACTTTTCGAGGTTAACGAACACCATGTGTAAGTTTTTGTGCAAAGCTCCGTATTTCTCGCACAGCTGACGGATAGCGAAAATGGCATCCGTTGTACCCCGACCACCTCATAAAACCGAACTGGTTCTGTGAGAAATCACTCTTTTCTCTCAGCCGCCTTGCAATAACTTTTTCCCATGCTTTCATACTATGTGTTCTCTATAGTTGTTGCACTCCAGCACATCACCTTCGTTCTTGAAGATGGGCACCAGCGAACTGTTGCACCATTCATCAGGTATGGCTTCTTCCAGCAACAACTTATTGAAGAACAAAGCTAACCACGTCCTTCCATCTACCCGTAATGACTTCCACACTTCAATTGGTTTTCCAACTAGACCAATTGCCTTACCATTCTTCATTCCATTCACTGCAATTCTCACTTCATCCACACTTACCATTCTTACTAATCCCTCGTTCACTGGTTTATTCTCTAAAACACCACTCCAGATATTTTCCTCATTCATCAGTCTTTCAAAATAGCTCTTCCATCTATACTTAAGCATTTCATCCTCCGATTGAAGCATTCCAGCTTCATCCCTTACACATTTTATCCGACTAACATCCTTCGCCTTCCTCTCTCTGGCTGTAGCAAGCCGGTACAGATCTTTTTGGCCAGCTGGACTGTCCAGTGTATTGCACAGTTTGTCTTGAGCTTTTGCTCTCGCTGTTACCACACGCTTGTTTTCTTAGCTTTTTTATTTTAACGCATCATACTCGCTCTTTTTTTTTAGCTTTCAAACTAACGCTTTCCAGTTCTACACTCTGCCATTCCTTGAATTTCTTCTTTTTTCCTTCAACACCTTCTGATCTCTGTCGACCACCACCATGTATCCCTCTCTATTGTACCCCTTCCTTTTGTCTCTCCTATATCCTTCGCTGCGTCCCTAATACACCCAGCTATCTCATTCCAGCTTTGTTTCACACCTCGATCCCCCATGATGATGTCTCCCATTTCTATCATTTTGTCTACTACTCGCTCTCTAAATTCCTTAGTATAATCATTCTTTTCTAGCATTCGCCATTTCATTTTAAAAGGAGGACGCTCTTAGCTTTTTGTACACTGTATTTTTATCGCTAATACCATAACCATGAGCAATATACAACGTATTGGAGTCATTATGAAAATAAAAGTTTACAAAATGTGTTTTTTCATAGACTAACGGTGTTTTCAATTAAATGGTGACATCTATATGAAAAAACAAATGAACTTTGTTTGAGATTAGTGTGCCGAATATGATCGTTTTAGTGTGGTTGAAAGTGAACTTTATAAGGTTCTCGCGTTATAAAAATCATCTCTATCTATGAACTCAATATTTTAATTTCATTTGCATCTCTATCTTTTGAACCTGTGGAAGCGTGTGACAATGCCACCTACATAATATCTTCATGAGCTTAGTCGATGCCTATGACCTGAAGACTGCAACTTTTTTACTTTTCCAACTAGGTAAACATATTCTCGGAGCACTATAGATACCAAAATCGCGTATTAAATAGGCTCTAACTCACAATATCCCGATCTACAGGCGTCCATTACACGCTCATGGTAAGCGTCACTCTATTCCAAAAGTCATGACTGATGGCTGCATGATGCAAAAATCAAAATATCAACATTTTTTCGTGCAACCATCAGTCATTGCATTAGACGACAGGTAATCCGTCAGTCACAAGCTTGGCTGCTGTGGTTAAACTGACAGAAAAACCTACCGTGTAATGGACGCCATATAGAGTTACACCTTATTGTTAGTCTTATATCACAAATACAAACAAAATACTTTATCAAAATCTTTCCACATGAACGCTGATTGAAGTTGTAAAGTGTATGTTCACCCTAACCGTTCGTCCGCCATATTTGTGCCCCGGCTCTCAGAGGGCAGATTATTTGCTTGGAACGATTCTTTAATTTGTGGTGACATTTATCGTGTTTCTTTGGCTTCAAGTAATTGAGCTCTCTTTACAGAGATGTGATCTGGCTTCGGCTCTAAGACCAATTTCCTAGCAATTGACATCATTATAGGTCCTTTGATCGAGAATCTCCGATGATTTTAATTTAATAAAATCGGAACCTTTCCCATTGAAATTAGCTGCATTGGTCGGACGAAATTAAAGTTGAATTGAGAGGGCTCTTTGATCTCATATTAGTTCGTGGGAAGTTAATTTGGAGCCTGTAATAAAAAGACTCGATGAAATGATTGCGAACACTTTTAAGGCATGCGAGCGAGTATCAGGGAATTTGTGTTTTAATATCTTTTAAGTAATTTGAGTGTGGTCGTTGGATTTTATCATTAGGTCTAAGCCGTGCGTGGGCGGCCACGTGTAATAATGTTATTAAGTCTTTACTTTAAGTTTTGTACTTTGATACAAAATGAAATATTTAAAAATAATAGATAGGTAATCGTATAAGTAGTAAGTATGTCTTGTCGTAGGGACTGTCAGGAAAATCAATTTACTAAACAGATTCTTCGTTAATCAATGTCACACTGTGTTGCGAAAGACTGTTGAAAACTGCCACTTGTGTCTTGAAAAATAAAAAAACCGGCAAGCGTGAACCGGACTCGCGCATGAAGGGTTCCGTACCATCGTACAAGACTTAATACTATGTAAGTATTGCCATTGTTAAGATCGAACAAAAAATCCAAATAAAACACGTTTCTAGTAGGCGAACCCCCTTTCATTTTTATTTTATTTTTATTATTGTTGTTATAGCGGCAACAGAAATACACCTTCTGTGAAAATTTCAATTGTCAACCTATCACGGATCATGAGATACAGCCCGCTGACAGACAGACAGACGGACGGATGGACGAACGGACGAACAGCGGAGGCTTTGTAAAAGGGTCCCGTTGGTTACCCTTCTGGTACGGAACCCTAAAAAGGAAGAAAAAAGGTACATAACTGAAAATAGTGGCAACTACTAATGACATCTCCCGCTCTGGGTGGAGCGAGAGGGCGTGTCAGACTCTTACTGACTAAAACCCACCCCTGTTCCTTCCCTGCCTGAGTACCCAGGGAAGCGGTAACTCTGTTACGAATTTATCCGCTACGCCTAGGCATAACTAAACCAGCAGTGGTGCCCCAGTGGTAACGACTCCGACTTACGTGTGGCGCTTTACTTTGTGCAATTTATTTCATCACCACTGCTCTCAAAAAGTCAAAACGGAGAAGGAAAACCTCGTGAGGAAACCGGGATGTCTTAGAACCAAAAATTCGAAGATATGTGACATCTACCAATCCGCACTGGGCCGCGTTATCTCACATAGAGGAAGCCTATGTCTCAGCTGTGGGAACGTTGAAACGCGTATTATTATGGTAATTGATAATAGTCAACAGTACAGTCAGTCAGTCAGTAGTGGTAGTTGATAGTACTCAAGTTGTTAGGCAATAATTATCTCTGACCTTACCTACGTATCTAACTAATAAAGTAAATATTGCTATGCCATTGTTTTTCAATCGCCACCTGAGCCTCCGCGTAATAATAACCTTTTAATTTTACAGTAATAAAAGCATGGCTGACCACGATAACCACAGCCGCACAGCACTATTAAAGTATGCATTGGTGGTTTGATAAGTATATTATATGGATAACTAGCTTCTGCCAGTAGCTTCGCCCGCGTGGAATAAGTACTTCCTTCATTATAAAGTCTATGTGCTATTCCAGACTATAATCTATCATCATCATCAGCCTTTTAGTGTCCCCACTGCTGGGGCACAGGCCTCCTCTCTGTGAGAGGGTGTGGGCCATAATCCACCACGCGGGCCCAATGCGGATTGGTGGATGTCACATGTCTTCGAATTTTTGGTTCTAGAAATCTAGAACATTGTTTCCTCACGATGTTTTCCTTCATTGTTTAGAGAGCCAGTGGTGATGAAATAACTTACACAAAGTAGAGCGCCTGCCTGGGTTTGAACTCACGACCTACCAATTGTAAGTCGCGGCCGATACCACTGGGCCACCACTGCTCCTATAATCTATCTCTGTGCCAAATTTCATCCGGATTCGTTCAGCCTTTAAAAAATGCAAAAGAAGTAGAAATAACTTTTTTTCAAAAAAATACAACCGACTTCCATAAAAAACACAAAAAAATGCAAAATAACTTTAATTTCGGAAGTCGATGTTTCTAATTTAGTTTCTTTGTGTGTTTTGTAAGTCGTTTGTGTTTTTTTGTAAACAAGTTTTTTTTCTTCTTTAATTAATAATGAAAGAAGTTCTACTTTGGTCAGTGATCAGTCTGTTCTATAGAAATCTCACTGAAAACTAATCTCGTGAAGCTGGAGTAAGTGGTCAATTCTTTGCACGGGACCTTCTTTAGAATCGATGGTTTCCTGACTTTTTAAATACTTTGGGTCCAGAAGCTAGCCACATTAATTGCAGCGTCTGTAGCGTTCATCAGGTCCTCCGTAGTACAGGTATATGGGCACTTGGGGCGTTCCAGTATGTGGGTCATGTTCTGGACAGGGGCACCGCACTCACATTGTGTATCAGACGAATCTATGAACCCCATTTTGCCGAGTTGTATTTGCAGTGGCCTACCCGGGTAGGTACGTACAAGTCACTGCAGTTCCCATGCGGAGTCCAGAGTCCGGTGTCTAGTTTGCTTGAGGTGGAATGACAGTTTACTTGTCGGCGGTCGGTCTGTCTGTCTGTCCGTCTGTCACAGCCAATTCGCTCCGAATCAGCTGGGCCGATGGAGTTGATATTGAGTACGAGTAGGTATCTGTGGCCCAAACAATGAATTTGAAATACGGGGTCACTTTTTTGTGTGCAAATCGCAAAAAAAATATATATATTACAGAAAAACATAAGATATTTTTTTTTTAACTTATTTAAAAAAAAATGTTCGGAACCCTTTGCACGCGAGTCCTACTCGCAATTGGCCAGTTTTTTTACACGAACACGTATAATTTTCTAAGCCAGTTTTAAATGAAGCGTATGCAAATGCAGTATAGGTAATATTATTATTTACACACACATGGTATTATTGTATAATATAATATTATAGTAGAGTTATAGAAATATTACGCTTATTTAGATTCGCCTTGTTTGCCAATTGTTACCATTGGTCACAGCTTTCTCGGTTCTAGTTTTGACAAACCAGGCTATTAAATCTAATTGATAAAGCAAACTCGTATAATAATCTAATGGTTACTATTATTGCACTATTCCCGATGGTACCGTTGTACTACTATTTTTTATATTTTTAAATATTTTTTGTTTATTTTTTTGAAATATTTAAAAATGTATAAAGTATGTGAATACTGTGAAATAAATGGAAATGGGTATAATAATCTGTACCCCAAATACTTTGCTGCCGGATTAAAAATATATATTATAAAGCTGAAGAGTTTGTTTGTTTGAACGCGCTAATCTCAGGAACTACTAGATGGAATTGAAAAATTCTTTATGTGTTGAATAATTCTTTTATCGAGGAATGCTGTACGTTATATAACATCACGCTATGACCAATAGGAGCGGAGCATCAATGAAAAATGTGGTAAAAACGAGGGAATAAAATATTTCTTTTGAGAGCATCTGTTGCGTGCGCTACGTAAATGGTTAAAGTTACGCAAAAATTATGAATTGTTCCCCTTTAAAAGTTCTAAAAAAAAGTCCGCGACAGCATATGTTCATCTTTTAAGGTTAACTCACTATAATCTTTTTTATGGTAATCAAATTCGTTCTAAAATATTGCATTATTTGCGAAGGTGTTTGTATAAACATGACATTAATCCTTATTCAAATAAATACGATATTTATCATAAATATTTAATTTTGAACAAAATTGCCTATGCATTGTGCTAATCAAGTACCACACGCACATTCATGATGTGCAAGGCGGGTGATTATGAGGGATGTGGAGAGCGAGGTACCATTTTGCACTGTATTGAGGAAGGTTATAGACTTTATATATAATCACGCAACGACACAGTAACCATAACCGCAGGTGAAACCGCGGGCACAGCTAGTAATATTATAAATGCAAAAGTTTATATGGATGGACGTTTGTTACTCAATCACGCCAGACCGGCTGAGCGGATCTGAATGAAATTTGGCACAGAGATAGATTATAGTCTAGAAAAGCACTGACATACTTAGGCCATAATTTATAACGGGGGAAGTAGGTACTAATTCTACGCGGGCGGAGCCGCTGGCAGAAACTAGTATACAATAAAAATTGAATTAATTTATCTGACGACCGACGGCGCAGAGGGGCAAAATAATCTATCTGACGACGGCGCAGAGGGACAAAATAATCTATCTGACGACGGCGCAGAGGGACAAAATAATCTATCTGACGACGGCGCAGAGGGACAAAATAATCTATCTGACGACGGCGCAGAGGGACAAAATAAACTATCTGACGAGGGCGCAGCGAGAAAAAATAGTATTTTCATAATCTTATATTCGTTATTTTGGAGTTTACGAGTACATTCCGTTCAATAGCTACTGCGCAAATCGGTCGATATTAAGTCAACACAGGTAGAAACGTACTCCGTTACTAATCCATTTGCCGAGCACGCTAATTATTATGGCCACATTTTCTTGTGAACATCGTGGAACGGTCAGCAACTACACCTTAATCGTAGAGTCAGTCCTTCACTATTTGAGTAGAAAGAGTAGTCTCACTTATCCGGCAGTATTAAAAAACCGGCCAAGTGCGTGTCGGACTTCGCACATTTAGGGTTCCGTACCAAATGTATTTTTGACTATTTGTATGGCTTTGGGTCAACAAGATGCTTATACTGTGAAAATTTGAAGACTGTAGCTCCAACCGACGGCTGTAAAACCTGTGTTACAGACGACGGACAAACAGGCACGTGAGTGACAGCAATAGGGCTCCGTTTGGACCCTTCGGTTACGGAACCCTAAAAACTAGGGTGTGCTGGATTATTGGAATGTTCGGCTGACGGGATTGTTTATAAAAATCAAGATGATGATGAAAAATAAAGCATTTTAGAATTTCCTCATTTAATAAGGGACCATGTAGGAAGCGGTGGGGTAGCCCGGGTGGAGGGTAGGGAACTAATAGATATGCCGAAGTACTGTAGTGCCGAATTAGTGAGACCCTACTGTAGGTAATTGGTAACTGTATTTACAGATTATGAAAAAATGTACAGGCAGTAGAAAACAACTACTAAACTATCCTGTTTCTGTAATTACGATCAAAAACTCTTCCAAACCAACTGAGGTTTGAGTACTAGAAAATACACAAATCGCAGATAACTTTTCCAATACTTCTTGTAGTGATCAATCAACTTAACCACGATATGTTTCTTCTTTTTTATTATTTGCGATATTGATTCTCAAAAGAAATATTTAGAGACCACGTGGCATTTCGATAGATCATGACAATTCTATAAAATTTTATGCATTTTGTAGTTTTTGGCAGTCATTGTACTTGTCGCTGAAAGAATTTCAAGGGACATTTTTAGGGCCTCTATCATCTAAATAGACACAAAATATTTTGTGTAAAACGTAATTACCTAGGTGAGCAGTGGTGGCCCAGTGGTATTGGCCGCGACTTACAAGTTGTAGGTCATGAGTTCAAACCCAGGCAGGCGCTTTACTTTGTGTAGATTATTTCATCACCACTGGCTCTCAAAACGGCGAAGTAAAACATCGTGAGGAAACCGGCATGTCCTAGAAACAATTCGAAGACATGTGACATCCTACAATACGCATTTATTTTTTTTTTATTTTTTTTTTAAGAAAAACGTTGCCCCACACTAGGAATTACTCCTGTATCGTGGGTGCGTTCACAAACATTTAAACTCACATACACAAGACACCCAGACCCGGAACAACTATCTGTAGGCCATACAAATATTTGTTCCGTGCGGGGATCGAACCCGCGTCACGCAGCGCAGCAGTCGAACGCTCAACCACTACGCCAACCGTGCCGTCAAAACATGCGGGCATTGGGCCCGTGTGGTGGATTACGGCCCACACCCTCTCACAGAGAGGAGGCCTGTGCCCCAGCAGTGTGGACATTAAAAGGCTGATGATAATTACCTAGGTACATGTCTATTTAATTCTCGATACTAATTTGTTTGAATATTTGCAATGGACTTATTTTATTAACCGACGAAAAAAAAAGGAGGAGGTTCTCAATTCGACCGTATATATATATATATATATATATTTTTTTTTTGTGTATGTTCAGTCCTCACTCCGTCATTTATGAACCGATCTAAATTATTTTTTTTTGTTAGATAGGGTATACCTCAAGGGTGGTCCCATGTCAAGGAAATCAGTATCTGATAATGGAATCCTGATAAAATTGAGAGAAAACCTCGAAAATTGTGGGCACATTTAGCGTTTTTGTACGTATGATCGGCCCTCACTCCGTTGTTTATGAAACGATTTTGATGATTCTCTTTTTCTTAGATAGGGTATAACTAAAGGGTGGTCCCATGTCTAGGACATCAGGATCTGATCATGGAATCCTGATAAAATTGAGAGAAAACCTCGAAAATTGGGCACAAATATTGTTTCTGTTTACTTTTCATAACTTAATCAGGTATTTGCATTTAGGAATCATCACATCATGAAACTGAGCTGATGATGGAAACCATATCTTTAATAAATAAATAGAAGTTAGATATAAAAAACTGGTTTTAGTGACAGATACCACTTAATATGCTTTGAGAAAAGATGTATTTAGAATATTGGAGGTAACCTCAACTGGTCAATATCCTGGGAACCTCAGTGCCAAGAGGAATGATGAAGGATTAGAAATTAGCCTCAGAGTATTAAAAGATGATGCGAGTCACAAAAAATCATAAAATAAAAAACTTTTAACAAAAAATTCAACCGACGAAAAAGAACCAAAAAGCAAGAAATAAATAAACCTTTTAAGTCTTGAGTATTGAGCTTATTTACCTACATAAAATATCAAATTTTATGGAAACTAATTTTGAGTCGGCGCCAAAATAAAATGATTAATTACCTACATCTAGCCTTCTTCATTTCTACGTACATATAAAATTTAGATATGTAATAATCAGATTGTTGTTTGGCGCCGACTCAAAATTAGTTTACATAAAATTTGATATTTTATGTAGGTAAATAAGCTCAAGACTTAAAAGGTTTATTTATTTTTTGCTTTTTAGTTCTTTTTCGTCGGTTGAATTTTTTGTTAACGAGTTTTTTTTTTAGGTACTAACCTCATCCTTGCAACCGACCTAAGTTTCCATAAGTACCATTCTTCTACCTACTTCAATCCTCTCCGAGAGAGGGTGTGGGCCGTAATGCACCACGCGGACCCAATGCGGAATGGTGGATGTCAGATGTCTTCGAATTTTTGGTTCTAGGACATGCCGGTTTCCTCACGATGTTTTCCTTCACCGTTTTGAGAGCAGTGGTGATGAATAATTTATACAAAGTAAAATGCCTGCCTGGGTTTGAACTCACGACCTACAACTTGTAAGTCGCGGCCGTTACCACTGGGCCACCACTGCTCCTATCATCCATCCTACTTTAATAAAATCAATCAGCCTAGTCAATCTGCCTAGCCTTTTCCCAACTATATTGGGGTTGGCTTCCAATCAAACCTGATGTAGCCGAAATACCAGTATTTTATACGGAGCGACTCCTATCTGACCTCCACAACCCAGTACCTATCTAGGAAACACGGTACCCCTTGGCAAGACTGGTGTGGGACTTTCTGCCATCTGACAATCCGTAACGACTTTTTTCTTAGGGACAAACCCGCCACACTATTCCCAAACCACTGTAACTCCTGTAAGCCAGAATCAACAGTGGCGACCACCAGAAAAACGCCGAGGCAATGAAGCTCATCAAGTCCTGGAGAAACGATTAAACTATCTTGGTTCCCGCAACGAAATTAATCAGTAAAGAACAGCGGAGTAAGAAAAACAACATAATTTACACTTCCCTTCTAATCAAGCAGGAATCCGTAACGACTGTCAAAGATCTACAAATGACAGTTGCTTAACGTGCTTTCTAGCCACGGAGGAGTCTGTATATTAAGATGGTCACCCATCCACTGACCGACCTCGGCAAGAGTTGCTTAACCTTTAAAATCGACCCGCTCAGCAGTTATTATTTAGCCACGATCACCTCCTATATTCTTCTACCTACATATCTATGAAAAATAATAAACTACCGCAGTAGAAAAAGCAAAATTAAAACTGTGAAATTGCGGAAGTAAGTGGTTAGAAATACGATAAGAAAAACAGCTGGATTTCACATTACTTTTTTTCTTTAATTTACTGGCAATTTCCTCGAGCAGTTATTGTAATGTCTTACTATGTGTTTTTTTCTTAATTACTCTGCCTCACTGCAAATAGCAATGTACTTAACTCTATTTTTTACGCTAAACTGGATTTAAATTATTTTTTAGGAAATAGAAAACTTTTTTTCAAAAAAAAACAACCGACTTCCAATACAGAAAATATTTAACTAAAATTTAAAAAATAATTTTAATTTCGGAAGTCGGTGTTTGTATTTTATTTCTTCGTAATTTGACACCACACTTCCGAAATTATTTTTTTTTTTTAATTTTTAGTGTATTTTCTTTTTTGGGAGTAGGTTGCATTTTTAAAAAAAAAAAGTTTTTTATTTTTCACTTTTTAGTTGTTATACCCCAGAACTATAAACCCCAATAAAATGGAACGTGGAATTTAAACATACTCGTAATTGGAGAAAATCAAAACGTCATCTATATACGTAGTTTTCGTTTTTTTGCTGAAGTAATTTCGATTTATATGGGAACACCTCGGGAGTATATTCTTTCGAATAAAAAAAGAATTTTGTAAATCGGTCCACAACTGACAGAGAAATCGGTGGACATTTTTAACTAAAAAAAAAAAAATACATACTGTCGAACATAGAACCTCCTCCTTTTTCGAAGTCGGTTAAAAAATAGAGTCGGCATTACAGAATTTAATTTCGCCAAGCCCGTCCCATCATCAGACAACAAGACATGTGGGCACCCCGATTCCCACCCATACGCACAAGGTTTGGGAATACTTTAATTGAGCATACAGCTAAGGATTGTAATTCCCTGCCAGAGACTGTTGCCTGATAGCCAAGGGTGAATAAGTTGACTTTAGGCAAGCGAGCATCTTATCATCAGGTGAGATAGAGATCGCGAAACGCGAGCCTATTTATTTCTATTCTATTCCAACCTCATCTTTCTACCCTTATCCCATATTACTTGGGGACGGCGCAACACGTTTTTTTCTTCCATTCAGTCCTGTCATCCGTCACGCTATCACTAACTCCCTTTAAATGTCACTAACTCCCTTTAAAAGTCTCTTTTAGTTATGTGTTTCATTCCTCCTCTTCACATGACCATACCAAGATAAGCGGTTCCCTTTCAACTTTTCTGTGACTTTTAAACTACCTCTAATGTACTCATTTCTCACTTTATCCATTCTCGTTACTCCACACATCCATCTCGACATTCTCATCTCCGCCACATGCAATCTTTTTTCATCCATCTTTTTCACAGCCCAACATTCTGATCCATACAGTACGACAGGTCTAATCACGGACTTATAGATTTTCACGTCGGTCGCAAGTTGTTCCTATTCCAACCTACAAATGATAGAAAAAAATAAAAACTGCGTAGACTGGACATAACTAAATTAGTAGAAAATAGTACAAGTTTATTTACTTACTTTGCGAAACATTTCCAATTAAAACTTACAACAAAATAGTCTCAATATAAGTAGCGTACGTTCACGATGTTCCGTTTCTATAAGTTACAAGCGAAAGTGAACTTAACTCGCGAAGTAACCGCTACGAATCATGCAGTTTCCTCCCGAAAGGCAAAGGAGCGTAACGAACATGTACTCATACATCTATTTACCTCTATCATGCACACATAATGTTCTACAGATAAAAAAAAAATATTGAAGATTAAACATGACCTCACAAAAACATTTCTTCCTTTCTTTCTTCAAAACTTTCTTTAAAACAAAAACACTCACCGAACACAATTAAAAAACGCGGCATAACTGTTCACTGCATTAACTATATTCACGATACTATAAACTTTCAATTTAAAAAAAGAAGTTTTTAAAACGTTGTCGGCGCGTGTGCACGTCGCCGTATGATCTCGCGCACTGCGCCCGCGCAGCTCGATCCAGGCCACGAGGGAATCTCTTCAAACCCGACCGTAACGGTATACAACCACCCTAATAATTACACATGTTATCCAAGGACGTACGCACATAAGTGGTCGTAAAGAAGTTGCCGTAAAATTCTTTAATTAAATAATTACTCAAAAATTACTGTTCTAAAATTTTAAGTATCAATTAGTTTGGCAATGCAATTATTTTAGGAAGATAAGACTTTTCCGTGAGTTATTCAAACATCCAAAATTTTCTCTAAACTACCTATTTAATTATTCGTTCAATACACTAGGCCGCTTTTGACTGCACAAGACAGTTCATATTAACAAGAGATTTACAGGATCACTTACACCAATGATGTGACACGCACAAAGGGCGAATTTTACATATCACATTCACGAATTCTTTAATATGCTTTACTTTGTCATAAGGTGCTTAATATTTGAATTCTTTGACTGTACAGATCTTTTGTAATGTCTAATAAAACAGTTCACTTCCGAACGGCTAAACGTAATAGATTTCGCATTAATAACACGCTTTGTTGCGGTGATGCAGATGAATGAGTTTTTTAGTACCTATCTTATAACGACTGAAGTTAATCGCTTACCTACATGATAAAGTCAGGGAATTCAATTTATTTACCACTTTCTAATTCTAAGCAGTCATGTAGCTGCCAGAACGGCTGCGGCAGCAGACGTAATCAAATTCATTAATTAAATTCGCTTTTGATTAAAGTCAGAGATTTTTTTTAATGCAAAGCATAAGGGGTTTGATTTGTCGCGGGAGAAAATCAAACAGATGTCAGCAATAATTGACGGGGCCCGCTAGGGCCGATGCCTGTCTTTTTTTTTGTGGGTTGGGAAATCATCCAATGACATCTCCCGCTGGGTGGTTCCTGCCAGGGTCGCGGGAGAGTGTTTGAAAGAGTCAACCAACGAGAGAGAGGAGGCTTGTGCCCCAGCAGTGGGGACATTAAAAAGGCTGATGATGAACCAACGGCCTTGGAACGCACAGGGCAACTGAATCACAACGGGTGAGTTTTAGTCAGTAAGAGTCCGAGACGCCCTCTAGCTCCACCCAAAGACGAAGTCAGCTGATGATTTCCCAACCGCAAAAAAGGGGGTACGATTTGCCACTTTTCCAAAAGTAACTTTATCCAAAATCTAAAATAGATAGAATTTTTCAAATCTGTTCAAAATTAAGTAAGTTAGAAGTCTTTCAAATCTGGTAGAAGGACAATACTGTCAAATAACAGAAAAAGTTGACTGCAGATACTGACGTATGAAGTCCGCCATTAGGTTACGCCCGTACGAAAAAGATAGCGAGATGTCCCCATCACGCCCCCACTCTTTCTTGTATCAATATTTAAAATGATAATAGCTGCTTTATTAAATAACCTATTTTGATGCTGTTTTCAGAAAAAGATTTCTTTTTATTATGATTTGTTGTTTCTTTTAAAATATTATACAAAAAAAACACAGGAGAATACCCTATTGAATTTAGCTGTACCATTACTACATGCCAAAGCTTATATGGTATGAAGAAGCATGGATTCGGCAATCAATTCAATAACTACAACAAACAAAGTTATCTAGGTCACAGGCAGACCTGAGTTCGTAATAGGCTTATAGTTTTGATAGCATCCAATGATGGATCGTTCAGAATAAAAGCTGCAATTCTACTAATTCCACTCAACTAATCCGTCAATTTGTCTAACAATGCTTTCATGGATGACACCATACAATTGATAGATTAGTCCGTTATAAAACCTAAAAGCTTTTCGAATTTTATTGTACCATCATTTTAAGGTTTACATTCATCTATAGGTATGGTCCATATACTGCGAAATTTAAAATGCAAAACACTTGGCCTAATCCGGGGCCTTACCATTACGTCTTAAAATCACCATAAATCCAGTGTGAGAGAGAGAGATGGAGCTACACAGGACAAATAGAACTATCTCTTTCTCACACCACAATTTTGACGATTTTAAGACGTGCTGGAAAGGTCCCGAACTCAGGACACTACGACTAGCAACGTAATATGAGTCATATAAACTATTGTAACGGTAAAATTGTTTCTTTGTTAATATATGTTTGTAAAATTTAGGTAATTTGTGGAGGTTTAATTATCTGATTACAATCATTATTTCAGTGATAGAGAGCTATAGGTGTGTACTAACGCTGAGTTAGTAACTACCTTTAGCTTTTAGTCGCAGATAGACTTCTTAACCATGAAAAAACACGGTTCTCCTGAGATATGTCACAGGAGCAAAGCCACGGAAAAAAACTAGCATTTATAAATTGTATTATTGTACACTATTCAGAAAGTAAGAAATCCGTCACATTAGCAACATCTTCATCAGCTTAAAGCAATCCATAGCTTGACATAGACCTCTTTGGAGAGGTTACACGCTATTACATACATTGTACAGAAATTCCCAAGGGAAAAGAAAGCGTGGCCGTCCCTGCAAAATCTGGCATCGCACCGTGTTGGCAGAAGCAACGCGCAACGGAATGACTTGGAGCGAGCGACGCCCTCTGCCCCATATAGAGGACATAGGACATTATGTCAAGTATGCCATATACCAGTCCACAGCTTGACATAAACCTCTTTGGAGAGGTTACACGCTATTCAACTCGAACCTCCTTTTATACGGAGACAAAGGATGTACTCTAAAGTCTGACACAAATGACTCAAGCTCAAAATACCGTACTGGTAAACAAATGAACAATACAAAATAATCGAAGACAGTGGATACAGGGTTTAATGAACCGATGTATTACCGGTTAGAAGCCGCCCACATGCTAATGGTCCCATTGTCATGACATGACACGAGAACGGTCACTCCTCGACAAGCATCAGATAAGGTAGAAACTGCCCCCGTGAATATGATAATGATTTTCGATTGTTTTGAGGTTAGAGATAGATGACTATGATCAAACGATTAGTGATGATTGATTTCTGGACCATAAGTGTATCGTATAAGAATGAATCACGAACTACACAGATAACTTGTTCTGCAAGTCGCAAAGGCTTAGATGAGCAAGTCACCTGGACAAAATGAGTGACACCAGAGCTGTTAAAATTATGTCCGAGTGGACCACACAACAGAAATATTTATAGGAAGACCTATGAAGCGTTGGAAGGATTAGTCGAGGCAGATTTGAGGAAAATAGGCAGGCAAACATCTTGGCGAAGAGAGGTTAAAGACAGAGTAAAATGGAAGAAGATCATCATTGAGGAGGGTAAGACCCACAAAATCATTGTTTGGTCCAAATGAGTTTGAAGTTTTATTATTTATTTAGAACCTTATACAATTTAAAATTTTAAAACTGACACTACATATTCCTAATTTAGTGGCTTTATTCTATCTATACACATTAGATATCCACCAAATATTTTTGATACACAAACTTAGGTAACCAGTTGCAATGAAATAGGAACGAATCCGAACCTACTGACCTAATACTTGATACCCCAACAACGGTCAAAATATTCCTCTATTAGTCAGATTTAGTATTATGAAGGACCTGATGAACGCTACTGACGCTGCCATTAAAATAAACCATTAAAATTATTATTTGCCATTAAAATTTTTATTATTATTATTATAATTTATTAATGTGGCCAGCTTCTGGCCCCAAAGTATACCATCGATTCGTAAGAAGTAGAGTCAAATTATGCATTCTGAGACATGTTAAATTAGACTCATAAGTTCGTAGATAATTTTCTGTACTTTAAATAAACCTAAAAGCATACTTTATTTTTCGTGTGCTGTTCGGATATTTTAGTGATCGTTATATTTTTACCCAGTCCAAACTCAAGGTTTGCCAACGTGCTATGGAGCAGTGTTAAATTAACAGATCGCGTTCGAAACACTATACTGCGCTCCAAAACGCAAATCATAGATGTCTCAAAAGGCTGCCCAACATAAATGGGACTGAGCAGGACATGTCTGCTGCATGCCTGACGAGCTGTGGGCCCGTAAAGCACAGGATTGGTGTCCTGACACAGTGACCCGGGGCCGCGGTAGACCACGAAGGAGATGGCAGGACGACCTGGATGTCTTCCTCAAGAATTGGAAAGAAGAAGCAAATAATCGTGACCGTTGTAAGGAATGGCCTTTGCCCAGCAGTGGGACAGTACGGGCAAGTAATAATAATAATAAAAAATATTTTAACCCAAGTTAAACAAACTTAAGAATTATTTCACTAAACATATTTTATTCTAAATAGAATTAAGGTCCTAAAATAATACTACAACGGTAACTTACGAAAGCTTTTGGTGCGTTTAAAAATTTCAAACAGAAACTAATAATGTTTCGGTCCATTTCAGGCATTCCCCTTTAACTTCTATGATTTGTTTAAGTACATAGTTAAAAGTGGAGCTAATAAAAGTGTGTTAAAAAAGGAGTAACCAATTTTGATGTGAAAATAAAACTTTTTTGCAAAAAAAACAACCGACTTCCAAAAAAAAAATACACTAAAAATTAAAAAATAACTTTAATTACGGCAGTCGGTGTCAAATAACGAAGAAATAAAATACAAACACCGACTGCCGAAATTAAAGTTATTTTTTAATTGGAGAAAACAAAAAACGTCATCTAGGGATACGTATTTTTCGTTTTTGTTCAGTTTCTCAAAAAGCGCTGAAGAAATTTCGATAAAATTTATAAGGGACCACCTCGGGAGTATATGCTTTCGGATAAAAAAAAGAATTTTGAAAATCGGTCCACAACTGATGGAGAAATCGGCGGACATACATAAAAAAAAACATACATACAGCCGAACATAGAACCTCTTCTTTTTCGAAAGTCGGTTAATAAGGTGTACGTAATTTTAATGTTTGAAACGTTTACTCGCACCAAAAGCTTTCGTAAGTTACCGTTGCAGTATTATTTTAGGTACCGTTTGCATACCTAAGGTCTTACAAAGTATATCTTCACAGAACCGAGACGATGTTCTTTGTGTAGCTAAAGCTCTGAATAATTATAATTTATTACACTCATTGTGACATCAAGAGTGCATTGAGCTTAAGATACTTTGTGATTTAGTTGTTATTTGTTACTGTTTTAATATTAAAATTAAAGAATTAATAAAGTTGTGTGCTTAACTTTGACTAATGTTTTGCATTCGTGCTTCTACGTGCCTCTTTTTTTTAATGCTATCGTGAATGGAGTATGAGTTATAACTAGCAACACTAGGCAAAATGAGCAGTTTATACAATCTATCGAATGTAAAAATTGGACTCATGCTGAATGTGTCCATGATGATGTATACAATACGTGAGCCAGAATTGCGAATCTGAATAGAAACTAGAAGTCAATATATCGGGTGTAAAAAGATAGTTTCCGAAGCCGAAAGCCACTCATTCTACCCATTATTTGGATATTTTTTTTCCACTAGACCATACCTAAGTCGCAATTTTTTTATTACTTCTATATGAAAATGAATTCCAATTGTTATTACTAAACTTTTTTCCAAACAAACATCATCGATTTTTTTTTCGATTTTACGCGTTTGCTATTACAAAAACGCAATGAATATCAAACGTATGACAAGTACCTGCGTGGCATAGAGTGAATTAAAGTTATTTTTAAATATTTTGTGTATTTTCTTTTTTGGAAGTCGCTTGCTTTTTTTTTGTAAAAAAGTTTTTTATTTTTCACTTTTTAGTTGTTATACCCCAGAACTAAAACCCCAATAACATGGAACGTGGAATTTAAACATGCTCGTAATTGGAGGAAACCAAAACTACTAATAATTGGAATATAATTGTCAAAAATTCAAAAAATTATCGAAAATGTCTTTGTGCAAACAATAGCGTCGATGCTTGTCAAAAACCTATCTTTTTCATCATTTTTGCGGGATGATTATGGCTTCTAATAGAAGGGCTTCGTTTGATCTTAACGCCAGCTGCAACATTGAAGTTTTTGTGCATTTGATCAAATAAAATTATCTTATCTTATCTTGACAGACGTCAGAACGGCACAAAACTGCATCAAATCGCAATTTATTTTTACAAGATTTTATTTAACTTGCAATGTATGTATGTAACTATGTTTGTTCGGGTGGAATCTTGCAACTCAAATTAGACCCACTTCCCGATGTCCGAATGGACTCAAAACTGGTGTATATACGTATCTTCGGTGACAATACAATGATATGGTACCATGAATCTGGTCTGATGATGGAGACGGAAGATGGCCATAGGAACTTCTGAACTATACAAGATAAACCCATCGAGTCTGGGCTCGATTGATTCGTCTTGAGGAGCATTTTACGCCTAGACAATATCCAGGGCTTGATGATGAAGCTGGAAGGTGGCGACTGCATCTCTGTGATAAAACAACATACCCCACCGAGTTTGAGCTCGATTAATTCGTCTTGGGCAGCATTTTACACCTAGACGATATCCAGGGGATGATGATGAAGCTGGAAGGTGGCCACTGCATTTCTGTGATAAAACAACATAAACCCACCGAGCACATTTAATTTGAGATAGCCGGTATAAAAGCTTGTTTAAAAAAATGTTTTTTTTATCTATAAACTTATTTACAATTATTTTGCAGTCCCAATACAGTCCATTTGTTAAGAGCCTAATTTTATGATGGTGTTCTTAATTGCGAATCGACCAAGACCATCTCATAACTTAACATTGGCAAAATCATCGAAGGTCCATCAATGGAGCCATAACTTCATACATCGAATTGAATAATAAATCAGTTAGTCTACAGCTAAACTGGCTTGTTGAACGGGACCAAGCACGTGCGTCACGCGCGTCCCGAATAACGGCCAACAAGGATGGTATTATACAAACAACAAACGCTTCACCACGCTTCACAATCAAGAAAACGATGCGTTCACTTTCTTCGGTCTCTCTCTCATGAGCCTTTTTGTATGCAGAACCAGTTGGAGCGACAACGGGCTTGACATACTTAAGAACACATTACAGAATTGACGACTTTCGAATACATTGGCAGTTTTAAACCAACACTAAAGTAATGTAATCCTCATAAATGTGCAATGTAAAGCGTGTGCCGCGGTATAATTGCCTCGTTGAACCAAATATTTTGACTCGATAACCGATGACGCATAGATAATATATGAGAGAAAGTGTCACTCGTCATATTCGTCATTATTTGTCGAATGAAGAGTGTTTTGTTTATAGAGGTTGCTTATAAATGTGTGTACCTACTTAACGTAACTTGCTGTCGAAAGTTTAAAAGGAATGATAATTGTTAAATAAAATATGAGTCCACGGCAGGACGCTTTGCTCTGAAGTGGGACAGAATATGATAAGAATGAATAATTTGTTTTTATAATAATAATACCCACGTCTTCAGCAAACGTTTAAAACAAAGCTAAAAGGTATGTATGTGCCTAAATCGAATAAGTTGGTTTATCATAAGATATAACCGAACTCACATTATGTATGAGTTGCCAAGAGCAGTATTTTTCAATCTTTTTGAATACACGACCCCTTTTCAAGTAAAAAAAATAGTGGCGACCCCCTTTTCTGTAGGGTGGGCAATCATCAAATAACTTCACCCGCTCTGGGTTTTTTTTTTTTTTTTTTTTTCTGGGTAGACCGAGAATGCGTGTCAGACTCTTACTGACTAAAACCCACCCGTGTTCCTTCAGTTGGCTATGCAAGGCCCTTGGTGACTCCTTCAATCACTCCTGCGACCCTGGCAGGCATCAGCCCTGGTGGGCCCCGTCTATTGCTGCTGACGTCTCTTTGAGGAGCGCATGGAACACAATGCGCCGTCGACCCGGGCTTGGTCCTTACCTTACCGAACGGCGAACTACTCTTTGCTCGCCGTCCGCAAGCCCGCGCCTACCGCTTACTCTACCTACGCACCTACATACCCGGTGGCCGGAAATTGGCCTACGTCTCCCGACGCCCAGGGCGTCTCCTACGGCGGCTAGAGACTGGAGGGTGCGAAGATTGCCTCTCCCTCACGCGTCTCGCCTCCTCCTTTGCGAGAATTACTGGTTCGCAAAACACAGACACAAAAAACAGTTCGCAAAAGACAGCTTCCCATGACCTCTCGCTCCGTCCATGGTCCATGACCAGACATGGCCTGGATCGCCATGTCAGGGTAGCCACCGCTGATCGCCTCCATGAGGACACTGTGGTGCGCCGCCAAAGCGGAACAGACCTCCACCGTACCTATGATCCATAGTGTCCTCCGGGCGATCCACACAATGGTGACACCCGGGCGCATGCTCCCGCCGAATCCGAAACAGGATCTCCCGAAGCAGTGGCGACCCTCTAGAACCGTAACAATATACGGCGGATGGGCGGGCGCTCTGCGCTCTTGTGATCTATATGTCTAAGTCAAATGTGTTTCAAATCACACAAATATTGAAGAATCAGGCATTGCCTTCTTCTCTCGCACCCGACCTTGGTCCAGGCCATGGTATGGAGCATGGAGCAAGAGGGAATGGGAAGCAGTCTCCTCCTTCTGCGAAGTAGTAATGCTCGCGAAGAAGGAGGCGGAACGGGTGAGGGAGGCTCAACAACAGATTCGCCCTCACGCCCTCAGCAGCAGCCGCCGCAGGAGACGCCAGGGGCTTCGGACGTCGTGAGACGATCTCCGGCTACCGTAGACCCGGGCCTGCGGACGGCGAGTAATAGGTAGCTCGCCGTCCAATCAGCACCAGGCCCATGAGTCGACGGCGCGTAGTTTTCCACGCGCGCCTCAGAGAGAATTGGTCAGCCACCACTGACGGGGCCCATCATCGCCAGTGCCTGCATGCCTAGGGGTAGCGGATAAATTCGTAACAGAGTTACCGCTTCCCTGGGCACTCAGGCAGGGAAGGAACAGGGATGGGTTTTAGTCAGTAAGAGTCTGACACGCCCTCCCGCTCCACCCAGAGCGGGAGATGTCATTGGATGATTACCAACCCCAAAAAAAAAAAAAAAAGAAAAGGCATTGCCTTCTTACTGAAATTATTAAATATACTTAATTCTAGAGTAGGAACAGCAATTTACGCTTTTTACCTGGCTTGTAACCGCGACCGGCAAGACTTCGGGAGCCCCTGTGAAAATTCTTTCGAACAGACAAGCAGATAGACGCAGTGGGGAACTTTGTTTTATAATATGTAGTGACAAACATACAAAAGTACCTATCACATTTCGACTAAGCAATTCCATTTCAGTGAATCGTCATCGAAACAATTTCTGTTCGTGCAGACACCAGTCCCTGGGTGAAGCCATACTATCTCTATTACTATTGTTGAGGTACATCCACCCCCTGCTGCGACTGTAATTATTCTCTATTAACCCCAAATTCAAACGACATCTTGTTGCATCGAAGATTTCCATTAACTGAATCGAATTATTTTTAATTCATTTGTTCGTTGACAGAAGAATTTTTGGGCACTATTTTTTCTATAAGTAATGGCAGCGTAGAATTGTGAAATTGAAAATGTTATCTGAAAAACTAATTAGGACAAAAAAAAAATGAAAACTTTCAAAAACTCGACTGCTATTAACAACTACAAGTAACAAGTTATTTTTCAAGTAGTGTGATGCAGTTAGTGGTATTAGTTTTAGTCTAATCGTAGATTTAATACTTGTTTGGAACTTTTTGGTTGTGTTTTGCAGTCGTGTTATTTGATTTTTTTCATCATTCGACGAAGCTCTCGTCATCTCCTTCATGTTAGATTCCTTTAAACCCTGCAGACAGAAAACGTAAATCTAAATTAATTTTACAATAAAAAAAAGCGACATCAGTACCTCTACCGCTGGACAACATAACTAGGTACTTTACGATATGATCGCTTTTATTTTGGGGGGGGGGGTTTGGGAAATCATCCAATGACTTCCTCCGCTCTGTGCGGAGCGGGAGGGAGTGTCAGACTCTTACTGACTAAAATCCACCCCTGTTCCTTCCCTGCCTGAGTGCCCAGGGGTGCGGCGGTGATCGAACGGCGAGCTACCCACTGCTCGCCGTCCACAGGCCCTAATGTTTGACCGTCGTGCTTAGTTGTTATACAGAATAGAATAGAAATCATTTATTTGCCAATAATGTACGCCAGAGTGTTCATTGATTTGGCTAGCTCATATCATGAAGTGGTCTTGTGGCATACCCGTTGATGAATGGCAGGAG
The DNA here is from genome assembly GCA_951329385.1 of Polia nebulosa. NCBI lineage: Eukaryota > Metazoa > Arthropoda > Insecta > Lepidoptera > Noctuidae > Polia > Polia nebulosa. The sequence continues at coordinate 14,092,180 of OX589605.1, read as the reverse complement.
CTTGCTCGAAACCGAGAAAGGTGGCGCACTTTAATCCACAAAGCAACTGAATACTTTGAAACCAATCGTCTTGAAGACCTAGAAAAGAAGCGCCAAATACGCAAAAATCGCCCAAAGCCTTCATACAACTACACATACAACGATGCTGATCAGCTCTTCTGTTCACGGTGTGACCGGGTTTTTAAGAACAAATTTGGTTTTGCCAGTCATCAGAGAGCTCACGAAAGGAAGGAGAAGTAGTCGGGGTCGCTGTCGCCGGATACGGTGAAGAGGACTATATATATATATCATGAAGTGGTCAGCGAGCACTGTTCTATATCATGATGAAATATGACCATTTCATGAAATAGCTTAACATATCATGAAATGTTCAATTCTTAGATCTAATGCGTAGAGAATTGTCACGTGACTTATCGCAGGTAATGTCATTGCCATACATTTTGTACTAAGCGTAAGCGTAAACGATAATAGAAAAGTTATTTGGCTAGGGGGACTGGACACAACTCTCACAATAATTTGTTTGAAGGAGGCAATCGCTGAAATTACTCTAATTACGAAAATCTTTCACTGATACACACAGTTACAATTTCACTGAGTTTTTTAAAGGTTCATTTTAATAATAATTTTATTTATTTCAGGCTACAAAAGCTCATAAAATTCAAATACATTCAAAACTTTTAATTTCATTCGTCAATGAAAATAAATAACAGATGCCAAACAAATTCAAAGATTTAAATTAAAAATGTCAATAAACTAAATTAAAAACGTCAAAAAATTAAATTAAAAATGAAAATTTAATTAAATGTGTAGGGTGTTGTAGGTTATATTAAAATAAAGAACTAAACCATTTTTGTGTCCTTGGGATCGAATGGTCGGTCCTAAAACCACAACATTTTTGATTATTATTTTCCTTTATAAGGTATGAGAAAAATAATAAGAAATACTCTATAATATTATTTTATATCAATTTATTTACTAAAGTTGAATCAATGCGTTTTTCTCTCTTCGCTGGCATGATTAAGGCTCTTCCACATGTTATTGATTGTGGTGTCAATGAGTCGGCTCCAAATCTGAGTGAGCGCGTTGTTATTTAAGTATTCAGTGTTATAGATCTGCATGACGAACTCCATGGCGTAAGGAATACCAAACACCTGGAAACAACATTAAATCACGACTACGACACGAGCCATGGTCGAAATGACAAAATGTAAAGAATTGACGACCTACGTGACATTTCGGAAACGCATGTCAATCCCATACATTTTGAACTCTTCGACAATCGTTTTCGCTGATGAAATATTACTTTTTCTGGGCAGCCGTTAAGTGATACACACTCGTAGGTAGGTATAGTTGTTCTAACAAACCAAGGCGGGTTGGTCTTGGATGTAAGTATAGGTTCACGTTCATTTCATTGTTCTGTGTAATAAAAGACGGCACGTAAAACTAACCCGCCTTCGTGATATAGAACCACTTTACTTATGTAGCGAAATGGACTTTGTACCGGGTGTCCAATGACACCTCACATTGGTTTCTTACCGCAGCGGCGTAGTCCACACTCGAGCCTGCCACTACTCCGTACCAGCTGGCCAGGGTGTCCACTGTCACAGACATGACTCTGAAACTGGCGTTTTTCATGGCTTCATCGATCTCGCCCTTCAAGTCGATATACTTGTCATCGTCTGACTGCGTCTCCGTATACCCGCGAGGGTACAAAATTGCGTCGCCCTGACAATGAAGGTATTTTATTTAAAAAATAAAACATTACAGCTAACATACCGAGTGCCAAGCTCCAGGTGTGTTGCTGGTGGTCTTGACTGGTAAATAAAACTGCCTGACTTCTAATAAAAAACTGTATTAATTATAGGTACTGTTTGTAAACGATGGCCTCTCGTGACTTTTAATTTATAATAATACTTTTTATTTATTTTTTAATTTATCACTACATAGTATAAAACGAAGTCGCTCCGTCTCTCTGTACGCTTTTAATTCGGTTTTCATCAATAGATAGATAGAGTGATTCAAGAGGAAGGTTTAAATGTATAATTCGTTAAGGTTTTGTGTAAATTCGTTGAAATATGACGATGATTCTTGAACAGGTCGGAAAAAATCAACCCGTCTGGGCGTTTTCATCGAAAACGCTGTCTAATCCGTTTGAGATATAACAAAACATTGTATGGTGGGACCGATTATTTCTCTTTTATAGGCCTACAAAAAAGTGCTGCAAGGCATATGTCTATCTTTTAAGGATAGTCAGCTATACCCATTTTAATAAAAAATTATACATATTATGTGGAATTTAGAAAACTATTTAGACGAATACAATATTTGTCCTTAGCAAATGAAATACTATAATTACCTTAAGAATTTCATGTATATAATAGGCAAGTATTATATACATGAAATTATTTCACCACACACAATTTAAACTAATATCTTAAGAAATATCGTAAAATTAAAAGTATCGCATAATAAAACTTAGCAGTCCGCGCTGGCCGATACCCGGCGGGCGGTAGCGAGCGGTGCGCGACGGTCAGCGTGGCGGTGAGGGCTCGGCGGAGGCGAAACATTCAACGTTGCAGGCTTACATGTGAGCGTTAAGGGTCTACTACCGGCCATGTGGCGCCCTCATTGAATAAAAAGTCGTAGCATAGCATAGAAAATAAATATTAAAGAATCCAACATCACGTTTGTTACAAAGAGGATAAAGTAGTCTCAGAATGTTTCGTATTCAAAGTAGTAGGCAAAAGTGTCAGAAACGGCCGTTTTTAGTACTTTTGCCTACTACTTTGTATACGAAACATTCTGAGACCTGTTTTAACAATGTAAAAATACTTTATCCTCTTTGTAACAAACGTGACGTTGGATTCTTTAACATTTATTTTCTAGGCTATGCTACGATTTTTTATTCAATGAGGGCGCCACTTGGCCGGTAGTAGGGCCTTAAGTATTTTTTACATGGACAGTTAAATATTGCAATTTTGAGAGTAACCTCTAAAGAAAACAAGTTTGTTCTCATGAAAAAACTGCTGTAAACGTTGTATAAGTCGTAGGATGTTTTGATAATTCGAATTTTCGCGAAAACCCTAGGGATATTGCGAAAACACGGATAATTAGACAATGGTAAAAACATTTCCCAATCAGGTTAGTTTAGGTTTAAACTGTGACTGGTGTACCAGAAAATACTAGATTTTATTTTTAGTAGACTACTCGGAACTACCACTTTCACCATTGTCTAATTATCCGTGTTTTCGCCAAAATTCGAATGATGAAATCACCCTATGACATAATAAAGACAGCCTGGAGTATAGTCTAATCATATATTAATCACTCCAAACTGACACCAAATTACTTTCTACATTGCACCCGTGCGAAGCTAGGGCGGGTCGCTAGCTGAGAATATTTCAATAAATCAAACCTTCAGTACATTTAATGTTAACAAACTGTAGGGAACAGCAGTTTTTTTTTAAATCGGTCTACAACTTAGTTTTTCATATTTTTAAATGCATGAGTACTTTCAGCCGCCGAAAACGTCTTCAAAAATTAAAAGTATCACTTTAAGTGGTGTAATTTGTCAACCCGATTTGTTTGACGACGCATTGCATGACAATAAAACTACTTAGGGCCGATTTCAGCATTAGCTCTATAAACTAAGTTTTCTTGAACTATAAGCTAAGCGTAAAAAATAAAAACCATAAAAAAGATTATAGTGAGTTAACCTTAAAAGATAGAGATATGCTGACGCAGACTTTTTTTAGAACTTTAAAAGGAGAACAATTTCATCATACATAATTTTTGCGTAACTTTAACCGTTTACGCAGCGCACGCAACTGAAGCTCTGAAAAGATTTTTTTTTCCCCGTTTTTGCCACATTTTTCAATGATGCTTCGCTCCTGTTGGTCGCAACGTGATGTTATATAGCCTTCCTCGATAGATGGACTGTTCAACATAAAAATATTTTTTCAATTCGATACAGTAGTTCCTGAGATTAGCGCGTTCAACCAAACAAACAAACAAACTCTTCAGCTTTATAACAGCGGCTAAACGCGTTTAAGCTTAAACGTCGAAAACTGGGCGTTTAGAATTGGTGAAATCGGCCCTTAGTTTGAACGATTTGTTAATATTATAAAATAATAATCGTTCTGACCGTCGAAAGCGATAGATCTTGAAGACGTAACCGCCACACTCTCTACACTAAGTCCTTCCTTTGCCACCCTTTCGTCTTACCACTTGTCCCTTCTCATCTGAAAGCGTTCCTCAAAGACTAGTGACACTAAACAAAAAAAAACAAATTAACTAGTAGTAAATTTACCTTAAAAACGTTTCCATCAAACGTTCCAGAGTGTACGTGTATGTATGCCAGGATCTTATGACTGAAATAGTGGAAGACGTCTCGGACGGCCTTGGACTCCACCTCGGAGAAGGGTGCGGCCCCGGGGTATATCTGACTGCAAGAGCTGATATCTCGAGTCGTGTTCCACGCGACGTCAAAGTTCCGGTCAACGAACACGCCAGGACAAACTGATTGTGGCGACACATTTTTGTTCCATATTGTGCGTTCGCTCTGTGTGTTTACAAAAAAAAAATGTTTTTTTTTTATCTCAAATATTCCCAGTGAAAAATGTGTAGGGCTGTATGTTTGGGTGTTTATTTATCAATCACAGCCCAAAAGTTCGTTAAAATATGAATAGCCTTATTAGCATTCTAATTTTTCCATTGTCTTTGGCGTTTTGCTACTTCTGCGTATTGTTCAAAGCGCGCTCTTGAATTTCTACGCTCAGTTCAGCACTGAAAGTTTAAAATCCAGCAGTGCACTAGGAATAATAATATCTGCTTTATTTTCGGGCAAATGTGGAATAAAACCCTGAGTACCACGCATTGTGAGGGTCCACACGCCGGACTACCACGGAAGATGTATGACGTAGCGTGCAGGGCTAACAGCGGTTAGGCGTTCGTTCCAAAAATAATTTACGTTTTAATATTGATACTGAGAATTTCGCCAAGCGATTGTTCGTTACGTTAACAGCAACATAAGAAAACACTCTATGTTTGCTAACTAAATAAAAAGTAGCTGTGTGTGTGTGTTTGAAAGATTCACCGCGGCCCCTGGCACGGTCGGGTTTTAGTCAGTAATAGTCTGACACGCCTTCCCGCCCACCCAGAGCGAGAGAAGTTATTTGATAATTATTTCCCACCAAAAACAAAAAGGTGGTTTTAGTATGAAGTAGAACAATTGCGAAAAAATATTTACAGAAAGCGAAGCGGAGTATCCGTCAGGATTAGCCAGCGGCATTATAAAGAAATCAAATTTATCTAAATGTTTGAAGTAATATGAAAAGAGTAATTTCAATTCCGACATTTTGACCAGGCTTGTCATACTCTTCATTCCCATCACGGTCAGTCCATGGACTATAAATATGATCTTTTTCTCTGGAGCGTCGTCAATGTACTTGCTATCTTTCGCTCGTACATATCTCTCATTTTCCTTTTTATCAGTAACCGTGATCAAAATTATGTCGTTGTATTCAACGGTACGAGCGAACTTCATGACGGTTGCATTCGCGTTGGGAAACTCTTTCATTAGTTCTTCCATTTGGCTCGCCAACTGAAAAACAAAGTTCACTCCTGTAGTACCTACATATACAAACTGATATCTTTATTTTCCTCCTTCTAGAGACGATTTATACATTTAGAAGTTATCAACTTATAAATATTCACACTCTTTCTACTCCGATGTTACTTGAAGTCGAGGCACTACGTCTTCTTCTTCCTGTGTCTCATTTTCTTTTATATTATTCCTCACACAGCCCATTTATGTAATCTTTGACTTTCATTTTCCTCTAGTCCTTAGTCACATGCGTTTCATCCCTCCTCAATTGCACTCTTAATGGGTATTAGAAATGGATATTCTTAGGCAAACTTACAGCGTAAGGACTAAGATGTGAGGGATAATTCCTTGCTTTGCTTTTTTTTTCTTTGTCAGTACCTTTTCCACCCCTATCTCCGTCCTCTCCCTCCCTATGGTCAGATCCTTCGTTGCCATCTCCACCTCCTTCATTATCCGCCGGGGTTCCTCTGAAAGAATAGTGTATAAAATAGTTTTTCAAGGTATAAAATATTGTACATAATTGCTAAAAGTAAAAAAATTGGTACTGAAAAAACTTTAACCATAAGACTTCAGTCTTCCTTAGGGTGATCCACAGACGAAACATGGCATTTGTGCAACACAAGACAGCAAAGAAATACATAAATAGAAGCAACCTTAACAAACAATATATATTTATTTTGTACGTGTAAAAATGTCCCTAAAGGTGTAAACTACGATAAAGTACCGAGGTCCTTAAGTACAGAGAGAGCTCAATATCTCCTATTCATATCTTACTTACTGATTGTTTAGATTATTCAGAACCAATGGTATCATTCTTGTTGACCTGAAATCATTTTAAAACTTGCAAGTAACTAACGAATAATAAGAAATGGTTTGACAACAAATCCAATTTCTCAAAGCAAAGATTTAAAATCGGCAACATCGAAGAGTGTCATTAAATTTTCTATTAAAATAATGTTCGTTAGACCTTAATTTTTCTTCATCCTTGTGTGCTCGAAGCTTGACTTTACGCTTGTACATTGTTTTGTCCACTACTCCCACTTGTACCGGTTTTGATTGTGGCTTCAGAGTCGACGTGGATGTCTTCGGATCTTTAATGGACATCAGGGTTTGTCCTAGTAAGGCTGCAGCACCTACTTTCGCTATTCCTATACCATCCTTACTTTTATCAACAGCCTGTTTACTTTTTTGACTCTGTTTGTTTTTATATTTATCTACAGTTACTTTTGTTTTATTTATATGATCCTTTTCTTCTTCTTGGTTCATACCCCTGAACCGAAGTGTCGGTGTATTCTCTATATTGGCATTCTTACTACGAAGCATGCTTTTTTCTGTGTTATTATTATCTTTTTTCTTATGATGTTTATGCTTTTGCCCTTTTCCACTGCGGCTATTTTCTTTGTTTCCTTTTTTATTCTTTTGATGTTTTCTATCCTCATAATCAATATTTTTTGTATCATTACTCTTTGTTTTTACAGAATGATTGCGATGTTTCTTCTGCTTTTTAGGTTTAACACTGTCAATCTCTTTCTCTCTCTCTCTTTTTATTTTGTTTGTCTTATATCTCTCAACTATCACTTGTTCCAAATCATTATTAAAAGCTTCATCAGTTTTTATAGCGATCTTCATAAGTGGACCATCCTCTGGAAACCCCGTTGTGAACCTGGTCCAGAAAAATCATCATCATCATCCGACTACCTGCCTGGAACCGTCCGCTACTGAGTATAGACCTACCCCAGGAACATACGTATCTAACATTTTTCTCTGACTTCTAGATAACTTCCAACCTTATTGTTCTAGAACAAAATCTGTTTTTAAACGATTTAAAATAGAAGGAGGTTATCAATTCGGATGTTTGTATTTTTTTAATGTATTTTCGAGCATAGCTCCGTTATTTACTGACGGATTTGCAAAATTATTTTTTTGTTCGAAAGGGGTTTGTTCCGAAATAGTCCCATTTAAATTTCATATAGATCTGATGATGGGTTTCGGAAACAAACAACGGAACTCTTCAAAATTGACAGCATATCAACCGCGATTGCTTCGATCGTGTCTATGAATTGTTGACACAGTTCAATGGGGGGCCACAACTAAAAAGTGAAAAATAAAAAAAACTATTTCACAAAAAAATAAAACTTTTTATGGAAGTCGGTTTTATTTTTTTGTAAAAAGGTTTTTTTAACACGGTTCACTAATGTTTTACCAAAACACCATTGACAAATATTTAGTTTACAATCAACGTTTCGTATACTATTTATTTCATGAACAACTTATTCCGCAAATGTTTTATTTTATAAACACTCGCTTTTACAAACATTTATTTGTCAAATGCTTCTCTTTACAAATGTTTTGGATAACATTTAAACATGTATACATTTTTAGGGTTCCGTAACCGAAGAGTCCGTCTGTCTGTCTGTCCGTCCGTCGTCTGTCACAAAATTTTGTTACGAATAATTTTTTGACTTCGCATTGAACTTGAATGTGGTGAAAATGTATATTATAACGTATACTTTACTAACAAATACCAATATTTGGTACGGAACCCTTAATGTGCGAAATCCGATACGCACTTGGCCAGTTTTTCATTTCATATTTAGATTCTTTGGATAAATCACGGTTATCACCATCAGCCTTTTAATGCGGGCCCACTGCTGGGGCACAGGCCTCCTCTCTGTAAGGGTGTAGGCTCTCTGTGTGGGCCATAATCCACCACACGGGCCCAATACGGGTTGGTGGGTGACATATGTCTTCGAATTTTATTTTCTAGGACATGCTGATTTCCTCATGATGTTTTACTTCACCGTTTTGAGAGCAGTGGTAATGAAATAATGCACGTTTATACAAAATATCATTTCATAATACATTTTCTAAACGAGTCACAATTTTTTTCTATATAATCTAGTCGTTTATTTCGTTGTCGTTTTTAAAAAAAAATTATATCAGATAATTATTTTTATAAGTGGATTTACATATGGAAAAATTGTTAATGTATAGTGATGAAATTAAAAATCATGCTTTTGCCAATCGTTGCTTGTCAAGTAAAAATTTGTAAATTAATTTTTGGTGAACTGACAGGACACCCTGTATCACGCATACTCAATATTTTGTACAGAATAATACAAAACTGTTCCAATTTCATACAGAATGCCGATTCTACTAGTACTGTCTCAGTTAAAAAAATTTAGAAGTGTTACAAGAATGATACACTGGCCATCTATATTGAAAGCTTGTATGAATGCTTTGTATAAATATCGTGACCAGATTTTAAAATTGATCACTTCTTGACGTAACCTACCATTTCATGAAATGGTTGTATATCATGACTTAGCCTGCTAAAACTGATCAAATCGTTTAAACATTAACGTTTGATGTTGTACAACTGTATGTCAGTCCACGTTTAGCCATACCATCAATGTAGGTTGTCTATGAAAATAAAAGATACAATAAAAATCTTAATAAAGAAGGCAATATGTATTGAACTTGTAAGTACAAAAATTTGCTTAAAAATTAAAATAAAACTTATCTATAAAGATGGTCTGCATTCAAATAAAAACCAAATTGCAATTTGAATAGTATGGATGTAGTAGGCACAACTGCACCATAGCTGCATTCAAATTGCTAATTGACTGCAGGCCAGTTATAGTTCTGTCAAATTATGCAGCTTAGTGTCGTAACGATGTTTCAGTGCACTTTTATCTTTTTTGAATTTATTTTTTATTATTCGCTTTTAATACAGAATGATTATCTGGCGCCAAGATACATCACAAAAACGAAGCGACATCAGCACCTCCACCGGTGGACAACATAACTATTTTACGATTTGATCAGTCATGTCTGACCATATCATGAAATTGTCGTGCGTTTAGTTGTTCATATCGTTTAACGCAGTGTGATTTGGCTAGTCCATTTCACGGCCATTTCCATTAAACGAGAATTTCATGAAATGGTTGAACATATCATGGAAAGTTTAATTCTAAGATTTGGCGAAGACATAAATTTACGTGAATATTTTCCTTAGCACGTGGTTGAGCTTCAAAGGAGGATTTGCGTGCAAATGTTTTCTTCCTCGAGAATATTCTTGGCGCATATTTCTTAGTCGCTATCCTATATGAAAAATCATCCAATTTTGGATTTTATACCATCATATTTAAGAACCAATAAAAATACTTACCCATGCTCGTTATCTCCCTCTGGAAAAAAAAAATCTTGATTACTAGCTTTTCCCTGCGGCTTCATTCGCAACCTGAACGACTAATTCATGAACCCAAAAAAAAGTAATACAATACTTTTTAAATAACTCAAGGGTTTGTTATTTTAGCGATAGTTATCATATGACCCTTTGCTACTTCAACTTACTTATTCGGCGCGCGCTAACTACGTTGCTTCTATTTCGAATAGAGATCCGACAGCATGAGATTCTATGTGAGATATTTAATTCAGAATGACGATACTATCTGCGATAACGATTGTATGGATTACATACCGCGACTCTTTAGTGCCTTGAAAAGCAAGTTAACCCGTTTATCCCAGGTTAAGGGTCTACTACCGACCAAGTGGCGCCAAAAAATCGTAGCATAGCCTAGAAAATTAATATAAAAGAATCCAACGTCACGTTTGTAACAGGTCTCAGAATGTTTCGTATCCAAAGTAGTAAGCAAAAGTGTCAGAAACGGCCGTTTTTGGGAAAACAACTTTGACAGTCTTTACATTTACAAGTCAGAAGCCAGACAATCTGACACTATAGTCTTGCCAAGGGGTACCCAGTTGCTGGGTTGTGGAAGTCAGATAGGAAGTCGCTCCTTGTACTGGTACCTACCCGACTGCATACAGTTAGACTGGAAGCCAACCCCAACATAGTCGAATAAAAGGCGCCTGCATATTGAAGAGTGAGCGAAGCAAGCTCAATTTTTTTTACCTTGTATAGGTTACGTAATCAACTTTTACGCAGGAAAGCATCAGAAACAAGAAACGTCAATACAAGAGCAAGCTAAACGAGTTCGAAAATTTTAGCCTCGGATAGGTAATAGGTGTAAGTATATTATATCCAACATATATAAAATTTTAGCCTCGGATAGGTAATAGGTGTAAGTATATCCAACAGGTATAAAATTTTATTTGCCAACCTAAGTTTGAAAAATTTAAAACTGAGGATACAAGGGTTTTTTTTTTGGGGGAGGGCGGGAATCATCCAATGACTTCTCCCGCTCTGGGTGGAGCGGGAGGGCGTGTCATACTCTTACTCTGACTCGCCACTCTTACTAGAGCTCGCTTCGCTTGCTCTTGTATTTAACGTTATGATACAAGGGTGAGTCAAACTCCGAGAGTCGACGGCGCGTAGTGTTCCACCCGCGCCTCAATGAGATGTCAGCCAGCAGTGACTGACGGGGCCCGTTAAGGCCGATGCGATGCGTGCTTGGAATCGCGGATAAATTCGAAATAGAGTTACCGCGGCCTTCGGCACAGGCAACCGAAGGAACAAAGGTGGGTTTTAGTCAGGAAAGGTCTGACAGGCCCTCCCGCTCCGCCCTGAGCGGGAGAAGTCATTGGATGATTTACCACCCTTCATTAAAAAAAGTGACCTTAATTTTTTTAACTTCACGCCATAGATAGTTACACTTTCTTGTTAGTACCTACAAATCTTTATCTTATGTGTATTGAAATGCTACTGACTCTAGTCCACAGTTCTGTTTACTATGACATTAGATATAAAATTAACCTATCGATTGCAATTAAGGTTGTGGGCATGCCCACCGAGCCCACAAAGATGTATCCGCCCTTGTAACTTCGTATCTTTACAGCTACCAACACACACGTATACACGTAACAGAAAATAAACTATTTAACTGTACATACCTGCATTAATTTCACAGTAGTACACTAACACAATTGCAAATATTCCAATAATTTTGTACATTTTTAAACAATATGAGCACAGTAATTTAATATAAAGTTTTACATGTATGAAATCGGTATATAACTTACATAACCACTTATAAATTTAAATAAAATTCCAATATTTATTTAATGCATTTCACGTTTACAGCTCTCGATATAAAAATGAAATAAAAAAATATTGTTTGCTGGTCATGACAACGTTGTAAATTGTTTAGTTTATCAGCAAGATAATAGACGATTGGCTGAGAAAAAATTAATAAAAAACCGGCTAAGTGCATGTCGAACTTCGCACATATTGGGTTCCGTACCAAATGTATTTTGACTATTTGTATGGCTTTGGATCAACAAGATGCTTATACTGTGAAAATTTGAAGACTGTAGCTCCAACCGTTTGCTGTAAAACCTGTGTGACAAACGACGGACAGACGGACACGTGAGTGACAGCAATAGGGCTCCGTTTGGACCCTTCTGGTACGGAACCCTAAAAATTGAGTATCGACACGAAAAGAGGAAGACTGTACCTATTAAAGGATTCTGAAAGTGATACTTCGTAAATTCTAAAAAAAAACTTGTATAAGAGCTGGAAACCTACCAGTTCATCAGCAAACCTTAAATCCATTCTTCTTTGTCATTGGTAGGCACGCGTTTGACCTCTCCCTCGTCTCTTCTGATAGTAAGCGATGATTTGGTCGACAATGGAGCACGCTTGCCTAGAAGTAACCTTTTCACTCTTGATTTAAGGCGCTATTAACTGCCAACGACCTTGAGTGGTTAGCTTGCGTGTTCTGTGCTGAGCTCACGTAACGCGTTGTACGTCCACCCAGTAATAGGACTCGCCCATCAAGGAGCGCTGTCCGAAATCAGACGCATTATTAATTTATTATACATAAAACAACAAGTATTATACTAAAACACGTATCCTAAAATATAAATAATTAAATGATCTTTAAAATGGTGAAGGTTTCATAAAAATACGCTTTATAGTTTTTGCGTGATTCTCAATTTTTTATCCGCGTTAGACATAACTTTACAAATTAATTACACTATGTTATAAAAATATAATTTCAAATATTCTGAGATCAAATTACGATAGAAATTGTCTAGAGTAACATATATTTTTTTCAAAGAAATAAAACTAGTGGTTTAGACGTGATGTTCAATTAAAAATCATTGGAAGTCCGTATAACTACGCCAGACCCCCAAGTTGTAGCTATGAGGAAACACAGACTCCGGCAGGGAATTCCTCCTCTTGCCTGGCGCTATCCCAACTATGTTGGAGTCGGCTTCCAGCCTAACCATAAGGATGTCAATGAACACCATTCTCCATGTTTAAGTACATGGAATCAGAATATTTATTTCTAACTAAACATAAGTAGCAGTTACACAGTGAGATGTTACATTTACATAGTTTTGCCATTAGGCGTTGATACAAATATTATTATCCATTTCAAATCCAGTGAATAAGTCCAACTACACTAAATAATTAAGTATCTTATAAAATTATAAAAAGAATTACAATGTTAAGCTAATTAGTTACATATTTCTGTATATTATAATAAATCAAGCGACAGCCTTTCTGACGTCCAGTTACTGGGTAACATGATCTCCTTGGCATGACTGGTTGCAAGACTTTTACGTACTTACATATTACCTAGCTTAGGTAATGTTTATCAACTAAGGGCCTTATTTATAAACTAGCATTTGGCCCGCGACATCGTCCACGTGGATTTTGAAAATTTTATTGTATAGTCTGTAGCACTCAGGAATAATGTAGCTTTCTACTGGTGAAAAAATTTTCAAAATGGGTTCAGTAGTTCCAGAGATTACTTCCTACAAACAAACTTACAAACTTTACCTCTTTATAATCTTCTAATATATAAAAATCTCGTGTCACGGTGTTTGTGGTCACCCGGGCCTGCGGACGGCGAGTAGTGGGTAACTGGCCGCCCGATCAGCACCAGGCCCGAGAGTCGACGGCGCGTAGTGTTCCACGCGCGCCTCAAAGAGTTGTCAGCAAAGAGAAGGGGCCAGTCATGGCCGATGCCTGCCCGGGGGTTGAGGATAAATTCGACAGAGTTACCTCGCCCCTGGGCATTCAGGGCAGGGAGGAACAGGGATGGGTTTTAGTCAGTAAGAGTCTGACACGCCCTTCCGCTCCACCCTAGAGCGGAAGAAGTCATTGGATGATTTCCCAACCCCCAAAAAAAAAAAAAAAACGGTGTTTGTGGTTGCACTCCTCCGAAACGGCTCCACCGATTTTTTTTTTTTGTATATTTGGTAGTTAAGAGAACAAGTTCGTAAAGTATTTTTCAACCTCCTACCCCCACCCCCCATTTTTTTTATCGCAGAACAACTTTTGCTGAGTCAGCTAGTATTCCCTATATAGTAATATAATAAAGATAAGTCCCCCACATGATTAATTTAAACACTGATTAGCTGGTTTTAAATTTAACATTTTCTACACGGAAGAAGGATAGATGTGGTTAGTCAAGTACTGACTAATAATTTGAAGGAAGTTTTGTCCTATCACAGCTATGACAGCTGAATTTGATAGAATGCGTTTCCAGTAAAGTGGAGCGCAGTGGAAATGTGCAGGACTCGTCCAATCACAGACGAGACGAGTGACACTATGAGAATTTCAACCACTGGTCGATTCCTGCACATCTCCGCTCCGCTCCGCACAACTCCGCTTCAGTGGAAACGCACCCTAAGACGTATGCTAACTTGATTTTTTTTATTTTTAAAATAAACGTTGTCCACTAGGATTTACGCCTTTGAATTTAGAATCTGCTTAAATAATGCTGTAAGTACCATAGCAGTTATTTTCTTGCTTTGCACAGGCAGCCATTAAAAATCCATTTCAAATTATTAAACAACGGAAGCATTTTAAGAAAAATGATCGCTACACTATATGCGGCCTTAAATCGTGACCACAGGGACATTAAAATTTTCACGACCCCTCTAAAAGTGTTGGTTTACTGTTCCTGGTTGTTATGGCAAAGGTCTGGCCGTAACGCCTTGGCCCAAGTGCGATACGTAAGCCATTAGGTCATGGGCGAGCTATAGTAGAAATTCTTTAAATACTTTGTAGGAAGGTACTATACAGACTCTTTCATCATTTCATCAGGACCTCTGTAGAGGGTTTAGAACTCATGTCACATCTTCTTTATATATAAAGCAAATTCGGATTAGTCACACCATTTATAACTCAAGAACGGCTGGACCGATTTTAATAATCTTTGATTAGTTAGATTTGTCTCCACCCCGAATAGCAGAATAACTATTAACACATCAGAAAAACTCACGAAAAAAAAATATGAAGAAAATTCATTTTCACAAACATTTTGTATAGAACGGCTTTTTTATTGATTCTGAGGTGGTACGGAGTTCATATCACTCCTCACACAATCCATCCATCCTTTCTTTGGCCTCCCTCTCCATCCATCCACATTTATATTCATAACTCTTTAAGTTACATGTGCTTCATCTCTCAATTTATACATTCTCGTTACTCCACACATCCATCTCAACATTCTCATCTCCGCCACATGCAATCTTTTTTCATCCGTCTTTTTTACAGCCCAAAATTCTGACCCATACAGTACAACAGGTCTAATCACGGACTTATAGATTTTCCCCTTTGACTTAAGGGGCATCCGTCAGTCGCAAGTTGTCCCGTGACCTGTCGCCATTTCATCCATTCTGAGTTGATCCTGTGCGTTACGTCTCGGTCTATATCGCCATCCCCCTGAACAAGCAAGCCGAGGTACCGAAAGTCGGAGCTGATCGGTATAGGCGTTTCGTTGAGAGCTACAGGTATAGGACTGGAGAGACCGCCGAAATCGCAGAACAGTTATTCTGTTTTGGTTCTGCTTAATTTCAGGCCCACATTGACATCACTCTCCAGTCTTTGCCACCACGTCTCCAATATGCTCTGGACCTCTAAGCCGCTTTCGGCAACCAGCACAATATCATCAGCATACACCAGAGAGACTCTTCCTGGACGTCCGACGTCAGAGCGTCCATTATCATTAAGAAGAGGTAAGGGCTGAGGGCCGACCCCTGGTGCAAACCGACTGCTACACTGAAACTGTTAGTGTTGCCCACTGCAGACCGGACTTGGGTACTGCATCGACTGTACATCGCTCGGATCAACTGCACATACTTTCCAGGCACACCTTTCTCCTTAAGGGCCCACCACAAAACCTATGGAGGCACCCGGTCATATGCCTTTTCGAGGTCAATGAACACCATGTGCAAGTTTTTATGCAGAGCTCTGTATTTTTCGCACAGCTGGCGGATAGCGAAAATGGCATACGTTGTACCCCGACCAGACATAAAACCGAACTGGTTTTGTGAGATTTCACTCTCTTCTCTCAGCCGCTTTTCAATAACTTTTTCCCATGCTTTCATACTATGTGACATTAACATTTATTCCTCTATAGTTGTTGCACTCCAGCACATCACCTTTGTTCTTGAAGATGGGCACCAACGAACTTTGCACCATTCATCAGGTACGGCTTCTTCCAGCAACAACTTATTGAAGAACAAAGCTAACCACGCCTATCCATCTACCCGTAATGACTTCCACACTTCAATTGGTATTCCGTCTGGACCAATCGCCTTACCATTCTTCATTCCATTCACTGCTATTCTCACTTCATCCACACTGATCATTCTCACTAACCCCTCATTCATCGGTTTACAACACCACTCCAGATATTTTCCTCATTTATCAGTCTTTCAAAATAGCCCTTCCATCTATCCTTAATCATTTCATCCTCTGATAGAAGCATTCCAGCTTCATCCCTTACACATCTTATCCGACTAACATCCTTCGCCTTCCTCTCTCTGGCTCTAGCAAGCTGGTACAGATCTTTTTGGCCAGCTGGACTGTCCAGTGTATCGTACAGTTTGTCTTGAGCTTTTGCTCTCGCTATTGCCACGGCTTTCTTAGCTTTTTTTCTTTAACGCATCATACTCGCTCTTTTTTTGTTAGCCTTAAAACTAACGCTTTCCAGTTCTACACTCTGCCATTCCTTGAATTTCTTCTTTTTTTCCTTCAACACTTCCTGTATTCCATACACTTCAGAACTTTTTATTTTATTTCGTCTATTTTTTGTTCATATTTGGTCTATTTTTTGTTTTCAACAAAGTACCATTGTATCTAATGTTCATTTCATGTTCATGTCAATTATCATGTCATTTAATTATTTTTTTAAATTTATTATTTAATTTTATTGGTTATTCACCTAGCTATGTATATTATGTGCATGCTGTGGTCTCCCATAATTGAAGAGCACACGTGTTAAGCGTCAGTTGTATTATTAGGTTATGTGTAGGTAATATCTGTGTATCCTTTGTCGGATATCCAATAAATAAGTAAATTTAAACTTTTCGGTCTCATCCAACGTTTTTTTTTCTGCGAGAAAATGCCATGAAATGTCCACATTCTATGGAAGCAATGCATCTGTAGGTACTTTACCGCTAACGCTCATCATTTACGCCGTATTATAGGGCGTCGTAAACGCGCTTTAAGATTTACACCTACACAAAAAAACTGTTAGCAGTACCGACTCAATCTTCATCCGACGCTGCTGCCGTAAATCGGACGACTGACCTTAAACGGTTGCCGAGGGAGCGTTGTAACAGACTATTACCATTAACAGTCTGTTACAATGCACCCCCGGCAACTCTTAAGAGATATTCATAATATGATCTTTTATTTTCAAGTGCATTCCGGTCAATCTTTGGAAACCAAACAATATTGTTTTCTTAATTTTTACATGGAAACACGAAAGTCTTTTGTTCAAGTCCACACTCACGAACCGCAATAAGAAGTAGGAAAAGCTAGTAGTACCCAGAACATTTGTAAATACTGGAAAATACTGGATAACCCTAGTAAATCTTATTTGTTCGCTGTTCATTTAAATCGAAACTAAAAAGCAAGAATGTAAGGGCACGCGCCGAAACAATAGTGAGTGACAAACAACATTGTATATTTTATGTGCAGATTTACAAGGTGCTAAACCCTACAAACTGGGCACGGTCACGGAACGCAGCTACACGAGCTCACTGGAAAAATAACACCAATTTCAACCATTATAAAAGTTTTCTAACAATGAATCGTCACGTAGACAGAATCCACGGATTAATATTTATAAAAACACACTTCATCAAGGACTTCATATTTCATTTCGTGGTGCTCTCACCCCAGTCATGAAGATGGCGGTTCCTAATGGCTGTCTATGAAGTACGCAGTACATTAACATCAAATTTTGTCGACAATAAAACAAACCGTTAAGCCCAACGATTTCCCGGCTAAAGGCCGCTTCCTCATAAAGAACGCACAACTGGGGCGATGACACAAATTATTAAAATATTATAATAAAACTGCAACAAACCGGCCCTTTCTCCAAATATATTACACAATTAAGTCTTAAACACGTTTCGTTTGCGGGGCGACTGAGTTTAATTCATTTTTTCCCTTTATTTCACGACGTGAATTTATTTTCATAACTGATAATAAATGTCAAGTCATTGTAGTAATAAAGTGAGTGAGGGCTAGCTTCACCCTTCCTCGCAGTGTCGTACACTCGGCCTGACACGGGTGACACTCGCGACACCCCACATCCTCGGTTATTGTTTGAATTAATGCGTGAATTACACAATTAATATTATAAATGTTTTGCTGCTAGTTTCTTTTTGTAAATACGTTCGACCTTGTAACTTCAATATCATGGACTAGCAAACCCATTGGTTTCTAAGTTCCTATTATAATCTTTAGACTACTTACATAGCAGTCTAGTCTACTTATGTACGTCCTATCTTTACAGTAATACCTTCTATTTCTGAATTAATTTCCATTTCAGCGCTCATATAGGTGAAGCCGCCAATACCAGTTAATTCTATCGTTGAGCAAGTAAACAAAATTTAAATAAAACAAAAAGCGTTGTTCAATGAAGTGGTGGGAACGCTTCAGGGGCGGGTTTTTATAGCGGCTGACGGGGATCCAATCTGCTAATACGATGGAGTGGAACTAAATCTCGAGAGGACGCCCAATGTCCTTCCACTTGGAGAAGACTTCTCAAATGAAATGGCGGTTGCAAACTCGATGTGTAGTAGCTATATTACGAGCTGTAGGAATGTTTCAAGGGTAAAGTATTTAATCAGAATTAGATACCTTCGTGAATTGGTTCGTATTCTACGATATTCTTAACTTAAAATAAGGAAAATAAATAACAAAAACTTTTTTTACAAAAAACAACCGACTTTCAAAAAACAAAATACACTAAAAATTAAAAAATAACTTTATTTTCGGTGTTTGCATTTTATTTTTTCGTTTTTTTTTCACACCGACTTCCGACATTAAAGTTATTTTTTTTAATTTTTAGTGTATTTTCTTTTTCGGAAGTCGGTTGTTTTTTTGTAGAAAAGTTTTTTTTTATTTTTCACTTTTTAGTTGTTATACCCCAGAACTACTTTTTCAAAAAGCGCTAAAGCAAATTCGATAAAATTTATATGGGACCACCTCGTGAGTATATTCTATCGGCCAAAAAAAGAATTTTTTAAATTGGTCCACAACTGACGGACAAACGGTGGACATACATTAAAAAAAAATACATACAGTCGAGCATAAAACCTCCTCCTTTTTGAAGTCAGTGAAAAATAAAAATGAATTAGATCCACTCCATCATTGTCGCTGTCCTTGTTTTAACTTCGGTCGAAAAATCATAATTTCGTCACGGATGAAAATGATCTTGGACATAATACCTACTCAATATTTTGATATAGAAAAGAAGAAGTCTTGCGACGAAAGACAAATAATTTTCGATACTACTCGTATGTTAAATTTAATAAGTCAATATCTTCAATAAAACAATTTAAAAAACAACATAACTGCGAATACTGTTTAGAAGAAATTCCAATCAAAGCTGGAGAACCACCGCAGAACACAAACCCATTATTTAAATTCAATGGCCGTTTCATCGGGTCGGAGGATCCAAGTCCGAAACAATCTTTTTGCTGTCAATTACATTAGAAATCTTACTCCGTCGGGTGTGTATTTACATACGGAGGTACCTATGTACTGGTAGTGCACTCCGGTTGATTGCGGGTCAAATGCTGATCATCTCCACCCGAGCTATGCATGCTCCAATGCCGTTTCTGTTCCTGCGAATGTTGATAAGAAAATACCATCGAAACTTGTTGCTGAAATGTGGATTTGAAAATTGCTAGGTACCGATGTTTAGTGTGGTTTGATTTTATTAGGTGGGGAATCTCCTTGTGTTTTGCTGAAAATAATGACGGAGTGTTGCCGACAGTGACGGATCGTGGGAAATTCAACTTTAATACACTCGTATTTCAAGTACACTAGTACCTACTACTAGACAATGAATACTACTAGTTTACTTTCAACACTCCGTCATTATTTTCTTCAAAACGCTAGGAAATTCACCCAGGTGTGAAATGAAAATATGGTTTTCTTTTTGGTCAACCTACAGCGTAGGACGTGTAAGTTTTGTTTCTAGACGAACCTTACTCTGAGATCAACCTACAAACTGGATGCTAGCGACTTAAAACCGCAACAATATTGTTACGTATCAGTTTCTATTTTCAGAAACACAGAATCTGATAATCTAGTCTGTCGTTGGAACTAAAAGTTTACTTCAACGTTCTAGCCAAAAAAAAAAAAAAAAGCGTGTCACGTGTGGAATGTGTATTCGAACCGTTTAACGATTCTCATTTCTGAAAATAACTGAAAGAAACGAATTTATCGCTGATTAAAAAACTCTCGTACACGTGATTTGCCGTAACTAATACATACAGCAATGCAAAATGTCGTATAATTTCAACAACATAGCAACAACAACATATACATTAACTAAAGTTTGGTCATACCCTGAAGGCATCGTATAATACAGGTAAACAAATAATAGGTAATATTGTTTTATTATAATCGATGTTTGTTATTTCGTGCGCAAATAATATCGGTTACTCAACCCGTACCCAGAAACTGTGTCTATATTATAGTAGGTATACCGGAGAACAATATCCTGAACTGTATCATTTGCATCCCCGTGCTCAAATCCTAGGATAGTGATGAACTCCCCAACATCTTACAGGCTTACACTTCAACAAAATCAAAGGATTAAAACCTGTAATCTGATTTTCATAAGGTGGAAAATTCTATCGCTCTGACAGAGCACTTAGACCATTTCAATTTTCCATTAAAATAATAGCCATGTCAAAAGCACTGCTCGACTGACGCGAATACTTTCCGACTGCTTGGCTTTATTTTATTGCGCATGTTTTAATATTAATTGTAAGTTTTCTGCCTCGATGAGCGGACGACGACTTAATGCAAATGTATACGCTTGTCAAAACGTTTAAGGCGGATAGTGAAATTCATGGCAGTTTATTTGCTCGCACAATTTCATTCTTGTTATAAATAAAAGGGAGTCCATATAAAGTAAATTGTTTTAGCTCAAGTTCTACGTGTACTTCGTGAGTTTGGCGTAGACAATAGCGAGAAGTTTTTAAAGGGAAAATTATGACAAAAGCTGGATTTATAAAGGCTGGGGAGTTGGGGAGGTGGGCGGTCGGAATGGCCGTGGTCACGTGCGCAGCTCACGTGGACGGCTTCAACATCGACATGCACCTTCCTCTGGTGTTGTAATACGGATGGTGAAATTCTCAGCCCCTTTTTTCAGTTACAAGGTTTCGAAATGTGCTTTCGAAGGGGAATAGGCAGGCACAACTCTTCACACCAATGTAAGAGACTTTTTTTTTAAATTAGTTGCTGACTGAATGATAGAATAAGATAGGGCTTATGTTTGTACCGTGGGACTAATGATACCTAAATTACTTATAATCGTAAATAATTCTTCAAGGCCTTTTAGAATAGGTATGATTTAAGCTATAGCCAGTTTAATTGATTTAAAATTTCATAAATAATACAGTTTGTCGCCAAAATGTAGTCGCCAAACAATCTATAAACAAGTCCATAATAAATCACTTATAACCATCGGGATATATTATCAAGTATCAAATGAATATATATACAAATATGTTTATTATAATTGATGTGTCCTTAGGACTGTTACAAATTACTTGAAAACGAACCTCAAAACACTTTGCTTATAAAAGGTGTAGTCGGAGCCCCGCTTCGCGTCGCGGGGCTCAATGGTCTTGGGCATCTAGTGAGCGAGCAAAGCGAGCGAATTCAGGCCCCGACATCAGAATCCTAACCTATCCGAGTCAGGGTACCCCAAGCCACGAGCTCGCTCCGCTTGCTCTCTCATCCTGACAATGCCTTTTGTACACACATACATGGGGACAGTACAGTCACGTCACGTCACGAGTCACGTTCTTCTCCATAGAGAACTACGCTTTGGAATGTGCAATTAACTTCTGATTTCTGACTTACCGACTTTTTGACAGTTGAAAAGTGTATGTAAGTGGTTTACTCGTATTTTTATTATATAATATATTTTTTAGACATTCATTTTTTTAATTTATACCTGGTGACACTTTTTATTTATCTGAATATGAAAATATTTCGTGGCGATAGGTTTATTAATTAAAGATGATACAAATTGATGAAAAATATAAAATGTATTGACAAAAAATATAATTCCCTTTTAGAATATCCAGGGCACTAACAATTTTCATTTAGGTAGCAAATTGGTTTTTTGTACTTACCTTTGACTTTTAATTAATAGGTGCTTAAAACTACTTATTAACATTTTAATAAAGCATAAGTAAATCGACACAAATAAAATGGTGATACGTTGAAACGATATTAATTATGTTAATGTCTCTAAGACCAATACCTATGACTTGCTACTGTCTGAGAAAATATAGTAAGTACGTACTTATCAGAAAACGGGTATCTACCTACTTACCAAGATAATGTAAAAATACCTGCCCAGATAATGCATAACATACCTACCTCATTTAAAAAAATCTCTAAGTGTCAACTAAAAATACAATCACGCAAACTTCACACTACATTTTCTCGCTAACATTACATTGTCATCGAACAGACAACTGAGATTAAAATCTCGAAACAAAAATAACGGGCGGAGCTGGCTAGGAGTAACGGTCGACGGGCCGTATCTTATTGAAATAGATAAAGCCCTGAGATAGGCCGTCAACGTCGCCAGTTGTCACAAACGTGTGACAGGAGTGACAGCTCGTTAGAGTGGGACCAGCGTTGGGAATATCAGCATATGCTCGGCACAATGCCGCTGGTGACCGCTCGCAATCAAATGGGAATTTATTTACTTATTGTTTTGAATGATAATCTTGGTTTGTTTATGAATAAATTAAATTAGTTTCTACTAACACAATCATAATATCACATCCTCCTCCAGTTTAAATTGACAAAACATTGATGTGTGTTGACCTACAAGTGTTATTTCTTACCGATTTGCAAAATAAATATCATTTTGCTCAGAATATTAGACACAGATTTAATAATACCTACATATAATTATTATTATTCAGACAAGCCCATAATACGTAGGTAGGTACTTACTCGTATATACTACGCTAAAATAAAGAGATTTTCTTCAGGAATGTTTAATACTTTGTAAAACTAACACTTCGCCCGCGATTTTTTTAGGCGTGGATTTCAAAAATTTAGCATACCATATGACACACAAATAACTTGGCTTTCTATTGGTAAAAGAATTTTCATGATCGGTTCAGTAGATCCAGAGATTACCTACCCCCTACAACCTCACAGACTCACAAACTTTATCTCTTTATAATATCTATTAGTATAGATAGATATGTAAATGGTATTTCAAATGGAACCTGACATTATAATTTTGTGCAAACTAAACTCGGAACAAGCAACTCGAACTATGTGAACCTACTTCGGATAGATTTTGATCTGCATTTAAAGTCCTATCCATAGATTATACACTTAGTCCTATCCTAACAAGTGCAGTTTTAAGCATTCCAGTATCTGGATAAAGAGACCCCGATAACGTAGAGCTACTTAAGGCGCTATGACCTTGAGTGATTAGCTTGCGTGTTCTGTGCTGAGCTCACGTAACGCGTCGTACGTCCACCCAGTAATAGGACTCGCCCATCAAGGAGCGCTGTCCGAAATTAGACGCATTATTAATTTATTACACATAAAACAACAGGTATTAAACTAAAACCATTAGACTAAATTATAAATAATTAAATAAACTTAAAACTGGTGAATGTTTCATAAAAATATGCTTTATAGTTTTTACGTGATTCTCAATTTTTTATCCGCGTTAGACATAACTTTACAAATCAATTATACTATGACAGAAAAATATAATTTCAAATATTCCCAGATCAAATTACGACGGAAATTGTCTAGAATAAATTTTTTTCATAGAAATAAGACTAGTTGTTTAGACATGATGTTCAATTAAAACCCATTAAAAGTCGTATAACTGCGCCCTGAAGAAACAGCAACTTTGCGGAAACACAGGCTTATATTTATAATAAGACGACGATTTTTTGGTGCAATAGCAGCAATATTTTAACACCTAACCAGTGGTGATAAATTGTTAAGTGATAAAAGGATTAGTTAAAATCTTACTAGATTAAAATTATCCACAGCTCATTTCAATCTCGTATTTATAATTTATTTATTCGTATTGTAGAGATTTCATTAATTTGCTAAGAAACACGATCATCATCATAGCTTCGGCCTGACTATCAATAAATAATAATAATAATAAGCCTAGCAAGACGCTGTCCCGCCTATCTTCACACCTACGTGTATAATAAAGTCACCAGTAGCTTAACTTGTAACCCAAAATAACTCACCCTGTCTTCGTGTTAAAAGGCTTTAACAAAATGGCTAGTAGGTCTGTCATACGATGAAACGGAAAATATACTCACATCATGTAACTCGGAATCCCATCTCCACCACAGACATTAACACTTACACACGCACTCACACCATCACACAGCCCTACACACCTCATCTTTATTTTTCTTGTTTTTTCAACTTACATATTATATTCTTTGTTTTATATTTTGTGTAATTTACACAATTGTAAGTTTAGCTTTCACTCAAGTTTGATCTCATTTGTTTTATATTTCTATAACTTTACTTTTTATTTTTAACTTCATACAAACTTTTATATACGATTATGTTTTCACAACCCCGGTCCCCAAGATACAGGCACCGCCTAGTTTGGGCACCACTGGAAGAATAATTAATGTCATTACTAATAGTTACAGACCGACACTAAGCTAAGATAATTTTAAAATAATAATTGTAACCCAACAGTGCCCCAGCAGTGGGGACATTAAAAGGCTGATGATGATGATGAATTGTAACAATGGACCAATAAATTCATTATTATTATTCCATTTATTTGTGTATACATATTCTTTACATTTTTAAATATTTAAAAGAGTATAAGGGAGTATTTCAGAGCAAGTTGCTGATGGATAATCTTGGCTACAAGGTTGTACCTATGCAAGTACTCACCATTAGCGAGACGAGAACAACCAGAGATTATGTGGAGGATTGATTCTCCTGGACGATGATATGCCCGACAGATGTCAACCGTGCCATCCTTCACAATAAATCTCCGGTAGTTTTTCGTTATGATAACAGTCCATAATTACATAGACAAAACCTTCGGTTTCTCAAAGAGGTCACCGACACGTAGCCAGGCTACGGACGCTAGTTGGTCTACAACGGGCCCATGTAGGGCCCGGAAAAAGCAACCGTGAAGCTCTTTACTTTGCGATACTACCCTACGATCGTTAGTGTCAAGCACTAGAGGTTTGCGCCAGTTCTCGTTAGCCAAGGAGAGTGGGGTAAGGCCCTTGTCCACCGCCTCTACATCTCGATGCATACCCACGTCAGCAGCTAGGAAATATTCCCTCAGACTGCATACCTCGCGGTTGGTTATTATTATTACTTTGTTAGCAATATAAATAATATACCTAGGGGTAGCGGATAAATTCTTAACATGAGTTACCGCACCCCTGGGCACTCAGGCAGGGAAGGAACAGGGGTGGGTTTTAGTCAGTAAGAGTCTGACTTGCCCTCCCACTCCACTCAGAGCGAGAGATGTCATTGGATGACTTCCCGCCCCACAAAAAAAAATAAAAAAAAAGCAATATAATGATAAAATCAACAGTGACATCTGGTTAACGTGTTTGAAAGCTTTTATTGGCCTGCCATCTAGTGAGTAAAAATTAAAACCAAAATACTAGTCGAGCTACTTGCTAACAGATGTCGCTATCGGAACTTTAGTTCTACTCGCCACTAGGTGTCGCTAGTAAGACGTCAACGCTGCATCATTAATCGTCATGTCAATGCCATCTATGTTCAATAATTGGCGCTAAAATAGAGAAATTGGAATTATAATATTGAAAATAGATGGTGCTGTAACTGAAGGAAAAGAGATAAAAATAATGAACGATAGATGGCGTTAAATTAAAATTCTAAAATGATAAAAAGTTACGACAGATGTCGCCGTAACAGTAAACACTTAAACAGTATTGCCATTATGCTGAAAAAAAAAATTTCATTGAAATCATAATCCGATTTTAATTGAAAGTAAATCATAATTTAAATAACACTAACCACACGTTAATTTGTTTCATTTAACTCATTTTTAGTCAATCTTAAATAGTAAAAAGATTTATTTTAGTGGGTAAGAAAGAACGGTGAAATTATTTTTTTTGGCAAGGATTTCTCCGGCCGGGACTCGGGATGGGTCAAGTTTGAGAACCGTGGAGTTGGCTGGACTGTGGTTTGGTGTGTGACTGTCGATTTATGTAGTGTTTTGTTTATGAATTAAAATATTGTTTATTTTATTTTTTCGGCGTCGAAACAAACGAAGTACAAGGTAAGTGTGTTCAATTACCATTTTTGAAGTCATCAATCTCACAGACTTGCAGATTTTCGTTGTAAGAAAATCCTAACTTTATAGGATGGTTATTCTATTGTTTGGTTGTTAAAATCTGACGATGGACGCTAGCTACTATATAAATATTTGCTTAAGACTTCGTTTGACCTCCTGTCTGTAAGAAAATCATCGATGCGGCCTACCCTTCCGAAAATCTTAAAAACATTTTACAAGTGAAAGCCTGGCTTTTAATTATGGTCACAGATTATGGTTCATTGCTTCATTGTGGGCGACTTATTATTGGGAAAGGGCCTCGTCGAGTTTGTGTGACAAGAACACGCGTATTTACAGTTAAGTAAACTTATCTATAACCTGTCTTACAACTTCGTGCTTGTCCCTTGCACCTACACACTGGCCTAAATCTTGAATAAATTAAACGATAAGTAGATACCTCTACTTTAGTTACAGTTGTTCTAATTATAAAGCATAGAATAACGGAATTGGTATCAGAATTAAAATTGCTAAAAGCTAAGCTACTTGACTAAATGAGTTTTGAAACTACTTCTTTGCCCAAAGTTCTTAAAGACATTAGAAAATAATGTTTCAACTCAAATTCTCTCCTTCTCTCATCATGAATACTAATTGATCTCTGACTAATAACATGACTGTAAGGAAAATGATTCACTTACTTAGTACTTGCTTACATACTTTCCCCAAAATCATAAACATACCGGTAATGCTTAAAAAATTAAGAATGACAGGAAGTCCTTGATTTTTCCTACTAGCCTACTGGTTTTCACTATCTTTAAGGATCTTTTATCTGTATCATTTCTCAATATCTTTAATTATTTCATTGTATCCCGCAATTATTAATCATAAAAAAGGATTTTTACTCTAACAGCAACTTTTAGTTATCAATTTCCCGTTATGCCAGGAAGTAATTTGTAAATAAGGATAACTTTTTATTGTATGTCTGTGAATTCCAAAACTCCACTCAAGGTGTGTAAAGGAAAAAAGAAAAAAACTGTGGTTAATTAATTTCTACTGTTAATAAATAATGTTATTAATTAACTGGTGAATGGTAACAATACAATAGCTTGGCTGATAAGAATTATCTAATAGTTACATCAGATAAAGTTGGTCACCGCTGGACTTTTTTTATCAATCAGTATTGTGTGCATGGTTAACAATCACCTGGTCTATTATTTACAGTTATTGTACACCCAGGGAAATAAATTAAAGGTGGTGGAATGTCACTTCCACATCATACAACGTAAAGGTCTATTTAGTGACAGTTAGATAGTTTCAACCATAAAAAGCTTCAATATATTGAGGATTGTTGTCAAAAGTGATAATCAGTAAATTGCCCTGACTTTAAAAAGATCAAAACCTCAGTATATTTGTCTTGAAAGGTAAAGATTATAATTTATCTCTCCGTCACGAGTGTCATTGGCGATAATTAAGTATAATATTAAAAATAAAACAATAGTTTCAATAATAAATGATATCATTTTGCTGTTTACCGTTAACATTTTTATTACTATTTCCACAGCTTTAATCAGTAAAACATTTATGATACTTTTAAATGCCTGTGAATTGTGTATCATTATCATATTAATATATTAATGCACTTTATTTTAAACAAATCAGTTATAAATTGGTTTTAAACATGAAATGTAGTACTGATCCACACTCAGATCGAGTTCAACCCTATTCTTTTCAATAGTTTCGATCATAAACGTAGATATCAACGTATGTTAATGATCTAATATACATAGACATATTGGATAAATAGTCAGGAACTCAGTGGGACCATGCTCAAAAATAATCCTACTGAGTTCCTGACTAGGATTAGTCTGCATAATTGAAAAACCGCGAAAATTTTAACATAGCTGGATCCAAGTCTTAGTACACCCACAGAAATATGTACTTATAAACCCAGCAATGTGTCTGTCACACAGTCACAGTCAATACTAGCACAGCACAGACACCGTCGTATACTCTATCACATAAAAAAAAAATTATAATTCGTGCACCTTGTATTCTTGATTATGATAGACTAGCGACCAGCCCCAGCTTCGCTCGGGTACAAATTATACATATAAACCTTCCTCTTCAATCACTGTATCTATTAAAAAAAACCGCATCAAAATCCGTTGCGTAGTTTTAAAGATTTAAGCATACATAGGGATATAGGGACAGAGAAAGCGACTTTATTTTATACTATGTAGTGATTAGCTGTACCTACTTTTTCTGTTAATAAAAATGTATTATTATTATATTTATGAATGAAAAGCCGGTAACCTACTTCCACCAAATATTATAATCCATTTCGCGTGCACAGTGCATTAAACCTTAGCAAGCACACTAGTTTAGTCCGCGTCGTCACCTCGTCACAACCATATCCTGCGTTCGTTGACCTCACCTGAAATATCTGAATACATATTGCGCGCCATGTGTTGTTTAAATGTCAGTGCTCGGAAATAGGTCGCATGCATAAAAATATTCTAGTTGCCTTCAAACATTGAATAAAGCGAGTGAATATCAAAAGAAAATCGGGCACAATTTTCCCAGGAGTCGCGAGTAACATGTTATGAAGTTCTGTCACGCGGTTTTGCTTTTTTGTTTAAATCGTTCTAGCAATATGCGATGCGATGCAGAACGATTTAAACAAAACCGCAAAATTACTTTGGAAGGTAGATGTTTCTGTTGTTAAATAATTGGTATTTGCTACGGTTGTTAATTATTATGAACCTTGATTATGTACTGCACAATCTAATTATAAATGGGAAAATTTGTGAGGATGGATGTATGGTTGTTTGTTACTCTTTCACGCAAAAACTACTGAACGGATATTCATGAAATGTTACAGTAATATAGCATAAACATTAGAATAACATAAGGCTTTAATTTATAATGGAGGAAAGTAATAATTACACGCGGGCGAAGCCGCTGGCAGAAGCATAGCAGAATAGTCTTTAAATAACATCAAGAAAATAATGCAATAATTTCTCAACAAAAAGTAGAACAACCAGATTCATATTTCTACTTAGCACTACAGATTTGGTCCTATGAATATGATCCTATCCAAACAAAAGATATTTTTTTCCCAGAACCGATTTCATTTACGAAACTGGCCGCCAATTTTGATGCAAATAAAGCTGCGATCGGAACCTAGTATTTCTGCCAACGATGGCAGAATATGTAGCGAATTTTACAAACAATAACATGGAATTCCAATGCCTGGATTTCTTTTTATGTATTACTTATAGAAAGTTTTTTATTTTTCACTTTTTAGTTGTAGAACTAAAAACCCCAATAACAGGGAACGTGAAATTTAAACATACTCGTAATTGGAGAAAACAAAAACGTCCTCGATGACGTTTTTGTATAGTTTATACGTATTTTTCGTTTTTGTTCAGTTTCTCAAAAAGCGCTGAAGCAATTTCGATAAAATTTATATGGGACCACCTCGGGAGTATATTCTTTCGGATAAAAATAGAATTTTAAATATCGGTCCACAACTGACGGAGAAATCGGCGGACATACATTAAAAAAAGAACATACATAAAGTCGAACATAGAACCTCCTCCTTTTTCGAAAGTCGGTTAAAAATAGAACCGACTTTAAAAAAACAACCAAAAATGTGCAAACAACATTTTTTTGGTATTTTTTTGAAAGTCGGTTCCATTTTTTTTTTTGTAAAAAAGTTTTTCTCTTTTTAGTTGTGATTTCCCATTAAAATATTTATGCGAAAATAAAAAAAAAAATTTATTGCAGTTGATTTGCTGTCATTTTTTGAAGAGTTCCGTTGTCTCTCCGAAACTCATCACCAGATCTATAGGTATGAAATTTAAATGAGACCATTTTGGAATAAACCCCTTTCGAACAAAAAACAATTTTGCAAATCCTTCTATATCAATCTGCAATCTGCCTAGCCTTTTCCCAACTATCTTGCAAATCTGTCTATATATGACGAAGTTTGTCCGAACATACATTAAAAAAAATATTTAGATATCCGAATTGATAACCTCCTTTTTTTTGAAGTCTTTTAAAAAGTGTAGAACCACTGGCACATTATTGCTTAAATAAAAGATTCTTATTTGGTCTTGTGTGACAGACAGTTAAATAAATAAACATAATTAATTAACTTCCAGTGGCTCGCGCGAGCAAATCTGGAACAGGGGTAAGTTTTGGTCAGTAAGATTCTGACACGAAGAGCGGGAGATGTCATTGGATGATTTCCCACCGCCTAAAAAAAAAAAGGGAACATTCTCCTGGGGTAAAAAGGGATAAAAAATCTTATGTGCTATTCCAAACTATAATCTATCTCTCTTCTCTGATCTTATCTCTAAACTGAGCCGATGTCGACTATTCTGCCAATCTCATGTGGTGACGGCAGCACGGTAAGGTTTCGCTTTTATAATATTAGTAGGATATGGTAATCTTTAACTTAACTTCAAATGGATGGTATGTGATGGAATTGATTAAATAAGTTTATCTTGACGCCCAAACCCTATTCGTATATCGTGACAAAGTCGCAAAACTCTCGTGACAAAGTAAAATCCAATAGCGATGGTATTGCGATAGATCAGTTTGTTGGCGAATATCGCCGTTGCGTAAAAACTGTTTAAACTGACAAGTTTATGTTAGAGAAAGTTATATTACCGTCATCACCTGACTTAAAGCCAGCATTTAATAGCATTCTGAAATTCTCTTAAGTGAAACGATCGTTCTCTAGATATACTCGGACCAGGGATGAACAGGGATTTATGAGGTATTTGTGGGTCTTAGAGGAAGGCAGGAGGAATTACTGGCTTTCAACTAAAATTATTACACTAGAAAAACTTGAAATACCTTATATCAATCTCAGTGTGTTTATTGTCTCTAATCATTGGTCAACGATTCATGCTAGCACTAGTGAACGTTTATGTGCTTCAGTTTCATATACCCATTACGAATTATATTATTACTTTGATTAATACTTTTATAATTACTACAAAACTAAATAATACAAAGTAGTCGCTGCTAGTATTAAATTATTAATAATATGACATTTACATATAAGCAGTACACCAAATAGAAACTAATATTATTATGATTAGAAACCGTTGTAAACATCCTTCTAAACTGTTAATTTAATTTTATTATTCTGATGTTGTTTCTTTAAAATAGTTTTTCTACTGCAGACTGTTACGTCATATTAAACAACGTTGTACCTAATTTAATTAACACTAGCTATGATATCTGATGTTTATTTTGCAAATAGGTTACAAATAACACTTTTACACGTCAAGGTTTTTTGTCAGTTTAAGCTAGATGAGGCTGGTGTTTCCTAGCTGACTACCCTGAGAAGAAACACTGAGACAAACTCAGAGGTCAAAGTCTCTTTTAAAGTGTTCTAATCCATAAAATATGTATCTGGCGAAATAGCTGCCCGTCTCGGCTTCGCGGGTGTAATATCTAAACACAAACCTTCCTCGTTTATCGCTCATTCTTTTAGTGAAAACCGCATCAAAATCCGTTGCCTGGTTTAGGAGAAGTTAGCGGATAAATAGACAGACGCGACATACACAACAACACTCTATCATCACTACAACCTACTATGTAAATAAATGATAATCGTTACAACGAATGCTACATAAGGCAGTACTCCTCGATACGGCTCGCATTGTGAGGAGGTGCCTGTCTCTGGAGCCCTAACCACCGGTAGCTTGTACCCTGCTCCTAATACCGCCGGACTACTATTTTTTTATATTTTTAAATGTATTTTTTTATTTTAAAAATATTTAAAAATGTAAAATACATGTGTAAAAATAAATAAACGAAAAATAATCATAATAATTTCATTTATTTCAGGCTATAAAAGGCCATAAAATTCAAATACGTACTTACATACATTCATAAATTCAAAACTTTGAATGCAGTGCTTTGATGCAGTTGTATCTATCTGTATCTCTATTATTGCTCAAGTCTCGATATGTTCAATCTTCAGAAATCTTCAGTAACATTGCTAGGATATAAACATCTAGAGATTGTATTGTTGTTGTCTAATAATAGGGAATATGCATGAAAAAAATATTTGTTATTTAACCGGTTTATCGATGCATATACTAAAATAGAATACGAACAGTGAAAGCAGAATCAAAATTGATTGAAAATTAAACAAGATATAACAATTTTAAACAAATATACCTGTCCCTCTCTCGAAAACGCTGTTTTCTATGGCAGTTGTATGGGCGTCATGTCCTTTGACGTCAAAGAACACGTCGGACTTCTCTTTTTAATTATCAACTTTAAAGCTTTATATATTTTGCGTTTAGATATTTTGAAAATGCCTTCATATTTGTTCACTATAGTTAATAAGTCTTCAATTGAACAAATAAAAAAAAAATCATGCATATTCCCTAATACGACAATCGGGCAAATTTCGTTATATCCATACCCACATTTTCCACGTCACCTCTCTCGAAGAACAGTCGACCATTATTTCTTGGATAAACGCTATTCATTTCAAATAATAACCTGCAGCAGGCCACATAATACACTACATAACTGACTCCACTTACGACAAGCCATTTTCCTAAACTTTTCCCCGATCGTTATAACAGTTTCCATTAGTGAGCTAACTGCTGATTTACATTTTAACTGGTGGCTAGTAGAGATTGGTTATCGTTCGTCTGAGCCTCGTCTCGGAACCTGCTCGACCCAGTTCCACTCATTTGCGTTTTGCTACCTATTTAAGACTATCTTGCCTAACATGAAAGACTCGATTGAATCACGCTATCTATTGGAACGTATTTTTAGTTGGCCCAGTTTTCAAGTGGACGCAGTGTTTGGGCTAAGAGTTCATATCCCATGTTTGGTTAAGAATGTTATGGTTGGAATTTTTGTCGCTCTCTAAAAGTGGCGATCGGGTTTGAATTCCATTCAGAATGGGAGTCTTATTTTTTTGGGGGGTGGGAATTCATCCAATGACATCTCCCGCTCTGGGTGGAGCGGGAGGGCGTGTCAGACTTTTACTGACTAAAACCCACCCCTGTTCTTCCCTGCCCTGAGTGCCCAGAGGCTACCAATTTATCCACAACCCCTGGGCAGGCATCGGCCATGACGGGCCCCGTCATGGTTTGCTGACAACTCATTGAGGCGCGCGTGGAACACTACGCGCCGTCGACTCTCGGGCCTGGTGCTGATCGGGACGACGAGCTACCCACTACTCGCCGTCTGCAGGCCCGGGTAGAATGGGTGTCTATGTGGCCTATGTTTGGTGTGGTCGATTGTAGAAGACAGTGGAATCTCTACATAATATAAATTAAACTCGCTGTGTGTTTCTCCGCTACCTCCTCTTAAGCCACGCACGGGATTTTAATGCGGTTTTCCCTAACAGAAAGGCCGATAAACGAGGAAGGTGTGTATAGTTTGTACCCGTGCGTAGGCGAGCATCGGTAGTCATCTTATACATTTGAGACTTTTCTTACTCCTCCGCTGTCTTTTCTGATTAATTTCGTTGCGGGACCCAAGACAGTTTAATAATGGTTTCTCTGGGACTCGTCGAGCTTCATTGCCTCGGCGTTTTTTTCTGGTGGTCGCCACTGTTGGTCTGGCTTACAGAAGTTACAGTGGTTTGGGAATAGTGTTGCGGGCTTGTCCCAAAAAAATTGGTTGCCTGTAAAGTCGGTATACGGGCGAAAGTTTTACGTGACAACGACTTTGAGTGGTAAAATAATTTTAATGTTGCCCGAGTGGAAGGGACGCGTGCCTCTCACTCGCTCTCATTGTGAGCGCATAACGTGAGCGGAGCGTAACGCAGTTTCTTGAAGTGTCACCCGGCAAACCAATTTAAAAGACGTTGTCACGTCAAAAAAAATACATTTGAGACACAAAAAGCAGGCTAATTAGATTCACGCAATAGCCAAGAAAAACCGTCATTAGAATTTCGTACTCATGTTTAGATTTAACTGAAAAAACTTAACTTCAGTTGCTATCAATGATTTACTGTCTACATAAACTGTTTAGAAATAAAGCAGACAACAAAGACCTTCAAATGATATAAAATAATGGCAAAAAATCACGTTCCCATTATTCAGATTCCTTCATAATAAAAACTGTAGCTGCCTGTCTCGAAGCTATTATTTTTCAGAAACGACGTTCGTAAAATGAATGTTTTCTGAATACGCTCAACAACATTCGTCTTGTTCGTAAAAGTGATAGTGCATCCTTTACATTTTTGAAATTTTATTTTCACTGATCGCTAGTAATTAATTATTTCCACTGAGTTGCAAGTAATGAGTATCGATCGAGACATTTTATACGCGTGCTGAAGATATCGTTTCACTATTGAAACAGATGCGGTTGTTTGTGTTGTCACGATACACGCGCCATATCGAACAATGACTAATATATTACACCATCTGATTCTATGCAGAGGTCGTTTATATTCATAGACGATTTTTTGCTGCGGTAAACATAGCGGCGTATTTTTTTGTTAGTGTTTTGTTTTGTCGCGATCTAGACGAGCGATCTCCGTGACCGCTTGTCGGACAAAATTATGGGACCTTTTTGTTGTAGCACCCACAATTTGGTTATAAAAAGTCCTCAGAAACTAGCAGCAACTTTTTGTACAGCTATATTTATGTTACTACCTTTTTGTTGAGTTTGTTTGTTGGTAATGTCCTCCAGGAATTGGTTTGTAGAAATTTACTACAAAGTTAGAAGTCAGTTTTATAGGTAGTCTTGCCACAGACTAGCGTGGAGCACGCAAATTCATGTAAGTAACTGTAGAAAACAGAACACACCTGTTATCGAAGGGTATGGTTGGCCTATTTCTTTTGGCTTGGCTATGATAATAATAATAATTTATTTTCTATTAAAAAAAATACAAGGAAGACACATACAGAGCACTTTAAAACAATTGACAAGCTAATAGATTAATGCCCCCCATGCTAGGAAAATCCTGTGTTATGAGGGGCATCCAACCGTCCATTAAATGCTAAACAATGTTGTTTTAAAAGTAGAATTAAAACTTACAGACATTTCATATTTATAGATTCAATAAAAGAAAATTCACTAACAATGTATAACCAACAAACATCAGAGTCTGGAGGAGTTCAATAAGACATGCGAAGTAGTGATGAGTGTGGTGTGGTGTGAGGGTGTATGTATATGGGTAGAGGAGTGTTGGAAGGTGTGTGAAGTGGTGTTGGGTGATATGTTGTAACTTGTGGGTGTGGTGTAAGGTTAAATGAAGTATGATTACTGAGTTTGAGATAAACCGCTAATATATTATAATGATTTTAAGATTGTCATATTAATGGAGGTTCTATCAGTGCTTCTGTTTCATCATAATCTAGCGACAAAAGGTAATCTCTGGTATCGAGTCTGCATTGATGTGCGTTCAAAGTGTGGATGCTAAGTTTTGTGTGTAGTTTATTGTAAAGCAAAGAACTCAAGAATGGGAAGTGCCGTTTTGCGAAAGCTGAGTTTACTTGTACTTTGGGACAAGCGGGAACTGGTCTTCGTCTTTGAGTGAGACTAGAGGTTTCGAGAGGTAGAAGAGTAGAGTGCTTACGCATAATTACGCGAAGAACAAACTGCTGCCTAACGGTTAAAACATTATACTCCCGATAAAGTTGATGAGTCGGATAACGGCGGGGCCTGCCCAGGAGTACCTTGATTACAGCACGTTGGGCTCGCTCCACTTCTATAATGGTAGTCTTTGCAGCCCCACCCCAGGCGGTGATACAGTAGCCCACAATTGAGTCACAAAGAGCGCTGTAAACCATCCTAAGGGTATCCATGTGAGCCGACAGTCTTAGTTTTTTGAAAACAAATATAAGTTTCCTAATGCGAGATGACAGGGATTCCAGGTGTAATTTCCATGATAGGCAAGCGTCGAGTTGCAGTCCGAGGTATTTTACAACAGGAACTCTGGTTACGGTAGGACATGTACAGTTGCAACATGCATGCTATGATACAATTCAGTTTGTTACAACATGCTTTATAAAGCTGTCACTGGTTAACTGTAGAGCGTTGCAAGAATAGCGCTATTGAATCATCACGATAGACTGAA
Source organism: Polia nebulosa (assembly GCA_951329385.1). Classification (NCBI taxonomy): domain Eukaryota; kingdom Metazoa; phylum Arthropoda; class Insecta; order Lepidoptera; family Noctuidae; genus Polia; species Polia nebulosa. The sequence goes on along the minus strand of OX589605.1, from coordinate 14,055,741 downwards.
CCGTCTTGTGCGTCTGTGACTCATTCTGTTGGCGGAGATCTACCAACTATTGCATTAGCCGAGGTCAAATTGGCGTCAACATTAAAATCAACTTGACGTTTTATGTTGAACAGCGTAGTAGTACCTAATGGCAGCCTTGCACGTTATATCTCAATTAAGCGAACATCTCAAAAACATTAGCCGAACCTCTGTTTCCCGAAGCTTTTTAACGACAAACAAAGCAGGCGATGGTCCGGCAAACCCATCGAAATGGATCGCTCATTGTTTGAATGGTGACATTCCGGATCGGTTACGACCAAAAGTGACGTCATCACCGACCATTACCAAGCTTTGATCCCTTTCCACATTTAGGTTACACACCACAGCATCGGTTCGATAATGAAAATGAAAACTCAATTTCATTTGTATTTTGTGATTTTAATTAGGCACAGCTGGTAAACCTAATTCATTCTCAAAATTAGGATCGAATTGGGCACGTTGCCACATTATATCGCAATATAATGTGCTGCTAATGTCTTATATGGCCCATTCCCAATCTAATAGCGACTCTATTTTGAATCAGTGGTGCGTAATTTAGATGAATACAATGTATGGGTCAACAGACGCTCTACTTTTGAGGCGATCGAGCCCCGCCGATCCTGGGGCCAACCCACTCGCATTGTCATCTATGCCGGTCATTGTGGCCAATAAAGTGATTAATTCAGCCTATAAATGTATTCCGCCGATCTATTTCGAATTAAGGTCAGTGTTGCCACCCTGGCCAGTTGCACCATCTTGCCGCGTCGGTCAATTGGCGGCGGAATTGACTACTTTATGGATATGATAGCTTCAATATTGAACGCGATGATTGGTTGAGAGCCTGCAATATCTATTGCAGATCTAATTTCTGAATTTATACGCGTTCGGAATGTAGATGGAGAGGTGTTTATGTGCCGATATCTACTATGAACCACAATAGCACTTTTCATCGACCTCGAAAGAAAAGGGTTATCTTATTGACCCGGGTGTGTTGTGGCTTCACCGGCTAACGACTTGCAATAAAATAAATTGCAGTGATTCTGTTATTTATATTGATATAAATACCCTCAAAATGTACAATAATACAAAATAATAAAGATGATTAGGTATCTAGTATTGTCTGTTTGAGTAACAGAGCAAACACTTACACTAACCATGACCAGCACGTGACCAAACAATTATAGCATTCGATCGCCTTATTTATCAGTAAGTTCCTTTACGGGACTCCACCAAACGAAAATAGCATTTCGATTACAGGGCTCTCAAACTTCCCCGATTACGATATAAATTATGAAGTGATAATACCCACCTCTAGTTAATTTATGGTCGTGGTTCAAAAGTTTACTTGATACTGAACTCGGTGCTAACGAAGTTCCATTGAAAACTTTCCCGGTTATTTATTTATCTTCACAGACAACATTGGCTTTAAAATATAACTTTCCCCGTTGAATGAAAATATAGGATGAAGAGTTCTCAAGTGATCGTCACACCAGTGTAATTCTAATTAGTGGAGCGGCTAAATATTATCATAACTGTCATAAGTTCCATTCGGGGAATGTGTTTTCTCACATTAGTTATCTGGTACCGACGAATGGGTGCAATGAACTTTCTAAGGGCTTCGGATATACTGAGTAGTTGACGCGTGCGACGATCGTAAAGAACAACGCACTTGACGGATACAAGTATTATTGTATTGCATTAGTAATGAACATAGTGCTATCACTATCCAGTTTGTATGTGGCTGTAAAGAGCCGCTTATTGGCTGAGTATCTTGTCTAATACCGACAGAAGAACTTTCCTAAAGAAACTTCCAAGATCGAATTCAAAAGCTAAGTCCATTGACTTCATACTCCGATGTGATTACAATTTTTTATCAATCCAACAGTGCTCCAATTCCACTTTGTTTAAAACTACAAGCACATCTGGCACGATCCAAGAATATCAATACGCCGAGATTCGAAGCCCTGGATGCAATGAGAACACAAAAAATATGATAACACCACATGGGATCGCTAATCGGATTCAACGAACCGATGAAATGTTTAAAGGCGAATTTATTGCTGGTTTAATCTTGTGAGATATGGCTGTTAATAAGCATTGTCAGAATCATTGCCCTTTAGAAAACAAAGGAACTGTTAACCAAAAGCGATAAACCGAAGATGATTGCTGTGGAAAATAGACATATTGACAAGCACGTACAAGCACCAAATTCCCAGCCGAGCGCCTAATAAATAGACAAAAGACAATAGAAGTTCTTTTCTCACAATCTAATACAATAACTTGTATCTTTCAATCGTAACTACTCCCGAAGTGGCTGGCTAAAAGGAAAAGTCCGGTAATACCCAATTTAGTTTGTCTTATAGCTATTTATCCCTTGTGCGAGCCCATTCACGAAGTTCTCCACCGGTGAGGCAACTCGACTACGCCCACGCAGACAAGATTTCTACGCAACTGGTTATAAGATATAGTTGTTTCATTTCATATCCCTACGGCTTTCTAGCACAGGGAAACATAATGAATGTAATTAAATTATTTAATGTTGACATTCGTTTCCTTTACAACATTACTGGATTCTGACTGCATTACAGTAATAAGGTACGGACGATTTTTCTAACATTCCCACGCATAAAAGGCAAGACACACGTTAACGTTACAAAAACATTTTCAAATCAAGTTGCCACCATGGTCACGAAAATACTGAAACTCAATGAAGATCTTCGCCTGTCCCTCAAAGTCATTCAAGCGTGACAGTGTTCGTGAAAAAAAGAGGAACATGAAAGAAAAACAGAACGTTAGCCACTTGTCACAGTAAGTTTTTGAAGTAAACAAGGAGGAACGGCATAAAGGAATGTGGGTGGGCGATAGACCCGCGACTTGCTATAAAATGCATGATTGTAATCTTTAATCTGAACACTTTATTACAGCAAGTGCCTTGGGGCAATGGTTAAGCAATATTTAGGTACGCATAACACGTACTTACATTTTACTATTTTGTACCGGTAGAGTTGGAATTATTGTGAAGAATCAATATACGAGTATGAGACAAAATCTAAACCGGAGTCGAAAGTACTAGAAAGAAAGAACATCATTTATTTAAAGAACCCTTTACTGATAGACAGAATAGTAGTTTTATGTTCCAAAACAACAATTCATAAGTATAAATTAGTAAAATTAAATTACACAACAGTACACAGGTCACCAAACGATAGCTTGTCTCTTATTCCAGTTGCACAACTCGCGAGCAAAGAATGCAGGTGTTACGAAGTTTTTCTGTTATTCCCAGATAAACAAGGAAGCAAGTTCTTTACACTCAAAAGAAAAAGATAAGAGGATAAAAAGTTGACAAGTTATTTCTTTTCCCTCTTACAATCAACGTGAAGATATGCCATTGCGTTACAGCTGATGTAAACACACTAAGCTTAATTTGTCTCTAGGCTTACTTTTCTCATTTAGACTCTGTCACCGTAAAAGGTATCAATCATTATTTTGTTTTAATTTAACTGCACCCCATTTGGAGTAGTCTTAACACTGAAACGTAATAAAGCTGTCGAGAGCGAACGAAGTCGTATATTTTAAGGTGAACCCAATTTGTCAGGCTGTCGACATATGGCACCCGTTGCCACAAATATTGGAGAGATACAATAATACAGAACTGTTTTTATGGTTGGTCATGCGGGTAAATCCAATCTTCAATCTATACGTCCAATGCCATGTAGAAAATCAAAAATTGGCCGAGTATGTATTCAGCAATTATCCATCGGTGATGTTAGAAAAATATCGATTGCGGCATTTCCCTTTGTCTGCGCGAATGGTAACTCAAAGGAGAAAAACAATTCCACTTACAAGCATATTGTGATGTCAGTAAACCTTAACTGGTTTCGTTACTGTTGCACATTATTCTTCAGGCCATATAAAGACTGCTCCAGCCGAAATGTTCTGCGCTTGAGTAAAGCAGTTACGCTGGTAAGATATAGTACTAAACATAAACGGTAATAGAAATACTCTCGCCTGAGTTTTGAACGTAAGAAATCGAATGAAATCATCAATTTTATGTGGAAAGACATCATTTTTAACGACTAAGCGTTTTATGGCACCGATTTCGCTAGTTCTTGCATGAGGAAGTCGATGCAGCGCTCTAAATTATATTCTGTTATTACGTGTTCTGATTTTCTCCTATTTTTATTCATTGGTGAGTCTTGCTTGTTTGTTTTGAATATTGAATCAACCCAGATTGCAGCATGGCTAATAACAAATTATTATTCATGGGTTATTTGTATACTCTCCCAGGTCTTCGAAGTATGATGTCATGAGTGCAGTGAACGTGCTACAAAAATCGCCTCTTGCCCAAGCTAAGAATAGAGTGGCCTATTCTTGACAGTGATCCGTTGCTAATATTATAAATTATACCCTGATCAGCTTTCGTTACGAAGGTCAGGGGCAGTTGCCTAAAACAGAATTTGTGTATAAACACAGATTATAGAAACCTATCATGATGGTCACACGCTTGTGCCTGATAGGTATACAGAGGCTGCCAGTAAAAACAGATAATTCTTATAAAAATAGTCTTCATACAGAGATACCGTCAGACGTCACCGCAAAATTTTATGGTGGCCATGGTCGATCCCACAAAAGACGAATCTTGGGAAATAGCCCGAAGTAAACAAGAGATTTTAGTGCACATCTAATTGCGTATAAAAATTTGCTTCGAATTTAGATAGCATGTCATATGACCCCTTTATCTACTCGAATCAATCTGCCTGCCTTTTCCCAATTATGTTGGGGTCGGCTTCCAGTTTAACCGGGCGCAGTTGAATACCATTTTTACATGGAGCGACTGCCTACCTGACCTCCACAAACCAGTAACTGGGTAATATAATACGATAAGTTACCCCTTAGCAAGACTGGTGTCAGATTTTCTGGCAGACTATCCGTAATCACTGTCATATTATGTTGATATGACAGCCGGCACCAACGGTTTATAAATGCGCTTTCTGAGGCACGGAGGAAACTCAGCATGCAATGGGTGGTCACCCATGTACGGACCGACCTCGACAAGCGTAACTTAACCACGAAGTTCGACTCGTGCGTCTGCTATTATTTAGCCACGAACTCCCCCCCCCCTCCGCCCCCACCCTTCTTTATCTACTTGAAAATTAACATTGAAGAGTCGGACCGTATCTTACGAGACAGTAAAACATTTAAAAATAAACATTGGTTGCTTCATAGCCTTGGTCGCGACACTCGCGAGTCACAGAGTCAAGTTCCTTTTTTGAAGGTGAAACTACTGCACACTTGATAAGTGTACAATAATGTAAATACGCACTCAAGCAATATCCGTTTGTAAAAGAACATAAAAACGTCGACATATCAGTCCCTAAAATGTGTACTGGTGTGGATTAAACGACCGCGCGACTTGATGACAGGACGACTAGCAACCTTTTTCGAATTCTAATGTTTAAGGCTGCTCTCTCGAAAAAAGCTTGAGAAAAGCATGCAGATGAAGCAGCTTTTCGTCGGCACTTACAGAGAAATTACATCTGAAATAAATAGTAACATAATAAGAAAAAAAACCACCAAATCACCTCCAAATCGTTGAGATGAAACCATTTTTAACAGACGAAAAAAATGGAGGAGGTTCTCAATTCGACCGAATATATATTTTTACTCCTTAATTTTTTATCATAAGAGTAAAAAAAATATCAACTGCTTTGCAATATAAAGGAAAATTATTTTTGTTTAAAAAAATGTGTATTATTTTTATTATAATAAATTAAAAATGCGTCTAATTTCGCCTTGATGGGCGAGTCCTATTACTGGGTGGATGGACGAAGCGTTGCGTGAGCTCAGCACAGCTAACTTAAGCTAACCACTCAAGGCCGTTGGCGTGAATACAAGCCTTAATAATACTAACTTTGCCAGTGTGCCCGAGTGGAATTAGTAGGATAGGAAGTATAATCATTACACTACACACCATAAGGTGAAGGTAAGTTCAACAGTAAAGTTATGCTTCAATACATAAGTATTGAGCCATAACTTTACTGTTGAACTGCTTTTTGCTTCCTTATTATAAAGAAGCACCACCTGATTATTCCCGATCGATTTCGTACCTCTGAATGAATGTATGTGTTCAGCAGATGCTAATGTCAGGTGCGACGAGGTGTACAAATTTCCCCGGAGCTATGATAGCAACGCGAACATACTGCGGAGCGAGGAGCGAGGTGTCTGATCATAAAACAAGCGTTCGGGCGGAACGGCAGAGCGTGGCGGAAGAAATTGCTAATATTCCGCCTTTCGTGATGTCACTGCTCATACTTGCACTGCGTTGGCGTTTCGTGACAAAACTGACTGTGACTCCCATTTTATTTGTACCTATATTGTATGGATCACTACGGGTGAATAAAGTAGTAGTCAACTCTTTACCCACGTTATTCAACTAAGTACGCAACCGCGTTGCCACATTGGTGTATTCGCTAACTCAGTTGACATAAATTTCATAGGCACTATGCATTAGATTGCCACTTTGACGTATAGGAAAACAAAAATGTAGTGCCTATTATAATCGATGTCCACCGAGCAAAGCAGCAATGTACTGCAAAGTCCCTATCAAATTGATGTCAACTGAGTTAGTTAATACACCTGCAGGAATCTTATCTGCTTCACGAGACCTTGTTTTTTCTTTCAGATCGATGTCGATATCTTCTCACGCCTCTAAATGATTATTTCTTAAAGGAACAATGAGAGCATTCACACTATCGACCTTTGCGCTATAGTGTGAATTAGCACTTACTCATCAACTAGGTGCAACAGATTATTTCTTCTCGAATTTAGCAATAAAGGAACAAAAATATGGGGAAATATCAGGTTTATGTTATTTATTACCAGTAACACGCCTGACCAACTACAAGTATGAGCTGATTGTATTCATGGATTTCAATTGCAGCGTAGCTATTTGCTTGTTGTATTTCTTGCCTGCATATTAATTTCATTTCAATCAATCTAAGACAATTGGTTCTGTCCTATTTTTATTAAAACTGTGTCTTAAATGAATAAGTACCTACATCGTAGTCAGGGAAGCATGTATAATTATGAATACTTACATTTAAACTGCTCTGATTTACAAGTTTACTGAAAATCACATATTTTTTTATTATGCAAAATCTAGATTTACAAAGATCTTATCAATAAAAACGACTAATCAATTTTCATTCAACCAGAAAGCATTATCTCTTACTTGAATTGGATTTCTCCGTCTTGACACATTTATCGCTTTTGCATCTCCAGCGTTGAATTCTAAGTGTGTTTAACAACTTTCAATTTGCATTTTAGGCTGTATAACACTTGCTCGATCAAGATTTATGGTTTGTTGCGATAGTAAACCGTCGTAGTTCTCATGGATCAATATCAGATGATGGATTGTCCTACAGTTGAGGGAAATAGATTTGCAGTCGATCGACGTCTGCACTTTGATCGACTTCTATTCTACGCCAGATGGGTGAATGGAAGTTGTCTGAAAGCTTCAATCTTACTGTCTAGCTAGCCCTTAACTGTTTCGCATGCTTTACTTCTTCTAGATTTCCTACTATCTTGTTTATCGCACGTGTGTAGCAACTTCCATAGCAAACACAAACGTGGATAAACGGACGATTTATTATAAAACTAGGTGATTACAGAAAACGCACATTTGTCCGATGAAGGTTTTAGCATAAATGTTGAAACACTCAGCTATTTTGATTGTTTAACTATTTACATTGCACAATGTTCGATTTAGCTCAAACATGTATACGCAGCATTCTTTATTTGGTTTTATTGTAATCGTCTGAACTACTTACGGAATTAGATATATGAAATCAATATAAATATTTATCTCATGGATGTTCGAATGAACGGGCGCTAAAAATCTCACACTTGTCTTAATCTCTTTAGTCAGCACATGTGTGACTCCTTCCTTAATATTTTTTTTAATCATCTCACTGGTTGCTGTAATTTTTTGGAGAATTCTCACAAGTCAATTCTACCTAACTGATATCTACAGAAAAAAGTGCTTTATATTCCAACAGCGACGATGTTATATCTATACGACAAGGATAAGACTCAAAATTACACGTGCTGTTATGAAACTTAGTCCGAAGATAAATCTTTATTGGATTTTAAGACTCGGGATATGCGGTTACCATCTGCTCTCATGCCAATATACGTCGATACTTAAAGGATTAACCACTAAATATCTTAACTAAACTAAAACAATACGAACCAGCCACGTTAACTGTAAATATTTTTTACACAAACCATTGCCAAGTTTTGTAAACCATACTCGTAAGTTTTTTTATGATATTTTAAAAGAGAGGAGGGCTCTTAAACAAACAACGGGACCACACGCGGCGCGTTATTCACTGTCCATCATCTTTGTATATGTGGATAATGTCCATCAAGGATGCTCTCGAGGATAAAATTATAACCTTCTGTTGTTAAGGAAAATAAATATTTGGTATTCTTTTTAACACATTCAGCAGTGCTTGTCGATAAAATATAGGACGTGTCATAGAATTGTGTTCTTGTCATATCACCCATATAGAATCTTTAAACTTAATGACATTTTTGTGTAGTAAATTGATTGCCTCGAACGCCTTCCACTTTTTAATTTAGTTTTTGGTTATGTTCTAAGTTTATAATTTTGATCTAAATCGTTAAAAGTATCTTTATTCTTTTTTCTTTCATCTGAAATCACCGAGTCATTTAGCTTCTTACAAATTGTCCTAGTTCTTTACCCCGGCTCTAAGTAGTTTTTATCAGGGAATTAATCTTACGTCCCGTTAGATTCACTACCTTTATTAACGTTATCTGGGGCTTTACTGGCTAGTTTTTCTGTTCCCAGCTAAGCTTGTCTGGTGACCTTTTAGAAGGCAACAAATTATTCTTGGTCCTTTGAAAAATATTATTGTGTTTATATTTTCAAGACGTTTTTTCTGGATGCAACCTGTCAGTGGTTATCTAGTATCTACTGCTGCTACCATAGGTCTTCATATACATATATTGTCTCCATCATCTTCTGTAATGTAGTAACTTCCATTTTCCTATTACATACTTAACTGCCGTCCATCATCGGACCACTAGACGATGCGCCATTGGTTTGGTATATGGTGGACATCCCACCCATATGCACAAAACGTTTTGGGAACACATTAATTGTGCGTACAGCTAAAGAGCACCAACCCGCATTGGGCCCGCGTGGTGGATTATGGCCCACAGCCTCTCACAGAGAGGAGGCTTGTGCCCCAGCAGTGGGAACATTAAAAGGCTGATTATGATGATGATAGCTAAAGAGTGGCTTTGCCGGATTCTGTGTTTCCTGATTGCTACAACCTGGAGGTCTTTAAGTCAAGAGTGAATAGGTTACTTGTAGGCAAGCGTGCTCCAACGTCGACCACATCATCGCTTACCATCATTGGTTTTTAATTTTTTTGGGTGGGTTGGGAAATCATCCAATGACTTCTCCCTCTCTGGGTGGAGCGGGAGGGCGTGTCAGACTCTTACTGACTAAAACCCACCCCTGTTCCTTCCCTGCCTGAGTGCCCGGGGGTGCGGTAACTCATTTTCAGAATTTATCCGCTACCCCTAGGCATGCAGGCACCGGCCACGATGGGCCCCGTCAGTGGTGGCTGACCATCATCTCTTTGAGGCGCGCGTGGAACACTACGCGCCGTCGACTCACGGGCCTGGTGCTGATTCCGATCAGCACCAGGCCCGTGAGTTACCCATTGCTCGCCGTCCGCAGGTCCAGGTACCATCAATTGGTTGGTCAAACGCAAGCCAATCAATAACAAAAAAAAAAAAAAAACTTTCTTAAGGTGAAAGCTCCAACATAGCCCGCGAAATTCAAATTTTCTTACGTTTTTTAGAATTTGCAGGTCAGTATCAAGTTGTATCTTAGTCAAAATTTGATTCACGGGCGTAGGAAGTATGTATTTATACATAGAATTATAATCATTAAAATCATCAATACAACTCTCTCAGTTAGAATTGGTTCCAAATGTAAGTATTTCATGAAATCATGACATTTGGCATCAATTCTAACTGAGAGAGATGTATTGATGATTTGAATGATTATACCTAATTCTTTAAATACATACTTGCTACGGCCGCGAATCAAATGTTGTGACCTGCAAATTTTCTTCTTAACTCATCATCTTTCAAATTCATATTTGATTGGGACATCTAAAAATCAGCTCACGCTTTTAACGACACAGCCTTATATCTGAAACATAAAAATATGAGGACACGTATGCAAAGCGTAACATTACCCGTGTCAGGTTATTACAAGTCACTTTTAGAACCTTGAAATAATGTTCGTATTACAAAGAAACATGGCGTGTTGGCCACCTCTACATTTTTTACGACGCGATCAAAGCTGTTATATGTATATTACTCTGGTAGAAAGTATTTCAAAAACATGCAAACCTTTAGGTCCACGTTTCCGTGTATGTTATAAGTTTGAACGGAATTCCGGACATAATAATTATAAATTGAAATGCTTTCTAATTACCGCGCACTGCTCTGTCTTTGATTATGTTCGGTGTTTACGTCACACTGTTTATGTGTCATAAATGTTCTTCTGCTTTTCTGTCGTTTCGTAGACTCGTCTTTATCCTATAAGGTCAGTTTGTTGCTACATTGAATTTATTCGCGTCATCATGAAGTTCGTACAGGTATCAAACCAATTGTTAGATTCAGTAGTAGGTACGCACACATTATTATGATAAAGAAAATGGCAACACTGCTCAAAAAAATCTTTATCCCAAGCAACCTGTATTAAAGAAACGTTTTCCTCAAAATTAAATACCGTTGCCGTCGTATGAAATTAGGTTAACTCTATTAAAGCAGATGAATTCTCAGAAAAACCTCCATTCTAAAAATTATTTTCTTGCTGAAGGCAATGGCTCATATTTTTCTACATTTTATGAAGGCTACGTTTCGAGTTCTAATCAAGTCTCGAGATTGTTATCACATATTCAGCAGCATTAAAAAGATTACTCGTCAAGTTAATTCCCTCGCGTGCGCAAACAATACCGTGTGGCCCACATAGAAGGTAGATAGGCGTGAAGATAGATGGTGCTATCTCGGCAGCACGGCACCAGCTCCACATAAACAAACAAAAAGACTTTCCCTTTTAATTACATCACATCTATCACGTACCTACACGCCACGGTTCAATGAATTCTAAAGTACCTACACTAGTACACCGTATCACACCATGACCGTGCTAGAACCGTATCAAGCACGGAAAGAAACACGATACGGATTACTAGACTGCTCACTAGACCGTTCCGTCACCAACCAACACCGTTGCGTGCCATGCACGGAGCTTATCGGAAAATAATGTGTTGCCGGTGCTGATACGCTCCGTGCATGGCACGCGACGGCGTTGGTCGGTGGCGGAGCGGTCTAGTGAGCTCAGTCTCATACTTTTAAATACAAAGAATATTTTTTGTCTGATACTTTCCCAGCACGGTCAGAGAGCAGACTCTTTAAAATGAAAAAACTTAGTCCATTTATATTCAACGAAAATTTCAGTATGAAAAGTTAAACATAATCGCGTCCCGTGTCCTGAAGTTGATTCAGGTCATACCCAATGGAATTTCATAAATAAAATCTAATTTCGCAAAACGCGACTGCTGCCTAATGAGGGACGCAATTATAAACCTCAGCCTCTTATCCTTAATAAGGATCAGAGCTATCTCATAATTAGAACGATTTGATTTAACTTTGTCATTTATTGGGAACTTATTGGGCTGTTGAGTATTTTGCATATTAGGCCCACGAAATTTTGGTTGTCGAAATTGTTACAGGCAAATTATGCGTGTGTAAGTCATTTCAAGGTAACTTTAATTCCAACAGCGCGTACTCGATCAAATATTCAGTAGATCACAGTATAATGTAAGATTACTCGAGTTGATGTTTCTAGGCTGCGGCGCGCTTCCATTTTCATCCGCAGGGATGTAGTAAACGACTACCGGCTTTCTTTGCTTCGACCCTCTGCATCATTTATAATCATAACTCCTCCAGTGAACACTTTAACTTCGCACCTCGCCTAGCACTCGCCTTGATGTGAGAAAAGTGGAGGAAAATATTTTCGTGAGAGGCTTTTGTGCTACTCGCGTCTTTGGATTCTGACTTTTCACGAAACATATTCTACAGAAATGTGTGACTAACCTCTGCTAAGCGGGAGGACATTTTTATTATTTTGTGCATTAAAGTTTTGCGGCGTGTTTTCGAAGAGCCCTTTATATTACCAACCGCTTCAGTGTCGTTATTCTATTCTCGGTGTGGATCCAATATAACTTTTATTAGCGAATCGTTGGGCGTGCGTGTGGGGTCACTCGTGAATGTTAAAGGCATTTCAGTGCCCGAATCTTAATGGCTGTTTTGAAGGTAACATCGTATCGAAGATTCCTGTAGTAGTGAAAATATTTGTAACGAAAACCAGATGTAAGGAACGGGTTATTTACACAATGAATCACGTTTGCTTCGTAGTGAATATTACCAGATCCAATACTCTGTTCTCAGTTCTCATCTAAGTTAAAACAAACGCGGGCAATAAGTTACAGGACTTGTAATGAAATTCCTCGGCTTCGTTTGATTAAAATAAGTCTTGGATGTCGGTCCCGTTGCTGCAGTGAGTTCAAGCAAGCAATTGCGTTATTGGAACGCAATTTGTGCCAATTTTAAAAATCGAGGAAATTGTTCGGTTGGAAAATACTTGAAAATTGTGCACGGATTTTCCTAGACGCACGCTTACAGCTAGGGATTTGGATCAATGTGTTAGCTTTACCGTTTGTTAGTCAAACATCGAATAGGGCAAAACGTCAACAACTTGAGTTCGAGTTGCCCCACTTTTAAGAATCTAAACTTAAAATAAGATACTAGTACATATATGTAGTTACTTCACATGAATTCAGTACTCTTTAAATAAAAATATGAGTGCTTTTAACGTCAAAGTACGAGTATGTACACAGGTACACATAGTCACGTACAGGGTACACGTATATTGATCAAATATTACCAAGGGAATGTTTTTTCAAATAATCCTAAAAGCAATGTTGTGTATACAGTCGCACGATATTATTGTTAATGTTAACTGTAAACAAAGCTCGTTAGGAGTTTATAACCTTCACATAAACTACCATTAGTCGGCACCGAAATATAGGTCTGTGCTACACTTTATGTGCCAAATATTTTTGATAAACAAGGTATGAAATTTGACTGCCTCGTTGCGGGTTTTGGAAATAGTATACGTTCATAAAATCGGTTCAAAACTTGGCTGTGTGAAAATTAAATTTTCTTAGAAATAATAGGTATCATGCTCAGAGCCTTTAGACAAAATACTTTTCTGTTAACGTTAACGCTAACGCTTCGTACAAAATGTATGGCATCACCATTACTGGGCGTGAGTCACGTGACAGTTCTCTCCGCAGGTAATGTCCTTGCCATACATTTTGCGCGCAAAGCGTTAGCGCTATTATAATAGTTATTTGGCTAAGGGGACAGGTCTGTTTGCCGCTGAAAGATGTTTTGAATTTTTCCCAGAACTATACATAGTAGGTAGGTATGGTTAGTCAATATTTTTGTCTGAAGAACCTCTTCAACACTCAAATGGCACAAGATAAAACTACTTACGTACGAAACATGATATTATATTTTGCTGAAGCCCTATTTTAGCTAGAAGGACTTCTTGTGTTCTCATTTTTGGCAACCATAAAAAAGTGATGTTACAGTTTACGCCTTCATAAAAAAATATAGCTGAAAGCTAGAGCATATTTACCCAAAATTATACCTAGTGAAGATACTATACGTCTATCGACTGAAATTTGTTATACGAGACCGTTCTTAGAGTTCTCTGCAAAAACTGATTATATGTGCTAAAACAACACAGGATACGTTAGGTTAATCTAAATATGAAAATATTTTGTGTACAATCTTCGTACAAGCAGAGAATATGAATGAGGGGGGCGTCGCTTCTGCAAGACTGATGAAGGTCGGCGGACGGCGCCACATACGAGATTCATGTCGTTTAATTATGCTTTCATATGAAAGAACTGCCATTCTTTATCCTACCAGCTTCCGTGAACATTAAAGTCAATTTATTTTTATCTTTTCAGGTCAATTACACATGAAGCTAGTCTGATGAACAAGGCTTCCATTCCATTGATTTAAGGTAAGTACTCCACATTTTATTGGATAGCACTTATCAAAGTTATCAATGCTGCCGTTATATGTGTGATTTGTAGTCTGATTCAATATGGAAATGATTTAATAAGCATATCAAATGTCGCTTTATTGGCAGGTTTGTGAATTGTTGGCAGTTTTGCTAAGAACCGACTTAAGGCGCAGTTATACGACTTCTAATGGTTTTCAATTGAACATCACGTCTAAACGACTAGTCTTATTTCTTTGTCAAAAATATATGTTACTCTAGACAACTTCGTCGTAATTTGATCTGAGAATATTTTAAATTATATTTTTATAACATAGTGTAATTAATTTGTAAAGTTATATCTAACGCGGATAAATAATTGTGAATCACGCAAAAACTATAAAGCGTATTTTTATGAAACCTTCACCATTTAATTATTTATACCAGATCATTTAATTATTTATAATTTAGTCTCTAGTGTTTTATTTTATTATCTGTTGTTTTATGTGTAATAAATTGATAATGCGTCTAATTTCGGACAACGCTCCTTGATGGGCGAGTCCTATTACTGGGTGGACGTACGACGCGTTACGTGAGCTCAGCACAGAACACGCAAGCTAACCACTCAAGGTCATTGGCAGTTAATAGCGCCTTAAAATCGCATCATCGCGAGACCACAAACAGATGAATCATAGAATAGAATACTCTTTATTATGTACACCATATAAATTACAATAAAAATATGAGGAAAACATTACATAGGGTGACACAATGGGCGGCCTTATCGCTAAAAGCGATCTTTTCAAGACAACATCATTCATCATCATTTTGGAATATGATCATTTAACATAACAGCACTGTAGTAGGTAAATGCATAAACAAAAGAAGCTCAAGCAAAGGTCTGGCTCAATCCTTTATTTTTTTCCTTGAGTGATCTCATCTACTTCTTCCTAAGTGCCTAATGGAAAACGCACATGACAGTTGTCAGGTGGAAAAGTTACTGTTTAATTAGTTACTGTCAAATAAGTGATTTTCAAGTTAAATTACGGTCGATCTGAAAATGGTACCTCCGCATTTTCTGAAGGTAAAAGGAAAGACAGTACGAATTTCAGTCTAAGTTACATTTCAAGATTCCTGAAATACAATCGGGTTCTAAATAAAGTCCCACGAGACTCCCCGAATTCGGTTTCCAAGAAACAATTCATAATTTAAGCTCCTACCAAAGCTTCAGCTTCCAAAATATATTTTAATCTCTCCTCGGATGGGCGTTTTAATCACAGAGTACAGTCAGCTATCAAAATATGTATAGCATGTTACGCGAGGCCTGTTACATGTTTTACTGTCGTGTTATTACACGCACGCGGTGTCAATGATGAATTTTGAGGACGTAATACTGTTTATGCGATGTTCGACTGTACTTAACTGCTGTATTGTGTAGAACTTTATGATGTTGTAATTATACCGGAATTGCGATATTAAATAGTGAAAAGAAATGTTTTGGAAAAATTTCTACATTATGACTACTGTGATGTAAGGTTACTGAGTTACTGGTAACTCGACTTATGCCGTGATAGTGTGACCTATAAATTTGCAACAATTTAGCACCCGATGAAACCCCGGTGTAGCTTAGCCATGGTTTATGGCTAAACTTGATAAACATTGTCAGTGTCCGACCGTCGGCTTTGCTGGAGTTTAGATTTCTGCCAAAAAGTGGTTCAATATTTGGCTCGACCGAAACTGGCGTCTTTAAGCTGAAGGTTGTGATACCGACCTAAAAATTAACTGTCTCGTTCATCTACATACGTGTGTAATCATTGTTTTATTAAAATGTGTTATTGTAGTATTTTATGAAAGTTAGGGCTAATTTTTAACAGACTTCAAAAAAGGAGGTTCTACGAGTACATTCGACCCGAATGTACTATGTATGTATGCTATTGTTTGTGCGCGATTTTCTCGAAACATCCAATTTGGATGAGGTTTTCGTTATTCAAATGATAATATTTTGAGGAAGAAAATAAAGAAAGGTTTTAGTATATAATACATTAGGATCTGAAGAAGATTTTCGGAAAAAGACAGTGGAACTCTTCAATAACTAACAGCAAATGGCTAGCGATTACTGCGATCGTTTGTAATGAGGAACCACAACATGTGAACATAGTAGTGAAAAATAAAAAAAAACATTTTTACAAAAAATACCTACAGCCGACTTCCAAAACAAAAAATGCAAAATAACTTTAATTTCGGAATTCGGTGTCAAAAAACGTAGAAACAAAACCAGAAACACCGACTTCCGATTTTTTTTTTTGGAACTCGGTTCTAGGTTTTGTAAAAGTTTTTTTTTTCAATGACTAGTTACTTTTCAAGACATTTTTTGAAGTTTTGGCAGCTTTTCTGTTTCTACGTGGGTTTCAGTTTCGGTTTCGGCCGAGACTGGAAGGAGAGTCAAACATTCTGTTCTGCTTCAGTTTCGGTTTCGGCCGAGACTGGAAGGAGAGTCAAACATTCTGTTCTGCTTCAGTTTCGGTTTCGGCCGAGACTGGAAGGAGAGTCAAACATTCGGTTCGGCATCAGTTTCGGTTTCGGCCGAGACTGGAAGGGGAGTTAAACATTCGGTTCGGTCGATTTCAGTTTTGGCCGAGACTGAAACAGTCAAACATTCGGTTCGGTTTCAGTTTCTGTTTTGGCCGAGACTGGAAGGGGAGTCAAACATTCGGTTCGGTTTCAGTTTCTGTTTCGGCCGAGACTGGAAGGGGAGTAAAACATTCGGTTCGGTTTCAGTTTCTGTTTTGGCCGAGACTGGAAGAGGAGTCAAACATTCGTTTCGGTTTCGGCCAAGACTAGAAGGGAAGTCAAACATTCGGTTCGGTTTCGCCTAAAAATCGTGTTTCAGCAATCATGAAAATCGTTCACCTAATTTCTAACACCATGTAATTTACAAAGTATTTCACACGAAAACCTTGCAATTTGCCGGGCCTACAATTAATGTGATATTAAGGGCTCAACTGAAAGTATGCGTTACAAAGGCGTCGCTTATAAATATTTCATCAATCATCATTAGGCGGTAGACGTAAAACTTAGCGATTGTGCGCACGTAACAAACGTACACGAAACTGAATAAATAATGTTGATTGTTGTATTTAATATCTACCTAACAGGCTGGTTTAACACCTATTCTTAAGGTGTAAGCGCCAGGGTAGCCCGCGAAATTCAAATTTTCTTACGTTTTTTGCAAATTGCAGGTCAGTGTCAGGTTGTATCTTGGTCAAAATTTTATTCGCGGTCGTGTTTAAAAGAGTCACCTCGACGCTGGTACAGGCAACTGAAGGAACACGTGGGTTTTAGTCAGTTATTTGATGATATCCCTCAAAAAAAGAAAAAAGGCCCATATTACAAGTCAGTTTGAAGGACTCGACTCAGGCACCGTGACAACGGAAAAAACCGTGGAAGAATGCCAATGATAAATGATTTTATTTTGTAAATAGGTTTTTAACAACACTTTTACACGTCAACATTTTTTTTTGTCAGTGTAAGCTAGATGAGGCCGGTGTTTCCTAGCTGACTACTCTGAGAAGAAACACCGAAACAAACTTAGATGTCAAAGTCTCTTAAGTAAAGTGTCCATACAATCTGTACTGGTCAAACCATATGAGCACCATGTACGTCTATGATGTACGTCTGAGATGAGCTTTTGATGCAAGCAACAAAAGTATATAATAAATATCAAATTTGGATGCCAATTTGATGATCCGAGGTGAAGTGGAGTTGAAGGATATGACTTCGAAAATTCATTCATTCACCGACAGACAACGCACATCCTAAACCGTTGGTTGGATTTAGATTTCAGAAGCATAAAAATTTTCACTAGAGAATGAGGGATTAAAGTTCACAATTTTTTCCGATATGAAATACGCCCTAAAGGTTTCACACGACGACACGGCTTTTTTTATGAAAAACATATACGTAAATGTTGCATCCTACTAATATTTTTTGTATTATAAATGCGAAACATGGATGGCTTTTTTTTTTGGATGTTTGTTACTCAATCACGCCAGAACGACTGAACGGATCTGGATTAAATTTGGCACAGAGATAGCTTACAGTCTGAAATAGCACATAGGCTATAATTTATAGTATGTACTAATTCCACGAAACAATGTTTTTTCATAAGACAAAAATATATCAGTGATCATTTCTCCCCAATCGATATGAACCTCTCACTATCAGAAATGCTGTAGTGTCCGGAAACGGTCAGAACGAATATTGTAGTACATTTACGAGAATGAACTGCCGGGGTTGCCAAGTTATATCCTCATGATATCTACCATGCGTTCGCTGCTATTGTTCCGAACGTATCGCCGGGGGCCAAAGGATCCGGGACCTGTAACTGTCACTATTATACTTGATGCCTTCCTTCATCACCCCTGAATTACGACCCAAGTTATAAGGGCAACCCTAGCGGTCACCTACCTGTACTTTCCATAGCATCCTGTAAAGTTTTAACGAAACCACAGGGTTGACCTTCGAAATCCCGCGAGTATACTTACCCCTAGTTACTGTATACTTATATGTTGAACAACGTTTGCCTACTTCAGTAATTTCGCTTCGCTAGCCTGGCTAAACGAATATTTGTACATCACTAGTGCGAAGTTTGGGAATTGAAAATTGGGCTTCGGTGAATTTTGATCTAAAGTGGTGCTGATTCTGTTGTGCACAAACTAAACTTAACTTGGTCTATTTCTATCTTTTTCTCTCTAATAAAACAAGAAAGAGACGGAAAGCGATAAATTGGAGCTGTCAAATTTAGTTGAACTAATATTTCCATACAAATTAAGGGTACACGTAAAAACAAGTCGACTAAAAACACGTTAAAGCGTAAGGCGTAATCTAGTTTGACATCTCTAACTTAGTTAAAAGATTGCGATTCTCTAATTTTAGTTTAGTTATTGAACAAGAGAATCGGCACCAGACCAGTGTCTACAATACCGTGCAACGCGGAGGTTCTATGTATGTTTCAAAGTTTCAGCTTACTCAATTTAAACAGTAACTAGTTTATCCCTTTTCTTAGCTAGTAAACATACTCATCAAAGTAAAATATCCACGAATGTAGTAAAAAATACTAAGCCATTCATGCTCTTAACTTAAACTCGAGGCTTTAAAAGAAGGAAATTCATGAAAAAGTTACGATAATCCTGAGTAATTGTGGCATTTTTAGCTCCTATTCGACTCTTATGCTTCCCCATTTCCATGGCCCTACTGCTAAGTTCTATAGTATCGAACATGAAGATCGATATTCCAGTATAGTACTTCATTAGACCCGTTTTAATCTAAAACTTATTGTAACCTACCTTAATAGAAACCATTAATTAAAACTGAAACTTATTCATGAACGTTTAGCGTTTTATAACTAATTACAAGTTAATTGCCAGATAAAAATCTTTATTTATTAACAATATTCTTAAGTAAATTGCTTAATTAACTTTTGAAGTCTAATGTTCTGGGTCAAAAATTAGCTTATTTTTAAGGTAGGTAATAGCTATTTCTTTTTTATAATTAGAGCTCTTACGTTATTCAAAACCTCAGCTTAAACGGTCGGAATTTTCATATTAAAAAAACCCCAGTGTAGAGTATAGTGTCTACTGGGGTTTTTTTTAATATGAAAATTCCGACTTGAAAAATATCAATTCGAATTTGAAGGCAAACTAAAAGAAAAAGACACAATAGTCGCAAATACATACAATATATCGATGCTTAACGATAACAAAGGTCGTAAACACCAAAATAAAACTTTTGGTAATTAACGAAAAATAAAATAGTTTTTGGTTTAAAATCTTTTTAACTTAAAAAGATGTAAAATTATGTTCTATACACGAAATACGTGAAATATGATGATGTTTTCTAAATCATAATATATCATTGCTATTTATGTCAAAGCCTTATTTTAAAAGTTAGCTTGGATATACCCCAGAAAATTCAAGAAGTTGGTATTTACGACCACTAATACGATTGACCGTTGTGTGTACGACTGTACGTTGTATTATACGACCTGCACGGTTATTTACAATACTATTTTAGTAAATATGAATAATATATAATATTATACATACCCTTTTTTTCTAAAAAATCTTGACTATATTTTTTAAGGCGAATTCTAGTTTCACATTTTAGATCGACTCTGCGCCAAAAATTAAGTAGGGCTGCATTCTAAGCTCATTTTTGCCAACATGCCTTTTACGATATTTGTTGCCGGAAGCATCGATATATTACCAACATTTCTTTTCGTATTTTACGTAAGGTGACTTAATATTTAAGAGACCACAGGGTAAGTCATGAACAAAGAAAGAACCGGTTTATGAATTCTTAATTCTGTTTAGAAACTTATCCGATTAAAACTGTTTATATTTAATGCGGTGAATTTTGCAACGAAATACCGAACTCAGGCCGGTCGGTACGTTCACCGATGGAGTTTCGAAGTTGGATCATAAAATTTTACACGCCAATTTTTCGCCTAAAACAAATCGGGAACACTACAACTCTTAAGTTGGTAGTTTAAATTTCAGGGCCTTTACTTTAAGAGTTCTGGAAACTTTTCAAACTTTTATACTTTTACGAGTACTACATCCGACTTTATCCGCCATCGAGATCAAAGTTTCAGATTTCGTTTTGGGGTAAATCGTCAACGAAAAATCGTTGTAAGCTTTTTCTTTACCTCAAAGTTAAGGAAACTATCCTCAGTTAGGTTGACGATCTCCTTATTTTTATTTAGTACTTACTTATTATCCGCTGTAGAGAAGCTCTTATGTCGTTACTATTTGTTGTTTTAATTAAATAGGTCCCTCTTATACCCTCTATCTTATATCTGTGTATATACATAAATATATAAAAGCGAAAGGTGATTCACTCACTGATGAATCACGAAATCTCAAAAAATACTGGATCGACGAAGATGAAATTTACACAGGCACAGAGGTAGATGATGAGTAGGAAACGTCAGCTTAGAAAGGATTTTAGGAAACTCCCTCCGTAAAGGGGTGAAATAGGGGGTGGAAGTTCGTATGAAAAAGTTCAAGTTTTTCGTGGGCGGAGTCGCGGGCAGCAGCTACATAATTATTATATTGATCAAAATAATTTATTAATAGAAAATAACAACATACATATATGTTAAATATTATCTAAATATCAACTACTAGCTTCTGCCAGCGACTTCGCCCGCATGGTAAAAAATAGCATACCAATATTTTAATCTATCTGTGTGCAAAATTTCATTAAAATCCTTCAGCCTTTTTTGCGTGATTCAAACACAAACATACAAACTTTTGCATTTATAATATTAGTAGGATTTATAATTTAACTACGTAAGTACATGTTATATACAAAAACAGATCGAAGTACTTCTTCCACGTCGCTGTCATCTGGGCAAGCCGGAAATGTCCTGAAGACATGGCAGCATTGCCACGTTGAATGGCAATGCTAATTCTTTGGGCGAAGAACGAGGCAGCCCTCTGGTCAAGTAAACTGTCAATCAGTCGGCGAGAAATATCTTTGCGTGCACCCCATGACTCAAGCGTTTCGACCCCGAACGGCTCAAAACTGTAATAAATTGATCAAACTTAGAAATAGAATATGATTAATACAATCTGTGTCAATACTTCATTCACCCAAAGGGAGTTCAATATAAATACAGATAGTAGTTTCAAATAAGAGCTTTATTTAGGGAAGACTACCCGAATTTCTAGAAAATACCCAACGATACCCGGTCGCGAAATTTTGAATTTCAGGATTCAGTAGCAAAATTTCTCGGAAATTGGTACAAGACTTAAAATATTTATGATTTCATGTATCAGAAATGGATTTTCGCAGAATCTTGAACACCGGTGCAAGAACAAAGGGTCGAGTCCATACTGTGAAAATAAGCCCTTCGATCACCTTTGTATTCACATTATAACACCCCAAATAGCCTCCCTATTGTTGTTTACAATAAAGCCACTTCCCTAATAAGTTTTATTAAGTGCCTTTCTTTATTATTTTTTAACCTACACTTGTGACCTTCGTACTCTATTATTTCCATGCTCGTATTATGTTTGTGGTAAGTTAGGTACAGTTTTATAGGTAAAATTGACCGCTGTTTTCCCTAGAATTTTGCTATGCCCATGTCATTCGATTTTAATAACAGGTACTACTCACAAGGGCAATTCTTAGAAACTAAGTGATTATCATGTTAAATATAAATGTATAGTACTTGTATATTATACAAGGTAATAAAATTTAGGTTGTCTGTGGAATGGAGGAGGTTTTTAATTCGTTTGTTTTTTTTTTTGTATATGTTTCTTACCTCAGAACACTGTCCTCCATAAAATGTTCTAAATTTTTTTTTTTTTTTGTTTTAGTAAAAGTGGTGGCCCAGTGGTAACGGCCGCGACTTACAAATTGTAGGTCGTGAGTTCAAACCCAGGCAGGCGCTTTACTTTGTGTAAATTATTTCATTAGCACTGCTCTCAAAACGGTGAAGGAAAACATCGTGACGAAACCTAGAGGCTAGAACCAAAAATTCTAAGACATGTGACATCCACCAACCCGCATTAGGCCCGCGTGGTGGATTACGACCCACACCCTTTCACAGAGAGGACGCCTGTGCCCCAGCAGTGGGGACATTAAGGCGCTATTAGCTGCCAATGACCTTGAGTGGTTAGCTTGCGTGTTCTGCGCTGAGCTCACGTAACGCGTCGTATGTCCACCCAGTAATAGGACTCGCCCATCAAGGAGCGCTGTCCGAAATTAGACGCATTATCAATTTATTACACATAAAACAACAAGTATTAAACTAAAACACTGAGACTAAATTATAAATAATTAAATGATCTTTAATATGCTTTATAGTTTTTGCGTGATTCTCAATTTTTTATCCGCGTTAGACATAACTTTACAAATTAATTACACTATGTTATAAAAATATAATTTCAAATATTCTGAGATCAAATTACGACGGAAATTGTCTAGAGTAACATATATTTTTTTCAAAGAAATAAATCTAGTGGTTTAGACGTGATGTTCAATTAAAAACCATTAAAGTCGTATAATTGCGCCTTAAAAGGCTGATGATGATGATGAGTAAAATCATATCAGCTTGCTCGGTGTCAGGTGAGATCCATCTTTGCCTATTTATCCATATGTAATGTTTTCTAAGCCAATCCTTGACGAACAATAAGAGCTCATCTCATTATTTAGATACGTGCAAAAGTAATTTGTGTGCATCTCCTCTTCTTAAGACTAAAAATAAATATTGAACAAATATAGTTATTCCGCGGCATCCGGCCTCGCCAAACAAGAGGAGCGCCGCTTGACGCCGGATGCGAGAGTATCGGCGCACGCGCTGCCCATTCTAAAGTTCGATCCACAAACGTCAATCCATCAATGTCTGTCTTCCTTCGCGCCGGAAAGAGATACTGAATTCGAAGCAAATTAAAATTTATTTTCAATACAAATCCTTAATTTGTTAAGCAAGCGCGTCGTGTCGATTATGAACAGCCATAATGGCATTACTATTAGAAATGTATGGAAGCTCATGCATTGTTCCTGCTTTTGTGCATACATTATGCTTGTACCTTTATAATGTAACAATAGAGCCCAATTTAAGGAAGTTGTGATAGTAAATTTTATCGATGCCCATGTTTTGGTACCCCTTGTACTCATGGAATATTCCTATTGATTCACAAAACCTATGAATGTTGAAATATAATTTGTGCAATATAACACCACAGAGATATAAATAAATATATGCCACGATAAAGCCTAAATAAATAATGAGATAAAGAGTCGAAAGATCAGTGTCCTTACATCTCAGGATAAGAAATAGACCAACTTGACATTGATACTTTGAGTCAACTCGAGTCGAGTCGCCTGCGACCCGCACTCGTCCATCCCGATAAGGATAGCAGTGCGTGCCACTTAGCTATAAATAAGCTAGATAAAATACTGGTTACTGCAACTAATTACCATTTAAAAATGGCCTTGAAGCATTAGAGGTGCTGGAGAATTTCACAGCAAAAACTGTTAGGTTAGTCACACTCCGTTAATTTTATTACACTTACTCTCAAACTACTGGGACGGAACTACGTGAGCGGGGTAAATTATTTAATCAAATTATAGCTGAGCTGTACTGCAGCAATCTTGAGCAAACTTTGTGATACATTCGATCCTAATAAACTAGTTGTAGTTACTGACCATGTTGGCGTCTTGGTCTCTCATTTACACTTCAAGGAGTGGGAAAGGGACGGAAAAAAGTCGGTATGTGTATTTATTAGTAAAGGGCCTAGCTCCTTAGAGCGAGTTGTTCACTCGTTCATCCATTTTAGGTGTC
Source organism: Polia nebulosa (assembly GCA_951329385.1). Classification (NCBI taxonomy): domain Eukaryota; kingdom Metazoa; phylum Arthropoda; class Insecta; order Lepidoptera; family Noctuidae; genus Polia; species Polia nebulosa. Next base: position 14,031,181 of record OX589605.1, on the reverse strand, counting down.
GTCGGCGCCTGTGGACTGTCGCCCCATTAAGGCCCTACTCACGGCCAAGTGGCGCCCTCATTGAATAAAAATTCGTAGCATAGCACAGAAAATAAATATTAAAGAATCTAACGTCACGTTTGTTACAAAAAGGATAAAGTATTTTTACGTTGTTAAAACAGGTCTCAGAATGTTTCGTATCCAAAGTAGTAAGCAAAAGTACCAAAAACGGCCGTTTCTGACACTTGCCTACTACTTTATCCTCTTTGTAACAAACGTGACGTTGGATTATTTAATATTTATTTTCTGTGCTCTGCTACGAATTTTTATTCAATGAGGGCGCCACTTGGCCGGTAGTAGACCCTTAAGGAAGCGATTGCTCCTCCGATATTTATGTTTGTCTATAAAAATATATATCTGTTATTGCTCTGCCTCTGTCTTCTAATCCATTATTTAAGTTGCGAGTAACGGATAGTTAGTGATCAAGTGAGTCAGCGTCTAATTCTAGTTCACAATGCCACTTCGATCCAGAAACAGAGCGAAACAAAGTTATTTCCACCGTTGATCCTTTAATGAACTTGCGGGTAATGTGTGACTCATTAGCTATTTCAAATTGCTTTGTACGTAAACATAACATACATAATACAGTGTAAATCTCAATAGCAGCATTATATTATAGTCGTTTGATTGATAAGTATTATGATGGATTAATAAGCTGTATATCAATTTGTCTCACAAAGCGCACGCAAACGTATGGGGACAACAATAATTCCAATGTGTTTTGACAAACGCACGCTGCTAGGAGCTTCTGTGCGTTGGTTAACAATTACAGCCAATTAAAGAGCATCGACTCGCGTGAAGACTCGTATCATAATATCGCTTAATCAATTTGAGCGCGAGCAACTGAGCCGGGGGTCATTGACATTCAGCAAGCGTTTCTTGTTACGCTATACTTTATACGCTACAGTTGCATTAATTAGTTGTACAGTAGCGTTAGTAATCCTTTTGATTGGTGTCGAGATAATCTATGACGGGTTGAAACATAAAATTGTCCGAGCCCGGTATTTGGGTCGCGGTGATTGCTCCAACGCCCAGATTCCCAGCAACAATGCTCTGTCCCACTCATCAGCGGCCTTTTGTCTTGATACACGTCCCATCCCAATCTATTTTCACGAGTAGGTTAACTTTGATATAGTTACATTATAATAATATTACGTCGAGTTTTACATTGACATAGTTGGAACTGCAACAAACAAGCGCTCGTGTTTATTTATTCGATCAATCACGTTCGTATTCCACGCGACAGATTTTAGACACGAAGATACTTCAATGACGTAACGCTGCATTTTACAAAAGAAAAATAACAACGGCCAGTGACTCGCGAAATACCGTTTGCCGTCTAATCCAAATAGAAGCAACTAAAGTTATGCGAACGCGAAACTGCGAATACTAATCCTGGAGTCATCGTTTTGAAAAACGTCCCGCCCGACTTTAATTTGCATACAATAGGCGGTGGTGAATAGCGCAGGACGTGCACGCTCCCTCCGTATTCGTTGGAATTACGCATTTTACTTAAAAGTCACGTGACAATTTCCCACACATTGTGCTCCCGAACGAAAGCTTTGCCGCCGGAAAGAAAGAATTTAATTTGCTGAGACAGACAGGCAAATTGATTTCCTCTTTGTTACTTTTTGGGCGCCTTAACCTTTTTAAAACACACACATAAAACAAGGCTTATATCTCTGAGGTATTTTTTGTTCATACGTTGTAAAAACTTTGGTTATGTTTCGGATAATTTGAATGAAATTTTTTCTCTGAATTATGTCGTACGTTAAAGGTCACGAAAACCGGTCCTGTTTGCCAATTTGCTACCGGGCAAAAAGAACATGGTTATAAATCTTGTTAATATTAATTAAACGAAGAGAACTGGTAATAATTTATAATTAGTGACGTGAAACCCCCATCTTAACATGTTGTTATGATGCTACGTTCAGAGTTCACAATACAGCTATTTCACGGGGCCCTCCGACTGGAGGTTTCTCGCATTTCATTTTATTGTGTGTGATGTAATAAAGGAAATAAACGTATGCAATATTCGTGCTGCTATTAAGCCTGTATTCAGCAGTGATCCCGCCTCAAATTGAGCCAAATAACTGTTTACTTTTATGATATAATCTTTTCCTGTTTTTTGGTATCTGTTGGCTGGATCTTTCAGAGACAAAAAATCATCTCTATAGATCATTGGAGAAATAATTGAAGTAAACTTAGCAGTTTACTGCTAAAAACTAAAAAAAAGAAGGCGCAGGGTCGTTGAAACCAGAATATTGTCAGACGAATAAAAACCACCACTTGATGAAAATATAGCCACCGACAATTTCTACAGAAGTTTTTTTATAGGCAGTAAAATACAGCATAACTACAGCCAGAAATAATATCAAGCAGTCGGTTTTTCTCTAGAAACAATAAACGAAATAGAATAACGAGCAATGCTCCCGCGTGTGCGTGTACCTATATTATTTTCCCTAAACATTTCAGTACAGTTGTTCAGAAGTCCCCTAAGCCATTGAAGGGGATGTATGTTTATATGAGCACTGGATTACTTAACTTTAGTTAGATGTTTCTTAGACCATTGTTCTCATTGTTACTGGGACCCTAATCTCAGGCTCTGCGAAAATTCTGTATCCTTTGCTTGTGTTTTGTCTTTGAAAATATCATCTTAACGTAGTTAACTAGTTACCATATCCACTACTTGCGCCTGGGTGTATTTTAACGTGTAAGTGAGTAGTGAGAGTCGTTTGTGTATATCTGTTGATTCAGTGAGACTAGTTTTAGCTTCTGTAATTTACGAGGCATAGTTCTTCGTCCTAGCTTCTGTCCGGCGCAGTGCCAAGCATATTATAGACAATTTATACTGAAAACCTATTTGTCATTCATGAACATTTACTTCCTACTCATTTCTGCAAACTCAGGAAAACATCGGCGATTTATGGATTCTGCTTTTTATTCAATAGAAAGATGATCAGTAGCATATATACAGTTGACTTTACAGGTTTATGTCTTTTTTTACGATAAAGCCATGCAGTCGAATTGCAAGCGATTGTATGGCTTGCGTCACTCTGTACTCAACGTTTTTACATCTCTTGTTGTCATATTGAGTTTAATAGCTCCTATTAACAATAAGAAAAAATAAAAACAATCGCGTTTCCGTGACTGACTACTGTGTAAGTGCACTAATCTCATGTGGCATTCGATAACATAATTAACTTGATAATGATTGTCTCGCAGACAATCAATTCACTTTCGCTAATGCTCGCCGAAGTCTCGTGTGGTGAGACAGTGATGAATTGCAACCATATAGGCCTACTGTCTAGATAAGCCTAATTTATTACGCCTTATGTACACCAAAGTGATTAAATTGCTCTCAATACTGCACTACTTGAAGGACGATTCACCGATTAACCTCATCTAGGAAAATATATGTCATGACCAAAAAACACATTTCGCACATTCTTTCCCATGCGCATCATTTAATCCCCCTTTATCTCATTTAGAGTAGGGTAATTATGCGTTGATAATTAAATTCCTATCTGACACTGCGTGAAGAAAATCTGCTCATAGTTTAGTTTCAAATTTTACTTCTTGTTTTATGTTGTTCTGCCTAGCCTTTTCCCAGCTATCTTGTGGTCGGCTTCCAGTCTAACCGGATGCAGCTGAATACCAGGAATTGAATGAATTGAATTTTACTTTTTGTTTTATATGGGGTCATAATAAAAGAATTCAACAACTTTTAGATCGAAAATTCTAGTACTCTGCACTGCCTGCCAAAGACGAAGACACTTGGCTTCACTTAAATCCGTTTTTTTTACGCGAAAGATCGTAAAAAGCGAACGTTAAACTTCAATACTTACGAGCTTGGGTGCTCCCCTAAAGGGATCGTGCTTACAGCATTGTCTCGATTTAAACCCGCGACATAGGATCACGATGCGCCGTGTATCGTGTCTCATCCATACTCTAGGGAAATTGAACGGTACAGGAGCGGTTCAATCTGCTAATACGTCTGCATAGAGCATAGACATTGTTACTCCAGTTAAACCAACTTAATTTCTCCTTAGCAAATTCACTATAACAAGTGTGAATTATGTAAGGGAAAGCGTGTTATTCCATGTGCTGTGCTGTCCCAAGATTTAACACATGTTGACAAGAAACGACAAAATAATATTAATGGAATCGGACACGGACATTACTGTACTGAAGGAAATAAAAACAAAGAAATACGAGAATTCCGTTTGGAGACTGCTGTTAAAAAAAAATCCAGCTAATGATGAAATACTTGATTCTTCATGGTAATTTAATCAACTTTGTTGGGGGTATTCGACAAAACATTTTATAAAACATCGTAAATATTAAATTCTTAATGGTCTACAAAGCCCACAAATCGCAATAAACCTGACAAAGCCATAAAAAGAAAACGACGATACTCAACTATTCAGATTCGTCTGAATTGAAATTAATTTCATCAGCAGGCTACGTCTCATTTCACAAATGGACTTTCAGACGATTTATGAAAGGAATGTGAAGTGAACGAGATATTGTTGAAGGCAAATGAGTTGACGACTCAATTGTTAGTGGCCATTTGTAAAAAAATAGGTCGCCATTGTTCTGTTGACGACCTACGCCTCCTATTATGCCTGGCCCGATAGTAAACACAACTTCATTATAATTTTATTTAAAAACATATATTTGAAGTAAACAGTAGTGGGAGCCCATACCATAGATATTGTTTATTGATAACCTTGTTGACATATTAACGAGATGTCGGAACGAATTGCTAAGTAAGCGCGATGAAAGACATGGGCCAGGGGCTGTACGACCGCACCGGGCTATTTCTGTTTCAAGACGTTGACCTGCTCCTATCTGCATTTGGAGATGCATTCATCGTTTTTCAAACGTTTTATTCCAGGCCTTCGTACAACATCCGCATTTATGAAATTTTTATACGTTTATTGCATGAGTGGACTGTCACTTTAATAAATGTGGACGTTCATATTAGCAACGTCATTACCTTCGAACGCTACAGCAGTATAATAAATCAGTTTCATCCCGCCAAGGGTCGCCGCCTGAGTCCATGTTTGTCTATTGTTTGAGTACAATGTGCCCCATCTGCAATTGTTCGGAACAATTTATGGCATACGTTTGGACCATGATTTTTTATTCAAATCTGTGTCGCTCTTATGTAGGAGTATAAATTGGAAATATTTGAGAACTGTTATTACGTAAAACAATACCGCTGCCTGAACCATTGTTTGTTTTCATATCAAACGTTAATGATTTCAAACTTCCGATTCCTGGAAATGTAACCGTTAATTTGAATTTGTTGGGAATAAGCTAACAATATTTTGGAAGGCTACGGATTCTTACTTTGTAACGTAGAGGTCGTCCACTTTTGGTTGCCGCACGAGTATTGATTTACCCTGCGGCAAAGAACTTTCTGTTATTAATATAAAAGTCTATTCAAACTTTAATAACAGTAACACGGTAAAGTGGTAATTAAACGAATACAGGGACGAGTCGGAAATCAATAGCGACTGGAAGTATGTGCTTAGTCTGTAATTATGTGTAGATAATTGATAAAGTTTCCAGACGTTTTTCGTCTAATTGGAAAACTTTCCTGAAACAATGCCTTAATTAGTCCTCTTGCATTTATTTCCTACAGATATTACTGCTTTGGTCGGGACTTTGTTGGTTCTCTTTTTGCCGGAAAAATGGGCACCATTTACGATTGAAGTTAATAAAGCTTTGAACTCACAAACAACGAATTAATAAAAGGTTTGCTTTGATGTCTCATAGTTGTCATGAACATTTTCCTTTCGCACGGAACTTTGACCAAATTATCTTTCGTTCTCTATTACCATATTCGTTGATTGCGGACCTCTGTCGGACGTGTCAACTCGAATATTATTCACATAATTGAATCTCATCGTTGGAGTGTTCCGTAGCGTGGATCCTCTGAATTTCAACAGACCGGCTCCATCTATCATACAAACGTGAATAATTGAATTTCCACGGTAAACTCTCGAGACCCGATTCCCAGTGACCTGCTGAAATTATCTATTTACTCAAACACCTGGACAGAGATATTGTTGACTTACATTTTTAAAGCTTATTTTAAATGTAACTGGAGTTGGTCCTATCTTGACTCTTTGCATATTCAACGAGTGTGAATAAGCGATTCTTGAACTAAACTTTTAAGATAGTTCATTCCTAGTTGCTGTGTGCAATTGAAATCACAAAGAGAAAAAGAAAACTAATGGAAACGTCTTTGGAAAGAGGTCAATTAATTAATAAATATAATTGTGTATAAATGAAGGTATGTGGTTGCTGCTGTACGATTAACTTGATATTACGAAACTCTTTAGTACTTAGCTCAGTAAACAGGTACTGTATTCGGTTACTGCGGTCGGCAAGCGAACAATATGCACTCACCGCAGTATCAAAATCTGTTCATATTATGTAAATCCATTGGAAGAGACACACACAGTTTTCGATTATTATTCATGCTTTTCATCCAATATGATACTTCTGTTACTCGAAACTTTTGAAATGTGATCGGTCTTTCTGGCGTCCTTGGTTCTTTCCCTTTTTTCTTTCACTTGTATTATTGTTTCACCATTTATTAAATATGGTTTTCTACACAAGATTTATTCTTTATTTTTATCTGAGCTTCATATTATGTACCTATATAGCTTTATACGATACGACCTGACACTGACCTGCAAATTGCAAAAAATGTAAGAAAATTTGAATTTCGCGGGCCACACGCTACCTTAAGGCCGCTCTCGAAAAAAGCTGCAGTTGAAGCTTTTCGTCGGCACTTACCTATAATAGAAATTACATCAGAAAAAAATATTTAGTAATGTACATGTCATAATAATATAATATAATCTAGTTTAGCCATAATTTTTCTACGCATCACATAATAAGATAAAATACCTCCAAATCACTCCAAATCGTTATGATGAAACCATTTTACTCCTTCATTTTTTTATCAAAAGACTAAAAAAAAATCTACTGCTTTGCAATACAAAGGAAAATGATTTGGTTTTGTTGCTTTTTAGGGTTCCGTACCCGAAGGGTCCAAACGGAGCCTTTCTGCTGTCAATCACGTGTCCGTCTGTCCGTCGTCTTTCACACAGGTTTTACAGCCAAACGGTTAGAGCTACAGTCTTCAAATTTTCACAGTATCTTGTTGACCCAAAGCCATACAAGTCAAAAATACATTTGGTACGGAACCCTAAATGTGCGAAGTCCGACACGCACTTGGCCTTTTTTTAAAATAATGTATATATTTTATTTAAATAATTTAAAAATGCGTCTAATTTGGGACAGCGCTCCTTGATAGACGAGTCCTATTTACTGGGTGGACTTACGACGCGTTGCGTGAGCTCTGCACAGAACACGCAAGCCAACCACTCAAGGCCGTTGGCATTAGGTTGCGCTTTAAAAGGCCGATGATGATGATAGCTTTATGTTTTGTATTTTTAATATTTATTTTTTCTTATGAGCACTTTGTAGATCTGGCTACTCTTTATTTCTCAGCTTCGTTTGTAGGCCTAGTAGTTCCTTCTCAAAAATAAGCATAATAATGGAGCATATGGCACCAAAGCATGTCGAGCACCAACTCCGTGTCCTGAGTCCTGACCGTACGCTATTGGATTACGTATTAAGAAAACAAAGCGATGTAATTTCAGTTGTGACCGCAACATTTACGACCTGTTGCGCTCCCCTAATAAAACACTAATTTAGTGCTTACCTGTCTTTGTCGACAGCTCTACGGAAATCCTTTACAATTGTACTGCTCATTGTGTAATCTTTACATTATGGGGAATTGCGTAACGAACGGGCTGCCCGAATGTCAACCTTACTTACTGCTACCACAAACTTATCTGTTCAGGAAATGGATGTCACCTGGGTGTCACCTGCTTTCTAAAGAAAGATTGTTAAATCAAAATGGATACTATTTCTAAGAATGCCCATTTTACTAATAAATTCGTTAGTACTAGGTATAGGAACAGCTAAGAGTGACTGCCACAAAGTGACATACGAATAACAGGACGCATCCAATTTACCAGCTTGGATTTGCTAAAGCCCTAGGCACAGGCGAATGATGAACTGATTGACAGAAGTTTCAACGGCACGGGTGGACTGACACTTCATTTACTCCGTGTAGACTAGTTCTAACGTCTCCTTGTATTTTCAAGGAGTATAGAGTATTTTGACATACCTATACTACATATTATATCTTATGTAATAATCCATAAATATAATTGTCAGGCTTTAAAAACATCATCCAGTTGACAAAGATGTCGTTCAGGCATTACCATCCGTAGATCTGCGTCTTGTGTGCGTGTCTCTGGCCTAAATTTTCCAAGTTGTTAATGAAAAAGCTCCGTCGCCCCGGCTCGCCGTGTAATTTCACTTCAAAGCTGCCTCCGAGGCCCGTTTGTTGTTTTCTGTAATCACAAGCACAGAATATATTATACGTTAGACGCCCTTCTCTTGATGCGTTGCTGCGTTGCCATATTACATTTCCGTGATTATCGATCTGTCTCCGTGCTAATTACCCTTCCGAGTGATAGTTTTTACGATATTCATTGTCCCCTAGTATTTATTTGTCGTCTGAAAGGTAAATTAAATCCTACATTTTACCTTTATAGTTAATTGATTCCAAGTATCGTTTCATTGGCATTCTCACATAGGACAATTATTTGGGTGGTCGCTTATGATCGCGTGTTGTGAAAATGGAGATTCCGATGTCGAAGTCGTCGTTGTGATTCAAGTTTTCGATACAGTTTTTGAGACCACCAAATGTTTTGAAGGGGAAAATGTGTTCCGTAATTAATTTCACATTGTACTGCTAAAATTATTGCTCATTCTGGGTTTAATTTCTCCCCCGGTATCTTGTTCAATATAATTACGTTGCTCTTTCTTACAATTCGCGGTAGTACTTATTTAGTCGCTTTAAAATTTGTCTGTGAAGACTTGGTTTATTCCAGTACAGTTTTGTAATAAGTTTATTTAAATTTATGAATAGCTGTTCTCGTTTCGTGTATAAAATATGAAAAAGAAGTCTTTTCTAATTGGAGAATTCCATATTTATAATAGCTTGCTCATAAAATTATTCAACATTATTCTGTATTTACTTAATTTGCCTTTTGGGTAACATGGCAACATCAAAAGGACTCAGTTTTTAACGTGGATTTTACCGCACGGCTTTGAAATAAAAGTAAATCCATAACGACATCAGATACGTTTTTTTTATGCAAAGGTTCGAGTTTTTTCGTTTGTCAGTGATTGATGACATTCCAAAACGACTACGGTCCTAAAATAGTGTGGACCGAATAGCCTCGTGGCAAAAAAAAACTGACCAAACCTTTGAAAACATTGTACAAGTGAACGAAGAAATACTTTACAGAAGTCTTATTGTTACTCTGTCTTTTGTATAAACCCTCATTCATAAAAGCGAAGCATGTGTACTAAATAATTTCCTTTCATCACTCTTTGCGGCTTTTGTGACTCATCCATGTTTTGCTTGTTTTATATATAATACATTACGCTAAAATCTCAAAACCAACTCGTACACACATGCATATATTATCCTACCTAATTAAGTTCCCTGAAATTTTTAAAGAGTAATGAGTCGGTTCCATAATTACTTTTCAAATGAACTAGATCATTAAGAAATACGGTAAACTGGTAATGAGGACTGTGTTGATGGTGAAGCAGCTGGGTAGGATGACTAAGGCTGAATGTTTGTTTAAGAATATTTCAGATAAAATAGTCGCGGTGGAATTATCTGTGATGATAAGGTGTGCTCAGCTGATGTGTGTTCGGTGCGATGGGCGGGTTCAAACTGACAGCGCGGTTTCCCGACTCTCCGTGCGTGCAGTAGTTCAGTAGTTCTACTGAGTTCCCCAGTCAGTTGTCTCGCGCCGTTGATGTCGGTCGACGCCCCGGCTCTAATATTTTCATCTTGCATGTAACTCGGTATGGTTGAATAAAAGTGTTAAAAACAGTGTATTCTTCTCAAATAGTTGATTTTGTGTGAACCTCGCTGTGATAAGTGAACGCAAGCTGTAATATTTCGACGCACCGTATTTTTTTTTTCTACGTTTGGAACTAAGTTGGACACCGGTTCAAGGTAAAACTTTCAGGTTACCCACAATACACTAGAATAGATACCTACGGCTGCAATTTTATCTTATCTTTCATTGAAAATATTGTGCAAACGTGTTATTCAGAACAGATTTACTAACGTTCATTAAGATAATTTTATTGGCTTGAATTTAATCGAAAAAGTTCTTGAAACTGTTATTACGCTTTTAATTTTGGCTTAATTGAACGTTTTTTCAATCACACGCCACATTATTAGCGCTACAGTATTTATTGCCGTCATAAACATTTTAAAAGGGGTTGAAATATGTGGAGGGCTATTGATTCGCAACCCTAATAAAATTCGCGTATAGAGAGCGGCCCTATTTCATATATTGAGAGGGAACGCGCATTCACCTCGGGTTCACTTTGGATTAAGATCAGTCAATTCAAAGCGTGCCATTTATAAAATGGGTATGTTCAAAATTTCCCTTGCGAACATTTAATATCCCACGTCCGTTGTACATCTTTGAGTATTTTAGAAAATCAGTTCTGTAAACATTGAATGAGAACAATACTTATTGCAATATGTATACGGAATTACAATATACTTACTTACAGAAGGAATATCGGTAGACAACAAGCTATTAGTGTACAACACAATTCTAACGCCAATTTGGACTTACGGCATCCAACTTTGGGGAACTGCTTGTGTCTCCAACATTAACATACTTCAAAGGTTTCAAAATGTTATCCTTAAAAACATCTCAAATGCAACGTGGTTCATAAGAAACTGTGAAGTTCATGAATATCTCAAGCAAAACACAGTGCACCAGGAGGCGAAAATCTGGGCAGAACGATACAGAGCACGCCTAGAGTATCACCCAAATCCCTTGGCGAAAGCGCTTACAAAACCAGACCATAAAAGGCGGCTGAAAAGGTTGGCTGTGATGGACCTTGCAGAGTAGGGCATGATGATGTCATTTAAATAAAGAGAGAATCTCGGTGTAAAAACCACTCTGCACTTATCCTGGAACAATTCTGCTCATAGTCCAAGGACTGATTTCAGAAAAAAAGAAGAAAAAAAAAACAGAAGGAATATACAGGAAAGGAAAGGTGTGGTCATATTTTAAGAACCGGTTCTGCCCATGGAAATGTACAACATAATTTAAGAAAAAATAGAAAATTCCCAAAAAAAAATTGTACTTTCCATACAAAGTTATCATCACCTGATCAATAATTGTATGGGAGGTAAAAAAAAGTTTTGAGAAGTTCCTCAGGTTTTCTTGAAGAAAGTTGTTACAGTTGTTGTAGATGCAGTTCTTAAACATGATCACACCTTTCCGTTAAACGTGGAGTAAGAAAAGGGATACGACTCGTCTTTTCCTTTTTCCTGACTGTATTTATGATACGCATGGCAGCATTATATCTCAGTTTATGCATGATTATGTCACATTAGACACATAACTTACTTCTCGCATATGAAACTAATATCATTATGCAGAGCGTGACTCAACCACAATATTTATACTATGGGTTAACGTATGCTGTAGTTTACTGGCCTCTAGGAGTCCATCCGGCGGCGTTGGCTAGATTTCTTGGTAGTTAGAAACTGTTCGTTGCTATGACAACCGGCTGCAGAGTAGGCACGCAACTCCGTCACGCACAGCCGACTTGAACAGCCACAATTCCTGTTACACACCGTCAAATCTTTATTATGTCGTATCTGAAATTCTGCGTCAGATTTCCAGCGAAAATGCTTGTTCAGCACTAGCTGGCTTCCATGCTACATCAGCTTATACAGCCGAGGTTTATCTACGTGAATTTCTAAAGTAATCTCTATGTTAATCCGGGTTAATACTACCAAATTTTCAGGAAAATCTGCTTAGCGGCAACTTCCTGCGGCGGATTAACGAACAAGCAAGACTAGAACGTGGCATCAGCCTCCACAATCCTCTAGCGGTTGTGTAACTGTTATGATTACTTGGTTTTAGTATTCAACTAGCATCTGGCAGTGGCTTCGCCCGCTTGGAGTATGAACTTCCGCCACTATGAATTATATTTTTTCATCCTGATCCGTTCAGCCGTTCTAGCGTGATTGGAGTAACAAACATCCATCCATCCAAACTTTCGCATTTATAATATTAGTAGGAAGTAGTGTAGGAAAAGAATTATACGAGTACTGTAAGGGCTTCGTCTGCTACAATCCACTGCCTACACCGAAGGAATCTCAAGGTGAAAGCGCACAGGGTAGCCTTAGAAATTTAAAATTGATGCCAAATGTCATGATTTCATGAAATTCTTACATTTGCCATCAATCCTAACTGAGAGAGATGTATTGATGATTTTAGTTATTATAATTCTATATAAAATAATCAAATTTCGACCAAGATACAACCTGACACTGACCTGCAAATTGCAAAAACGTAAGAAAATTTGAATTTCGCGTGCTACCCTGGCGCTTTCAAAATTTGCCGGTGACAAGACCCATTCGACTGAAGCTTCAAACACTTCCTCAACTTCATTATCATTGTAATCAACCAGTAATCGGATCCCAATCAGTCCGTGTTTACTGAAATGCACTGTATTCAATCCATTCCAATTACATTAGGGTATTTCGGAGGTTCCAACCCCCAATCCCCATTTCAATTTTACAGTCTCATAACAATTACGTGATGAAACATTTTCACCCTTGCCTCTGCCACTTAATAACTTGTTTAATATTCCACCGTGTTTTGTTTATAGTGTTGTGTCAAAATCCGGGATATTCAGTATTTATCGGATTTATAATGTGTCGACTTTTTAATCAGTCGTTTGAATATTTTATTATGATTAATTTTTTGAAAAAGCGATTAGTAGATAGTGATACTTTGTGATGTGTGAAGTTGATTTAATGTTAAGAGTGTTATGACTCATCTGTAAGGAAGAAACTATTAATCATAGTCAAAAAACCAGTTATCTATAATTTATTAACATTCTTCTATGACACTGTAGCAATTACATTATTTTAATTTATTATCGAGTTCCTCTTCTTTTGCTGCCGTAAATGAACGTTCCGGACGGTTAATTTTAAGCGTCGTCGCCACACTTTGTTTCTGAATTTAAGATCAACCGTGACAGCTGTTATTAACCAGTCATTACAGTTAGCAAAAAGATCGATAAATTATTTTCGTCACTCGTTTCACTTATCGATTAGTTGCATGCATTCCTCTCACTAGTGAAAATAATACCTACCTACGGGCTCGATACCGGTTTAAGGATGATTCACGTTAAGGATGATTCACGTTACACCGTGCCGCCACCGGGCCGTGCCCCGTCCGTGGCACGGCCGGGGCACGGTCAAAGATTGTTGCATACATTTTGTATGAAGTGATTCATGCTAGACCGGGCCGCGGCCGTGCCCCGGCCGGGGCACGGCCGAGGCACGGACGGGGCACGGCCAGGGCTCGGCCCGGTGGCGACACGGTGTAACATGAACGTGTGCACCGGGCTCGGACGTGCCACGGCCGTGCCCCGGCCGGGAAACAATTGCCGGTCAAACAATTGCACGGTCAAATATCTATAGTATACTTTTTGTATGAACTGATCCATACTTGGCCGTGCCCCGTACGTGCCCCGGCCGTGCCTCGGCCGTGCCCCGGACGAGCCCCGGCCGGGGCTCGGTGGCGGCACGGTGACAGCCCGGTGTAGCATGAATGACTAGCCCGGTGGACGTGCCCCGGCCGGGGCACGGCCGAGCCTCGGTGGCCGCACGGTGTAACGTGAATCATCCTTTACACCGTGCGGCCACCGAGCCTCGGCCGTGCCCCGGCCGGGGCACGTCCGAGGCACGTCCACCGGGCTAGTCATTCATGCTACACCGGGCTGTCACCGTGCCGCCACCGGGCCCCGTACGGGGCACGGCCGAGGCACGGCCGGGGCACGTCCGGGGCACGGCCGAGCATGGATCAGTTCATACAAAAAGTATACTATAGATATTTGACCGTGCAATTGTTTGACCGGCAATTGTTTCCCGGCCGGGGCACGTCCGAGCCCGGTGCACACGTTCATGTTACACCGTGTCGCCACCGGGCCGAGCCCTGGCCGTGCCCCGTCCGTGCCTCGTCCGTGCCCCGGCCGGGGCACGGCCGCGGCCCGGTCTAGCATGAATCACTTCATACAAAATGTAATCAACAATCTTTGACCGTGCCCCGGCCGTGCCACGTCCGTGGCACGGCCCGGTGTAACGTGAATCATCCTTTATCCGTTTTAAAATATAAATACAACTTTGAGAGTTTTGAAAATGGAATGAGATTTAGCGAACCTTTTGTCATGAAGCAACAAACCGTGTTATCCAATTTCTACAATCCTCCCCCGTTGCTTTAGCCAGGGGCGGCTTGCGAGTTGCCGAGTTACAAACACTCGATGAAAGGAAACTGATCAAATAACGATAATTTACCAAATTATATTATTTGCTTACGTGATGTATTTTTATCTCATTACTGATGTGCATTCCCGTTATAAAGCTTAATGACTAAATGACTAAATGAGTATTTTAAATGAAGACGTCTTATCACATTTTATTCTTAGCACTTTTCGTAATCCAAAAACAAATCAATCTGCCTAGCCTTTTCTCAACTATGGGGTCAGCTTCCAGTCTAACCGGATGCAGCTGAATACCAGTATTTTACATGGAGCGACTGTCTATCTGAACTCCACAACCCAACTTACTGGGTGACTGGAGGTCAGACTTTCGGGCTTCTGATGACCCGTAACGACTGTCAAAGATCCACGATTGACAGCCGGGACCAACGGCTGAGGAGTCTCAGTATGTAAAGATGGTCACCCATCCATGGACCAACCCCGGCAAGCGTAGTTTAACCTGATGGATCGACCCGTGCAGCTGTTATTACTTTAGCCACGAGCTCATCATCAATCCAAAAGCAAATAAAGGAAAAAAAGTATTTTCCCAAAAAAAACTCCGTCACCCAATTCGGGACGATCATTCTGCTGTCGCATGAAATCTGACAGTTTTGACCCCACACCGCTCGAGTATGTTTTTTCTGCCAACGTCACGTCAAGTCAATCAGTTTGGGCATGAAATCGATAGCTACCACTGAGATCACGAAGTGCGAAGGCAAAAGATAGAATGTAACATCGTACGCACCTCGCATCTCTGTATCGATTGTAACCGGCACATCCTACTTTATTTCTGAGCAGGTGGCCTTGTTTATTTATTCATGGTCTAAACTCTAAACACGGTGTAAAGGATTCCTTGATTTCTTCGGATTCTGTTTATCGACAATGATTTAAACGGTTATCGGTAGCCCGTCTGACGTCCGTCATAGATTAATAGTTGTTTTACGCCATTACGTGGAATGAAGAGTCACACAATGTAGTATAATTGTTATGCATACGTTACACTTATTTGAAGATAGTTGACGAATATCTGAGTAACGTGTAACAGTTTTAATGTGTAAACAAAAACAATAGCGTAATCTGCGTGCATTTCTAGTAATGGTTGCTAATTAACTGTAATCAAAGGTCCAATCGCTATTTTAACACGCGTGACGATAAAAACGAATTATTATTTGTCCTTTCATCAGCTATATTTTATCAATTCGCGCGAATTAACCCGTTCGTTTGGCTGTAGCACTTATCAAAAACATTTCTATCTGCGTCAGCAAGCAGCGTCCGTAACGAGGTATTCCTCGTAGCGCTCCCGTTTTGAAACGCTCCCATCTAAGCGCTCCCGTTTTGTTCCTCCAAGCGCTCCCAAAAAGAGCGCTTCGAGGAACGATTAAAAATATTAAAACTTATTTCCTCGAAGCGCTCCCATGATTAACTTTCGGATAGAGATGGGACTATACTAACTGAAATTATCGATAATAAGTAGAACACATTGTTATAATATACAACTAGCGGCCCGTCCCGGCTTCGCACGGGTTTGGTAATTATTTTTTTTTTTGTTTTATTGTAAATCCTTTAGTCCACCAAATAGATGAATATAATCTACCGACATATGTACCTATTCATATTTTTTATTGTTTAGAAAGCTTATGATTTCTCTCCATGTTTCCCATTACTACCCCCTTCCCCGCACACCTCAATGTTTTTTTTCGGAAGTTTTTCGTAGAAATAAGGCAATGAGGTATCTATCGTTTACGTCAATGGTAGAAATGACTTTCCTTGTCCTAGGCGGGGCGAGAGAGTGTCAGACTCTTACTGACTAAAACCACCTACTGACTAAAATCACGTGCTCTGAGCCGGGATCCAGTAACGTATTGCGCTCAACGGTGATGCTACCTATGCTATTGATAAAATGGTTAAAACAATTTTATAATTATTTTTTGCCAAAAATAGCGATACTAACTTCTTACTAAGAGTTAAAGATGCGGCGCGCGCGGCGTGTGAGTCCTGCACACACACATACAAACCGTAACCCCGCCTCCCCATTGTATCCTAGAGAGTCGCGTTTAACGAATTCACACGAACCCAGCCGAGCATTGCCCGAACTTGTGTTTACGTAAAATTGCGTTTTGTTGTTATCGCAAGTTGCGCGAATGTGTCACGGAAGCAAGTTTATTTACTAATAAAGTTTGTGAAATAATTGTGTGAGCATGGAACCAATTGCTGGACCAAGTACTGGAAACGTGCTAATTAAATACGTCCAAAGTAAAAAAGGAAAGAAAGTGTTGTTATGTGATAATTATATATACAGACCTATAAAAGTTAATAAGAATGGGAACAGTGTGTGGCGGTGTACAATAAAGACGTGTGGTGCCTTCCTAACTCTTAATAAATATGAAGATATTTTAAAAAAGAACGAACATTCTTATCGGCGTAATGAGGCATCACAATTTGTGCGAGAAGTAGTGGAGGATATTCACCAAGAAGCCATGTCCACCTTAGACCCTCTCCCTGAGGTTTATAAACTGATAGGCTCGCGTTTGACCATAATCACACCTGATGTTAAGCGATGATATGGCCTACGATGGAGCACGCTTGCCTAGAAGCAATCTATTCACTCTAGACTTGAAGACTCCTAGGTTGTAGCTATCAGGAAACACAGACTCCGGCAGGGAATTCCACTCCTTAGCTGTACGCATAATGAATGTGTTCCCAAAACGCTTTGTACGTATGGGTGGGATGTCGACCATGTAACGGTGGCGCAACGCCGTACGTCTTGTGGTCCGATGATGGAACGGACTTGGCGAGATCAAATTGTGCAACTCCAATGAACACTTATTAATTAGTCAGTAATAATTAAGATTATGAAACGATCTGTGATTTTTAATTTTAAAGATTTTTATAATATACATACTTATACTACTCTTAGTATTAATGTTGTTTTATTGTGATTGTAACTTGGAATTTGTTTTTATATCCTATTTGTAATGGATAATGTTACTTTGCCAAATCGCCTGAAAGTTTGTCATAATATAGCCTGTATGGATACAAGTTAACAACTTTTTGTTTCTCTCAAAAATACCCAGTAGTTTTTATTTTATTAGCATTTAAAGTTTCGAAAAATATTCAGTCGCGCTGGCAGACTCGCTAATGCGTATGACGTCACAGTACCGTGGCGTGGAGCTAGTCGCCAGGGCTTATTCCCGTTCGTCCACACCCCGTCGCCAGTGGTACACACAAAGTACTAATGTAATTATTATGTAGGTCTACTGCAATGTGATTATTATACGTATATAATTTATATTAAGTATATAGACTATGCGTTTTATTTATAACATCCTCTTTGAATTCCTACACAATAACATTGGTCCTTGTATACACATAAGAGTGCCGAAAGCAAAAAGATATTATTCTCTCAATTTCGTAATTTGGTTAAGCAACTTCGATGTCGATGATGCACACATGAGTTTTTAAAAATTATCGATATAATTCATTACTTCATGCTTTTCCCTATTTTTAAACGTGGGAGCGCTTCGAGGAAATAAATTTTAATATTTTTTAATCGTTCCTCGAAGCGCTCCTTTTGGGAGCGCTTGGAGGAACAAAACGGGAGCGCTTAGATGGGAGCGTTTCAAAACGGGAGCGCTACGAGGAATACCTCCCGTAACAACGGTTTAATTGAGCCGTGTTTATTATTTTAATTGGTTGTTTCGTTAGCCACTACAATGCTGACTTTTAACAAAGGAAAATTATCGCAGTCTGCAAAATTTTAAAAGAACAAAAATGAAATCTCTTTACACATTTCTAGAGTTCAAAACTGTCTTAGCGGGGTTTTATGAAGAGTTTTAATGAATAAGGTTGTCTCGTCTACAGTCTCCATGTTATCCTCTGGGCAATTTAGTTAGCGCATTACAGCGCTGTGTGTGGCGCCAACATACTAATTACGCAGCCGAGGAATTCTCGGCTTATACCTAAACAACTTGTTCGCTGGGATTGAACTGTCTTGCTCTAGAGCCAGCTTATTTATACAAGTATTTACCTTCAAGGGCCAATGAGCTTACGTTTAAAGTCTGTTAGAAAATTCAGGTCTTTGTTAAACAAACTTTCAGCCGACCTTTTACGTCCCTTTTGTATCCCCTGACGATTGTAGACCCAGTAATCCTACAATGGATGTGCAAAAATTCACGTACAGACCAAATAGATCCTACTCGTAATTGGCGCAAAAATCAAAATCAAAAGTAATTTATTCAAACTAGGCTTCTTTTTTTTTTTGGAGCGTGGGAAATCATCCAATGACTTCTCCCGCTTTGGGTGGAGCGGGAGAGCGTGTCAGACGTTTACTGACTAAAACCCACCCTTGGTCCTTCAGTTGCTTTTGTAACTCTATTTCGAATTTATCCGCGACCCCACGCAGATTCAAGCTAGGCTGAGAGCCAAACATTTTTGAACGGTTAAGTTTTACATAAAGACAATCCCCCAAAAACGAACGCCCGTCACCACTTCCTAGTGTTTTAGCTGTGAAGAAGTGGCGCAACAAACGCCCCAGCAACACATCTGTCTGTTTAGTTGGAAAAACTCGCTGCTCTAGCACCCGAGAACTAGAGTTGTTCCCCCACGTTGATGACAGGGGCGTATAAGTCAGTCACCTCACATTATGCTGATAACTTCAAAGAAGAAGTCGTTACTTGTTATCAAGGGACATTAATACCTTGTTAATAATGTATGGCCATTCGTTTGTCTATTTTCATCGTTAGATCACGCATGTCTGATGGTACAACTTTTTACATCAGTAAGTAGTAATGAACTGGCTAACCAACTAAGTTAATCAATGATTAAATCGGTGCGTGTTGGCTGGTTTTAAACGAGAACATTGATTTTATTGTGCTCTACAATTAGCTATTAAGATTAATTAATGGGGTATTAATTCAATTGTTTGGTGTCAATTTGATTGGCTGGAGGATCTCGTGGCTATCAGGTTAAGCTACGCTTGCCGGGGTTGGTCCATGGAACGGTGACCATCTTTACATACCGAGACTCCTCCGTGTCTCGGAAAGCACGTTAAGCCGTTGGTCCCGGCTGTCAATCGTGGATCTTTGTCAGTCGTTACGCTTACAGGTCGTCAGAAGCCCGAAAGTCTGACAACCAGTCTTACCAAGGGGTATCGTATTACCCAGTTTGTGGAGGTCAGATAGGCAGTCGCTCCATGTAAAATACTGGTATTCAGCTGCATCCGGTTAGACTGGAAGCCGACCCCAAGATAGTTGGTCAAAAAGGCTAGGCAGATGATGATGATGATGCTTGGTGTCAATTTAATTGATTGTTTTCCTGTCAAATGATTGACAGTTGCAGAAACACAGACAAATAGGCTAATTTCCTATAAAAAAAATCTGATTAGTCCGTCAGTTAGATTACCAAAAAATATTGGACACGTATTTTTACTTTTGTCACGTAAACCAAAAATGAGGACGATACAGTGCGTTGAAATTTCGCGTGTCGTCACACCTTGATACACATTGGCACGGATTCTCTTGTTCAATATCTAAACTAAAATTAGAGAATTGCTATCTTTTACTAAAGGACAGTGCGAGAAAAGGACGGCTATAGTTATACACTAAGTTAGAGATTTCAAACTAGTTTACGCCTTACGCTTCGCCGTGTTTTTAGTCGACATGTTTTTACGTGTACCCTTAATTTGTATGGAAATATTAGTTCAAACTAAATTTTACAGCTCTAATTTACGTCCGTCTCTTTCTTGTTTTATTAGAGAGAAAAAGATAGCAATAGCCTAAATTAAGTTTAGTTTGTGCATAACAGAATCAACACCATTGTATTGTTTAGTGACGTAAAAACGGCTCGTTAGACTCTGAACTTTGATGCGTTTTATCTTAGTCATTTATAATTGGTTTGGAATTTGGATAAGAGGGAGCAGGAGCTGCGATTCTCCATACAAATGTATTCCCCTTTTTTCTTCCTGAATAATGGCTCTAGAGCAATAATTATAATTTTTTTTTTTCATAAAGTGACACGTCCCTGTCATTTCCTTTTTTTCAGCAACTAATAAGTCAAGAACATATGACCCTCAAAAAATGACAAAAAATGGCCCTATTTTTACCGCCGGTCTTAGAGGACTACCAGATAAATTAGAAAAGTTTTAACAAAACCAATAGGGACCAAGAAATGTCTTTCTTAAAAATTTGGTGCCAAAAATAATTAATCGGCTCAGTTTTCGAGGAGAAGAAAGGGGAATCTATAGAGCCCTTTTTGATGTTGTGCAAAAAGAGTACCAAGCCATTTTTAAGTCTAAAACTATAGACGTTACGGGTACCTCCATTGGCTTCAACCAATGGGCCACTGCTGGTATATATAAAAGTAGAGCGAGACTATACGAGTTATACGGTTTAAAAAGATATAGGTTCGATACTCCTTTTCTAGAGTATGTTAAAAAATATTCTAAATTGTTTAAGAAGATTTGTGTTGCTGCTAAATCAAAATTCTTAAGCGAGACAATTAAAAATTCTGATAATAAAATAAAAGCCACTTGGAAAATAATGAAACGGGAAAGTCGGTTAAAAAAGTAAATCAGCTAGAGATTCTATTCGAAAACAAATTAGTTAGTAAACCAGCTGACGTAGCTCAGGCATTTAATGAGTTTTTTGCCCACATACCTATAACTACAACTCGCTTCTTAAATTCATCCCCGTCTAAAGCTGAAAGTCTTTTGAACGGTAGTGTACCTAAGTGCAATCAATCATTTAGTTTTGAGCATGTAACACCACTTGACGTAGTTAACGTTTTTAACTCTCTAAAATCAAAAAACACAGGTGATTACTGGGGCATCTCAATTAAACTTTTGAGTGATATAATAGGCATCGTAGCGCCTTATCTTGCTGTAACTTTTAATAAATGCGTGGACTCAGGAACTTTTCCTGATCTCATGAAGCGTAGTAAAGTCATACCTCTATTTAAATCAGGCAATAAAAATGATATAGGCAACTTCAGGCCTATTTCCATCCTGCCTGCATTTAGCAAAATTTTTGAAAAGTTAATACTGAAGCAGTTGCTAACATATTTTAATGTAAATAGCCTCCTTCATAATGATCAATATGGCTTTACAAAAGGTCGATCGACTACAGATGCGGGTGTTGCTCTCCTAAAACACATATTCAACGCATGGGAGAACTCGCAAAATGCTATCGGAGTTTTCTGTGACCTCTCCAAAGCTTTTGATTGCGTACACCATGACACGCTTTTGCGTAAGCTGCGTCATTATGGTCTCCAAAACGAAGCTCTAAATGTAATTGATTCATATTTATGTAATAGGTTCCAATGTGTAGATATCAATGGTGTTAAGCCTTCCGGGCTACCAGTTCATTTAGGTGTGCCTCAAGGCTCGATATTGGGACCATTCTTGTTTTTGGTGTATATTAATGATTTACCATATTTTTTAAAGGGTATCTGTGACGTAGTACTGTTTGCAGATGATACCTCTCTTATCTTTAAAGTAGATAGGAATAGAAATGATTTTGATAACGTAGATAGCGCTCTCTCAATGGTTACGGATTGGTTTACGACAAATAACTTGGTTCTTAATGCTAAGAAAACTAAATGTATAAAGTTTGCCTTACCTAATGTTATAAATCTAGGACCTAATGTCATCTTAAATAAAGAAGTGCTTGAAACTGTGGACTCGGCAGTTTTTTTGGGTATAACTGTTGATTCCAAACTTCAATGGGGCGCACATATATCAGGCCTATCAGGAAGGCTCAGCTCTGCCGCCTACGCCGTCAGAAAAGTTAGACAATATACTGACGTTGACACAGCACGGTTAGTCTATTTTAGTTATTTCCATAGTGTTATGTCTTATGGTATTCTTTTGTGGGGTAAAGCTGCGGACATACAAAATATATTTGTTTTACAAAAACGTGCTGTACGAGCAATCTATAGGTTAAGGTCAAGAGTTTCTTTACGAGCAATTTTCAAAGAGATTGGAATTCTCACGGTGGCATCTCAATTCATTTTTGCAAACATATTATACATTAGACAAAATATACATTTGTACAAAAAGACCAGTGATATCCACAATTTTAACACCAGAAATAAGTATAAACTTCATGTTCCTTCCCACCGTGTTCGTAGGGTTCATGGTTCGTTTGAGGGTCTCGGTATCGAATTTTACAATAAGCTACCCCGTTCTTTTCTTGACTTGCCTTTTAATGCATTTAAAACTAAAATTAAATCTAGTCTCTGTTCGAAAGCATACTATTCCATTAACGACTACTTAGAAGATAATAATAGTTGGTCGCTGTGTTGAACGCAAGACAATGTTACACTTGATGTTCTTTCTCCATATTTAGCTTATGGTTATAACAGATTATATGAGTTCATATAATAATTGTCTACCAAATTTAGTGTGATGGCCCTAGTTCATCACTTGTGGCTTCGAATCACAGCCCTTTGATAGTTTCAATCTTTGTTCTTGTAAGCAGGCACACCAGTTATGTATGGAGGCTTCTTTAATTTGGTTTAGTGTTTATGCTTGAGTTGGTTTTTAATGGCATGATTGAGTGTGCTAGCTGGCAAGTGGCGGATTATTTTATTTAATTTTATGATTATATTTTAGACGGCATATATTTATTTTTCTGTTTTACATAATGTTAAGATTGTTGCTTAGAATTATATAGATTCAAGTTCTTAAAACTTAACAGACAGATGTGTTGCTGGGGAGTTTGTTGGCCACTTCTTCTTCACAGCTAAAACACTAGGAAGTGGTGACGGGCGGGCGTTTTTTGGGGGACTGTCTTTATGTAGAACTTTGACGTTCAAAAAGTGCTGGTTCTCAGTCTAGTTTGAATAAATGACTTTTTATTTTGATTTTGATTTTGGAATACGAAAAAAATTTTTTGTGATAAAATCGGTCTGAGTTGCAGCTGTCCCTATCGCACTCTACAGGGGCAGGCTTGAGGGAGCACGATGGCAATAGTTTCTTCAAATACCTATTTTGTAAATTCCTCGCAGGCCCTGTTCCCTCTTAAGCGAAAAATACGTGTCCAGTATTTTTTGATAATCTAACTTACAGATTGAAATTATTATTTTTATACCCAGGAAACATCCCTTTTGTTAAGGGCTGATTTTTCAATACTCAGATAACGAACAAGAGACCAAACCTTTTGATAACTCAAAATTCCGGTTCTTTTAACAGACACAACAACGCTCTTTACAAAACCTCAGGCCAAAAAAAAACAAGCTCATTCTTGTAAGGGAAATTACAAGCATAATAATATTATAACATAATAGTACCTATATGAATACGGAGACAAATCTTAAGCTCCATGAAACAACATGTTAAATCGCCTGTTAATGAGGAAAAAATATTTAGAACGACGTATACGCCCAGTTTATTACGAATTCAATTTTTTTTTTCAGTCCCACAAATCCCGCACGTGTCGTCCCGCATTACTGATCCCACAAAAAATAATCGGGATTGGATTCCCTAATTTTGTATCAATGGCGGTCTGACAGCTTTTGTATAGAAAATATTAATGTATATATTTATTTATTCTTAAGATAAAAGTTATCTGACTTTAAAAAAAAAACGACCAAGTGCGAGTCGGACTCGCGCATGAAGGGTTAACGTACCATCTTACAAGATTATACGCGTCTACTTGTTGCCATTATTAAGATGAAGCAAAAATGCCAAAAAAAAAAAACATGTTTCTAGTAAGGCCCCCTTTAATTTAATTTTTTTTTAGCGGCAAAAGAAATACACATTCTGTGAAAATTTCTGTCTACCTATCATGGATCATCAGATATAGCCCGCTGACAGACAGACGGATGGACAGCGGAGGCTTAGCAATAGGGTCCCGTTGGTTACCCTTCGGGTACAGAACCCTAAAAACTACAAAGACAAAAAAAGACATTGAGAACCTCCTCCTTTTTTGAAGTCATTTAAAAAAAAGGTTAAGTGAATTATTTTTGGAAATATTATCTCCACACTGTCTGTTGTCAAAGTATGGTGGGTCAGCAAATAGTCGTTTTATGGAATTTAATTTACTTACACTACAGTTTGGGTCTCATTAAACAAATTGTTATACTTTGAGGTTCTTTAACCACACAATAGATACTTAATTATAAGTTCATAATTTCATATATAAAACTTGTTTGCTTGTGATTAAGACGAATGATGGCAGTAGATTAATAACTAGTCCGCCATATTGGTTATAGAATGACGGCACTTAGCTAACCATGCATCCAAACTAAACATGTATGCAAAATTTCAGCCCAATTGGAAACCGGGAAGTTTTTTTACATAGTTACAGGTGAAGCTAATAAAAGCATGGTAAAAATATAAAAGCGTTTAAAAACACTAAGTATCAAAATGAAAGACTTGTAGCAAAATGAAAGACTAAAACCAAGTATCAAAAAGAAAGACTTTTAAAACAAGTATCAAAATGAAAAACTTAAAAAACTCTAAGTATCAAAATAAAAGACTTTACAAACACTAAGTATCAAAATGAAAGACTTTAAAAACAAGTATCCAAATGAAAGACTTTAAAACCACATTCCAATACCCACATAACAACAATTAATTAAGTCAGCTAATTCACTGAAACATACAATGGAAAATAGCACGCACTAATCCTATTAACCCGAGTGAACTGGAAGAGCCATTATCTAATATAGGGCTGTAGTATGGCATTCGCTATGCACTTTAGTAATAGTCTTAGTAATGAGTGTTAATCGGCCGTTGCCGTGTCCATGTGGAATAATAGTGCACTGATCTATGTTATGTGAACTAGAGAACTAGATTCCGGTGTCAAGTCATGGAGTAACAGTTTGTCACCTAAAAGGGATGGTTCAGGATTCAGGAGTCATGTGTCTATTGATTGAAGAAAATTCCTGAAGCTGATTTAGTTTGAAGATAAATTGCTGAGCGTCGTGATGTTCCCGACTACATTTTTAGACGAATTCCCTCCAATTAAGACAAGCTCTGAATTCTAATAGTACGACGGAGATCTTAGAAACCTCCTAAGATCCTTAGGGCTGTAGAATAGCATTCGTTTTGCACTTTAGTACCTAATAGTCTTAGTAATGAGTGTTAATCAGCCGCTGTCGTGTTTAGTGGAGTAATAGTGCACCGATCTATGTTATGTGAACTAGGGAACTAAATTCCGGTGTCAAGTCATTGTGTAACAGTTTGTCATCTAAAAGGAATGATTCAGGAGTCATGTGTCTATTGGTTGAGGAAAATTCCTGAAGCTTATTTAGTTTGAAGATGATTTCCTCTTTCAGTCGTTTGCTCACTGCGTAGCGTCGTAAGGTGCCTGACTAAATTTTTTGACGAACTCCCTTCAATTGTGACAATCTCTGGCCTATGATAGTACGACGAAGATCTTAGGAACCGCCTGAGATCCTCATGGCTTTCGCTATGCAGTTTAGTAATAGTCTTAGTAATCGTGTCTAATGGAGTATTAGTGCACTGATCTATGTGATGTGAACTAGGGAACTAGATTCCTGTGTCAAGTTAAAAGGAATGGTTCAGGATTCATGTTTCTATTGGTTGAGGAAAATTTCTAAAGCTTATTTAGTTTGAAAATTATTTCCTTTTTCAGTCAGCTCACTGCTGAGCGTCATGATGTGTCCGACGATGATCTCTGGCCTCTAATAGAACTACAGAGAATTTAGGAACCTCCTGATAAGGTAACTCCATCTAGGTAACACCATTTGGGCCTGAACCTAAAGCTCAGTCTTTCTTTCTAACCGTAAGCTTAGAACTGTTGCATTATACCAGATATGAGAGAAAAATGTAGGTACGCTTTTAAAACAAGAGCCGAGTCGTAAAAGAAATCCTCAATAAGAATTATCACGAGGAACGGGAGCAATGAATATTTAATAAAAACTTTATCCCCTTGAACAAGAGAAAACAACATTTGTTATCTCGCCCTCGTTACTGCGAAGTTTCTCGTGTCTTACCGTTCCAACGTTATACAGACAGTTTCTCGTGTCGTAATCATTAGGTTCTCTGAATTGAAGGTTTGTGTTAGCCATACATGATTCGCAGCGCTGGCCCTAGAGCCCTTGATCAGGGTTGAGCAAGATTGTCTTTCGGCGCCTTTTGGTCGAAACTTTCACTTCACGTAAATTCTACTTCAACAATTGCTAAATTTCCAAAAAACAACTTTTATTGCAAATATAAACACTTAAGTATTGAGTTAAAATAAATTAGTTCTACTTGTTTTTCGCATTTGGCTTTTTGGCGCGCCTTCTCATCTGGCGCCACGAGCGACTGCTCCTCTCTTTCTAGCCCAGGAAAGGGTCCCAGCAAAGAACATGAATAAAACAAAACAACCTTTTAAAAGTTAGAGCTACGAAACCAGACCACGATCAAAGAGCAAAGGGATTAACTAAAATCATCTTATCGAATCAAGTTTACGTTTTAACAAAGCATGGCACGAAAGAGGTCGAAGTACCAGTAAAGCGCGGCCGGTCGGGTTAGTGCGGTGCGGTGCATATGACGAATCGCGAGTTGAGGCGAGTGCATGACAGTTCAGTCGGTTCAGTCACACCGATTAATTTGCCAGGAACCACCGGCGCGTATAGCCGCGCCCACAGACCGCCTGGCAAGAGGCTAGACAGGATTAGCTTAGCTCCACACTTTAGATACGGAGATGACAACGGCCTTGTAGCGTTCAACCGTAATCGAGTTTCTTTGATTGAAATAGCTACATTTATTGTAATGGAAGTCGCTACTACATTATGTTCGTGTGTTTACTTTAGTTTCATTTTGCATTTCGAATAGCATGTGACGTTTCAGTGTAAATAGAGCATGGCTTTTGTAAATAGTCATTCATTACCTATTTGAGGGTGAAACTCGATAACGCCTAAAGGCTCAAGTAACAGCCAGTCAATGTCAGTTTTTGCGGACGAGGCAACTCTGAAACAAGTCTTTGTCTCAATTTCACTACAACGCAGGGCTATTTCCCTCGCACTCAGTCTCATTCCGTCAATCAAGCCGACAATCAGCACGCACGTAATTTTACGCTGAGATCTTGTTACTTTAGCTAGTGTTCAGTGTACCTACATGCTCACGTCGACATTGACGAAAATCTCATATATCAAAGTTGTGTGAAGTTGCGCTATGCGAAATACACAGGCGGACGGACGTACTGATTCACAATATATTGTACATAAATTGTACGTTATCTGACAGCGAGATATATTCCGTGTCAATTTCCCTTTTACCTAAACGATAAGCGGGGATCGACCTCCTGGAATCCGACCTGACGAAGCAGTTATGTTTTTTGTTGTTTGCTCTAACTCACGTTACTCGTGAATCGAATAAGAAAATAAAGTGGGCGGTTACGCACACGTAGTAGTAATGCGGCGTTATTTACCGCATTCATTCTTAGCTACCGATACCCGTTTATCGCTATCGCTTATCCGTATCTTTACAATTTAACGCACACCTACGAGCACAAATATTTGTATGCGTCTTAAGAAACGCAGTGTGTGTGCAGCATGATTATCACCGGCACTGGGCAATTTACATTTCCATAAAACGAGCCCACAAAGGTTGCGCAAGCGATGGCTCGGCGACAATTGACCGGCGGCCCAGATGACATCACTGCCAGCCCTGCCTCGGTAGTACACCATCTCTCCGCAGTGTCAGAGTATCAACATTCGACGGTGTCGCAACATCCATCGGTAATATATTAATTTAGGCCGTCCATTTGTAATTATGTACGGTCTGTTGAACTTGTTTTATAATAGTCTCAGCATTACCGTTTCACTCCATTCATATAAATTACTGATAGTTCTCCCTTTTATATATGGTTCCATTAAACCGTAACTTTTATACTTACTGAAATCAATTATATAAAAGTGCAGTGTCTGATCATTCGAAAGTAGAAGTGGTAGCCATCGAACGTAAAAAAATTGTACTTATAACCGATATAACCCAATAACCCCAATAAACGAGGTGAGAATTAGATAGCATAGCCCTATAATTTCATCTGCTGGTACTCCTGAACAGAGAGTAGCGCCAGAAATTAATTGAGTCATGCCTTAATTAGTGTGAAGTACCAATAAACTGAATCTAAAAGACCGTTTACACTCACCTACTGCAGTACCCGTATTATCAATTTCTTTTAAATTGGCCCTTATATTTATTTCAGTAACAGCTGCTATCGATTTACGAGTCAATTAAAATGTTGTAAGGATTTATCGGTTCACTCGTAAATTGTAATTGTATCAAATATTTGGTGACACTTCGTTATTTCGACGCGAAGCCGAAGCGGCACGGTCAACCTTTGTTGACTATTTTGACAAATGTTCTACAGATTACTTAACATGTAATCTTTAGAACGTTGAAATGGAACGGGTCCACTGGACCTTTGAATTTCGTCGGCAAACATAAATCATTTTGAAATTAAACTGAATAAATTAGCTTTCGACACACCTGATATTGGAGATTGAAGAAAAACCCGGCTTTTCGGAACCATTAATTACTGTTATCTGTCAGTGTCATTACCTTTAAATTAAACGACCCTGGCGGCCAGAGGCATTGAAATACAGATATTAAACATTTTAGGATTATACGAGGAGAGTCTACTGTGTTTATAAATAAAGAAGGTACTAAACGCATACCTACTGAAGGACGCACAAAAGCTTATTATTCCACGATAATCCATGACTGACCACCATTGCGTAGTTATACAAATAATGATTCACGCACGCTAACTGACATGAGCTCATACTGAATCATAAACCTTGAATTAAACTTATCTCGAGGTTTTAAAAATATAACGTTAAAATTCTCACACCTCGGCCCTGTACTTATTAAATAGCGAAAACCGAAAGCACAGAAATGAAATATTTCGCAATTAACTCGTTCTAAAGACCGTTGTAACGGCTGTTTACAGTAAACGTTGAAGCAAAAAGCAGCGCTTTACATAAATTTAGAGGCGCTGCAAACCAAAGGGAATTGCGAAAGTTTTCGGAATGAATATGCGAGGTTTTAAATGGTAGTCGCGGTGCGGGCGGCGCCGATAAGCGGCGAGTACACACGAATCATTTGCGCATGAACACTGAACATGCACCCATGCACCCGACTGCACGCTGTTCATTTGTTACAACCCACTTTTTATGACACCCGATATAAACTTCATTCTCCTTTTCTTTTTCCAATTGAATTGTTTCAAATTGGCTTGTTTTCGGCTCGAAATCGCATTTCGCTGTCTACTTTAAATATTAAGCTCTTCGTGGCCTGCAATGGTTGAGGCTCATAAGGAACACATTTCACTGTCAATCTTCGATGTATATTACAATCATAAAACGTTGGCTCGTTCTATCTGAATTTGATTTGCAGCGTTTATAAAATACAGCACTATCGCGAATGGCAATTACCTTATCCAACAGAGCTTTAAAATTTTCTACATACTTATTCTGTTTTAAAATTAAATAACTGCAATTCAAATAATCGCAGCCAAATTATACGGAGTTTTCTTAAGAGTAGGTACCACAAGGGACCTTATTTATATAAAAGTTAACCATGTGATTAGTTTAAACAATGATTAACAAAGCTTCTTAAGGCGCTATTAACTGCCAATGACCTTGAGTGGTTAGCTTGCGTGTTCTGTGCTGAACTTACGTAAGGTGTCGTACGTCCACCCAGTAATAGGACTCGCTCATCAAGGAGCGCTGTCCGAAATTAGACGCATTATTCATTTATTATACATAAAACAAGATGTATTATACTAAAACACGTATACTAAAATATAAATAATTAAATGATCTTTAAAATGGTGATGGTTTCATAAAAATACGCTTTATAGTTTTTGCGTGATTCTCAATTCTTTATCCGCGTTCAAAATTTTCTATGTAGAATTTTAATTTTTAATCCGCTAATTTTACTATTAATTATACTCAGCATAGGGTTAGTGAGTTTTATAAATAAGGTTGAAGGTGTGTAGGTAATGTCAATATTGACTCAACTGCTCGGTATTAACCTGTAATAAATTATAGTAGATAAGTAACACAATAACTAATGCCACTATCTACTCGTCATTCTCACCCTATTCGTCCACAGATGACATCATTCCACACACACGAACTTAAACTGGAGTTAAACTATAAAGTTATATGGATCGCTTTTATTATTCATCCTTTATCGAATTGAATACAAATGAGCTCATCTTCAGTCCCTTGACTGTACCTACCAATGACTATTGTAATGAAATACAATCTAAATCTTTATTCTCTTTGTCCTTACGAGGAAAGCCGAAAGCAAAAGTTCTGCCGGAGCCTGATCTGAATTCTTATTAGCTTCAATCGCTTCTTTACCTGAATCATGTTGTCTGTCTATGCCACGATCTTCGAAACATATTGTCATAATCATCTAGCTTGGCAAGCGGATTAGTGACCACGGCGTCTCGTTATGAGTTCGCGTCGACTACTGCCCACACGATGGTAAATACGATATTCATAAGCTCCAGCGATGTCTGCGTTCAAAAGGTCCACCCTACTTGACAAAAAGATGAAGTAAACCAGTTGTTTAAGGCCCTACTACCGGTCAAGTGGCGCCCTCATTGAATAAAAAGTCGTAGCATAGCATATAAAATAAATATTATAGAATCCAACGTCACGTTTGTTACAAAGAGGAAAAAGTATTTTTACGTTATTAAAACAGGTCTCAGAATGTTTCGTATCCAAAGTAGTAGCAAATGTACCAAAAATGGCCGTTTCTGACACTTTTGCCTACTACTTTGGATCTCCATACAAATTTATTCCCCTTTTTTCTTTCTGAATAATGCCTCTAGAGCAATCATTATTTTTCATAAAGTCAAGGTCTGCTGCAGGCATGTCCCTGTCATTTCCTTTTTTTCAGCAACTAATAAGTCAAGAAAATATGACCCTCCAAAAATGACCAAAATTGGCCCATTTTTACCGCCGTTATTATAGGACAGCCAGACAAATTAGAAAAGATTTTAACATAGAACATTTACTAGATATACTCTTTCTTAAATTTTTTGTGCTAAAAATAATTGAATTGGCTCAGTTTTCGAGGAGAAAAAACGGGAATACGAAACGTCGATCTCATCAAAAATTTTGTGATAAATTCGGTCTGAGCTGCGCTCTATCCCCATCGCACTCTACGGGGGCAGGCTTGAGGCAGCAGGACAGCAATAGTTTCTTCAAATACCTATTTTGCAAATTTCTCGCAGGCCCTGTTCCCTCTTAACGTCCCGCGCAACTTGCAAAGGTCATATTGGGGAGGAATATCTTGACAGTACCTTTGCAAATAACAGGCTTCATGACATAATAAGCGTAATACATTAACTCGTTATGGCACGCAAATGATGCAATTCGAGCCAGTTGGTCTGTTGCTAACAGGAGCCACACCTCTCAAAGTAAATACATGACTGAAACAATATTCCAATGATTTTATTCATAGTGTAACTATTGTATCGGGAACTGGGTCAGGATTGAGTCAGGCTAGGGGTAAAGTTGGCAGGCAACGGATGTAGCGCCGAGAAGTCGACTGTCCAACAAACTTGTAATAAAGCCACGGACCAGTGCTAAATGCTGTTTGCAGTGTTGAACAAAGGTTTGTGTTGTTTCACTAACAACAACCTGAGTATATATCCCTTATGACATAATACCTGCTAAATGAATTCTAGAAATACGAAAAACATTGTACAATCTCATAAGGTAAAAAGAACCACCCAATTATTTATTATTTTCTGAAGAGCAAGTTTGAGTAGTTGGAAAGTCTCTAACTAAGACATCTTTGCTTTTTTGTACCCACAAATCCTGAAAAGTTTCTCACAAAAATAAGCACCAACTCGTGAAAAAGCGAGATTTCCAAGTTTCAAGTATTCATGAACGTGATGTTGAATGTTCTCTCTAATATAAATTAAAATTAAGGGTACCTCAAGATTAATTCCTTTCAAAGGCAGCTATAAATTCTCGTGTTAATTTCTAAAAAGATCTCATTTACATAATGCCGTTTTCTTTATCTTTCAGGTCAAAAAGTTCCTGTAACGCCGTCCATTGCGGCTTTAATTTAAACAAGTAAGTGTTATTGAACGATACTCTTTTGTTACGTTTTACTTAACTTCACAGCTGTATATAATCGTTATGAATATTTAAAAGCCAGGCTCTGAATTTCTGTAGTCTAAAATTTTCGTTTCATTCGCTATTTAGTTCGAAAGAGAAGCGTTATATAGCTTTGAGAGAGAAGCAATTTATCAACCTTCGAACTGCGGCCGTGGTTTTAGGATCTAAGCCACAGCCAGGCTTGGACGCTAATGATAGGGCGCTATACGGCGGAGTTTCGTTCAAACCCGGACCAAATGGCTCGTACAGACACCAAAGTATTTCTACTGAATCAATAAATCAAGTCTGAGGTCCTCTACTAAATGACTAGACTGTGCGGAATTTTAAAATTATCGTTTAATTTAAACAGGGATTCGGTCTTAAAATTCAATGCAAGCAATAATGTTTTCACAATTTGTAACCTCATATAATAATTCGCATGTTACAGTCGTAACATTAGCCTCATGGGTATCAATTGAAACTAACTACGCACATCTGTGTGCTCCATTTTAATATGGGCCACAATGGGACATAAATAGCAGCAGATTGGCAATTTCATTGCTTTTATGCATGCTACCTATGTCTTTCAACTGCAGGACTTGTGACTGCGTCAGCACAATGCAAACATGCATGTTCTGCACCGAATTTGTTTGCTTACTACTTTTCATTTACCCTACCACATTAGGCTTTATTTATAAAAAAAAAAAATAACTATGTTCACCCAAGCAGGTTCTTAGTTTAAAATTTTTTAGGGAGAATTTGAATTTAGAATCCGCTATTTAGTATACTAAGCATAATAATGGTTATCGAGTTTTGTAAAAAAAGCTGCTTTTGTTTGGTGTATATACAGCATGTAACTAAAACCTTGTCCGATCCTGAAGGGTATTATTTGGTATCGTATTGCGTACACATATAATACGTAATCATTTAATGGATACCAGATTATTATTTTTCCCCAATGAAAATAATTAATTAAAAAAAAAAGAAAAACTTATCAGAGACAACACTGAGGACAAAGTTTTATGCCTACCTACAGCGCGGCTAGCGCAGGGCGGTATCGTTTGAAATAAAAATAGACAAAAATGAAAAGCTTTCGCCGGCCGGTGGAGTGTTGTCAAGTTATGAAAATTTGCCATATTTAGTGTTAAATTTCGCATATTTCATAAAAATAAAAAATCTATAAGTTTTGGTTTTTATGAGTTACATTTTTTTTACTATTTTTTCTACTACGTATGTTAAACCAGGAATACGCCTTTATTGGATCGGACAGGGTTTTTATTACATGCTGTACATATACATATAGGTCTTCTACTACACATTCGTGCCTTTAGTCCTTTTTCGAGTAGGTACTTCGTTATTTGTCTGGACTCTAATTGCTGGAACCAATTTCTAAAACTACTAAACGAATTAAGTTGAAATTAGTTTAGCAGACTGAAACAATTAAACCTGAAGAGTAGATTCATACTTGGAATTCTCTCACCCTTTCGTGTACACCTTAATTTCCATGTGAAAAACATTTTGTTCCATGAAAATGCAACAAAGTTATTACATTTTTTAGTGCCTCCTAATAAAAAAGGTGCATTAAACTCAGTGCTTATGATTCCAGAACATAAATGTAGGATTTCGTTTAATAAAGACTGTCGTAAATCAGTTTAACGGCGTCTGACTATAATGTCCAGTATCGCAATATCCCCGTAATGTGCAAAATGCAGCTCGGATTCTCATGCGGAGTTCCACGAATAATACTTGTGTTGCCGTGTTACAAAATTATTACCGAGATATATGTATTTTGAGAGTGGATTTCAGTGTTTACTGAATTTTGTTTTCAGTTATTCATGATGTCTGATGGTAAAGAACACTTCGGCGTTGATGAAACTGAATTAAATTTTATTTATTTATCAGTTTGAGTTGTGATCAAAATATTACTTAAAAATGTACCAAGAAAAGCTGCAGTAAAATGTGGTCTCGGTCCAATCGAATCATAACAAATATTTAAGTAAGAATTGGCTACTACGTTAGTATTTATTTCGTTGCCTGTTTCGCTACCAATATTTCACTTATTCCCATTACCTTTCCATTTATTAATATGACAGGTTACAAATATATTTCATATATTTAACAGGCATAATCTCACAGGGTTTTGCGACATGTGTCCCGGAATCCCGAGTGATCCCGATATCTATATGTAAATCAGTGTCGGTGGTAGATTGCGTTGGGTTCAGTGCTTCGTCTAGCCAAGCATTGTGCTGCTATACATATAAATACCTCCCCAATTTGCACACTAATGATTAGTGTGCAAATTGGAGAGGCACAGACCTCATAATATATCATACATTAGTGACTAATATATCACATATTATGAGGTATTTACTTTGAGTATTGAAGTATTTGCTCGCTTTCTCGGTAAAATTCGCGTGAAAAAAGTATCTAGTCTCGAGAAATATTATTAAACTTCGCTACTTTTATTTAGTTTTATTTTCTAACTTCGTGAAAAAGGTAAGATTTAGTGCGATTAGTATAGCTTGATAAACCGGAATCACGATTCTCTATCATGGTTCTTAAAAATCCGTTCGAAATGCTTTTCCATTTCAGAGCTTTTAACGTGCACGCTTCATTTCCGTATTAATGGTCTTTTCCACAGGCTATTTCAATTTCATCCCACTAATATCAGACGCGTAGCATCAAATATACATACGTCAATTTGGATGCGAATAAAACTTGAATGCTTGTTGATAACAATCTATCTGCAGCCAGACAAATAAATCGCCGGTTCCCCGAAATGTCTGGCCATAAAGGGAGAGGTGTTTTGGGCCAGTGTCGTGTAAATCACAGTCTGCTGCAGCCGTGTGGTCCGCCCCTGCGAGCTGTGCACACATGCCAATAATATCGCAGATTTGCCTGGCTTAAACGACAAGCGCACACCCGAAGGACAATGTTGCTCATTATGACAGCTCAAGTATGCGATGCTCCAGTTTCATTTTATGCCGCCATATCTTTCTGCTGTGAAAGTTTAGTATCTTAGAAAGCTGAATCACTTTTTTGCAGAACAATGCTCGCCATATCACTTTAAAACCTCTTGTAAACACTCGGTCGTGCACATAAATGAAAGCCTTCCGAAGAAACTATTGAACAAAACTATTGTGAAGCCAATGTACAGTGAATCGAGAAATGTTTAGTAGATAATCGACTCCACCTGCGGTTTCGAATGGTTTCTTGAGAGCTATAGTGCAAAATGGAGTTTCAGCTAGATTGTACTGGTAATGCAATTGATTCCAAGCGAACAAATATTTTATTGACCTGAATTTTGCTGACGTCATTTGTATCTTCATGCGTTTGTTCACTATTCAGCGAATTATCGTGAACGCAATACTTGTTTCACTCAAATATTCTCTTCGCAGCAAAATCTTTTACTGGATATAACAATCTGGCTGCCTAGACATTAAGAGAATACGTTGTAAGATTATTCACCGAATCCAAATCATCTTATAATTCAGCGCCCGCCTCTTCCATTTCGGTTCCGACATAATGGCACTCTACGAATACATTCTTCGTGCACTCCCTTACATTATGCCTTATTTAGGAAGTTTAATCTCTTTTGTCTGTAATTTACTGAAGCCTAAAGTCGACTTTGTGTTAAAACTTTGTCTCTTCTCTCGTCACTTGTACAGCGACATGCCGAGGCAATATCGCGTTTGTTGAAACAATATACCAGTTGTTTCAGACGTCCGTGTTATTGTAGGGAAGTGCCGATACGACCTGCCTTTTTTATGCGCTCTGCGTTACCCTGTGCGGATATTTGGTGGCAAAAAATAGACAAACATCATAATTAGAATAGGATCCGTTTTATTTACAAAAACTTGAAACATGTAAAAATGTACAAAGGCGGTTTAAGTATATTCTACCAGTTAACCCTAGCATTTTTTTATGGGGTGGGTAATCATTAAATAACTTCTCACGCTCTAACCCAGATGGAGCGGGCAGGTGTGTCAGACTCTTAATGACTAAAACCCACCCGTATTCCTTCAGTTGCCTGTGCCAGGGCAAGGTGACTCTTTCGACCACTCCCGAGACTCTGGCAGGAAACTTTTTTTTTGTGGGGTGGGAAATCATCCAATGACTTCTCCCGCTCTGGGTGGAGCGGGAGGGCGTGTCAGACTTCTATTGACTAAAACCCACCCCTGTTCCTTCCTTGTCTGAATACCCAGGGGCCCGGTAACTCTGTTTCGAATTTATCCGCGACCCCTTGGCTGGCGTTGCTGACATCTCTTTGAGGCGCGCGTGGAACACTACGTGCCGTCGACCCTCGGACCTGGTGCTGATCCGACGGCGAGCTACCCATTACTCGCCGTCCGCAAACCCGCGCCTACAGTGGCCGGAGTTCGTCCCGCGACCCCTGACGCCCGGGGCATCTCCTGCGGCGGCTGCTGCTGGGGGCGTGAGGGCGACTCCATTGAGTCTCCCTCACCCGTTCCGCCTCCTCCTTCGCGAGCATTACTGCTTCGCAGAAAGAGGAGACTGCTTCCCATTCCCTCTCGCTCCGTACCATAGCCCTGGCAGGAACCCTAGGATGGTGCTGAGACAAAACATGGCTGTTACAACATTTGAAAAACAAAGCATTGTCATTGAGAAAACGTATCCAGCTAGTCAACTCTGATAATTCTGCCAATTTCTTACGAATGTATTCACGTGCCTTCACCTAAAAGGAAGGATTTGTTCTTTTGTTCTCATTTTTGTCGAAGCTTTCTTAAAGTCTTAGTTCCCTCTTCTAAAACCATAAAACGCCGAGTAGATACGTCTAGGCTATAAAACGGCAGTTTCTCGGAGACAGGGCGAAGCGGTGCAGGAAAGTTTAGATTAATGTTAAAAACATTCAGCTTCTCTAGCTAGTTGAAGTACCAATACGTTTGCTTGGATTATTTACTTGAAGGATATCGCCAGCCCTGCTCAGAAGCAAAATTCAGTCATCCGAATCCTTAATGATAATAGTGACCCATAAATTCGCATTCATAATGTACAATAGTACCATCTTCCATTGTGTTATTATCTCTACCAGAGATACAAACCGCTTTTCGTTCCAGTTTATTTAAAATTTATTCACAACCTGAATGAATTCTGCCTTAATTAATACCTCATAGAACAGCAGCTTACTTTAACTTGTGCTAATAAATGTATCTAGTCTCACCTCTACGATTTAATTATACCTAAAGAAATTTTATCAAATGCGGCCAGCATAAACATTTGTGTATACGTGTGCCAACAATATATTTAAACGTTCTGTCATACTCATAAAATGAAGGCATAGGCGCGGCAGTGATAATTTACGATCAGACTATAAAGCATCGCACTGAAAATAGATGTGCTATTTTAATATTGTCATAAAGCCAAAGGTGCCTATCTAACCTGCGATGTGTCGAGGACGAAACACAGCTCTCTGGAAAGCTATCGTGTTCTGCAAGTAATCAGCTGCGCGAGTGACAGCCTCTTTCGAAAACTCAATTAAGTCGACTCGTAAAACGCCTGAGCCCCGACTTCCCTGCCGTTACCAACCGCCAATTTATTAGACAAACCACTGAACTATGTTTTAGCAGACTGACAACTATCGATTTTGTTCTTAAACTGCTTCCAAGGATTTTTATCTCACAAGAAATCGTCACAAAAAGGGAATAGTATCTTTTTTTTAAGCTAGGTAATTTATCAGAACATCACCTGCAGTTTTTGCACCCCATACGGCTCAAACAATACCCCTTTTTGTCCTTTGCGATCACACACACAATGCTCGCTTGGGTGGGCTCCTATCGATGGCTGGCGTCCGACGTGAACGTAGAACTATAAACACACGGACGCAGAGACACATGCATATTTATAGCGGCTGGATACTGAGAATCATGACATTATGATGCACACACGCGCAAGTGCACCACGTGACTTCCGCTGTCGAAATAGACTAACGCTGCGTCCGCCTTCTCAACCTAAAGATGATTTGGTTCTGAGAATTTTCACCTATGTAGGTTTACGACGAATATGTTGCAATTTTCAATGCTTCCTACGCCTACCCCAGCCGGAGACCTACATAAACCCCTGACAAACGTTGGCTGCCAAATACCTAAAATTCTCAGATCTGTAATCACCTAAGAATAACTGCATTCTCTGGTAATAACTGCAGTTTTCAGGTCAGGCTAGAAGCCAACACCAGAATAGTTCTAAGCTGATGAATATGTCTAATGCAAATTCTTAAACAACGCGCTGACATCATAGCAAAATGTTGTTATTATCGTTGTCAATTTTATTGTTTCCTCTCCGTTTTCCTGAATCTATAAAATAACGCCCCGGTAAAGCTTTGAGGCGGATTTGCAAAGCTTACAGCTTCCAACGAAAAATCTTTTAAAACGAATTCTCCGAATGCTCTTTTTATGTCTCCTTAAAGTGTGACTGACATCGGAGAAAACGTTATATCAATATTATCTAAACTTAGCCGAAAGTAAAATGATTTTAACCCGTTCGACTAATGGTTGAGTTTTAACTGAAGGAAAATAACAAAATTGATATGGTGAATATAAATCCATGGTCAAAAACACTTTCCCCCAGTATTTATTATAGTAATAATCATTAAAAAGAGCTGACTTGAGTTGTGAACAGATAGCATCGTGCACGCAAAGAACATTTCAGAAGTAAATTCAATCTGATACGGTGAATTATTCACGTTATGACGAGGCTTATTACCAGCTGACCTAAATACGCGATGCGGAATGTAGTGCCGTTCTCATACCCCTGACGACGCTGCGCACGGTGACTGATATACCACGCAGTCAAGTTAAAAGTTTACTATCCTTCAAATAACATACTTGGAAGAATACCTGCATATTATTGGATTATTGGAGGACATGATGAATGCTAATAAAGCTGTAACCAACGTGGGCATCTACTGGACCGACATAATCAAGTTAACTAGACGAATGCTAAATCATCTATTCGAATAGAAGAAACATCGATAGAGAGCAAGGAGTACCTAATTAGAATGTTTACAAAAAGTAGAATATCGAGAGAGAGAGAGAGAGAGAGAAAGTGAGGAGCACCGTTGAAAGTCTACAAAGTACTAATGAGATCGTGTCCCATGCGAAAGGGTTGAATAAAGGTCATGGGGTACATAAAATTAGGAACAACCCTGTCAAACCAGGCCGGTAATACAATTCCCTCAAAGAAAAGGCCAATTCATTACACTTGACAATCAAGCTCAGGACATGGGGTTCCGTAAGCATTTGCAACCAATGAGACAGCGGGCCCATTAACTTCTTGTCATCTTAAATTCTTGTTTACACCCCCCTTTTCCCCTATAGCCATCAAGACATTTAATTATCGAAACATAAGAAGGTTTGATAAAATGTTTTATAATATTTGCACCCCAAACCCCGAACATTGAGGGATCCTCTGCTTTGAATGACTTTCGATCTCATGTATTCGCCCCTCAAGAAGGGATCCGATTCTTTTCAATTTTCCTTATTTAAACGAAAATAATGAGTGATGATGGTAAACATCGTTGTACCCAGAACCAACAGTGATTAATAAGCAAATATTTGCCGAATATTGTAAATATTGTAGCGTGTTTACAACTCTATCAGTTTAGGCACTTGTTTAGTTTTGATTGTTACCTTGGTAACAATCAAAACCTAGTACGCTAAAGCATTGTGAGATCGGAATCATTAACATATTTCCTATATGACATAGAATTTAAGTCTAGAGCGTGGTATTTCTATTGAACCCAATCTCTATATACGCCGTACATAAACTCAGACGAGATTTTGTCGGGGGGAAGGATCCATTGTGGTAACCCTCTTAGTCGGTCCCCTCACAACCCAAGGGTAAGCTGCCAGAGTGGTTGGCTGCCTTTAACATGCTTACAAACTTGAAATAGAAAGTGCCTGTATCCAAGAGACATTTTACAAAAGGATAAATGACTAAATAAATCTATTTGGTCCGTCAGACCGACTGACTTTAGTCCAGTAAAAAAAAACGGGCCAAGTGCGTATCGGATTTCGCACATTATGGCTTCCGTACCAAATATTAGTATTTGTTAGTAAAGTATACGTAATAGCTAATAATAAATATTATCGCCAAATTTCAAGTTTCTTATGTCAGTGGGAAGTTAAAAACTTCTTCGTAACAAAATTTTGTGACAGAAGACAGACGGACAGACAGAAGGACACGTGAGTGACAACAATAACCCTAAAAATGAGGACGATATAGTTCGTTGAAATTCCGCGCAACATCACACCTTCGTCATAAATGTAGGTACCACTTTTTACCTAGAAGTGACGTAACAGGCCCCCACTCCTGAACTTTCATGCATTTTATCTATGTCATTTTTTATTGCGTTGATAAAGCAAAAAATACGTGATCAATATTTGTTGATAATCTTACTTACGGACTAGATAGAATTATTATATTTGTTGATAATCTTACTTACGGACTAGATAGAATTATTATTTTTGTTTGTATCCAGGAACTTAGACTATGAAAAGTTATAGACGGAACGTCATTGGACATAAAATGAAGCAGGATCTTTAAAATGTATGAGTGACCTTGGCGAACGTAACGATGACGTATCGGCTTCTCATTTTGTCTATGTGAGGTTATTTCGCGTGTACAGATACTGTAAGCCGGCTTCTCATTCTGGTACTTCAGATTGCTTTTTTTGGATTTTGACACTCCGTCTATAACCTTTCATAGTCTAAGCCCAGGTTCTGGTCGGTGAAGATGGACCTGAGATCCAGAGCAGATTGGAGAAATGGCAACAGAAGCTGGAGAAAGTTGGCTTGAAAATCAGCAGAACCAAAACTGAATACATGTTCTGCGATTTCGGCGGTCTCTCCAGTTCTGAAGCTGTAGTGCTAGATGGCGCGCTTCTCCCAGTCTGCTCCGATTTTCGGTATCTCGGTTCACTCGTGCAAAGCGATGGCGAAATAGATCGGACTGTTAAGCACAGAATTAACACTGGATGGATGAAATGGCGGCAGGTCACCGGGACTATCTGTGACTCCCGCATTCCCCTAAAACTTAAGGGGAAGATTTATAAAACAATGGTCAGACCTGCTGTCTTGTATGGTTCAGAATGTTGGGCCACAAAAGGGATGAATGAAAAGCAATTGCATGTAGCTGAGATGAGAATGCTAAGAGCGATGTGTGGTGTTACGCGCATGGATAGAATTAGGAATGAGTATATAAGAGGAAGTCTGAAAGTGGCACCGCTGACTGAAAAGTTGTGTGGAAATCGGTTGTCGTGGTATGGGCATGTGATGCGGAGGAATGAAGAAAATGTCGTGAGGAAAGTCTTGTGTATGGATGTGGATGGCTATAAGAGTAGGGGAAGGCCAAAGAAACGATGGTTGGACTGTGTGAAAGAGGATATGGGTAAAAAAGGGGTGACTACAGAGATGACGACTAATAGAGGAGTATGGAAGAAAAAGACATGTTGCGCCGACCCCAAATAAATTGGGATAAGGGCAGGAGAATGATGACAGTCTAAGCCCAGGAATCATCGCTAATACGAATATCACTGTCAGTTCGCTCCAAATTTATCATTCATAATCACATAATTAATATCGATACGTTCTCAAATGAACGGGGATAATTAGGTGATATCTAGCGACAAAAACCGGCCAAGTGCGAGTCGGACTCGCGCGCAAAGGGTTCTGGACTTCCGAATTAATAATATATTTTTAAATGGCTTATAAAAAAAGTAAAAATCTTCTTAAGACAACTTTTACATGAACTTAAAAAACTACTTCAAAGGAAAAACCCAATTTCCATAGGAACTTGGGCCTGGCGTTACAGGGCTGGAATTTGGCCATAAATTAGAGCATATGTGAAGGTTTCACGAGCACAATTTTCACGTCTCCCAGCTATGGCAAAATTAGTAAAATCAGTCAGTGTTTACCTACATTTTAGGTTATTTTTCTACTTTTGAGGCTTTATTTTACATTTTATTTACACGCTATGAAATAATTTCAACGGGTCATCGTTATCGAAATCTATAAGAAGGACTATATATAAATATATATGTGCTGTACTGCAGCGCCTGCAGCCTGTCACGATGAGGTTTTAGGTACATAAAAAAGCTTAGGCTTTCAGTTTCACTTAGGGGTTTCAGGTTTTCAGTAAGAACAATCTGTTAAATCTGAAGTGAGTGACTTCAGATTTGGCAGGGTAGGGTGTCCAATTTCGACAGCACGGTTGGCGCAGTGGTTGAGCGTTTGGCTGCCGCGCTGCGAGTCACGGGTTCGTTTCCCGCACGGAACAAATATTTGTATGGCCTAAAAAAAATATTGGATGGAGATGATATTATATGTAGGTAACTGCAACACCAAACTGTATCCCCCGATTTTGTAATCATTGTGTTTTTGGATTATGTTTTTTGTAGCTACTTATTTACTACATAAAGATGTTTCAATTTAGAAAAAGTGCGCTCACCACAGTCACAGGCTGAGTAAGCACCACCCTTATTGTTTTAGTTTTTTAAGTAGTAAATAAATAAAAATAGGCAGTCATTTTTATGGGGACTGCCGACAGAAGTGAAAACTGTGCTACGCGTCGTAGCACTCGTATTGGTATCGGTGTCGCGCGAGTTCAATAGTTTTTTCCCATCTCAAAAATGCCCAACGCGCCTAAAGAAGTTTTCACTTCACAAATGTTCAAGCGAGGGGTCAATCAGAAGGCAATCAATTTCGGAGTTCAGTATTCGAGGTCTTATAAATCTCGAGAAATACGGAAAAACACTTTCACTTGCGCTAAAATGACATGACAATAATTGACAGACGTTGACTGATTTGCCGTTTACTAGTGCAATCCGGGATGCAATCGATTTTATCCATTATTTGTTTTAATGATTTTTAATGATGCTTACGTTAAAAATCAATTAGATTCCCGATTTTTTTTTACATGGATTTTGATATCTAAAAAAATATACTAAAACAATGGAGCATTATTTTATTAACCGACTTCAAAAAGAAGGAGGTTATCAATTCGTATGTTTGTATATTTTTTTTTTATGTATGTTCGGGCATAACTCCGTCAGACGGATTTGCAAAAGTCTTTTTTTGTTTGAAAGAATATTGTTCCGAAATGGTCCCATTTAAATTTCATACAGATCGTATGATGGGTCTCGGAGACAAACAACGGAACTCTTCAATAATTGACAGCAAATCAAACGCGATTGCTGCGATCGTATGTCTGTGAATTGTTTACACAGTTTAATGGGGAACCACAAATAAAAAGTGAAAAATAAAAAACTTTTTTACAAAAAAATAGAACCGACTTCCAAAAAAAGTGGAAAATAATTTTAATTTCGGAAGTCGGTGTCAAAAAACGAAGACACAAAACCAGAAACACCAACTTCCCAAATTAAAGTTATTTTCCACTTTTTTTGGAAGTCGGTTCTATTTTTTTTTTGTAAAAAAGTTTTTTATATTTGTAACAGTATCGATTTCCACTTAATCGATCATATTTTTAGGGTACCTACGCTCTATTGATATAATACCAGGCGTTTGTGAAGTTAGTGACGTATAATGAAATATTTATGTTGTGACGATTTAAAAAAGTTGTTAAAAACAAAAAATATAAATCTACTTATTTTCTACACTTGGCCATTGTTATCGAGGCTAAGATTTAAATCGGTTAATTAAGTAACAGTTAGGCCCAAAAACGGGGTTCTCCTTTAAACACAAGCGTACCTATAACTATAATATTTTAGGCTTATCCTTAAAACAGTGTAAGAGACGTGCACGCCACAAGCTTTAAAGAAAATGTTATAGTAACAACTAT
The DNA here is from genome assembly GCA_951329385.1 of Polia nebulosa. Lineage (NCBI taxonomy): Eukaryota > Metazoa > Arthropoda > Insecta > Lepidoptera > Noctuidae > Polia > Polia nebulosa. The sequence goes on along the minus strand of OX589605.1, from coordinate 13,986,757 downwards.
AACATTAGTTTCCTTTTTTATTTGATTGAATCTTGCCATAGATAAATTTTAATTTATCTATACTTTATTTTATACTTTTTATTTATTTAAATTAGAATTTATTGAAATACTTATCCTGACACCAGAAACCAATCAACTCTAAGGCCGAAAGAGTCAGTACCTGGGACAGCAGCAATCTGACATTATTCTCTCATAGACTTCTCATAGGTTTGCCTGTAACCTGTAAGTAAAGAACTATTTTCTGTATTTTTTTTCAAAATTTTAGACTCAGTAGTTTTGGAGATAAGGGCCGGGGGGAGGCCCTGGGAGGGAAGAAAAATAAAATAATTATAATAATTATTTATTATTATATTATTATTATTTTCTTAAATAATTTTAAAACGATTCATATTTAAAATTATGAAAATATATATATATATATATATATATATATATATATATATATATATGTATATATAAGACACTCACAATGACAGACGGACAGACAGACGCACGAGTGATCCTATACCTAAGGGTTCCGTTTTTACATTTGTATGTTCGGAACCCTAACAATGGCCCCAATTTGCTCTTAAATTATTATGACGAAGCTTAATTAGTTAAAAACTGGCGAATTTTTTTTTAAAGTGTTTACGAAGTTTTAGAAAAGCAAATGCCTAAAGGAATTGTTCTCAAACTGGGACAAATTTTGCCACTTTCCTTTTACTTTTACATCTTAAAAAGTTTTTGGAGCACCTTTTTTATTCGTACAAAGACCAAAGTTCGTCTTGACTGGTATGTCAATCATTTGTGTAATATTAAATTCTTCTCTACATTATTATTGTATATATTTCGTTTACATTACATTCCGTACAATGTTGTAAATATGTTTGTTTTGTGTTCCCATTGTTTTGCTACCTGAATCATATAATTCAGCAACTTTATTTTTTGCTGCATCTGCACCTATACGTTGTTTATTTCCAAGTAGGTAGTCTAATTTCAACAATTTTTATTAAATGACTAAACTCAGCTTTAGTAGGAAGTTACTATTACCGCCAAATAAACAAAACCTTTCGCAATGGTTGAGTAATTTTATTTACTCATATATTACAAACAGCTCTATTTCCTTTACTGTTAAATTATTCCACTCGTTACATCCAGAGTTACTTCTCATAATAGACATGTACTTTAAGATACTTGCGTAACAGTAAACAAATGCAGACAATTTAATAAAGCCAATATGTCTCCTCTCATTCTGCGAATTTTGTCAATGGCACCATAACACAACGTTCTCGTTGACTGCCTATTTTATATAAAAGTTATTTTTAACCGACTTCGAAAAAGGAGGAGGTTCTATGTTCGACTGTATGTATGTTTATTTTAATTTTTATGTATTTCCACCGATTTCTCTGTCAGTCGTGGACCGATTTTCAAAATTCTTTTTTTTTATCCGAAAGAATATACTCCCCAGGTGGTCCCATATAAATTTTATCGAAATTGCTTCAGCGTTTTTTGAAAAACTGAACAAAAATTAAAAACACGTATACATAGATGACGTTTTGGTTTTCTCCAATTACGAGTATGTTTAAATTCCACGTTCCATGTTATTGGGGTTTTTAGTTCGGGGGTATAAAAACTAAAAAGTGATAAATAAAAAACTTTTTTCAAAAAAAAAACAACCAACTTCCAAAAAAGAAAATACACTAATAATTTTAATAATAATAAACACCGACTTCCGAAATTTAAATATAATAATTTCGGAAGTCGGTGTCAAATAACGAAGAAATAAAATACAAACACCGACTTCCGAAATTAAAGTATTGTTTTAATTTTTAGTATATATTCTTTTTTGGAAGTCGGTTGTTTGTTTGTAGGTAGGTATGTGATTTTCAACTTGAGTTTAGGTTTCAGCTTTAGCTTTATATTTGGCACTACTCTACTCGGCTGGGTGGAAGCACTTTAAATGAAACTGCTCCCGTTTCCTCTCATCTTTATAGTGCCGACTTGATAAAAACTTTCCGAACGAAACCGATTGACCGACCCCTGTTTCCGCACATTCGCCTCAGGATTTATCCCCTCGGTCGGATTACCGCAAAAATGTTTATCATTCAGAAATTTCCTATGTTGAAAAGAGGTCAATATTGTTGGAATAATGCTGTTGTTGAAACATTTTGTTACGGTAGTCGAGAAGTAGGATTCGTACTTAACCGTTTATCGCTGAGCACGTTTCGAAACGTTTCCGCGTCTCGCGCGCTCTTCTTGAAAATAATTGGAGTGGTCGAGTTATGTCCAGAATCTCAGGAATCGCCATAAATCATTTTTAACGAGTCTGTTTATGTTTCACGAAAAACATTTAGACTTTTATTTCCCTAAATTATCATTAATGCGCATCGTTACCTTCCGTGCTTCCGTAGGTTTCCACAATTAACATAGTATCTACCTATATTATTTAGGCTTGTTGTCCCCGAGGGATCTTGGGTACATTAGTATTTGCCTTTCAGATTACTGCGTCTCGCGAAATAACGACCACGCCTAAGCTTTGTTGTCTCGGGACTTTTTCTCGGAGCCGAATTGTCTACATTCTTAAATAACAACACAATTAAGTCGAACTCATTAAAAGTATATTCGGAATTAAACGTTGCTCTCACGATTGGCTCTCGACTCGAGTGGTAGTAAAGTTAGGCCACATTATTTTAAAAGGGATATAAAAGTATTCCCTGAAGTGGTTTCGCGACAGCATGCTGAGCAAGGCGGGGAGCGTTCAAAAGCTCATTCTATTTGTGTCCAATCATTATGCGCCAACACGCGCCTTTAACTGTGTAACAGTACCCGAGTCGTTTCCGTTTGCCCTCCCTTCTCTTTCTTCTTTATTACCTAGTCATTTGTACACGATATTTAACGAAAATTTGTCTATATTTATACTCAGCATCCAGAGCTAAACAATGTCTAAATTATCACGCCCATCTTTGTTTAACATGTGGTATACATATTTCATTTTAGTCATAAATGTTTCTTGATTTTCATTACGTAGTGATTCATTATTGGATTTTCTTTGTGCATTGTGATTTTAGGGGTGACATTGAAATTGATACAATATGGAAAGCCTTAAATGTATCAGTCTCCGCTCTCCACATCTACCTATTGACATCTTTACTTTTCTTTATATAAGCAAGTTTCGCCGTCTATGTTAGACAAAGGGCACTCTAGAATCTTTGACCGCCCCTTATTCTTGCCCACTTAGGCATTTTTACTGTAGTCATCGAGTCTAGTCATCTTCTGCTCTTTTATCCCTCACTGAACTTTATAGCTTTCCCTTCCTACTTCATACTATGGATAAAGTAAGATCAGCAGCATCATGAGAAATTTAAAATACTCGTATGTAGGTATGTAAACGTAAAATAAAATAAAAATACTGCCGATGTTCTCGAACCCGCAATGAAATTATGACATGTAATCAGTTAATCATCATAGCAATCAAAATCAAATTAATCAACATGATATATTATGAAATTGTATCACCCGAGAAAAACAAACTGCATAGTCCGTACGTCCATATACAACATTCAACAATGGATTTCCTACAAACAAGCATGTTTACAAACATTAGAAAATGTATCAATTGACGTATTACTTGTCCACAGATGATCAAGATGTGTTTATGAGTGTGGTAGTGTTGGGGACGCGAGATGGGGCGGACGCGGTTCATCGCGTGTGCTCTGCTCATGCTGTGTCCACTCGCGCTCACGAGGCACGATGACGACTTCGCATTCGACAACAGCGAAGAATTCCTGGTCAGTGGACTCTCTCACTCACTATTAACTATTACTACTAACTATTAACCCGACAGGATTTCCATGTATTATTTCAGAATATTAATCATATTACGTCACCTTAACGACAAATCGTAGCCTGCAGGCTACAGCTACTCCTCGTACGTTCCCCGACAGAACAATAGAAGCGTAAAGTTTTATGGTTGACCTTTCAGGTTGAATTAACAGCAAACCACTCAGAAATAGCAAAAAATGGCCTAAGAAGGTTATGGGGCGTGCCCGACACATCGGCCTATGTGGGACATCTGTTCCGAATGGAAATCCCAAAGGAAGCTTTCTCGGGCAAAGTCTTAGCTTATAAGGTACGTGATAAAGATAAAACTTTAAAGAACCTGCTGAAGTCTTTAAACTTCTTTATTCGGAACCCAAAATTAAAAATTACGTAGCTTACAACACACTTGGACTCCAGTTGAGTTTTAAGATCGTTCTAGTTAATTTTGACTTGGATTCAAAATAAATAATTTTCTGTAGTTTAAAAAAAAAACTAAAAACACGCTTTATTTTTTTTAATATATTTTGTTGTATTCTTTTCAGCAACCCCTTTTATTTGATACCCTTATCGTGAAAATGTATAAAAAATAACTAGGTCGCCATCTTTGGGAGTCCGCCATATTTGATTTAGAATGACGTCACTTGGCTAACCATGCATTGTCATCGATCCTTGATAAGTGTGCGAAGTTTCAATTCAGTCCGACGTTTTGAAATGGGTGAAAATCACGTTCAATGATTCCGTTACATAGATACATACCAAACTAATAAAAGCGTGTTAAAAAGCACGCACCCTTTATTCCTGGCCTTGGGAAGTCGTACACAACAAAACGGCACTCAAGTCCTTGCTTGGCTGAACGTTAAGAGTCTGCCATCGCGTCGCTGACACTGTAAAGGAAAACTGGAGCTTATGCTTTGGAGAGCTCATAACATACGGAAAAAAAAGATGAAATCTTGAAAGTTTTACACTTAACATATTTTCCACTGCTCCGATTCTCCTTTCTGCGTAAATCTGTTGCGGTTCCAAGATAGTCAAATCATTTTCTTGGAACGCGATGCCTCGATTTTCCTATTACTCACCAGTCTGTAGATTTCTGGCAAAAAGGGGTCGTGACTGGGATTCATTAATAAATTGGACGAAAATAGTACGTTATGTTTATCGCGTTTGAACCTGCTGTGGCTACATGGGCCATTTGGCAAAACAGCGCACCTAGATAGCTACCCTACTTTGGCAGCGTATTTTAAAAGGCGTTAGGCGGTTTAATACCACTTTTTCAAAGATAAGTCATACTAACCCAACCATTACTAACCAGGTTCGAAGTGAAGATGGTCGGCGCATGCCCAGCTGGTTGGCTGTGGACACAAGGCATGGTCTGATCAGTGGCGTGCCCCAGAAGCAGGACTTAGGCACGCATACCTTCACTGTGACCGCGCACGGTAGCACGCGAGGTCTTACTGCCACCGACTCTTTCACAGTTGAGGTCAGTTTACGTAGAGGGCTGGCCTAAGGAATCAGCAATGCCATTCAACATATCAATTTATTTTCCTGTATCAACAACGCGGACGATTTTTTGATGTCGTTAGTTCTTCCCTACCCCGCTTTTTTATACCTGCTTGCACATACCTAATCATTTATTAGTTTCAAGTTAACGCTATTGTAATATCTTCATCTAGTTGCATGCCTCTTCAACTTATGGTAGCCCAAATAATTTTGAATGCTGTCCCGAATCACATATCAGTTTTCAGGCCTGAGCTGCAGTCATTGGCTCTTGAGTCATACGAATTAACCAATAATTAATGGGATGTGCTTATCGAACGCTAAAGAGTAGGATAGCTATAAATGTCGACAATACCGTTAACTTCTTAATAGTCGGATGTTAAGTCATGGGAATTCATCACACCATTATGGCGTAATGTTCAATGACATCATAGGAACGAGCACGTCCTGTGGAGTTCGTATACGGTCTACCGCTACATTCTCTTTGGTGTTCCTATCGTGTGTGTGACGTCATAGGCACACCTCCTACTTCCTTTACTATTAAAGTGTTTGGCTACTACGGTGTCTCAAGAATGCACAATTGCACATCCTGATACACTATAGTTCCTGAGTAGCGAAGCCTTCTGTGTATGTCTAATGAGAAATGACGTCACGTTATGTAAATGATAGCCCGTCATACGACTGAAATGTAATAGCTGACAATTACGAAGATATATCGTGATTATACGTATAATTGTAATTGATAGTTTCAGCGAAACAAACCACTAATTTATTAGTACGCTACGTAGTATTATGCTTCGTTTAATAGCATATTTAACTATTAAAATATGCGCAGACATGGGCAGTTAAAACAAATGGCTTTTACAACGATATGATACATAAGTACCGAAATAGATTGCCAAACATAAATCAATCGTTTTATTCGTTGGCGACAGATACTGAACCCATCAAAATTAAAGTAACAAATGTTGTTACATATGTACAGAATACTGTTATGTTTTATTGTAGAGGGAGGCGGCCAATAAAGTTAGCGACAGTTGGCTTGTTTATACGACCATTCAATTATATTATTGACATTACATTAACCGCTGGGGGTGCGGTATAATAAATGAATTTTTATTTCACTACGCCAGCACTTTTCAATAAAAGAGGATCGTTTTCATTCTGAACTGTCATGGTAATGTTGGGAGTAATGATGCTGCGGAAATTGTGTCCTCGTTTTCTTAATGTTACGCTCAAGTGATTGGCTTTAGCGATGTTTATGTTGGCAGATACTTCATTAATTTCCGGTATGAAATATGTATTCCCATAACGCTCAAAAAGGAGACGTGCTTGAAACTCGTATAGGGCAAAAATTTTGAAAGCGTGTGTTGTCGTACCAAACTTACTGGAGAAGATGTCACGCACGAGTCAGAAGGAGCCATTTCTACATTATTAGTAATATATATTACGTAATTTTAGCGCCTAATACCGGTAAATTGGCCGTCGGCCCAACACTACTCAATCACACATCTTGTTAATTAGAACATAAGTAATGTCTAGAGCGGCTCTGGGATCTTAGACTTTTATATTTACCGGTATATTCGTCAGCGGTCTTTTTCTCTTCGGAAAATTTCTTTTGGGTACTGGCTGTTATTCGTAGTTAGAAACCATTTTCGCTTCTATTGTTTTTGACGCATGAGAAGTAGTTTCTCCGAGTACCGTATTTAGTTACTCGTATGTCGTAATGCAAAAACATACTATGTATAACGAAGTCCTATTTCAATTGCAGGTGAAGAAAGCCCAAGACAAACCTCACTCTAAATATGGATCCTGCGTCGGTGAAGAGAGTCGGCTGGTGCTAGTCATCATGGTGGACGGCTCCTTCCATAGCGTGGCGCCGCGGCAGCGGATACGAGCGCTCATGCAGCTCGCTAGCTTCATGGCGCTGGATGGCGTGAGTTATAACTTGTTATGTGTAATGGTGTGTGTGTGTGTGGTTCGGCTGGTGCTGGTCATCATGGTGGACGGCTCCTTCCATAGCGTGGCGCCGCGGCAGCGGATACGAGCGCTCATGCAGCTCGCTAGCTTCATGGCGCTGGATGGCGTGAGTTATAACTTGTTATGTGTAATGGTGTGTGTGTGTGTGGTTCGGCTGGTGCTGGTCATCATGGTGGACGGCTCCTTCCATAGCGTGGCGCCGCGGCAGCGGATACGAGCGCTCATGCAGCTCGCTAGCTTCATGGCGCTGGATGGCGTGAGTTATAACTTGTTATGTGTAATGGTGTGTGTGTGTGTGGTTCGGCTGGTGCTGGTCATCATGGTGGACGGCTCCTTCCATAGCGTGGCGCCGCGGCAGCGGATACGAGCGCTCATGCAGCTCGCTAGCTTCATGGCGCTGGATGGCGTGAGTTATAACTTGTTATGTGTAATGGTGTGTGTGTGTGTGGTTCGGCTGGTGCTGGTCATCATGGTGGACGGCTCCTTCCATAGCGTGGCGCCGCGGCAGCGGATACGAGCGCTCATGCAGCTCGCTAGCTTCATGGCGCTGGATGGCGTGAGTTATAACTTGTTATGTGTAATGGTGTGTGTGTGTGTGGTTCGGCTGGTGCTGGTCATCATGGTGGACGGCTCCTTCCACAGCTTGGCGCCGCGGCAGCTGATACGAGCGCTCATCATGCAGCTCGCCAGCTTCATGGCGCTGGATGGCGTGAGTTATATATTGTTATGTGTAATGGTGTGTGTGTGGTTCGGCTGTGCTAGTCATCATTGTGGACGGTACTTCCACCATGGCCGTAGCGCCACGGCAGCGAACACCAGCACTCATGCAGCTCGCCAGCTTCGTTAGCCCGTCGGAAATAGACAATAAATTCGCAAAGCGTGATGTAGTTCTGCATTTTTGGTATGTTGTATGGGTGTGTTAGGGTAGTTTAAATTAAAAAATGCAACTTCGAAAACCTTGTGGAAAATGAGAAAATTTTCGAAATTTATGGTGTTTTTATGGTATTTGCCTTGCATGGCCAAAACTATGCATTTTTTGCGAACGATGTTGTCTACAAGTATAAACTGTATTCAATAACCTACAATTTGAGTCCTATTTTGGCTCTATTGACCCTATAGAAGCTGAGCTAGAACACTTGAAAGATGACCAATTTTTCTCGAAAATAGCTTTTTCTCGATTTTTTGACATATTTCGTAAGATATTCGCAAAACTGCTTGTTTTACAGAAAAGAATAACCAAAAATATTTTTAAGTACATATTTAGCTACCATCACTGCCTAAAACGAGGTCTGTGAGACCTACAGTTCACTCTTAATCTTAATAAAACGCGAAAACCCAAATAATTTACAGAGTCAAAATAATATAAGTATACAGGTCTAGTGCAAATTAGACCGAAATTTTATTAATAGCTTGGAAGGTCTTTTACATTCATACCCAAAATTCGGTTACTGCCGACCAGCCAAGTAGGTGTCAGACTCACGCACGAAGGGTTACATATCATTTTCTTAAAAAAATGGCAAAAAGATACGTTTGTTGAATGGAAGCGTTTAGTATTTTTTTTACAGTGTTAACAGAAGTATATTATGATTGATGGTTTATGAAATACAGCCTGGTAACATACGGACAAACAGTGGAGCATCCAGTTTTGGATACGGAACCGTAAAAAAGGCCATTGACTATGAATTGTTCATAGTCAATCTTCGTTTTTTCCGGGGTTGGGATTCCTGTTCCTTGTGATGATGGGGAAGATCAAAAAGAACGCGTTCATGGTCTTCCTCTTGTTCGTGTTCCTCTTCATTATTCTGAGGAAGAACTTCTTTTTCGTCTTCCTCTGAGTCATCCCCAATGGATGCTATGTTGTTGCACGACTTCCCTCCACTATTCAAACAAAGAGCTGAGCATTTCAGCCCAGCTTTTAAGCAGCTGCATGCCCCTCTACATTCCTTTTTGCATTTGCAGGCTATCATTTTTAGAAGCTGGGCTGGAGCTGGCTCTTTGTTTGTTGTGATCGGGATTAGGCCACGGGTGCTGATTTCCCAGCCCCACTTGGTGGGATCCTTTTCTACCCCCAGCCACTTTTGCACTTGGTGGTAGGTGCGAAAGGCATGAAAAGCGAAAGCTTCGGTAGTAGGTGGCAAACGTGCGAGATTCGTTTTTGCATTTGCCGCTGTTTTCACAAACAACGTGAATCTCAGGTCATGCAGTGTCTGAGTACTCGCAACGCCTCCGTATAGAGCTACCAGACACTTTTCACCAGCTTCCGCAATATTTTCCTGCGTTGCATCTGGCTGAAGGAAAATGGTAGCCAAGTCTACAAGGTCCTGCCTTTTCTGAAATTGACCCCACAATTTCTGTTTTCCTTGCCAAAAAAGAGCAGACGTGGTATCACATCCCGTGAAAGCGTGGATAAACAGTTCCATTTTATTGGGCATTTCAACTTCTCCTCGGTAAAACCCATTTTAACTATTTCATTGTTTTGAGATTGTGAGTGACCTGTTAGTCTTACAGACTTCATTTTGGGCTCTTATAAATGCTTAATAAGTACTTAAAAATATTTTTGGTTATTCTTTTCTGTAAAACAAGCAGTTTTGCGAATATCTTACGAGATATGTCAAAAAAATCGAGAAAAAGCTATTTTCGAGAAAAATTGGTCATCTTTCAAGTGTTCTAGCTCAGCTTCTATAGGGTCAATAGAGCCAAAATAGGACTCAAATTGTAGGTTATTGAATACAGTTTATACTTGTAGACAACATCGTTCGCAAAAAATGCATAGTTTTGACCATGCAAGGCAAATACCATAAAAACACCACAAATTTCGAAAATTTTCTCGATTTTCTCATTTTCCACAAGGTTTTCGAAGTTGCATTTTTTAATTTAAACTACCCTAACACACCCATACAACATACCAAAAATGCAGAACTACATCACGCTTTGCGAATTTAGAATGATTTTCTGTCTATTTCCGACGGGCTACGTAGCTCGTGGATCAATATAATATTGATCCACGAGCTACACAAAAACTCCTTAATAAATGCTGGCAAATTTTCATGGCGACTGATTTTGGCCTGATTGTGGACGGACTTCCAATTTAAGAAAAATTTGATCATATCATGCTCCTCCCATGTTGTTGTCTTTTCAAAAACAATCGTTATACGTATCTAGCTTCTTCTTTCAGAACGAGTTCTGGATGGAGCCATACAAAGCGGAGACGCACGCCGACACCATCATGAGCGGGACTGGTTCCTCTCAGCGCAGGCATGGAGACGCCACCACTGCCATCTATCTTAATGTAAGTCTACTACAACAAATCATCTGCATTTGACAGAAGACCAGGTGCATAGTAGGTAGACTTTCGAAAAGGTAGACCCTTCAAAATATCGGTGCAGACAGCAGAACTGCCAGTATGAGTGTAGGACAACTATTGCAGAACTATTACACGGCAGCACGTGATCACTGTGCCCCCGGGCACAGTGACCACGTGCTGCCGTGTACAGCGAGGCTCAGGGATCCCTTTACCTCTTTACAGTCTCGCCCTAACAGGCATTGTACAGTGGGGGTGGTTCCGATGTGGTATTTTAAGAGGTTACGGGACCCAAGGGTCCCCGGGGCCCAGCACGTGGTGGGGGTGGCTTTAGGTGGCTAAAAATTCCACACTCCCTGGTCTTTTTTCTCCAAAAGTCAATACGCCTTTTGAAGGCGTCCCCTCGATAGCAAAAAAAAGACAACTATTGCATGACAATAGTTTGTTTTATTTAACATATGACTGACTAGCTGCGCCCCGCGGTTTCACCCGCGTAGACCGGGATAAATAAGTATGCCTATGTGTTAATCCATTGTATAAGCTATCTACATACCAAATTTCATCCAAATCGGTCCAGCCGTTTGAGCGTGAAGAAGTAACAAACATACACACTCACAAACTTCCGCCTTTATAATATTAGTGTGATGTGATACAACACAGCATTATTCGAGGTGAGCTGGTACATACTAGCTTTGGTCTCCGTCACATAAACGGCGACCAATGTTGACTTTACGCTTACTAATAGTAGGCTAATTGATACCTTATAACTATAGTTAGTCATTCTGGCTGACTGGCCTGTTGGTCTAGTGGTTAGTGACCCTGACTGCTATGCCGGAGGTCGTGGGTTCGATTCCCACCCAGGACAAATGTTTGTGTAATGAGCACGATCATTTGTTCTGTGTCTGGGTGTAATTTATCTATAATATGTATGTATTTAGAAATATATAAGTATGTTTATCAGTTGTCTAGTACCCATAACACAAGCTCTGCTTAGCTTGGGACTAGATGGCGTTGTGTGATAGCTGTGGAATATATTATATTATATTCTGACGCGTAAAAGCCTAATAGGAAACAATATTTATTTAATTTTACAGACAACTATGTAACAGACACATTTATTTATTTTTCGAATTTATTCTATTCACACAAGGTACTTATAATGCGTCGACATATTCATCTTTAAAATGTCCATGCCAATAAAACTATTAAGGAAACAAAAGATGAAGTTATAAATATTTAATGGTGTCTAATATTCGGGATAACCTTAACCATTAGACACGTTCGACTTATGCGTCTGACATACAAAGTTACACGTTTAATGCACATCTTTTAAAGGATCATTAATTACAGTTTATTACAAAAAACAAAGTTCAAAAAAAAAAACACTGAAAGTTGACGGGAACTACTTTTTAGTTGTTGTACCCCCCTTTTTTTTGGGGGTGGGGGGTGGGAAATCATCCAATAACATCTCTCGCTCTAGGGTGGAGCGGAAGGGCGTGTCAGACTCTTACTGACTAAAACCCAGCCCTGTTCCTTCCCTGCCTGAGTGCCCAGGGGTGCGGTGACTCATGTTGAGAATTTATCTGCTACCCCTAGGCATTAAAACTAAAAAGTGAAGTTATACACAAATTGATAATCTCAATAACATGGAATTTAAACATAATTGGTGAAATTGCGGTGTCTCACGGTGAACTGTACACATTTGCGTACCCCTTCAGAGCATACCAGCGGGATGTTATGTTATGAAATCTTACGAACAAAAAAAAAATCACCAATACTTGACGGAGTTACATAAAAAACATAGTTACAAAAATCTGGTCAAGTACGTGTCGGACTTCGCACATTTAGGGTTCCGTACCAATTTGTATGGCTTTGGGTCAACAAGATGTATATACTGTGAAAATATGAAGACTGTAGCTCCAACCTCTTGGATGTATAACCTGTGTGTCAGACGACGGACAAACGGACACGTGAGTGACAGCAATATCGGGTACGGAACCCTAAAAACAAACATCCGAATTGAGTACATATTACCTCCTTATTTTTTTAAGTCTGTCAAAAATGATGATATAATAAAAGTACAGGATGCATGACGATGAACATAGATGGATGCATATTGCGTAATAATCGCGACGCATAGGTAATAATAAATTTTGTCTGCGTCCGTGGCGACCTCTAACCCAAAAATAGTTATGTATTGACATTTCAAAGAGGCATGCATGACTTTAAATTCCTTATCATAAGTTTAGTTTGTAATGTATCTCAACATAAAAAAAAATGTAATTTGTGTTTGTAATGATGAAAATATGAAAAATGTAATGTTTTTAGGGTTCCGTACCCGAAGGGTCTAAACGGAGCCCTATTGCTGTCACTCACGTGTCCGTTTGTCACATATTCGGAAGAATTTTTTAACTTCCCATTGACTTATGAACTTGAAATTTGGTGATAATGTTAATTAACAAAATAATACCAATATATTGATAAATCAGATTTTTTTTTCTTTGAAATTCCCTCATTTGGATTAGAACTCAAAATGTGCGAAGTTCGATACGATTTTTTATGATATTTCTGCCAAAAGTGGAAAAATCAAGAACCTAAAATATTTAATCAAACCATACCAAAATAAATACCTAAGAGTTGGTTCGTAAACAACAAACAATCACAAAAGCTCACTTTCGTACTACGAATTAAGAGCGTTTGTCGCTCGCGGGCTAACAACGTCGCATTTCTAGAGGATTTTTGTGATTATATTCTTAAATATAAATGAAAGTACAACTTTTCTCACCCAATTAACTAAATCGTGGGTACTTTTATGCGTGAAAAATTACATTACAGTCAATTATTTTCTTTTCGTTTCGGTGGTACTATTTGTAGTATTACCACGTATTACGATTAAATATTTTAGAGTAAATGTTAAAAATAATGATAAAATATAACGATCAAGATTTATTAAAAAAATAACAAAAAACCTTTAGAAATGCGACGTTGCCAACCCGCACGCGATGAACGCTTTTAAGTCTATTTCCTACCCAAGTCTCATGTTACTTTGGGTTAGCGCAACACGTTTCCTTCTTCGGGTGTTACACCAATCGATCGACCGTCGATCGATGGTAGAATGGATTATTCGACCGTGATGGATAGTTTCTACTACACCAATCGATCGATCGTCGATCGATGGTAGAATGAATTAGTCGACCAACAATCGAGTCGATGGCATCGATCAACCATCGATCGATTGTTTGTCGACCGGTATCCGTCGATCAGTCAAAGCTATCACACCAATCGGTCTACGTCGACCGATTGGTATAATAACACTCTTCCATTCTGCCCTGTCAACAGTCACGGTTTCCCTGATTCCCTTTTCTTTAATGTCACTCCTCACACAATCCATCTATTTTTTCTTTTGTTGTTTACATATTTTTACCATATTATGTTAAAGGTGGGTTGCGGTAACAAGCTATGGAACCACCACAAAGTGCTGGTAGCCGGGCTGCGGGAACAGGCGCGGGACGGCACTCTGGCGCACGTACTGCGACTGCCCGTCATCGGCTGGAGGCTGCAGGCCATACAACCCGCTCCCAGGATTAAGAGACAGGTAACAAACCGACTTCAAGGACGAATCAAGTCCGGTTTGCTTTGCCCAGAGAAGGCAAAGTACAAAGAACGTTGTTAAACTATTGGGAAGGTCTTTGCCAGTAGTGGGACAATACTCAGAAAAAAAGACAAGTTTCTTCGTCCCATTAAAATATGTTAATCAGACATCTTCAACCCCATATAGACATCGCTGACATCGAAAGTTATGTGACGATCTGAATTTGCTTAGCAAATGGAGTGGAGTTCCCTACAGGAGTCTGTATTTCCTGATAGCTACAACTTGGGAGTCTTTAAGTCAAGAGTGAATAGATTACTTCTAGGCAAGCGTGCTCCATCTTCGACCACATCATCGCTTACCATCAGGTGAGATAGTGGTCAAACGCGGTGCCTATCAACAATAAAATAAAAAAAAACTTGGCGAGAGATCGCACAAGACAAAGAGGTTTATAAAGTAAAGTAGAAGGTATTTGATCAACAGTGGTGTCGATTCTGTTGTGCACAATTTAAATTAATTTAGGCTATTGCTATCTTTTTCTCTCTAATAAAACAAGAAAGAGAAGGACGTAAATTAGTGCTGTCAAATTTAGTTGAACTAATATTTCTATACAAATTAAGGGTACATGTAAAAACATGTCGATTAAAAACACGGTAAAGTGCAAGGCGTAAAATAGTTTAACATCTCTAACTAAGTTCATAGCTTGGTGTAACGGAATTTTAGTCACTAAGAGTCTGACACGCCCTCCCGCTCCACCCAGAGCGAGAGAAGTCATTGGATGATTTCCCACCCCACAAAAAAAAAGGGTGTAACGGAAAGGTGTGGTCATATTTTAAGAACTGGATCTGCCCATCTATATGAACAACTTTCTTCAAGAAAATCCGAGGCAGGGCAATATTTGTATGGGAGGTAAAAAAAAAATCTAAAGATTTTTTTTTAACTCCCATACAAATATTGCTCAGCTGATGATAACTTTATAAAGTCCAATTTTTTTTTTTGAGAATTTTCTATTTTTTTTAGAGAAAGTTGTTCATTGTGGGCAGAACCGGCTCTTAAAATATGACCAAACCTTTCCGTTACGCCCTGTATATCTGTCCTTTTCTCGCACTGCCTTTTATTAAAAGATAGCGATTCTCTAATTTTAGTTTAGTTATTGAACAAGAGAATCATCAGTGTGACACTTAATGTAAAATATAAAAAAAGAGATTTGTCATAATCCTTCCTATCTGCTATAAGCTGTACTAGTATTATAAACTTGAGGCACACACCTTTCATCATAAATGATTTTCCTGCTATGGGTCAGCATGAAAGTGACCTCAGGAACAGAACTGTACACTTTATGTGATTGTTCCTATTTATGAGCGTTTACTCCTCACGGTATTTCATACAAACTGTCAAGTCCTTATGCTTGGAAATGAATAAACCTATTCGAAGACGCAAGGTACCCAGGGGGCCTACTCTGAAGTGTTTTTACGAAGTATCTGCCGAATGTTTGGACATATTTGTGTGAAGTTTTAAAGTGAATGTGCCATACCTTAAATTGTAGCGAAAAACGTATACTTTTGGTAGAAGCTCTCAGAGAGAGACATTATAATAATAATAATAATAAGAGACTCGAGAGGTCGAGCGCGCGTGCGATCTTATACCAGAAATGGGAGCTATTACCATCAGCCCCCAAGATGTAGCACATGCAGTCCGGCCGTTGCCTAACTGGAAATCTCCAGGGCCGGACGGGCTGCACAATTTCTGGATAAAATGGTTTCAAAGATCGCACGCTCGCTTGGCAGCTCAGTTCCAGTCTGCCCTAGAGTCAGGGTCGCTGCCCCAGTTCCTTACGACAGGAGTAACCCACCTGCTCCATAAATCAGGTAGTACTGCGGAGCCGAAAAATTATAGGCCGATCACGTGTTTACCGACGGTCTATAAAGTTCTTACGTCCATCCTGAGAGCCAAAATTAACAATCATATTGACAAAAATTGTATTTTGTCTGCCTCTCAGAATGGATGTAGGAACGGGTCCCGCGGTACTAAGGAGCTGCTCCTTATTGATGTTGCCATTAGCCAACAGGTTCGTCGTTCTCGAAG